>JAPPVO010000003.1:57014976-57614976 GCA_030407325.1 Camellia japonica
TAATTTTAATTTGTAGAAACCTAATTCACCCCCCCTCTTATGTTGCTTTTTGGGTAACAATTGGTATCAAAGCCTAGACTCTTATGTTAGATTTAACTATCTGAGAGTTTCAATCCATGGCAACCTTAGCTGAAGGACAAGCCACAAATAGGCTACCATTGTTTGACGAAAACAACTATAGTCATTGGAAGGATAAGATGACCCTATACCTACAAGTCACTAATATGCCATGTGGATTATTGTCACCAAGGGTCCAAAACTCCTACTAAACCTTAGTAAACTAGTATATTTAGTGTACCTAAAACAGAAGATGAATGTGATGAGAGGGATCACAAATTATTGCAAGCCAATGCTAAAGCCAAACTCACTCTTGTTTGTGGATTAGACTCTAAGAAGTATAATATAGAATTTCAAGTTGTGATTCGCAAAAGAAATTTGGGACAAACTAGAGGTAACATATGAAGGTACAAACCAAGTGAAGGAATCTCGTATTATATATGCTTGTTCATAGTTATGAATTGTTTAAAATGAACTCTGATGAATCTATTTCAAGTATGTTTACTAGATTTACTAAAATTGTAAACTCTTTGAAATCTCTTGGCAAAATTTATACTAACAGTGAGTTGGTGAGAAAAATTCTTAGGTGTTTACCAAAGAATTGGGAGCAAAGGTCACCGCCATTATAGAAGCCAAAGATCTCTCCACACTTGGATTAGATGAGCTTATGGGTTCCCTTATGACTCATGAGATCACCATGAAAGGACATGAGGATGTTGAAAACAAAAAGAAAAGTGGAATTACATTCAAAGTCTCATCAAATGAAGAAGAACATTGAAAACTCTAGTGAGGATGAAAGCTAAGCCATGTTTGGTTGAAATCTCAAAAAGCACTTCAAGAAAAACAATTATGGAGGAAGAAGACCTTTCAAAAAGAAGTACAACAAAGATAACAAGAAAGAACCTATTATTTGCTATGAGTGCAAAAATCATGGACATATGAAGATGGATTGTCCAAAATTGAAAAACTATGGAAAAGACTACAAAAGAAACAAAAAGGCCATAGTAGCAGCTTGAGGAAAAAGTGAAGATGAAAGCTCAAGTGATGAAATTGAAAATGAAGTAGTCAACTTGTGTCTCATGGCTCTTGAAGATGAAGACTCTACTCAAGATGAGGTAACTACTCTTTATGAAGAACCTGAAAGTGCATCCATGAACTACAAAATGAATTTAGAAAAGTTTGTGCCAAAAATAATGTTGTTAAAAAAATCTATTGCATCTTTATCTAGTAATGTAGAAGAATTAAAGAAAAAAAAAATTGTTTTGAAAAATGATTTTGACACCATCTCTAATGAGAAAAGTATTTTAAAAAACAATGTTGATGATTTAACAAAAACACTTGAAAATTTTGTAAAAGTGTAGAAATAATCTCAACATGCTTCTTGGAAAATGTAAGACCATGAAATATCCTCTCACATGGATGTTGTTGGTGAGATTCAACGAAGACAGCTCCATGAACCTGCAAGAGATAAATCTGGTTGATGCCACCCAACCGGGGTTACTGCGGCCGGGACACTCCGATGATGAAGTTAGAATCCATGAATGAAGAATCAAGAATAGTAAAGTGTGTTTGTGTGCTGTCTGGAGCAGAAAGAGATCATACCATATGCCATGAGGTGCCTTCCTTTTATAGACGGGGGTGGGCCGAATAAGCGCAATAGTTGGGCCCTTGGCAGGCCTTGTTTGGGTTAGCCCAATAAGTTGATATATTTTTTTTTCTGGCTCCAACAATTGCCCCAAAACTTTCATTGTCTTCGGTAGAAGGAATGAGAGTTTTTATTACCGAGTTATGCTGTTCAAATAGATGTTAGGCCCTTTGACAAAGAATACACTTGATAAATGAATAACATAAATGAATAAATGGCTGGATAAATGCATGTATGTATGAATGTATATACAAATATATGTATATAGAGGAGAGAGATGAGCTAAAGCCCAGTGAGTAATACTATCTCTATAACAATGGGCCACGGTATTATAACCCCCGGGTAAGGGTGTAGGCCGCAGTATTATAACCTAGGGCAAGTGTAGTGTATTGCCGAGTGCAAAGATTGCTTCCAAATATGGACTTTCATGCCGAGCTAGAAATATTTCTATATGCCGAGCACGGACATGATTGCCTGAACCAAATAAGACAGATTAAATAAGGTAGATATATCAGCCAAAAGATGGACCACCGTATTATTACCTCACCGGTCGGGTGAGGATGTAGACCTGCGATATTTAACCCCCGGGTGAGGATGTAGGTCTGCGGTATTATTACCCCTGGGCAAGGGTGCAGGCCTTTGCTGATGGCGCTCCATGCCGAGTGCGAAGATTACACTGTACTCGAAGACTTATGTTAATTTTAAGTGGCGATATATTGGGCCGACTATTTAATTGCCGAGTTGCTCGGTTTGCGTTTTGCTCGGTTTGCGTTTAGTCCAAGGTAGACTTGCCCCATTGCTTTCGAAGAACAGGTGTTAGTCGGAAGGAATGCAGATCCCATTTGCCTATGTTGCAGAGAAGATTCGGCTTTGGTAAAATGATGGCGCACAAAAATATGCAAACTGCCGACTACCAAATACGAATTGCTGACTGCCAAGTGCTAGAGGCCGACTGCCAAGTGTGTAATGTAATGTATTACCAAAAACTTGGTGCTTGCTTAGAGCGGTGTGAAAGGAGCGGGAGTGTGTAACTCAAGTAAATGTCGTGTAATGTTTGTACCAAGTTGGCCGAGTATGCATGCATATCAAAGGTGCCGAGATGATGATCGGCTAATGTGCCCCAATTGGAAAGCGGAAAATTGATTGATGTCCCAGTGGGCAATTGGTTTGCCAAATAATGTTATTAGACGAATAAAGTTGCCGAATACTGTGGCCAAGTTGCTGCTGCATAAAATTTTGACAATGCATAAAGTTGATCAATAATGTTGTTTAGCCGAAGAAAGTTGATGCACGGCCGAATAATGATCATACATAATGTTGAATTAATAATGGTGCCGAATAATCTTGCCGAGTAAAATTGATGCACTGCCGAGTAACTAGTGTCAAAACATCAGTGTCTGTTTCATACATAATGTGATTTTGCCAAAAAGTTGGTCGGCTACACTTGGGTCGGTGATTGTGCCGATCTTTTGTCGGCGATTTTTCTTCTTAGCTTCGCGGTGTGTCGGCATCCCTTCAGAGTTGGATTTGCTAAGAACTTGGTTGCAATGGTTGTTAATTTATTGAAGTTGAGTTTCTTGCCCCAACGTATATTTGCCCCATTGCTTTGAATAAGATTTGTTATTTGGAAGGAATAAAATTGACTTGGGCCAAAATTGCTGAGTGGCCCGATAACAATTTGAAATGGAGTCCGTGCCCCTGTTTGGTGCTGTGATGATATGCGAAGTGAGCCATTGCGCTCAATTCTTTGAATAAAATTTACATTTTTTTTTTTGAATTTGAATTTGAATTTGAATTTGAAAATTTTGTCTATACGGATGGGCTCGGAATGCATCAAATTGCTAGAAACAAATAACAGATCATTGGAATCGAACCTCTGAGGGCGAAGGTGCAGCCAAAAATAAGTCAGACGGCTCAAATTGGTGAAGAATTGAGCTCCGCGAAGCGCTGGATAAGTTCTCGGCTTGGCTTGGTGGCTTTGGCAAAAAATAAAAAATATAGAAATATGGTGCCAATAAGACTTGAACCGTTGCCTTTAAAAAGAAAAAAGAGTATTGAACCATTATGCCAAGACAAAGCCTTATGTTTGTAATCAACAAAGTTTATATTTGAATGTGATTGTTCAGCTATTATGGGATGTAGCTTAGCCACGATGCACCGAATAATTTCTTTTCTTTTCCATGCAGCCTCTGGTCGTCTTCTTCGGTGGAATATGTGATTTTCTGGGCAAATTTCAATTGGCTCGTACAGTTTCGTTTGAACTCCGATTTCGACGCGGTTTGTTGCGTTGGACTCGTCTCAATCAGTACTTCACATTGGTATGGTCAAAACTTGAGTTTGACAACTTTTGAAATTTCAGTTTTCGGCACGTGTGATCCGTTTCACAACTTTCAGCAGACTTGGGTTACTTCTTGGGTTCTCAGGTTGGTGGGTTTGGACTCTTTGAGCCGATACGAATCCTGTGGTATATTCAAATGTGGATTTTGGCAAGCCGAGATGCTAATTCTATGTCGAGATATTAGTGCCGACTAAGTTATAACGTTGCCGAATATTATTGCGGAAGAATATTGTACTATAGTCAAAGAATGTGCCGAATAAGAAATGTTGCGGAGTAATTGTTGCCGAATAAATTATTGAAGCCAAATAATATTTCCGAAGCCAAGTTAATAATATGACACGCCAAATTGCAGAGGATAGCAATGTGATGATATTTAGTGTATAATTCAAAGTTGATAAGCAATGCTGAAGCCGAATGATACTCCGAAGCCGAGTTGATAATATGTAGAATGATATGCCGAATTGCAACGGTAATGATTTGCAGAGCTGCTAATATGCCGAGCAAGTTGCCGAACAAGCCGAATAAGTTGTCGAAGCCGAGTTGATAACAAGTAGAATTAATGTAGATAACACGCAAATAAGAATTGCTGAATAAACCAATAAGTTGCCGAACTCCTTGTCGATAATATGCCGAATAAGGTGCAATAATGTGCCCAATATGCGCCAATACTGTGCCGAATAATGGTTATTTTGGCTCAAATTTTGGTTGCCAATAATGTACCAAATAATGGTTGCTTGGGCTCAGAAATGTTGGTTGCCAATAATATGCCGAATAATTCCAACAGTGGGTATGGTCGCCGAAACAACTTAGATACAAAAATTTATTAAGGAAAGATGTGAGCCATTTGTTTCTTAGTTGGAGAGCCACAAAACATAATTCCTTAATTCAATAACATGTATGTTAGCAAGAATCAATTTTAAATAAACTCCTATGAAGAAATAAATAAACAATTCTAGAAGTGGGTTCGGCCGAGCAACCATTTGTATAATGCCGAAAAGAAACTTCCATAAACAAAAATGCGAAACCCAATTTTAGAGAGAGAAAATGAAAATGCTCAAGTAAATTCAGGAGCACTGCATCTAAATGTATAAAAAAGCTATAATTGGGGCAACAATTGATCAAGAATACTATGCTTATTTTTGCTAATGATATTCCAATAACAACCCACCACAAAATTGATCAAGAATACTATAGATACAGAATCAAGTTGAAGCAGAATTAAAGAGACCCAACCGTGGGCCGTATTACTTGGGATTGATTTTGCTTTTGTAGAAAGTGCACTAACCTCAATGCAACCAATATATGTCTACTTACAGCAATATGTTTGTTGTGTTCTTCGTTGGTCTCATTCAGTCGTTCCCACAGACGGCGCCAATTGTGAGACCATTAAATATCCTCTCACATGGATGTTGTTAGTGAGATTCAACGAAGACAGCTCCATGAACCTGCAAGAGATAAATCTGGTTGATGCCACCCAACCGGGGACACTCCGATGATGAAGTTAGAATCCATGAACGAAGAATCAAGAATAGTAAAGTGTATTTGTGTGCAGTCTGAAGCAGAAAGAGATCATACCATATGCCATGAAGTGCCTTCCTTTTATAAATGGGGGTGAGCCGAATAAGCCCAATAGTTGGGCCCTGGCAAGCCTTGTTTGGGTTAGCCCAATAAGTTGATATATATTTTTTTCTGGCTCTCACAGAAATCAAAAATGTGTTTTCGATAAAGCGGGCATTGGATATGACCCTATTAAGAAACAAAAGAATCTCAATACAATTTTTGAAAAGGCACCTCTCATGATACACCCTCATATTACTTGTCATTATTGTAGAAAGAAAGGCTATTATATATCTTATTGTCCATTCAAAAATAATATGAACATGGGAATTAAAAAGATTTGGATTATTAAGGGATCTAACAAAACTAACCAAGAAGGACCCAAGAAATTATGGTTACCAAAAACTAATATTTGATTGTCATCTTGTAGGTTTGCTTTAAGTCCAAAGCTAAAGAAGGAAAATGGTACCTTGATAGTGGATGTTCCAGACACATGACCGGAGATAAATCCTTCTTTACTAAACTATCATCCAAAGATGGAGGATTTGTTACTTTTGGAGACAATAAAAAAAGAAAAATTATCGGTATTGGTAGCATCGGTATTTCTTCTAACCCTTCTATTGAAAATGTTTTACTTGTTGATGGACTTAAGCATAACCTACTTCGTATTAGTCAACTACGTGATAAAAGTAATCGAGTTATTTTTGATAAATCACATTGCACAATTGAAAGTACAAATGATCATAAAGCTTTATTCGTTGGTAATCGCCATGATAATGTTTATGTTTTTCATCTTAATGATCTCTATGCTAGTGATGTTAAATGTTTATATGTTAATAATGAAAATAGTTGGTTATGGCATAGAAGACTTAGTCATGCTCATATGGATTAATTGCTAAACTTTTGAGAAAGGATTTGATCATTGGACTTCCAAAATTAAATTTGAAAAATATCATCTTTATAGTGCTTGTCAACAAGGAAAACAAACTAAAACATCATTTAAATCAAAATCTCATATTTTCACAACTAGACCTTTACAACTATTGCATATGGATTTATTTGGTCCCTCAAGGACATCTAGTCTAGGTGGTAAACATTATTGTCTTGTTATTGTTGATGATTATTCAAAATTTACATGGGTTATGTTTTTAGCACACAAAGATAAAAACTTTTCTTCTTTCACAAAACTCTGTTGTAGAATTCAAAATAAAAAAGGCTTTCTTATTACTAATATTCGAACCGACTATGGTAGAGAACTTGAAAATGAGAAATTTGAATTGTTTTGTGATGAGCATGGTATTGAACATAATTTTTCAGCACCTAGAACCCCTCAACAAAATGGTGTAGTAGAAACGAAAAATAGAACTTTAGAAGAGATGAGTAGAGCAATACTTTGCGAAAATAATCTTCCTAAATATTTTTGGGCCGAAGCCGTTCACACCGCATGCTATATTTTAAATCGTGCATTAATTAGACCTATTCTAAAAAAGACTCCTTATAAACTTTGGAATGATAGAAAGCCCAACATTAATCACTTGCATATTTTTGGTTGTAAATGTTTTGTGCATAATAATAGTAAGGATAACTTAGGTAAATTTAATTCAAAATCTGATGAAGTAATTTTTCTTGGCTATTCTTTAACTAGCAAAGCTTATCGTGTTTTTAATAAAAGAACTCTTATTGTTGAAGAATCTATATATGTGGCATTTGATGAAACTAATATCTCTGCTCAAAAGCAAATTGTTAGTGATAATATAGATTTGGAACCAAATGTGGAAGATTCAAGTATCTACAAAAAAGAGAACCAACCATATAAGTTGAACAAAGAGATTGAACAACCTATTCTCCCACCTCAAGAAAAAAGGAGGAAACAGTGATGATTTGCCAAGAGAATGGAAGTTTGTTCATAATCACTCAAAGGATTTAATCCTAGGTGACCCTACAAAAGGTATTGAAACTCGCTCTTCACTTAGAAACATTGGTAGTAAGTTGGCTTTTCTCTCACAAATTGAGCCTAAAAACTTTTAAGAAATCGAATTCGATGAACATTGGATGATAGCTATGCATGAAGAGCTTAACCAATTTGAGAGAAACAAAGTGTGGGAACTTGTGCCAAAACCTAAAGATCATACCATTATCAGTACCAAATGGATCTTTCGAAACAAGCTTGATGAATTCGGCACAATTATAAGAAGCAAGGCTAGACTTGTTACACAATGATACAATCAAGAAAAATGTATTGATTTCGATGAAACTTTTGCTCCAGTTACTAGATTAGAAGCCATTCGCATGTAGCTTGCATTTGCATATTTTAGAGATTTCAAACTTTATCAAATGGATATAAAAAGTGTCTTTCTTAATGGTTTTATAAATGAGGAAGTTTATGTTAAACAACCATCGGGTTTTGAAGATCATGTTTTTCCAAATCAAGTTTTTAAACTATCAAAAGTTTTATATGGTTTGAAACAAGCACCTCGTGCATGATATGAACGATTAAGTAAATTTTTGATTGAAAATTATTTTTCTAGAGGAACGATTGACACAATACTTTTTATTAAAACTAAAAATGATGATATACTTATTGTGCAAATATATGTGGATGACATTATATTTGGTGCAACTAATGAAACCTTGTGTAAGGAATTTGCTAAGTGTATGCAAGGTGAATTTGAGATGAGCATGATGGGAGAGCTAAATTATTTCCTTGGACTTCAAATCAAACAATGTAAGGAAAGAATTTTTATCAACCAAGCTAAGTACACAAAAGAACTACTCAAAAAGTTTGGTATATATGACTCAAAAATAGCTGGAGCACCTATGAGCACATCCATTAAGCTAGACAAGGATGAAAAAGGTAAGTCCATTGATCAAACAAAATATCGAGATATGATCGACTCACTTCTTTATTTAACTGCAAGTAGACCCGATATTATATTTAGTGTTTGTATGTGTGCTAGATATCAATCAAATCTTAAGGAATCACATCTCAGTGCTGTTAAAAGAATTTTTAGATATCTTGTTTGCACTCAAAATTTGGGACTGTTTTATCTAAGAGGTGTTGCATTTGATTTAATTAGTTACTCGGATGCTGACTATGTCGGATGCAAACTTGATAGAAAAAGCACTAGCGGCACTTGTCACTTTCTTGGTAACTCATTAGTATCTTGGTTTAGCAAAAAGCAAAATTCTGTTACTTTATCAACGGTCGAAGCTGAATATATAGCTTCTAGAAGTTGTTGTGCCCAAATACTTTGGATGAAACAACAATTGGAGAACTTTGATTTGCATTATGATCATATCCCTATTAAATGTGATAATACTAGTGTCATCAATTTAAGCAAAAATCCAGTTCAACACTAATGAACAAAACATATTGAAATTCGACATCATTTTTTAAGAGATCATGTTCAAAAAGTGGATATTGTACTTGAATTTATAAACACCGACAAGCAATTGGCGGATATTTTCACAAAACCCTTAAGCGAGGATCACTTCAATTTTATTCGTGGCGAGCTTGGAATGTCGATTTCTACTTAAAAAGTTTTGTTATGACCGTGAAACTTGAATTTTTGTTAAAATGATATATGTGTATTGCTACATTGATATAGAAACATTTATATCAGTTGAATGCTCTCAAGTCCTTCATACATTTATTCTCCTTAACAGTTTGCTATTCTCAACTGTGTAATTTTTTTTGGGATTCTGCATCTTGAAGTAAAATTAACTTTGTATACATTGATATTTTTTTAAACTCTCATGGTATTTTTTTTGCATTACCATTCCAGCAACACCAATATCCCATTAAGTTTAATTTATGCTGGTATTATTTTATTTTAATTTTTTTTATTTTGCTATTAGGCTTAATTTCTTTTATTTTTATTTTTTTTCTCATTATTATTTTTGTTTGGGCTTAATTTTCTTATTTTTTTCTGTTTTTTTAATTTTATTTTTCAGTACTTAAACATAAAAACAAAAACAAAAACAAATTAAAATACAAATATTTACATTAAAAAAAACATCATTCATTTTTTTTTTCGCCACACGTCGATCAAAATAAACATAAAAAAAAAAAAAAACCCTTCATTTTTTTCGGGCCATATGCTGATCTTACTTACTCACTTCTTCCATCGTTTTCCTCTTCTTTTTATCACCTTGGATGACCCTTGACGCCCCTGCCCCCGTGCTTTCATCGAGAGCGACGACTTCCCGCTGACTATCAAAGGCCAAGAACAACGTTGCTCCAAATCAGGCCATGGAAGTGGTTTTCCGTTTAAGCTCTTTATTTTCGACCTTCAGTGCGCCTATTTCTGCTTGCGTATCCTTGTACATGCGGTGGAGCAGAGAGTGTTAGGCGTTGACCTGATGGAGCTCACTCATCCTGTTCTGCAATCGGTGAGCCAATTTTGTGACTGCCGTCACCGTCTCCATACAGGACATCAGTGTGAAATGATTGGCTTCTATGTCAAATTGAGCTGCCATGATTTGCTCAATCGACATCATAGGAAGGTTAGGAAGAGGAATGACAGGAAAAGTAAGAGTAGAGGCACTCGGTCCAGCAGAGCTTATGGGATCGTTCAGGTCTGGAAACAGAGTGAGGGGCCGGGATGAGGAAGCCATGATTAGAGGTGAGAGATGTAAAAGAAATGAGTTGCAGAGAAATAGAAGCGAGAGAATGATGAAGAAGAGATAGAAGAGAGTGAGGTGAAGAAGAAGAAATAGACTAGTGTGATTAAGGAGACGGCTGAAGAGAAGAAGACAAGCAGGGAGAGATAGCCGAGGCGAGCGGCAATCGAGGAGAGCTACTGTTGTTGACCAATGAAGCAAAAGCCAGGCCGCGTGGCAACCGCGTTTTGTGAAAAACGAGAGAGACGCAGAAGAGTTGTATGTGTATGCATATATGTATATATGTTTTGATTATCTATTTTTTTATGCCATTTATCCCTATCATTTTCCTCCTCCTCCTCTAGATTCTGAGCCATGATTTCCTTTTGATAATGTCACAGGAGGAGAAAATTATATGATGTTATGTATTATGGTATTATTTTCAAACTAATCTGATGTTATGTATTTATAGTTTGATATCTTAATCTTATATCATGTTGTTGATTAAAGCTTATTTATTACACATGTGTTAACCTATGTATTTAGAAATAAATTCAGGGAGAATGACTTAAGGGGAAGCCTTTCTTACTCCCAAATCAAATCAAAATATCATTGTGTGCCATCATCAAAAAGGGAGAGATTGTTAGACTTATTTATTTTGATGATTTATTTAATTATGTTTTAATTTATTTGAAAAAAAAAAAGAATTCAAAATTTATTTTGATGATTTATTTAATTATATTTTAATTTATTTGAAAAAGAAAAATAGAATCAAAATTTATTTTGATAATTTATTTGAAAGAGAAAAATAGAATCAAAATTTATTTTGATGATTATTTCTCACCTAAACTTTTATCCTAAATATTGTTAGAATGTATTTAATATTTGATTAAATCAGGAGTTCAAACAACCTAAAACAAAGGTTCAAACAGCCCAAAAAAAATGTTCAAACAGCCCAGCCTAGCACAGCAGCAAGCCAAAGGTTCAAAAAGTTCAAGTGGAAGATATTCAAATTAGTAATGATGGAGTGGAAGATATTCAAATTAGTAATGATAGAAGTACAACGGCTATAAACAGCTATAAATTCAAATGAATACAATGGCTATAAACGGCTATAAATTCAAATGAATACAACGGCTATAAACGGCTATAAGTTTCATTATATATATCAAAACCTCTAATGTAAATAATTTACTACAAAAAATCAAAAAATATTCTTTGATCTATAATCACTCACATCTATTCTCTGAAAAATTCTCTGAGAAGTGTTCTTCAATTTTTATTTGCATCCTCTCTTAGAAATTATACACTGAGCCTTATAGCATTAAACTTATCTTTCCTGTGTGAGGTTTACAGAAAAACCAGAGCTTCATTTTTATATCTATCTTTGAGAGATAATTATTTTAGCTTTCTGTGAAAGCAAAAACACCTTCTTTTCAACCTTGTAAGAGTGTAGTACACTCAGTGTTCTTGACTTAGAAAGTCTGTATAAAATCTGTGGAGGATTGTTCCATCTGTGAAAAGGTTGCTAGCACCCTGTGAAGTTAGAAGATAGTGAAAAATCGCAAGTGAAGCTTGAGGAGTAGATGTAGGCTTGGTTGAAGCTGAACCACTATAAATATGTTTGTCTCCTCTTCCCTAATCTCTTTCCTTTCCTACTACTGCTATATCTATCTAATATTCATGTGTTAATCATTTGATTTACCTGTATGTTAGTTATACTTCATTGTTATTTTGCTTAATCATTTACTGCTAAGTTCATCATTGTGCTTGTTAATAATTTGTTGTACTAGTAGTTAATTTTATTAGGGTATTATTAATTTTAATTTGTAGAAACATAATTCACCCCCCTCTTAGGTTGCTTTTTGGGTAACAAACTAAAGTGCAATTCCCAATTGGGAAACATTTTGCGTCATCATCCACCTAACATTAAAAATACTTAATTCCTTATCTCTACTACACCATTGTGTTGTTGAGTGCTAGGAATAATCAATTTTCTAAGCATCCATTTCTCTTCATAGAGCTTTCTAAAATAACTCAAATAGTTACTCACCACCTTGGTCAAAACTAAAAAGCACGAAAACTCTTATCTGATTGATCTCGACCTCATATGTGCAATGTCAAAAAATTATCTCAAAACTTTTGACTTATGGAAGATCAAATAGTCTTGACTCAAATGTGTATCGTAATCTATAAATGTATCGAGATTGAGGCTAACTATCATACCTTACACATATCCAGTCACAAATATTATAGTGGACTAAATGCGCCAATACAAATGCCTTTCTGTAGCTTTCTTACTTACTTGTGCGCAACCATTGCGAACAAAGTTACACATTTATATGATAGCAGGATGTCACAAGCGAATGGGCCTAAAAGGGCCTACTCAAACCATCCATGTCATCTTCTCATTAATGTGATTAAGTATAATAAGCCACCGATTCATGACTAATGTCATAAACTAATTCCAATCATCCTAATGTGTGAGTCCTCGAAGACAAGGTTTAAAGGGTTAGGCCTAACTAGCTAATGACTCATGACTAATTCATATTCACTAGATCATAAAAGGATGTCATGGAGATATCAAGTGCGCCTAAGTCACAAATTTAACTAGTAGTGCTAATCCCCTGCACCTTCAAGTTAATTTTATTCTCCATACACTTTACTGCATCTAGTTGAAAGATGACGATACTCTTCTTGCGATCTCTGTTTCTTGCTTCATAATTACTTGCAATTAATTCTACTATCCACAAGAATGAGAGAATAAGCTATCAATCTGTGACAGCTCCTAAAGTAACTTAAGCGCGAATTAGACTAAAGAGTCTAATTCAACACAATGCTCTCACAAGCGATGCGTCAAGTTCTTAGAGTCATAACAACCTTGTCGGCCTTGACCTTTTCATTATTATGCTTCAACGTTTGCGCTTAGTGGTAAACGTTATTCAAAAACGTTTGCCTTGCTAAGGAATCATACAAAGAAGCACCTCATCATGTCTCACACTTAACTGGGGAAACAGTAAGTGTCCAGACTTAGACAAGTTGGCAATGCTAATAGATTTTGCAGCCACTTGGCGCTAATCTTTTCACTTAGTGTTAATAGATTTTGCTACTACTAAGCGCTAATCTTTTAACTTCAAGTGATACTTCAATACACACTATTATAGTGCGTGAAATTTTGCTCCATCCACTCCCAATAGTTGGGTAGAGAGCAAAACACTGCTCATACTGGCTACTCGTCTTACACTTAATGACTAACTCATTTAAACTCGCATTTCTTCGATGACGTGACTCTTAAATGTTACTTCATCCAATGATGCAACATCATTACAAATCAAATTTCAAAGTCAATCCACGCAGCTTAATAGTCAAGATCATATACAGATATATTGAGGGCTTACTAATTTCACAACTCCAAAACTCGCCAATCAAAACTATGTAGTGTGCTGCTAACCATAGCGCACACATCAATTTTTATTATGCCAAACAAGACAACAAAACTACGGCGACTTTGAGTTATGTTTCCTTACTTTGGCTAAATTAAGGTCTGATCTAAAGTCTCCAAGACTTTTGCTCATCTAAAGAAAAAGATTACATTGTTCACATTTGAACATCTCTACTAAGTCTAGGTCAACCAAATCAACTTCCATAAACTAAATCAATTTAGAGAGAAATTCGCATTGGGATTAATTTGATTAGCATAATATAATTTTGCTGCAAAAAATCTAAATTAAATAGTGACAATATTACACAAGTTGCAAGATCGAAAATCCGCTATACTCGTAATCATCTCTTGTGCCACAGGTGACAATTATCCAAAAATTTAATTTAATTCATGCGCAAAATATTAGTTTTCGGGAGTTAATCTACAAAGATTTCTCTCAACCGAACAACCTCCTACTGACTATGGCATGTCTAAAAGCATAATAAAATATTATAATTCCATACAATAGCATCTTAGTCTAGACTCACAATCAACTCATGCTATGTTACATTTAATAATAGAATTTAAATAAAAAATAATTAATCATGCTATTCTAATTACAACATATTAGAAAATCTAGGCAAAAAGTAACAATGTGTTGTGTTTAATATTCAGATTATGCCATAATAGAAAGTATATCACTTTCTGGAATTTTTCTGAAATTTTCTAATATTTTTTGGAATTTTAAATAATTAATAAATACACATAAAATCAGAAATAAATATTCCAGAATATGAAAAAAAATGCAACAATCATACCAGTAAATAGTAAACCATTACAGTAGTCTACTGTAAAAATTTCAGCCCCAGAAATTTGGTAATGCAACACCAGAAGCAATTTAAAGCAGAAATAATGAATTATTATCTCAAAAAAAATATTTTTTATTTTCATAAAATTTTAAAAATTTTACAAAAGATAAAAATTTAATTCTGAAACCAACAGTACCAACCATGCTTAAAACAAATCTATATCAAATTATTTATGATCATTTAACGTGATTCTGGATTTAAAAAAAAAAAAAACAAACAGAGCCTTAAAGCCAAGCCGGCGCGAAAAAAAAAAAATGGCTGAGCGCGGCTCGGCACCGCTCAACCAGCACGACTCGGAGCGAGGCGGCTCAACGCTGCGCATCTCGGCTTGCCACACGGCGTGCACGTGGCAGCGTACGTAGCGCAGCTTAACGCACGCGTGGAAGAGTGCAAGTCGCGGCCGTGGATGACGCGAACAGCGTGCACGTGGTGGCGCGTGGCAGCACGTGGGAAGTGCGCCTAGCGCATGCTAATGCCTGGCAGCGCGTGGCCGCCGCTGACGACGTCATCTGGCACGTACGGCTCACGCGCCGCCTTCCGATGTGTTTTCTAGTCCAATTTTGATACTTCCGGACTCCATTTTCCAAAATAAAAGCATTTGTGGTCTTAAAAATGACATTTAATGAACATAAAAGATGAGATGTATTACACTCTCTCTCTAATGGAGAGTGGAAGTGCAGAAATCCTGCACTTCATCTTCTTCCTTAAGCAGTCAAAAAATCAAAACGAACCCAAATTAGAGTTTGATGTATTCATCAACCGTAAATCCAAATCTAACAAATAATATATGGTTTCGAAGGTCTCAAAACAAGGATTCTAAATATGTAAGATTTGTAGGCTGAAATTAAAGCATGTAAAACCATCATGCATATAAAGTTTCGGGAAAAAAAAAATGGGTCTCCATTTTTCTTGAAATCTAACCGTTGGATTTTCATGAAACTTTGCAGATATGTTCTATATTAAATATACTACAATATATATAAATTTCAGGTCGATTGGAGATAGTTTGAAAAATTATTAATTTTCATGCATATATCGTTTATATATTTATATTAAATTATACACTTATTTTAATGCATAAAAATAAGCACGAAAACACCCATTAAGGCTCTGACACCAATGTCAATCAAGTATAATGCAACGGGTAAAAATTTCAAATCATACCTTAGGTGATAGAACCTGAAGAGAAGAATCTTGTGGGTAAATCACGTGCTTCAAAAATGCGAACAACGAACTCCCAGCAGTGGAGTGATACTACAATATGAGTATCACCCACACTAATTTGTTTTTCATATGGGAGAGAGTTAGAGAGAGCATCTAGGAAAAAGGTTATGGGCAAAAACACATAACGTATATGATATTCTATATAATCAAATATATAACAATCAATATCTATCTATCCATCTATCCATATCTCTTGATAAGATATGATAAATATAAATATTGATTGTGAGGTTATCCAAATAATTCAAATTCAAATTCAAACTTAAATGGATAATTTAATTGGTTATGGGTCATGCCACATGGGCGCCCAAATTCGGGTTCAATACCTGATCCAATTTGCAACATATTCCTTACAATGTATGACATGGAGGAATAAATATTAAATATAATAGTAATACTAACTTAATAATATCCCTAAATATCAAAAGACCGCAAATAAATTTAGGTGAACACTTTTTGTCGTCCATTACATGAAGGAAAATGAATTTTTTTTTTTTAAATATACAAAATTTATTTTTAAAAAATGACATGACAATGATATTTTGAAAAAGAAAACCATTTTGATGGGTTTTTAATTTAAAATGAGAGAACTTAGAATTGCCACATAATTCTAAATTAAAATTTTGTATGAATTTTTTATTTACATAGCACTACTATCAAATAAATCATGTAATTTGACAAAGGCTTAATGCCAACTTGGGCTTCATTTGTCCAAGCTAAAAGTGAGAGGGTAATTTATGTGCAAAATTGGGCCGAGCTGGCTATTGGGCCGTTATGGGCCGCGGTACAAGAGGCCGAGTAGAATGGGCATATAAGTTACTCCGGTCTGGAAAGGTAGCCTTGGAGTTAGACCGGTTTGGAGACCGTAATAGTTAGACCGGTCTACCAAGGTCTTAATTCTACTTCGGTTGGAAAGCGTTGTTGGTTGTTCGGTCTTCATTGGATAGACCGGTCGTATATTGACACCGGTTTGTCCGGGTTAGTCCAGTTTGGCCGCGCCATAGTTCGGCTCGATTCTCTTATGGTTAGCACGGTCGTGGCATGGGAAAGCCGAGGTGGGAGTAGGAGGGTAAGGGTCGAACTGTAGGTTACTTCGGCTGTAAAGGAGTTCGGCCATAGTAAAGCCATCTCACTTGGCTTAAGCAGTGAGGAGGGTGTTGGAGGATAAGCATTATCTTCCAGGATTGTGAATCCTAGGAGGCTCTACGCAAGGAGAGTAATCCTAGAAGGACTCTACGCATGGAGGAGTAAGAGTCCTACCAGGATTGTGCCACGCGAAACCTATAAAGCTCACCAATATCACCTTTGGAGAGGTAATGCAACTTTGCTCCCTGAATTCATAGAGCTTTTGTCTATTTGTCAAGCTGACTGACTTAGGCATCGGAGAGGTTTCCGGCACACACCCGCCGGCTAGCTCACGTGTGTATTTTCAGGTAGTTGAACGACGTCGTACGGAGGAGCGCAGACTTGGTCACAGGATTATACGAGAAGGTGTATTTCTTTCCCGTACAATTGGCGCCGTCTGTGGGAACTCAGACAAGATAACCTCTTGATCAAGCTTTTCTCCCAAAAAATCGATGGCGAACAACGAAGAATTACCTCAGTCCGCCGTCGACGGACTAACTCCAGAAGGGGGTGCAAGACGCAAAGGCCTACCCGTGGTCACTCCCATGGCGAACCTGGAACCACACAGACAAAATTCCAGGAGGGATGCAAGGGGACGAAGGCGGAATAACAGCCCTCATCCCTCTCGTTCGCAAAGCCCAGAAGACAAAGACGCAGAATTGATCCTCAAACTTTGGAGGATCGCGTCAGGGAACAAGACGAATTAATCCGTCGGATGGCAGCAGACATGGAATCTCTGAAACGTCAGGTGAAGGAAAAGAAGTGGCGACAGGAGAGGGGCGCACAAACAAGACGCCCCCTCGCCACTCAGAAAGTCGTAGTAGGAATACTACACCCTCACAAGGGGAGAACAAGAGCCTCAGGACAGGCGACACGCAATCCAGATCTTCCAGAACTCGCCACTCCAGGTCTGAGAGGACGAGGTCTGAGAGGTCAAACCTGAGGGAAGCACATACTGGCCCTCGCATACGCACCAGACAAGGTCTAGCAGACAGACAGAGTTGCCCAGATCGTCCGACCTACGAACCGTGCTAGAAGAAAAAGCACGGTGGAAGGAGGACGCCAGGACGCGCGATCCACACAGAGTTTCTGCCTTACAGCGGTTGGCTCCTCGGACGCATGGAAGCGTCGAGGTTGGAATGCCAATACCGCGCCCGGCCTACGAACCAACGGACAAGCATTGGTGAGGCTGCAGACCTCACCATTCGTCCAGCAATAGAGAACGCGCCCCTACCGTCAGGCTTCCTACAGCCCAAATTCACAACATATGAGGGGAAGACGGACCCTACTACTCGCACTTAAGCCACTTTTGCCAGGTCATGGCTGTATACCGGCGGAATGAGGCCTTGATGTGCATCCTATTCCCTTCAAGCCTTGGCGACCTAGGCCTGACTTGGTTTGAGAAACTTCCAGAAGGCAGCATAGCCTCCTGGGCGCAATTGGCGGAGGCATTCGTAACAAGGTTCCGAACAAACACTAAAACTCCGGTGGAGATCGATCAGTTACTCTCCATCGACATGGGTGATAAGGAGACCCTGAGGTCATACAACAGTCGCTACTGGGAGACATTCAACCAGATTGGGGACTGCCCAACCAATCTCGCCATTGCGCAATATAAAAGAGGCCTCCCAGTCGGGAACAGACTGAGGGACTCTATCACCATGACGCCACCCCTCACCATGGAGGCCCTGATGGAGAGAGTGCATCAGCACATCAGGATGGAAGAGAATGGCGCACGTGCCAAAGCAAAATCTGGCGCGACTGCAGTACCAGAAAGAAGGCCTCAGCAAAGGTCAACGCAGTAGACCGTCCGAATAGAAACGGACGTGGCAAAAGAGACAACGGAGAAGACCAAGACAAAAGATGGTTGAGAGTCCGCACTGCCATCACCACGGTCTTCAAGAAACCGATCTACCGTATACTTAGTCGAAATTCGAGACGACCTTTCGTCAAGTGGCCAGCTAAGTTAGGCGAAGCTCAGAAGGACTACGATGACAAATCGAGGTGCACCTTCCACAAGAAAAGGGGACCGCACTGAGAATTGCACACCATTGAGGCAGCATCTGGAAGAGTTGGTGGCAGCGGGTCACCTGGACAAATACATAGAAGGAGGGGCACAGCCAGCCCCCCAGGACCAGAATATGCCCAATGGAACGCCGAACGACGCGCCACCTCAAGGCGTCATCAACGTAATACATGGAGTCTTTGAACCTGAGCGTGTATGCGAGCTCAGAGGTTCAATCAAAAGGCTGAGCACTTCAGAGAGGTACTAAGTGTCCAACCAGTCGTCAAAAAGGGGAAGGTAGAGCCACAAATGTCATGTCCTTTTCGGATAAAGACTTGGCAAGGATCTATTGCCCTCCACAACGATGCCTTGGTCGTCACTCTTCGAGTCAAATTTTGACGTCAAGTGGATTCTGATGACCAAGGTAGTTCGTGTGAATCATGTATTATGAAACCTTCAAGCAACTAAAGTTGCAGGATAAAGACTTGGCGTCTGCCGTATCTCCCCTTATCGGATTCAACTCCATGCCAGAATGGCCCGTCGCAAAATTATCCTCCAGTCAGAGCAGGGAGTGTGACGAAACAAGTGGAGTTTTGGTAATAAAGGTCCCCTCCACTTACAACGTTATCTTGGGCAGGACATGGCCTGCATGCCATGCGCTCGTGGCATCCTCCTACCACCAAGTGATGCGATTTCCCAACAACACCGGAATAATTGAAGAAGTATATGGGGACCAGATTATGTCCAAACAATGTTCGTCACAACGAATGGCAACCGCGCTGCAAAGGATATGTTTCATTGTTGAAGACCTGAGAGTAATGAACTGTTCGCAGAGGTTGGCAAAGCGGCTGATCAGAAAATGTTGAAGACTGGTGGAGGTAAGAATCGATGAAAAGAACCCGGATAAGTTCTTCTTGCTTGGTTCGTCGTTATCCAACGCTGAGAGAGTTGGAGGTTATGGAATTCCTGACCTCCAACATCGAAGTGAGTGTTGCCTGGACGCCTTACGACATGCCAGGCATTGATCCAAACCTCATCTGCCACCAACTCAATGTCCACCCATCTGCCAGACCGTCATTCAACGCACACGCAGATCGGCACTCCACCACGCCGAGATAGTGGCAGAAGAGAAGTGGGTAACCTACTGGAGGCAGGAGTAATCAGAGAGGTACAGACCCCAAATGGATCTCCACACAGTCGTGGTGCCAAAAAGAATGGCAAGTGGCGCGTCTGCGTCGATTACAAGACGGTCAACAAGCATGTCCGAAAGGACAGCTTCCCTCCTACCAAGGATAGATCAATTGGTGGACCTAACAGCTGGGCACAGCAGGCTTAGCTTTCCTTGACGCATACAGAGGCTACCATCAGATAGCCATGCACGAACGGATTAGGAAGTAGTAACATCCTTCACCACTCCAAGAGGACTATACTGCTACAGGTCATGCCCTTTGGCCTTAAGAACGCAGGGGCGACATTCCAAAGGATGGTCACCAAGATGTTCGAACCATTGTTTTAGGCAGCAAAATGGAAGCTTACATTGATGACATGGTGGTCAAAAGCAAGGATGGAATGACCATCTCAAAGACCTAGGTGAGATGTTCCAGATCCTAAAGAAACATAAGCTACGCCTCAACGCGTCGAAGTGTGCGTTCGGAGTAGGATCTGGCAAATTCCTGGGCTTCCTGGTGACCAACCGGGGTATAGAGCCAGACCCTCCCAGATCAAGCAATTCAGGAGTTAGAGAGGCCTAACTCAGTGAAAAAAGTGCAGCATCTCACCGGCATGGCAGTAGCACTTAACCGATTCATCAGCCGGTCTTCAGACAGATTGCGTCCATTCTTTCAGTCATTAAAAGCTAAGTTTGAGTGGGACGAAGAATGCGACCGAGCTCTGGAGAGTTTGAAGGAATACATGTCTTCTCCACCACTACTTGTCACCCCAATACCTGGAGAAGAACTCTTCCTCTACTTGGCAGTCTCTCAGCACGCGGTAAGTGCAGTGTTGGTTCGAGCAGAAGGAATCCAGCATCTTCCAATCTTCTATGTCAAAGACATTGTAGGCGCCGAAACGAGATATTTGCCACTGGAGAAACTGGCATTGGCCTTAATGATGGCCTCACGGAAGTTGTCACATTACTTTCACGCCTACACCATAGTGTTCTCACAGCCTTCCCACTCAAGGCTTTATTTGAAAGGGCGAACTTTTCTGGGCGAATTCTGAAGTGGGCAGTAGAATTGGGACAATATGACATCAAGTTCCAACCCAGAACCGCAGTAAAGGCCCAATCTTTGGCAGACTTCGTCGCGGAGTTCACTCCTGGAAGCCACCAAGTCTGCCCAATCGACCTGACTGGCACAACCGAACTAGGGATGGAGATTGACGCCGGAATAACGCAACCCCTAGTGCAGGTTACTCAGCCAGAGCCCAAGGCAGACCAGAGTAGAGAAGGCAAGGAGGAAGCAGACCTTGCTACACCAAGTCAAAACCTCACCAACAACTAATGACTTGGTCCCATCAGAAGACAAGGGGCAGACTGCAACTATGGATCATGAAGAAAACTCCAGCAACATTCCAGACCCCACAACATCATCCGATCCCTCCATATGCTGGAAGTTGTTTGTAGGGGAGATGTGGAAGCTCTTTGTGGATGGAGCATCCAACCGACATGGCTCAGGACTTGGTATAGTCCTCATCTCTCCAGACGGCCTGGTTGTAGAACAAGCTATCAACCTCGGCTTCCCAGCATCGAACAATGAAGCAGAGTATGAAGCGCTTCTTGCAGGTCTCAAATCAGCGTTCTACATGAAGGCCACCGAACTAATGGTTTACAACGACTCACAGCTGGTGGTGAACCAAATTTCAGGCGATTATGAGGCAAAGGATGACAGAATGGCTAAATACCAAAAGCTAGTCAGAACAGAGATCAAAAAGTTTGAAGTAGTGAGAATAGAACAGATCGGCAGGGAGGAGAACAGTAGAGCAGACGAACTAGCAGGCTTCGCTCTTTGGCGGATACCTCATCCCTCATCCACTATTGATTGACTACCCGCCTAGACCAAGTATTGAAGACCCAGAAGCAGAAGAGGTATGTTGTGCAGAGTTAGGCCCTTCTTGGATGGATCCCATCATATTGTTCCTGAAAAACGGCACCTTACCAGAAGAAAAGGAAGAAGCAAACAAAATAAGAGCAAAGTCACAGAGATTTTGGCTCTCTCCATCCTTGGCATTATACAAGAAGTCGTTCTCAGGACCTTACTTAAAGTGTGTTCACCCAGCAAGGTGGAAGCATTCCTGTTCGAAATACATGAGGGGGTATGTGGCAGCCATCAAGGAGGAAGATCATTGGCATACCGAGCTATTTCACAAGGATACTGGTGGCCATACATGCAAGCAGATTCAGAGAAGTATGTCAAAAAATGCGAAAAGTGTCAGAAGTTTGCACACCAAATACACCAACCTGCTAGAGAACTACTACATTAACTAGCCCATGGCCTTCGCAATGTGGGGCTTAGACATAGTAGGTCCACTTCCAACAGCACCAGGCAACAGGAAGTTCTTTCTTGCAGCAACAGACTACTTCACAAAGTGGGTGGAAGCAGAAGCCTTGGCGTCAATCAAGGAAAAAAGATGTGAAGAAGTTTGCTTGGCAGAACATCATTACTCGCTTTGGCATACCAAAAGCACTGGTTTCAGACAACGGCACTCAATTTGACGGCAGAATTTTCAGAGGCTTTGCGAAGAATACAAGATAGAATTCTACAACTCAACACCGGCATATCCCCAAGCAAATGGTCAAGCAGAGGCCTCGAACAAGGTCGTCTTAGACGGATTAAAGAAAGGTTAGAACGAGCAAAAGGCAAGTGGGCAGAAGAGCTCCCTCATGTTTTATGGGCTTACCGCACCACACTGCGACGATCAACAGGAGAAACACCATTCTCCTTAGCTTATGGCATGAAAGCAGTCATCCCACTAGAAGTTGGCCTCCCTACAATCCGAAGTGAAAACTTTGATCCAGACTTAAATGGCGAAGCCATAGTAATGGAACTTGACCTTACGGAAGAAAGACGAGACAGAGCATTAGTTCACATCGCCTCCTACCAACAAGAGTTGTCCAGAAAGTATAACAAAACAGTGCATCCAAGGCAATTCAAGATCGGAGATTGGGTACTGCACAAAGTGATGGAAAATACCTTGGTTCCAGGAGATGGCAAGCTAGGACCTAACTGGAAAGGACCTTACAAAGTGGTCGGATTAGCAGGCAAAGGAGCATACCACTTGGAAGATAAGGACGGCAAAGCAATT
This sequence comes from Camellia japonica, assembly GCA_030407325.1. Classification (NCBI taxonomy): domain Eukaryota; kingdom Viridiplantae; phylum Streptophyta; class Magnoliopsida; order Ericales; family Theaceae; genus Camellia; species Camellia japonica. The sequence goes on from JAPPVO010000003.1 coordinate 57,038,122, forward strand.
CCCAGGCCGTGGAACACAGCAAATCTCAAGTTATTTTATTTTTAGCTTTTTTCCTTTTATGTATATGTAATTTTTTACTTTCTCAATAAAACAATTCGATTCTTTTTCAGTATATTTGTTTTCCGTAGAAAGTAGCCTTAGTAAGTTAGTAGCGTTGTAAACATAGATTGGCCGGACTAAACCAACTATGACTCTTCCTAAGCCCAGGATAAGGATCCAGGCTGCAGGACGTTTGGACGGAAAAACCAAACACTTTATTCTAAGTTGGCCGGAAAAACCAACTTAGAGGTTGGCTGGATTAAACCAACTATGACTCTTCCTAAGCCCAGGATAAGGATCCAGGCTGCAGGACGTTTGGTCGAAAAAACCAAACACTCTATTCTAAGTTGGCTAGAAAAACCAACTTAGAGGTTAGCTGGATTAAACCAACCTTTGTTTCTCTTCAGCCGAAGTAAGTTTATGGCTGAAGAGAGGTTGGCTGGATTAAACCAACACGTAGCCCGGTTACAGATTCGAGACAAAAGAAAGAAAAAAGACAATCAACGTAAGAGATCTTCAAATTCAGCGTCAAAGTCATCAACAGCATCTGTGCGGAGTCCGGTGCTGGTAGGAGATACGGTCTGAGCTGGGAGTCCGGTTACAGCAAGCACATCGGTTCCAGTTGGCTGAACTCCAGTGAGATCCTCAACAACCGGCTTCAACCGAACTGTTTGCTCGTTCGGTCGATCATTGACGACCGGAGTGTCCGTCTACTCGTCCTCATCATCTTCTTCGTCATCAGATGACCCTAGAAATTGTTTCTGGAGATCGTCAGCATAGTCTTTCAGTGAGGCGCGGAATGAAGTACTCGGGAGCGTTGTAGACCTCGGTTTCAGGTCCACAACCGAGCTTCTCTACTGCACTCCTCCAGCCACACTTGAAGAATAAATCTTTAGCTGCTTCGCATTGCTGTGAGTAAGCAACTTCGGCTTCCTTGAAACCTTCTTTGGAAGCCTCCTCAACTTCTGCTTCAGGTCTGTTATTTCGGCATCCTTTTGGTTTCAAGTTGCGCCATCTCCCACAAATATTTGTCTTTCACTTCGGTTACGGCGCGCTGTTTATCGTCGTCAGCCGAGGCAACTAATCCGGTGAGACGAGCTACCTCGGCCTCCAGTTCGGCCGACCTCTGCTTAGACAGTGATAGCTCGGCAGTCCTGGTTTCAGCTTCCCTCATTGCGTGCCTTGTTGTTTTTCGGAGTTCCATCACCTGCCTGTGGGCGATGGTGTTCTTCTGAATGGCCTGCGAAAGAATAGTTCCTTTTTAGCCGAGCTGAGAGTTGGAAAGAAAATTAGACTGATCAAAAGAGGACAGTGCTACTTACCAGGATCATGGACTTGTGGATGACCGGATGGCCTTCAGCTCGGTATTTAGTTGCTTGGTGTGGTGCTCCATGTCTTTGGGAAGACAAACACCCCTGCCCAGGTTGAAGGCCAGTAAGTGATCCTTCTCGGCAACAACCGAGTCGCTGTCTTGGATATCTCGGTTGTTGAAGACGAAGGGTGGAGCCCATTTGTTGGCATCAGCCCAGTCTGCTTGCTCCGGCTGGGGGCTCGGTACGAGGCTGGGTTGGGGGCTCGGTGGAAGGATGGTGTCATCTTCGTCAACCAAACGCTGCTCGGTCTCGGTAGTCCGGGCGCGCTTAGCTCGGCGATAAAAAGATGGCTGTTGAGTTGGGAGAGCCACCACGGCTTCAGTTGTTTGGCCGGTTTGTGGCACCTCGGCCCTAGTTGTTGCGGTCAACATTGCCTTCAGTTTGTTTTTCTTAGCCATTTCCTGTTCGGCTGTAAGTGGCACCAAGTTTATTTCGGGCAAGGTGGGGTCCGGTTCTGGAGCTTCTTCCAGGAGGAAGTCGGTCACCCTCGCTTTTCGACGACCGCTGTAGCGGTAGGTCGGCTTGAAGTCCAGAAGTTTAGCCCAACTCCTTTCTTTAACCCGGAGTGCGGCGCGGAGTACTGGAAGGCTGGGGTAGTTGTAGTTGAATCTGATATGAGCCTTATCTGCAAGAGAAGACAAGTGTTAGTTCGGTTTAATTATAAAGATCGAATTAAAAGAAAGGCGGAATGGAAACCGAAGTATGTATACCGGGTTCCCCTTTCTTCCAGTTTATTCTTCGGCCTGGGATTCGGGCTTGGAAGTCCTCAAAGTTCCCAGAAACCCAAAAGAAATCGTCATCGTTGACGTCTTTGTCCGGTGTGTGTTTGATGATTTTTTCTCGACCACGGCGTACTCTTAAATAGTAACACCAGCCTTGGTTCTTAGATCCTATAGAGTATTGATGAAGTATCTCGGCCAAACCTAGGTTTAGACCGGTTGGTGGTTCAGAGCGTCTATACCCATTATTATACGGTATGTGTTGGTGGACAGTTGGGTTGGGCACAGTCTGGTCTGCCTAAGGAATTCACATATTAGGGGTTGGACTGGGAATCTAAGTCCGGTTTCAATTATTGATTGGAGGGTAAAAGGGACGAAGCCTTCGTTATCCCAAGGGTCTACACCTTGTTCGGCCAGGGTGAGGTTTACATCGGTTGGTATGTGGTAGTCTTTCCGGAATTCGGCTAGACCTCCTGGAGTTTCTACTAAAAATCTGTACTTCCCCATTTATTTTATAAGTTAAAATAATTTATCTCGGTTGGAAGAGTGTGCTTGGTAGCTCGGTTGAGCGCGCAGAAGTGTCTGGGCGGCCTAAGTCTGCAAAGTGGAAAAGCAAGGTGTTAAGCACAGATCATGGACCGTGCTACAAAAAACTGAGGGAGAAAAGACAAGTCCTACTTCGGCTGCGCAGTGTACTACGGGATCGATCTCGGTTTTCTTAAGGTACTTGTTATCTCGGTTCGCTAGGATGTTGGGTTCTACCTATGGTTTCTGTTACTCCGGTTAAGCGTCAAGGGGCAACTTTCTGAGTTCGGTTAATGAACTGAGAAAGCTGGCTTAGCCCCGAAGGCTTAGCTCGGTCGAGAGTTTAGGAACTGCTAGTTCGGTGGGTTTTTTTTCGGCTAGTGTGAATCAGTTGGTGAACTATTGAAACTACTGTTGGGTGAATAAGTGCTAGTTCGGTTCCAGTTTGCCTATATAGCAAAAACTACTTCCTAGTTCGGTTGGCCGTGTTTTTTGGATCAAATACAGTGTTTTACTAGCTATTACTTGAGGATTCGTGAAGTTCTAGCGTTCTACAGGCAAGCTCTTTTCCAGAAAAGATGCAAAACTAATAGCATGGAAAATGTTTTGCAAAAACGAAGAGAAAGAGATATGAGTAACTTACCAGGTGAAGAGGCAAGATCTAGAGGTGAGTGCAGCAGCAACAAACGAAGAACTCGAACTCAGGAAGCTCAAAGGCACAGGGAGAGAGAGAAGATGAACAGAGTAGAATGAGATCCAAATTAGAGGGGGTTTATTTTAGGAAAGAGTGAAGGCGGGAACTGTTCAAATTTTTCGGAATACGAAGACGGCGCTACAGCTGTGGAACGCCAATCAGAGCCTACCACGTGTCATGGGAAGGACAATCGATTCAGTTTCTGCAACTGAAGAGACGTTTGAGCCGGACAAGCATAGCCCGGTGTGGACTTAACTCGGTTGGAAAAGCTAAGAGGCTGTAGCTCGGTTGGAAAAGCTAAAGGTTTTAGCTCGGCTGGAAAGGCTAAAGGGTTTTAGCTCGGTTGGAAAAGCTAAAGGGTTTTAGCTCGGCTGGGAGACAGGTAATCCCTATCATGCTTTACAGATGGAATTAAGGGGCAATTGAGAGGGTAATTTATGTGCAAAATTGGGCCGAGCTGGCTATTGGGCCGTTATGGGCCGCGGTACAAGAGGCCGAGTAGAATGGGCATATAAGTTACTCCGGTCTGGAAAGGTAGCCTTGGAGTTAGACCGGTTTGGAGACCGTAATAGTTAGACCGGTCTACCAAGGTCTTAATTCTACTTCGGTTGGAAAAGCGTTGTCAGTTGTTCGGTCTTCATTGGATAGACCGGTCGTGTATTGACACCGGTTTGTCCGGGTTAGTCCGGTTTGGCCGCGCCATAGTTCGGCTCGATTCTCTTATGGTTAGCACGGTCGTGGCATGGGAAAGCCGAGGTGGGAGATAGGAGGGTAAGGGTCGAACTGTAGGTTACTTCGGTTGTAAAGGAGTTCGGCCATAGTAAAGCCATCTCACTTGGCTTAAGCAGTGAGGAGGGTGTTGGAGGATAAGCATTATCTTCCAGGATTGTGAATCCTAGGAGGACTCTACGCAAGGAGGAGTAATCCTAGAAGGACTCTATGCATGGAGGAGTAAGAGTCCTACCAGGATTGTGCCACGCGAAACCTATAAAAGCTCACCAATATCACCTTTAGAGAGGTAATGCAACTTTGCTCCTTGAATTCATAGAGCTTTTGTCTATTTGTCAAGCTGACTGACTTAGGCATCGGAGAGGTTTCCGGCACACACCCGTCGGCTAGCTCACGTGTGTATTTTCAGGTAGTTGAACGACGTCGTACGGAGGAGCGCAGACTTGGTCAATAGGATTATACGAGAAGGTGTATTTCTTTCCCATACAAAAAGGCTAATTTTTTTTATTTTAAAACTATCTAGCTTCGTCTTACGTTAGTAAAAAATTATTTTGTAAAAAAGGCTTTAATTTATTTGATAAATTCATTTTTTTTTTTTCAAAGAATCTACTTCAATCACTTTAAAAAATAATTTTAAAAATTTTAAAAAGTTTAAAATTGTATTAAACAAACAAACCTTTTTTTTTAACATTGACCTTTTGTAAGTTTGTTTTTAATTAATAAATTATTTTGTAACGCAGCCCTGGGATGTTGGCTTTTTTATTACAATAATTAAAAAGTTAAAGAAATCAAAATGTGCATGGCATGGAATACACCTTTACAAATTAAGAAACTTTTATATTAATTTGAAAAGATCAAATTACCCTCATAAATGAGTAAGGTAGCGTTGAACTAGTTTTTGTTTATTTTTAGAAAAATATAAATTATGAAATAATATTAGGGATTATGAAAAAAAATCATGAAATGTATTATGAAGATTTTTCATTCGTCGATTAGTATGTGGTGTTTTATTATGTGTAATCTAAAAGTGGAGAATATTTTATAATCATTTTCATAATTCATAGCATTACTCTAAACTATAACGCGTTTGGTTTGAAGAGTAATGTTAGGTATCATGAAAATATTTGAAAAATTTTAAAAACATAAACTAAAAAATATGTTTATTCGGGCCTAAAATATTTATATTTATTTTTTATTATTTATGACAATAGAATCATACACATTATAATTGAAAAAAAAAATTTATTAGTCAAAATTTTAAATTTATGTTTAAAAATCAACGTAAACTCAATTTTTTCCTCAATTTTATTAACTGAGACGACCATTTATAAACCAAAAAAATTATCAAATAAATTTTTATAACAATTTTTTAAATTTTTGTCTGAAAACGAAATAGTTATCAAACATAAACTATTTACAAATAGAAAATTCAAGTAAGAAACAAACAGAAGTAAGATATCAGTATTTCACGTTTTTGTATGCAATTAAAATTTTCATTTCTAAACTGAATAAAAAAAAATAATACGAGTTGAATTTCTCCTAAATTTACATTATAACTTGTGAAAATTTAAAGAGCTTGTGGTGGGGCTTATCATAAATTTTGTTTTAATGATTCAAATTATTTATTTTGTAAAATTCTTAATATATATCATTTATATAATAAAAAAATTAATTTAATTAAATAATCGTAATATTTTTATTTTATCGCATTTATCTCCAAAAAAAAAATGATAACAAATATATTTTTGAAAATATATCTTTTATTTTTATAGAGACAAACATTATAAAAGCAAAAAGTTACGATTATCAAATCTACTTAATTTTTTTTATAAATGATATACATTTAAGTGTCTTATAAAATAAACAGTTCGAATTATCGAATGAGGAATCGTAATAAGCCCTATGAACACTCAAGTTATCTCATGTTAAAATATGACTATGAGAGAAATTAATTATTTTCATCTCTCCTTAAAAAAGCCATAAAGTCAGGTGTGTTTAGTTTATAAATTTAGATATCGATTTAGAAAGATAAATAAAAAATATAAATGATATGTGAATAAAATTTCACATTTTTCTTTTCTCATTCTTTTTTTCTTTTCAAACCTCTGCCAAATTCATGAACCCAACAGCGCATAAAAATAAAATAAAATAAAATAAAAACAATCCCAACCTGAACCTCATTAATTCACTGGGTTTTAATCCCAAATTCTTAATAAAGTCCTAAAAAAACGCCTCAACGCAGACTGCGATACACAGCTTCCTTACTAACAGTTTGGCATAAAAGAGTTTCAGTTCTACCTCTCTCTCTCTCTTCCCCCATTCATTGAACCCATCCATTTACCCATTTACTCCTGCATTTCCTCTGTCTCTGTCTGTCTGTCTCTCTCCCTCTCTCTCTCTAGAAATGTCTACTTCCCCCCTCCCTCTGCCCCAACTTCTCCTCAGTCCCTCCCAATACCCTTCTCATCACCCACCACCATGTCTTCTTCTTCTTCCTCCTGCGACGAAAACGACGCCGTCTTTTTCCTCCCCAACACTGTCTCCTTCTGGACCCTCCAAGACATCAACCATTGTCAGAAACTCAGCGAACTCCTCACCTCCCTCTCCTTCTTCTCCATTCCCCTCGAATTCCTCCTCTTCCTCTCCTCCTCCTCCTCCTTCTCCTCTTCTCTCTTCCCTCACCGCAAATTCATGACCCAGTTCGCCGCCTTCATGGTCCTCTCTGGGGTAACCCACTTCGTCTCTGCTTTCACTCACTCACGCCACTCGTTCCAACTCTTGTTCATTTTAACCCTCTTCAAAATCTTCACTGCTTTGCTATCTTGCGCCACCTCGTTCGAGCTAGCAAAGCTCATACCTCGCATGATGGGAGTCATGGTCAGACAGGGTCTGTTGGTGACGAAGACCAGAGAGGTGGGTCGCGAGATTGGGTTGATGAGGAAGCAGGCGGAGACCAGTTGGCTCGCCCTCATGCTGAGTCGGGAAATTCGTAAATCGCCGGATCGTCGCACCGTTTTGGAAACCTGTGTGGCTGAGTTGTCCAAGGCTTTCTCGTTGGACAACTGTGCCATTTGGTTGCCTGATGAGTCGAACACGGCGATGGTACTGAGTCACGAGTCGAGAAGGACGATTTACGAGCCTCTGTGCGTTCCTATTGATGACCCAGAAATGGCTGAGATTTTGGCGCGAAAGGGGGTCGGATTTTTAAAGCTGAATTCGAAGCTGGGAAACGGGGTGGCGCCGGGGGTGGCGATTAGGCTGCCGGCGGTGGAGCCGTGTTATGGGATTCTGGTTTTGGTCTTGCCGGAGGAAGGAGATAGAATTTGGAGCTCCGCGGAGCTCGAAATTGTGGAAGGAGTGGCTGATCAGGTGGCCGTGGCGTTGTCACACGCTGCAATCATCGAAGAGTCATTGCTTATCAGAGAGAAGCTTATGGAGCAGAACATTGCTTTACACAGGTCTAAAGAACTGGCCATGAATGCTAATGAAGCAATGTGTTCGTTTTGGGCCGTGATGAGTCGAGAAATGATCAGGCCAAGCCAATCAATCGCTGCGATTATGTCAGTTCTTCAGATAGAGAATTGGGTGTCTGAAGAACAGAGGAAGATAGTTGATACTATGGCAAAGGTGGGTCTACTGTTGTCTGGTTTGATTGAAGATGCGACTGGTGATTCGGGTTTGGGTTGCAGTAGGATAGAGTTGAAGTCTCATGCTTTTAGCCTCAATTCGATGTTGAAGGAGGTTGCAAACGTTGGGAAGTTAATGTGTGATATCAGAGGCCTGAATTTTGAAATTCAGGTTTGCGGGAAGGTGTCAGGACAGGTGATTGGGGATGAAATGAGGATCATTCAGGCCATTTTATTGATGGTTGTTAAGATTTTGGGTTTTCAAGAATGTGGCACTGTTTTTGTATCTGTAGTTGTAGAAGATGGTTCTCAGGAGTGGAAGCAATATGTATGCAAGGGATTGGTTCTCTTGAAATTTGAAATCCGTGGAGTTTACTCGGGAAAAAACTACCCGAGTTTGTTGCAAATGCGAAAGAATTTCGAGAACAACAGATATGAAGACAGAAATCCTTGGAATGGTTTCAGCATTTGTGAAAAAATGGCCAAGGTGAGCACTGGCTGCTTTGTCTCTGCATAGGTAAATTTGTGTGTTAATTATAGAGATTTTAAACTATGGATAAATATCAAACTTTGGTTTTTACATGTATCTGATATGAATGTATTGTTGCATTCTTGTGTTTATTGTATATAGATACATATACAGGATTAACTTGATTCAGTGTCTATGGAGGCTCGGAAAATTTAGATGTCTATGTTATCGAAATCTGGTGTTGTAAGCTTACTATTGTTGAACTTTTGGTTTGTGAATATGCAGCTCATGCATGGGAGTGCATCAATTGGCCACAACTCAGAAGACCTAAGTAGAACCTTGAAACTGACAATCAGATTACCCATTCGACATTCACATGGAGGTCTTGTTCAACCGAGGCTTATGGACCCTGAGACTGTGCGGTGCCTTTTGAAAGGAATGAAAACAATCCTTGCAGATAGTGATGGTTTCAACCAATATGCTACCAGGAAGCTTTTAGAAAACATGGGATGTCATCTAACAACTGTGTCGTCTTGGGGCCAATGCTTGGAAACGCTTCGTTCAAGCAAGAACTACTACCATCTACTACTAATAGACCTAGACATTTTTGAGGAAGAGGGTAGTGAAGTGATTGCTCAGATAAGAAAATTAAGATTGGAAAGCTGCCTTCGAATAGTTGTGTTGACATCAAGGTCTGACAGGGATATCTGGGATAGGTGTGTTCAGTATGGATTTCATGGTGTTATTTGCAAGCCTATTGTTTTGCAAGAGATGGAAGATGAGTTGCAAAGGATTTTTCACCAAACAAGGGTACACTCTCCTCCTATACAAAACAACTGGAATGACTAAACGTTTTAACTTTCTGTTTACCCGTATAGAGACGGTGGTTCCTTCGCTTAACATGATCGTATATCAGATAACAATGGAAAGAGAGATAGAAAAAGAACCAGTGTTTGACTTAGAAAATTCAAACCTACCATTTAGTTTTTGTCCCCATCCTTCAGGTACATGGAATGTGGAGGTTCAATGTTGCATTATCTAAGTGAATTCCTAGATTGATTTGTATTTTCTTTGTGGTTCAATTAATCTCTATACCCATTTACTTCTAATTGGTTTGAGAGGATTATATCGCGTGGGAAATATGTTCTAATTTGCTTTTACATGGTTAAGCAAATCTTGATTAAACTATAATGTAAAACCAGCCCCTCCCCCTGGTCAAACAAAGCTAAAAGTTGTTATAGATTAGTTTAAAATATTGACCTGATCAATTTTTCATAATCGTGTTTGATTTCCATTTTTGTACTGTCGAGTTTTTGGTATAACTGCAACTTACAGCTACGACATTAGTAGTGTCCTTGACGAGTAGTGGATGACATGCAGAACAAAACAATTATAGATGATTACCTGTACCTCTAAGGAGCATGCTAATCCCCACCCCTAAGTTTTATTTAGGTTATGCCTAAACTTAACAGGGAAAATGATTTATGCTAAAAGATTGTTTATGTTTGCCATTTTCTACACAGATGCCAACTACTGATTTGGCTTTAGAAGTTGAATTTTATGCTTACTAGCATAGACATGAGCACGCAACACGACATAGATATAACATGGATACACCTACAAGGCAATTTTCACAAAATGTAGGACACAATAGTGAGGGAGAGTTGAGATTACTTGGGTCTGGAGGTATCAAAGCCGAGCAGAGTCTATTAACCTATGCTTTTAACAAAGTTGATCTAACATCATTCTCGTCTGAAGATTATTGACTCCATAAAATACTTGATGCACTAGAACTTTGGTAAGCCTAGATTTTATATCAATTTTGTTTTTTAGATAAATAATCAAAGTTTATTAAAGAGCATCAAGACGATGCAAAGAATACAGAATGAGACTCACCAAAGGACTAAACAAAACTAACTAATCAAATCCTTTACAAAATCGACAAAAATCAAAACATTTGGATCAACGGTACCCGTAACCCAACTATGCCACAACAACAACAACAAACTATTCTATAACCATGAAACAAAACGAGACTTATCCTGAAACACTCGCCTATTCCAATTTCCACCAAACTAACCAAAGCAAACAATGGGAAGAAAGCATCCAAGCCTTCCAGAACCTCTTCCTCACCCTAGCCCCACCCCAACTCTATAAACTCCCAACACAAAACCCGGTTGCACTCACACCGAGTCAAACAAAGCAATAATAAAATTCCAAATTGCTCAGGAGATGATACACTTTCATTAGAAAAAAATAATTCGATGGCCTCAATACCAGTATGCAAGAATGTAGATAATATCTTGCCAAGACTCAAAATAATTTACCCCTCCAACATCCATAGAGATTAATCATAGATTAAAAACCGATTCTCAATCTTCATTCATCAATATAGAAAGTTTCTTGCTGAAACAGCCCGCCAAAGACCTTCCTTGTTTCTTTCTTGGACTCTGTTTCTTTATCTTTTGGCTTTGGAGGAGCCTTTGGTTTCAAACTGGGAAATCTTGGAGTCGGTTGTTTGACGACTGCTTTCTTGGCTGGCAGATTCCGAGCCTTGGCTTGTCCCCTTATAGTGGCAATCCGAACTTTCAGTTTCTCATCTGGATTTTGAACTGCTGTTTTAAGCTGCGAGCTGAATTTTTCCCAAGAAAGTCCCGAACCAATCTCTTTTGCTTTGCCCAAGAGGCCTTCCACAGAAGCTCCTGCAGCTGCTGCTTTTGCTTCTGCCTCTTCAGCAAGAGTAGTAGCCCGAGCTTCTTGCTGTTCGAGCTTTTTCACTTCTTTTTCTAGCTTCTTTGATGCCTCAGCTGCTTCAAAAGCTTTCTCGGTTGCTTTTCTAGCTTCTTCCTCGGCTTTTGCCTTCGCAAGGGCTTCTGCATAGGCTTTTCTTCTTCCATCCTCAGGAATAGCACTAAAAGGTAATAAACACACACAATTGAGACTATATTTTCCTAATTACATACACAATAGGCCCCTCCTTTCATGAAAAACATTTCATGGAAATAATCATGAAAGTTTTGTGATCTTTGGATTACATTTAGAATAAAGCACTACACACTAATTAAGGTAATTCAAGGATCATAACTCTTTCATGATCATTTTCATGAGAAAATTTTCATGATCCCTAACTTTTCTCTATATATCTATCTATCGATCTTTATCTATCTATACATATTATATAAAGAAAATGAGATTTCTAACTCACAAGTCTTGTAGGAGTTCTAATATCTCAATCATAATTTTTAAATTTTTTAATTTTTAAAAAAAAATCTCAACATTTATTGACTTCTCTCAACCCATAACCCTTTTTGACTTCTCTCATACTTACTACAACACCCTTTTCAACTTCTCCCATACATTATGGTTAATGATGCGATTGTTAAATTATTTTTATAAAAAATCTATAAAAAAAAATTTGTATATTAAAAATATATATATAACAAATATAAATTTTTATTAAAAAATAATATGTTGCAATTGCAGAAAAAAATAAAAAATAAAAATACACTATGCATTTCATTAATAATGCTAAAAAAAATGTACTAATGTTTGTGTAAAAACTTGACACATGTCTACTCTCAAATTATCAAGTGAATATAGATAAAACCAAAGAAATCAGTTTTAATGGCTAACAAATATTAGAAACCCGACCATTAAAGCCTAATAACTATTAATTAACAAATTCAGCAATTGAAATATCTCAAACCACATCTCTTTGTCTTCTCACATGTTCCCTTTTTTTGTTCATACATTCATTCTAATATTGATAGAGAATTGGACGTGTGGAAAACTGAGAAACATTAAAATTATATATTGAGTTATGTAATTATTGTGATGAAAAATAAAGATTGTCTTCCCCTTCTATAGCGATTTATTTGGTTATACCTCCAATTAAAACGTCAAGTGTGCTTTTACATCATCATTGAACGTTACTTTCATTTTTTTAAAATACTTTGTCTCACAATTGTTTGTGTTTTATGTTATGAGATTTATTACATTTGTGTTTGTTAAAGCTATTAGATGGACCTAATGCAAGAAGTGTAGACTATTTCAATGTCATTCTCGGGATTTAGACAAGATTTTACAAAATTTGTTTATGAGTTTCACTTCGTAAAAATCCTATAATTCGTTTATTTCTTGTATTATATTTTATGTTTGATTCCTATACTCTTTTTTTTAATATAGTTTTCCTGTTTTCTTTAAAAGTTCATTTTTTTATTTTTATTTTTTTTTTAATCTTGTATCAATAAATTATTTTCTATTTCAAACAATTTTATTTATTTTTATTTTTTTATTTTTTTTCTTAAAGTAGTTTTAGTTTTGAATAATTACTTGCTTTTTTTTTCTATATATTATAATTTTGTGCATTTTAAATGTATGATGTTTTCAGTGATACACTTGAAGATGCACTATGAAAGAAGTATCATGTAAAAATCAAGCAAGATTTCTTAAAAATCTTATAATTCATTTATTTTTTGTATTATATTTTAAATTTGGTTTTTGTACTTTTTTTTATATATAGTTTTCTTTGTTTATATTTCAAAAATAAATAAATAAATAAATCATTTTATATTTCAAACAATTTCATCTTTGTTTTTATTTTTTATTTTTTCTTAAAGTAGTTTTAGTTTTAGACAATTACTTACTTTTTTCTATATATTGTAATTTTGTGTATTTTAAGTGTATGATATTTTCACTAATACACTCGGAGATGCACTATGAAAGAAGTATCATGCGAAAATCAAATAAAAAGAAAAAATAAATAAATAAAACAATACGATGAATGTGAAGTAAAAATCAAAGATCAAAACTTCCAAAGCAAGTGAGCAAACAAACAAGCAAGTAAAATAAAATATTTAACAATAGATATTTCAAATTTTTAACAAAATTGTATAACTTTCCTTTTTGCTAAAAAAATTCTATTCGGTACTAGCTAAATAAAACACTTTTAAAATAGTTTTTTTTTTTTAATTTGAAATTAAAACTATAATAAATTTATGTAAGCATAATTGCTAATCACATTTTTTTACTTAATGTATAATATTGTATTGACTATCTTTTTGTTTTTATTTTTTTGCATGTACATTATTTTTAAATTTGAATAACAAACATAAAATAATTGATTGAAAATATGCTGCATTTGTTATATTCATTTTTCTCTGTAAAAAAAAAAAAAAAAAGACATTTAAAAATTACAATTTACATATATACAAATAATTATAAACATAACTCGTATATAATACGGGTGGAACATTAATATGTACAAAATATATATAGGACTTCCCATAAAAAAATTATAAATAAACAAGTATGAGACTGCAATTACCTGAATAGTTCATCCACAGGCTTTGATGGAGCTGCTGGATCGGTAAAAACTTCCACAACCTGAAAAGGAAAATAATCCAAATGTTCATCTAAATGTAAATGGTTTAGTTTAAACACATTTTAAAATTCGTTAAATTTTTTAGATCAAACTCCAAAGTCTCCCAATCGAATAATAATTTGGGTCTCACTTTTCCTAAGTTAGCCAATCATAACTGAATTGGATTGGATGGAATTATAACGTAATGGTCCCAAACCACCACCAAAAACAGATTGGGATGAGAGTGAACAAAGTATCCACGCCCATTTACAACCATTTATTGTATGTTCAAAAAAAACAAATAAGAATAAAGCTCCACGCACTATTAAAAGATAATATGATATAATTTTAAAAGTTTTAAATTTTTGTAATTTATGTAATGGGTAGAATCTATGAGTTATGCTAAAGATTTCAAATAATCTATCAAATTTTCTACCAAACCTCTCACATAGGTGTGAGACCCAGGATTTGTGTAGGTCTCACATTCATATGAGAGGTTTGGTAGAAAATTTAGTAGGTCTCATACTCATATGAGAGGTTTGGTAGAAAATTTAGTAGATTAAAACATTTTTCAGAGTCTATAGTTTTGAAGTAACAATATTATAATATATGATAATACACTAATTAGTATATTAATTGGTGCATATAACACCACTGAACAAATAAACAAATATACGTATAAGAAGAAGATGAGAACAAAAAAAGTATGACAAATTTTCTGTTTTAAAATCTAAATAACTATGGACGTTAAACGAACCAAGCTATTTGATCTCAACTCTTATTTGTTTCATTAAAAACTTGTTGAGTTATCAAATCAAACAAAAGTTTATTTGCACTATAAAATTTCAAATTATTTGAACTCAGTGGCGGAGGAAAGTGAGGACGAGAGGGTCACGTGTCCCCCAAGATTTTGGGCTCTTTTTTTTTTTTTAGCAAATATAAAGAAAATATTTTAAATAAAAAAAATTACAAAAATATTATTAGAGTGAAATGTTAATGACATCTTAAAAATTAGGGTAAATTAGATTGACACCCCTTGAGATTTGGTCCAATTACTACCCACCCCTTGACGTTTTGAAAATTACATTCTCACCCTTGTGGTTAATAGTTTCATTTTACAAACCCAATAAAAGGTAACAACTCCTAATAGAAAAATAGAGAAAATTACATTTTAAAAAAAAAAGAGTAAAGGAAAGGCGGAAAAAAAAAGAAAGTAAAGCAAAGCAAAAAAAGAAAGAGTGCATGAGTTCAATATCTTCATTCTGTATAAATAATTACAATGATAGGAGGGTTAATGTAATTTTCCAAACGTCGGGGGTGATATGTATTAAACCTAAATCTCAGGGGGTGTGAGTGTAATTTATCTTAAAAATTATAAGAACAATAATAGTTATTTTGATTGAAAATGAAGAGACTATTATAAATCATATTATCTATGAAAAATTTTGAATGTAACGGTGATGTCATTATTATTGGCATGTAAGTATAAGTAATCTCGCCATAAATATATGAAATTTATTAGATTGTTAGTTATATTTGACATGTGAGGTTCACTCTCTATGTATTTATTTACTATTAGTTGGTGATATCACATACTGATGATGACGCGCTATTACCATTATATTGAATTTTTAATCAAATTTTATATAAAAAAATAATTTATTATTATGTAATTTATTTTAAGACTTTTATCTATTTTTTTATGTTATCCATGATACATTAGTTATAAATAACATTAATTTTTTAAAATTTCTCGAAATTAATCGTAAAAACTTGCATGAAATATTTTTGTAAAAATTTTTGATATTATAATTAATAAATACCTTCTCTAATTTGATTTTTTTAATCTGTCACCGTTTGAGCTTGATTTGTTAAAAATTGGTTTGAGATGGATTCATTTGGTAGACAAATCAGATTTAAACATATTTTAAAGTTACTTTAAACAACTGAACATTCATATTCGATTCCACTGGACTCGCTAATCGTGCCGTAAATAACTACCTACCTTATTTTCTGCCACTGCCGTGTTGGAGAAAACATTTGCCACCAGGGATGCAATCTGCGACTTGGCTACCTGGGGAAAAAAATTTATATAAAATAATATGAAATTGCGAGAATGATACCAAACATTAGTACAAAACATAAACAACTACAATTTTTTTTTAATTAAAAAAAAAAAAGAATATTATCGCATACTTTACATTACTTTGTAGTCGATTGCACCAGCACCAGCACTCCCTTCAGCTGATACGACGACGTTATACGAACTCTCCGGGGAGAAATCATCTGTCAACCGTGTCTTGATGAGTGTGTAGCTGACGTCCAATTCGACTGCCTTCTGCAGGAGCTCCGGTATCGTCAACGGTTGAGATCTTGAGAAGAGGTTGTTGAAGAAAGTTGAGATCCCATCTAGGACATTGTAAGTTGAGGTGGCCATCAATGACGCGTCGTAGATGATGGCCACGTGGCCCACGCCGGCTAGTTGGGCGGCCTGGATGACTTGTACGGCGTCCGATGTGGTGACCTCGCCCGTGGGACCGTTTTCTGCGGGGCCGATGGTGACGACGACCTTGCTGGCGTTCCCGATTGCTTTTGCGATCGACTCTGCATCTTCGAAGGCGGATTGGACGGCGTTGATGCGGTTTGATTCTTCTTTCGAGATGATCTGCGGTGGTGATGCGGTTGGTGTACGATGAATCAGTGTAGCAATATTTTTTACTCACATTATTAAGCCTATCTTTGGAAGAAGATTTTGTGGTTTTTTTGGTTAAAATAGTCCTAAAAAATAAAATAAAATAGGCTTTTTAACTTTAATAAGATAAAATATCACATCTAATCTATAATCATTACATTTTTTCTCTCACAAAAAAATCAAAAAATTTTCTCAAACCAAACTTTTTAGCCAAAGGCTAAAATAACCAAAAAAGTCAAAAGTCAACTCACCAGTGAATTTTTGTAAAAATAATTATAAATCAGTAAACTTTTTTATAAATATTATAAGGGTAAATTACACTGATACCCCCTGAGATTTATATTTATTACAGTTCACCCTCTCACATTTGGAAAATTACACTAACCCCTCTATTAATTTAATTTTATATATGATGATTATTATGGTGAGAAGGAGAACTGTTATGAAACTTTAAACTTCAGGAGGCAATCTGTAATGAAACTCTAAATCTCAGGGAGAAAGATGTAATTTTCAAAAGGTGAGGGGGGAAACTGTAATAAACATAAACCTCAGGGGGTGTCAATGTAATTTACCCATATTATAATCATAAACTTTTTAATAATTATTTATTTATTTTTATTTTTTTTGAAGTTGTCATTGGGAGTGGTTATTGCACTACAAAAAATTAAGGTTTTAAAGACTAAAATTTAGGGACAAAATTATTTTTTAGAGACCAAATATATTTGTTACGAAAAGTGTCGTTATTATATTTTAGCAACGAAAATTAAACATTAGTAATGAACTATTATTCTTTTGGGACCAAATTTTTTGTCTCCAAAAATAAACTATTTTGAGACCAAATTATTTTGTCCGTAAAAGTCTATTTATTAGTGACATTTTCAAAATTTTATCGCTAAAAGTCTTGTTTTTGACTTTTCAGGACTACCTTTCAACGACTATCCTCATGACGATAGAAATTAATCTTTAAATGTCTTCTACACAAAATTTTCATTTTTAAAGATCAAAATATTTGGTCTCTAAAACTCTTATATATTGTAATGTTGGATGCCCCAATAATACGGTCATGTGGTGCTTGAAGGTGTTGTGATTGGTGGTGTTGTGATTGGTAAATGTAAGGTCTATGCAGGGCCGGCCCTGAGTTCGTCGGGGCTTAAGGCGAATTTTGGAAATTGGGGCCCTTTTATATTGAAAAAAAAATTCATGAATAAAATGATAAATTACAACTTTTTTATTTGTTTGTAGCTATAACAAAATTTACTTACACATATAATCATTAAAATTATAAACAAAACAATTTAATAAAACAAAATTAGAACAAAAAAATTAGGAAAAAATTATTCAATTAAAATTGATAAAGACCTAGGTAAAAAAATTTGAGCAAAATTATTTATTCCACTAAAATCAAATAGATAAAGAAGGTAAAAATAAAAAATAAAAAAATAGGGCCCATATATTGTATGTATTATTTTTCTTGAGCCTAAACACTTTTTTTTTTAATATATATTTTCATTTTAATAAATATGGACCAAACTACACTTATAAATAAATATGGAGTAAATCATACATGGATCCAAAAAAATATTTTGGGGCCCTTTAAATTGATCCTAAAACCAAAAAAAAAAAAACATTGAGCCTATAATATTTTACCAAATTTAGGGGCCCTATTTTTGGGCCAAATTTAGGAGCCCTATGTTATGTATGTTTATATGTTTTACCAAATTTAGGGGCCCTATTGTTTTTATTTATTTATTTATATATTTTCATTTTAATAAATATGGGCCAAACACATTTATAAATAAAATATGGACTAAATTATACATGGGCCCAATAAAACATTTGGGGCCCTTTAAATTGATCTTAAAACCCAAAAAAAAAAAAAAAAAAAAAAGGTTGGACCTATAACAATTTTTTAAATTTGGGGGCCCTATTTTTGGGCCAAAATATGGGGCCTAAGGCACAAGCCTTACCTGCCTTAGGCCAGGGCCGGCCCTGGGTCTATGATTTTGTATTAGGTAATTGAAGAATATGAGAGAGTATGTGTATGATAATTAATGAAGGAGAACAAACACGTGACGCATTAGAAGCATTGAATAATTTTTCTATCACAGAAATTTAATTAGTCCTTTTTTTAAAGGATAAATTACACTTTTTATCCCCGTAATTTTGACCTAGTGACTTGAGTGTCAATCGTTTTAATTTGAACAATTTGATCTTTATAATTTAAATTTTATCTTCTTCTTTTCTTTTCTTTTTTTGTGTATGTGTGTGTGTAAATATTAGGAGAGTACAAAAATCATTAATTTTAACTTTCAATTTATACGAGATGACTAAATTAAAATTAGATTTAAAAAAGTAGAGATTAAATTATTCAAAATAAAATAACAGAGACTAAAGTGAAATATGGATCAATTACAAAGATTATAAATATAATTTATCCTCTCTGTTTTTATATTTATTTGGGTAAGTTACACTTTACTCTCTTTATATTTGGTCAATTTCTCACTTTGACCCTTCAAGTTTGTTTTTCCTCATTTTGGCTCTTTATGTTTCAAGTTTTTTTCACTTTACTCTTAAAGTTAATTTATATTCAAAATTAGATAGAAAATGTCGCAATAACTGTCACTTAATATAAAAAAAATATTATTATATTAGAATTTAAGTTTATCTTAAAGGTATAAGTCATATATAATAAATATTTTTATACCACGTAATTGACAATATGTCATTTTTTTGTCTAAGTTTTAATAGAAATTAACTTTAAGAGTAAAGTGAAAAAAACTTAAAATATGAAAGGTCAAAGTGAGAAAAAAAAAACTTAAAAACTTAAAAGACCAAAGTTAAAAGGTAATAAACATAAAAGGGACAAAACGTAATTTACCATATTTCTATTCTTTGAATCTCTGCTAAATGCATGATAAACAATTGGGTCAATTACGATTACCTTCTCTAAAGTTTAGAAAAAACATAACAAATCTTATAATTTTAGTATAATTATATTGATTTTCTTTTAGTAAGATTAAATAGATCGAAACTAATTTAAGTAGTGTAAAAATATAAAAATAAACAATATAAAGTATACATTTTCATGTAATAGAATTGATAATATCATTTTTTGATTCATATAATTAACAAATTATTAATAAAAATAAGATTGACAATAATAAAAATCCAATGACATATAACATTTCTGATTCTGTTAATTGAATAGAGTAGTAATCCTAAAAACTTCCATGTAAAATTGAAATCTTAATTAATTTTCCAACCAATTAATTAAGTATATACATGCATATCGCTACAAATTTATAAATATTTTATTCTAAAATAAAATGTACATATTAACTCATATATAAAAAAAAAAACTCTATTATTTTATTTTATTTTTTTAAATGAAAAATTTGTACAAAGATGTAAGCCCTTTCTTAATTTTGTTTTCAAATTTAATTGAATATGTATATATATTATATAAATCAAAATCTTAATACAACTCAATATAATTATGTTAAAATTATAACATTTACTATATTTTTTAAAAAATATCAAGAGAAGTCAGTCTAATTTAGCCTAAACAATTTGACATACTCAAGCATGGAGAGGGCACTTAGGTACCAAGGTGAGTGAGATTTCATGTTCAAATTTATGGAGTGTAACTACTAACCTACTAACTAATATCTTGTGCAAAAAAAAGAATTATGATCTTTATGCTAAAAAAACAATACATTAATAACACAAAATCTATAAAAATAAATAAATAAATAGATAAATTTGGTAAACAGATTGATTTTAAATAGTAGCTAACCTTGTAAGTGGCAGCAATGAGAGCAAGTTCCTGGGCAGCCCCAAGATCCGGCACCCCTGCCCTCACCACAAAACCTTCACGCAGCAGTGATTGGGCAATGCGAATCCCAGCCTGCCCGGTGGCTCCAGCGACAAACACCGTGCGAGGGTCTTTGCGTCTCGGGCTCCCAAAAGCCAAGCCCGAAGAAGCCGGGTTAGCAACAATTGGGATCAGTGACTTCATATCCGACGCGTTGCCAAAATTGAATGAAAATGGATTGGAATTCTGTTTATCATCTTCTTGGCTGCTTTCTTCGGCAGCCTGTTTTCCGAGCCGGAAAGGCAGGAAGGATCCGGGTCCAGGCCCGGAACTCTTGGCTGCTAAAACAGTGAGCCGTGGGTTCCTTGGGGTTAGCCTTGAAGAGGGTGTGGTGGTTAGGAGGAATGAGTTGGAGGAGAGAGTTGGAGCCATGAAATTGGATGAGAAGAGAAAAAGAAAAACAGGGTCAAGAGGTCATTGTGTGTGTTGAGTTGTAGATCAAAAACACACACTTGGGTAGTTTGTGTGGATGAATGTGTGTCAAACGGAGGGTGGTTTGTGTTGTGTTGTGTTGGATGGGATATTATCTGGATTGGGAAGGTGAGAGAGAGGACACCCAATGGTGATGAGCCACGTAACCGTATGCTATCTAGAAAAGAAAATTTGGCACCAGACGTTTTCAAAGTATTTACGTCTGAGGTGGCGGTGGTATTGAAGTTGAAGCATCAAATATTGTCACACACACATGCCGACTAGTCAATTGTAGCTTATAAAGATGCTTCACCAACAACATTTTTTTTGCGGCCATCACTACAGAGATATTGGGTGAATTATCAATAGATTTTAATAGTTTAATTTAAATTTTATTAAATTGTATTAAAAATAAGTCTTAATAAAATTATCGTTAAAAATAAATTTTTTGGCTATTTTTTGCATACGTCGTTAAAATTGACAATTAAATCCTTTATTATAAGACTTATCAGATAATAAATCCACCTATTAGGACCTACACGTAAGTCTTTTATTATTTTTTATAATTCATCGATTATTATCATTAATTTGATTAACCCCTACAATTAGGAAAAGTTAGATTTTATCTGGATACATGATTATTAAAATAAAAAATATATGATAAAAATGAAAATAAAAAACCGACTCATTGTCTTGATGCAAAAGAAAAAGATTAATGCTTGGGAGCACTAAAAAGGGAGCACTAGGGGAGCACTAATGAGGTGGCTCTCCCTTTGATGTGATGGTTGTCTCTTGTGTTTTTCTTTTTTCTTTTATTTTTTACATTTTCCAACTCATTAGAACTATTAATGATGAGATTTTTTAGTGGTCTCTATCATTACTGAAAGAAAAATGCTTCGTACCACTAATTTAGCACCACTAATGCACCATTAATGACGTGGTATCATGTGGATCCTATCATTGATGTGATAGTTTGGCCCTTTTTCTTTTTTTTTCTTTACACTGCTACCTTATTAGTGGTCCTTTTAGAGCTTCAAATTTGCTCTAAATCGGAACTGTGATACAAAAATACCCGATTATCAAACAAATTGCGGTCCTTACTGCGATCTCAAATTTCACGATTGATACAAGAGATGCTAATAATGCTCTTGGACAGGCTAGAAATTTCAGTGTGTTTACCATAGGTTGATGAATTTAGACATAACTAAGAGTAATACTATGAACTTACAAAAATTATTCAAGAATACTAATATGTGATTCAGATTCATTCTTGACATAAACTCCACAATATAGGCATGCTAGTTGAAGAAGTGATTGCAAGAGATCTAGGAGTTCTTTTGGGCAAGGCCATTGTGGGTATGTGAGGAAAATATTTTTTTGCATAGAAACAGAAAGAGGGTTGGTGAGATATTTTGTAGTGGGGAACAGTAAACTCACACCAACCATACATGTTATAACCCACAAAGGTGTATATGTATAAATTAAATGTATAAATTAAATAAACAATAAAATAAAATAATTCAGAAAATAATTATAAAAATTATTTCCCGAATTAAAAGCTTACAGTAATTAATGGCGAGGCTTGTGTTGGACACAATCTCCTTAAAGTAGATTTTGCCCCCGCTCCGGTGCTTCGAGTTTTACCGGCGTCTACTTCCCAGGATCCAACGACTAACACTTAAATTTGCAGCACTACAAATTTAAGTCTGGCGAACTAAACTTTGCTGAAACTCTTTCTTTCTCTTCCTAATATTAAATGCAGAATAAATGTAGAAAATAAGAAGACAAAAAGAGGAGGTGAGAGACTAAAATCAAAGGGAAAAATTGAATCTTCTGAATTGCTGGAAGGCTGGCCTTTTATAGGCAGAAAGGTGGCTGTTCGAACAGGTGCCAATAGATAGGCAACTGTTCAGATAGAAAATCTGTTTGAACTGTTTAGACAGTTCCAAATCTGTTCGAGAAAAGATTCAACAGGTTCAAACCTGTTCGGGTGGAAACCAACAGGTATGAAACCTGTTCGGACCTGTTTGGGTGGGGGGGAAAAAAAAAAGACCAGAATTAATTTGAATTTTGAAATTGAAATTCAAAATTAAATAAATAAAATGCAAATGATTTTGGCCCAAAAAGATAAGTATTGGGCCGAACAAGCCCAACCTTAGCCTGCCCGACTGACCGACCGGATAGACGGCTGCGGCGGCTCGCGCGTGTGGTTTTAATTTTGGGTCCAATGGGTCTAACCCACTACACCCATAACCTCACCCTTCCACAAACTTGGGTACCCCTTGGGTCCATCCCAAGTATCCAATGCTAAAGTTTATAAACCCAAACAATTCCTTAAGTCTTTCCAATGTGGGACAAGCACATTTCACAAATGTGTAGGAAACCCACCAAAAACTAGTTTCACGAACCCGAAAACGCACATTGAATTCTCATTCATCCGGAAATGGTTTTGAGCAACCAAATACATGAATTTATTCACTATGCGACATTAAACATGAACCCATTTAGAAACGTTAAAAATAACGCTTGGGTCCCACCTTAATTAATGCTCAAAGTTAGCAAAAAATAAGATAATATAAAAGTCATTTTCCAACAATCCCCCACATTAATGGAATTCATGATAACGGACATGCAACAAAATGCAGACAAAGAAAGAGTACATTAAGAAGATACACTACATCGAGATAGGTAGTTTTTAGCTTTAAACCTCCTCTAGTGAAAGCCTATCGGACTTACTAGCTAACCAGTGGACGCGATGCCTTTAACTGTTCAGCTGTTTATGTAAGCCAAGATAATAGACTACACATAGTGTATCCTCAGACACAGTTTGGTTCTTACGGTTGTGTTCATTTTGGCCCTAAACAACGCCTGGTAATTCATGAGCACTCTAGAGAATTTAGCCTTCTCAATTCTCACAGAATCGGCCCAGTTCACACTCATATAGGTGATTTGTTATTAAGAGTATCTTGTTATACCCCACTTGGATGTCCAAGCTATAAGAATCATTAAAAACAAAACTTATCCTACTAACGCTGCAGGTATCACTCTTCTTATCATAGAAATAGATAGGAGTAAACCTCCTTAATGATACGTGAAGTCATCCATAATTCGGTTGTCCCTTTGAACCTAGATCTTAGGATCTCCAGTCAGCTAGGTTGGGTTGCGATTATGGCGACTTTTAAGTAATAGGCTTTAATCTCATTCCCCTCGATAAATAGTACACTTGCTCTCTGGCTAGCCCTTTAGTCAATAGATCCGCAATATTCTCCTTTGACTTTACATATTTTATGGAAATTATTTCATGTGAGAGCAAATGCCTAACGGTATTATGTCTTCGACAAATGTATCGAGACTTACCGTTATACATATGATTTTGTGCCCGTCCTATTGCTGCTTCACTATCACAGTGAATGCATATAGCTGGCATAGGTTTAGGCCACATTGTAATGTCTTCTAAGAAATTACGAAACCATTCTGTTTCTTCTCCTGTTTTATCTAATGCGATAAACTCATATTCTATTGTCGAACTAGCTATGCATGTCTACTTGGAAGATTTCCAAGAGACTGCAGCACCTCCCAGGGTAAAGACATATCCACTAGTGGATTTTGAGTCTTTAGTAGCCGATATCCAATTTGCATCGATGTACCCCTCGAGTACTGCTGGATATTTGGTATAATTGTAATAACCCCGACCCGTAATTAGCTCATTCCCGGTAATTAAGGATGTTAATTAAGTGATTAAGATTAAATACGGGATTAATATGTAATCTGCATCATAATTGGTCGTCTATTTGTTGATCGTTAAATAATCGGTTCATGTTTAATGGTTAAACTGTAAATTGAAGGCCTTATCGGCATCCGAAAACGAAATTGATTATCCCATTGTGTTAATTGGAATTTTTAGAACCTTATGGCATACTTATGTAAAATGTGATTTGGTATGATTAATTTAGATTAAATGAAGCTAATTAAATAGTTGGCGTAAATTACAATCTTGCCATGCTAGTGGCTTATTTCTCCAACACCTTTGAGCCTTATTTTTGTTGTTCAATTCGTTGGTCCCTTAGTGTAAAAAATCTGAGGAAACATTTTAGAGAGAGAGGGAGAGCAATTCTAGAGAGAGAGGGGGAGAAATTGAAGAAGAAATTCAAGGATTTGCATGCACTCTTCAAGATTAAGCAAGGTTTTAGCAAGAACAAGATCTAAGGTAGAATATTCATCCATTTATTTATGAATTTCAGTGTTATCATGCATGGTTCATGAAGATTATGGGTTTAATCATGTAATGGAGCTTAGAAGGAGGAATTGTAGTTCAAATCATGCATACATGCATAAATTTCCAAGTTTTGGGTTTGATTTCAAAGGTTTCTTCCATGCATGTGTTAACATCTTCTACATTGTGGCCATTCAACTTGTTTTCCATCAAATCACCAAGTTTGATCATGTTTTGGAAGGTTTAGTGTGGTAGAAGTTCTTGCATGTCATGTTCATGAATTGATTTTGGGTTTCTAGTTGTTTTCATAGAGAATTCTAGCATGCATGTCCACAATATTGATTTAATCCATGAGTTCATCTTGTTTTTCCATCAAATCAGCAAGTTTCCAGTTATTTCATAGTGTTTGATTATGCTTTAAGAGGTTTGAAACAAGAAAAGTCCATGCATGTGGTGTTCTTGAGCATTCATCATGTTTTAAGTTGAAAATGTGAGTTTTGACAAACCTTGGGCCATGATTTTTATAAATTGATCTTTGAACTTTCATATTCTACAAGTTTTCTGGGTTATTTCAAGTTTTAGGGCCCAAGAGATGAGTTTTGAAAGGTTGAATGTCGAATTTGAACTTGGGGATGCAATCTGAAAATTCCAGATTTTGCAGCCTCGCTCGAGCGAAGGGGTTCTCGCTCGAGCGACCACTCTGGAATCGTGCACCTCGCTCGAGCGACCAAAAGTCCGCTCGAGCGTAAATTTCGAGCTCCCAGAAGTTTGCATCATTTACAGATCGCTCGAGCGAAGGAATGTGCGCTCGAGCGACCAGTCACATTTTTGCATGCTCGCTCGAGCGAGGAAAGCTTCGCTCGAGCGAGGACTTAAAATTCTGAAATTTTGCCTAAGTGTTCCAAGGCATGTTTTGACATCCTCATTGCATCTTAGGCATTCCTAAGCCTTAATTAAGCCATAGTAATGAGGTTATGGGCTAGAAACACGCACTAAGAAAAGAATGTAACAAGATATTGAGCGACAAGTGTGTGTGTGTGAGTTGAGCATTGTAATAAGTATGAACCACATTAAGAGAATGCAAGGTGTGTGTGTTCTAAGCCATGTAACAAGAATGAACATGAACCAACGTGATGTAAGCTAAGCCCTAATGGCCATATGAATAAGTAATGATAAGATTCGTTGGTGTTATGTATTTTGTGCTTGTAGGTCAACGTCCGAGAAGTGATTGACCATCTACGGAACCACTGTGAGTAACGTTATCGTAAAGATACGTTCATATGAAATTATGTTCCAAATGTGATATATCAAGCTATGATTTCTGAAATGATATATGTTTCTGTGAACAAAGATCCATGTTTGAAATCTATTATGGTATCCATAGATAGTCCCAAGTCATGGGGGACGGCATGAAAATGCGGGTCCATGACAGTTACGAGATCTCGCTAGCCACTTCATTGTGGTGTTTGTTTAATCGGTGTCCGGGACCGATTACTCTAGTCGGAAGACGTTATGTGTTATGTGATATGTTCTATGAGATATGCCATTATTATGTTCTGATATGAGATGACTATGATTATGCTATGATCTGTTTTGTACGTATAAAATGTTCGGATTTCGTTCACTAACCCCTTTACCTTAATGTTATTCACTGGGCTTTAGCTCACTGTTTGTATATATATATTATAGGTGAGCATTCTGGAGTGCAAGCCCGAAGGTTTTGTGGGGGACTGTGTTTCTGTTGTCAGCCAGCCTTTCTGCCTCACGTGGAGGTTCCCGAAGTGTCTTGGGTTCAAGGGTTGATTAATTCTGTTTATGCATGGGACTTTATTTTAATCATGTTGTCTGTACAAAAAATACTGTAACGTGTGTGGTATAATGTAATGTATGGTTGACTTATGGCTATGTAAATAAAGTTTTAAATTATTCTGTTTCATGTAAGTCAACACAGCTCATTGGACAATTATATTTATGTAATTGCTTCCGCTAGCCCCTTATCATATGCTTATCTGTTTAGAGGCCTTTGGTAATCTAAGGATTACTGGCCGGTTGCGGCGCTAAACCTATAGGGGCGGGTTTGGGTCGTGACAATAATGTAAGCCATAATTCTGGGTATATCTTAGATACCTAAATACCCTAATTATCGCTTTCCAATGATCGGACCCTGGATTACTTGTGTACCTACTCAATTTGCTTACAGCATAGACTAAATCTGGCCTAGTGCAATTCATTAAGTACATCAAGTTTCCCATTATACGAGAGTACTCTAATTGTGATATACCTACACCTGTATTTTTTGACAAATGAAAACTAATGTCAACAGGTGTTTTAGCATGACGGTTGTCATGCTTTCCAAATTTCTCCAGAATCTTCTCAACATAGTGAGACTGAGATAAAGCATATCCTTCGTATGTTCTAGTAATTTTTATTCCTAGAATTACATCTACTACTCCCAGATCTTTCATGTCAAACTTTTTGTTCAACATTTTCTTTGTAGATTTGATCATGTCATTATCGTTTCCAATAATGAGCATGTCATCCACATAAAGACAAACTATGACATAGCATTTGTCTGTGCTTTTAACATAGACGTATTTGTCACATTCGTTTATCTTAAAACCATCCGAAAGCATAACATGATCAAATTTTTCATGTCATTGTTTCGAAGCTTGTTTTAATCCATAAAGGGATTTGATAAGTTTACAAACCTTTTTCTCTTGGCCGAGAACTTGAAACCCTTCCGATTGTTCCATATAGATTTCCTCATCTAACTCGCCATTCAAAAAAGCTGTTTTAACATCCATTTGATGTATTTTCAGATTATACAAAGCTGCAATCGCAATCAACATGCGAATGGATGTTATTCTTGTCACTGGTGAATAGGTGTCAAAATAATCAAGGCCTTCCTTCTGCCTTTATCCCTTAACAACAAGCCTAACCTTGTATTTATCTATTGAACCATCTGCTTTCATTTTTCTCTTGAATATCCACTTATATCTAAGAGGTTTACACCTTGGTGGAAGATCCACCAGTTTCCAAGTATGATTTTGCAATATTGATTCAATTTCACTATTTACAGCCTCTCTCCATAATGGAACTTCAGGACTTGACATTGCTTCCTTGAAGTTTTGAGGCTCATTTTTTAACAGGTACGTCAGAAAATCTGGACCAAATGACTTAGAGATCCTAGCCCTCTTGTACGTCTAGGTTCATCTACTTCATTATCATTTTGGTCTGCACTACAACCTATAGCAGTATCAAAAGTTCTTTATTTGAACTTTTTTCTTCAATTTCCTTGCTAGGAAAAATATGTTCAAAAAACAATGCATTTCTTGACTCAATAATAGTGTTTATATGCATATCCGGATTTTCAGATCTATGAACTAAAAATCTATATCCACTACTATTATTGGCATATCCAATGAACACACAATCAATGGTCTTTGGTCCTATCTTAGTCGTTTTGGGACTAGGGACTGCCACCTTGGCCAAACACCTCCACACTTTGAGGTAATTATAGGTAAGTCGTCGACCTTTCCATAATTCATAAGGTGTTTGATTGAGTTTCTTGTGGGGTACCCTGTTAAGGATAAAGTTAGCAGACAAAATGGCCTCCCCCCACAAGTTCTAAGGTAATCCTGAACTAATCAACATGGCATTCATCATCTCTTTAAGAGTTCGATTCTTTCTCTCAACAACACCATTTGACTGAGAAGAATAGGGTGCAGTGGTTTGGTGAATGATACCATGTTCAGAACAAAATTCTTCAAATGGTACATCATACTTACCACCTCTGTTACTTCTCACTATCTTAATAGTTTTACTAAGTTGATTTTCAACCTCAAGTTTATATTGCCTAAAAGCTTCTACGGCTTCATCTTTACTTCTCAATAAGTAAACATAGCAATATCGAGTGCAATCATCAATAAAAGTAATAAAGTACTTCTTACCTCCTCTAGTTTGAACAAATTTTAAAATCACAGATATCTGTGTGAATTAAACTTAGAGGTTCAGTACTTCTTTCAACTTTATTAAATGATACCTTAGTGAGTTTTGCCTTATCACAAATCTCATATTTATGATTAGGATCAAATTCTAAGTTGGGTAAACATTCTAAAGCAATAAGTCTATGCAAAGAATTAAAATTAACATGTCCTAATCTATCATGCCATAAGAAAGAAGACTCAGCAATATAGACAGAAGATGTATTCTTATTATTAAAAGCCAAATTAGGTACAACAGTATTTACATTGAGCTTAAAAAGCCCATCACTCATGTAACCTCGCCTACATACATTCCACTCTTGGAGAGTACAACTTTATCAGATTCAAAGACTAATTTAAACTCATTCTTAATCAACAATGACCCAAAAATCAAATTCTTGCGAAATTCTAGCATATGGAGTACATTGTTAAGAGTGAGTTCTTTTCCCGAGGTCATTTTCAACACAATCTTTCCTTGTCCTTCAACAGTTAAAGTGAAGGAGTTTCCCATAAAAAGTTGTTCCCCACTTTCCACCACTTTGTAGGTTGTGAACATCTTCTTATCTGCACAGATATGGCGGGTTGCTCCAGTATCCACCCACCATTCCTTAGGATTGCCCACCAAATTTGCTTCAGAGACTACTGCAGCAAGATTGATGTCTGCCACTCCATCGGAAAGATAAAAATCATCGGCTATGTTGGTTTGTGCTGGCTTTTTGCTTAAACTCCCTCCATCCTTGCAAACGTGACAATCCTTAGAGCGATGCCCATCTTTACCGCACACAAAACACTTGCCTTTGAACCTCTTGTTGAACCCGTTGTTGATCCCTTTGTTGATCTTACTAGTGGATCATTGTTTGGGACCATTGCCATTATGCTTCCGCTTCTTGTTGTTGAACGTTGACCCTTGTTCATGTTACACAACATTTGTTTTAGCCTGCATGACATGGTTTCCTGATTTCTTGTCGGAACCACGGTTGTCTTCCTCAATTCGGAGCCGCACTATCAGTTCCTTCAATTTTATCTCCTTGCGCTTATGCTTCAAATAATTCTTGAATTCTTTCTAAGATGGTGGCAATTTTTCAATGATTGCCGTTACTTGGAAAGATTCACTGAGAACCATTCCTTCCGCATATATGTCATGAAGAATTAATTGGAGATCTTGAACTTGGCTAATAACCGTTTTGGAATCCATCATTTTAAAATCCAAAAAACGAATGACAACAAATTTCTTTGTACCGACGTCCTCTGTTTTATACTTATGATCTAGAGATTCCCACAGTTCTTTAGCTGTGCTTTCACACTATACACATTGTACAGTGTATTGTCCAACCCATTGAGGATATAGTTTCGACACAGAAAATCACAATGTTTCCATGCATCGACTGCGGCAACCACTTGCCTGTCAGATTCTCCCTCGTTCAGTGCCGGTGCCTTTTCATGAATGAAGCGAGCCAAATTCAATGTGGTAAGATAAAACATCATCTTTTGTTACCATCTTTTAAAATCATTACCATTGAATTTTTCTGACTTCTCCCCATGATTTACCGGTACTACCGGAGTCATCACTGGCAGAACAGGTGTGGGGTTTTGAGTAATAACAGTCTCAGTACTATTAATTTTAGTTGTCATAATTCTGACGAAATAAAAATAATACACCAATCACAAATTTATACAAAAATGAATTTACACACAAAATAAACAGAATAATATTTTGTAACAAAATTTCAATAATAAACAATATATTACTACTAGTTAAGAAATTAAACAGTATATTACTACTATTTAATTTCCCGAAACAAAATATTTGTCTGTCTAACACATAAATAAATAAATAAAAAGAAATCTACTTTAAGATTATTATAACCCACAAAGGTGTATGTGTGTAAATTAAATGTATAAATTAAATAAACAATAAAATAGAATAATTCAAAAAATAATTATAAAAACTATTTCCCGAATTAAAAGCTTATAGTAATTAATGTCGAGGCTTGTGTTGGACACAATCTCCTTAAAGTAGATTTCGCCCTCGCTCCGGTGCTTCGAGTTTTACCGGCGTCTATTTCCCAGGATGCAACGACTAACACTTAAATTTGCAGCACTACAAATTTAAGTCTGGCGAACCAAACTTTGCTGAAACTCTTTCTTTTTCTGCCTAATATTAAATGCAGAAAATAGGAAGACAGAAAGAGGAGATGAGAAACGAAAATCAGAGGGAAAGATTGAATGTTCTGAATTGCTGGAAGGCTGGCCTTTTATAGGTAAAAAGGTGGTTGTTTGAATAGGTGCCAACAGATAGGCAACTGTTTGGACAGATTTCAACAATAGAAAATCTGTTTGAACTGTTTGGACAGTTCCAAATTTGTTCGGGAAAAGATTCAACAGGTTCAAACCTATTCGGGTGGAAACCAACAGGTATGAAACCTGTTCGGACCTGTTTGAGTGAGGAAAAAAAAAACTGGACCAGAATTAATTTGAATTTTGAAATTGAAATTCAAAATTAAATAAATAAAATGCAAATGATTTTGGCCCAAAAAGATAAGTATTGGGCCGGACAAGCCCAACCTCGGCCCAACAGACCGACCAGACAAACGGTGCGCGCGATTTTAATTTTGGGCCTAATGGGTCTAGCCCACTACACCCATAACCTCACCCTTCCACAAACTTAGCTATCCCTTGAGGTCCAACCCAAGTATCTAATGCTAAGGTTTACAAGCCCAAACAATTCCTCAAGTCTTTCCAATGTGGGACAAGCACATTTCACAAATGTGTAGGAAACCCACCAAAAATTAGTTCCACGAATCCGAAAACGCGCGTTGAATTCTCATTCATCCGGAAATGATTTTGAGCAACCAAATACATGAATTTATTCACTACGCGGCATTAAACATGAACCCATTTAGAAATGTTAAAAATAACGCTTGGGTCCCACCTTAATTAATGTTCAAAGTTAGCAAAAAATAAGGTAATATAAAAGCCATTTTCCAACAATACATGTGACTTAGGGGCGTTGTATTAATATTATTAGTGTCCCCGGGTGAATCTGGGTCATCCATTCATGGATCTTGGACATGTATATAGTTGTAGTGTAAAGGAAATCACACTCGGACTCAGATGTGAATAGTGTGAGTACTTTTGATTTTACGGGATAGTGATTTACACATGTCACATGTATAATGGTTTGCGTGGTTATAAAGTAAAAATAAAAACAAATTGACTGATAAAAGCAAAGGCGAAAAAATAATTATGTTTCCAATTTTCATTAGACACTCTATCCTTGACCCAAATCTGAGTTCCAGACTCAATGAAAATTTAAAGGAAGCAAAAGTTTCATAGTATCGCTATTGGGCAGCTTTTCAAGTTTCACGAGAATATCTAAATTGGAAGACTGGAGTAGCATTATCTAAAAATCCTATAGACATTAAAACCATGCTTTACAAACAATTCTGTGGAGATGTCCACGAATTAGGTGGAAAAAGAAATAGAAAAGGCAAAGAAAAATATGATAAATTGTCTATTTGTGACATAAATTAAATTTTGAGTATACATGTGAATTTGTGAAATACTTTTATAAGACAGGTTATTCAAATAATAAATTGCACAAATCTATATAAATTCGAAAGCTACAGCCTCCGTGGAATGAAAAAATTCAAAAGAGAATTTAAACTCATGACTTAAAACCTTACAATAGTTAGGTGGTGTTTCATAAAATTAAAAATTGAAGATTGAAAATTAAGTATTATGAATGTTGAATTTTCTAAGTTAGAAAATTATTGGATAAAAATTTAGGTGTTGAATTAAAAATAAGTTGCTTGATATGTGTACGATAAAATTTAAAATTTATTATTTTTAAATTGTATGCTTTAATTTTTATATTGTGATGATAGTGGTGGTGGAGTGGCATGATGGTGATGGTGGTGGTGATGGTAATGGTAATGGTGGCGGTGGCATAGTAGTGGTGGTAACAATGATAGTAGTAGTAAAATAATAATATTCATGACAATAATAACAATGGTAACGAAGGTGATAGTAGTAGGGGTGGCGGTGGCGGCGGCAGCATGATGGTGACAGTGATGTGGTATAGTGGCGGTGGTAGTGATATCAATAGTAATGGTGATGATAATGATAGTAGTGGTGGTGACATAATGGTGGCGGTGGTGATAGCAACGGTGGTGATAGTATGTTTATGATAGTGTATATTGATATTTATGTTTAATATTTATAAATTCAGCCAAAATTAAATAAGTTTTATATAATCTAAAATTTTCTTAAATTTTAGTCTACATTTTAAAAATATTTAAATTTTTAAGTGATATCAATTATAATTATCAAACAGACCTCCTCAAACTTAATATTAATTATAAGAAAATTTCTTAAAGAATCATATATCAATCTCAAATTGCATAAGCAAATTACAAAATAAATAAGGGAAATTCTAATTTTTGCTCTTAGACATACCTACTCAGAGGGGATGTAAAGAGGATTCTTACATAAGAAAAACCACTATATCCAGAAGGGATATAAAAAATCGACAACTTATAGAAGGAAAAAAAAAAATCATCCTTGAAAGAAAATTTTATTATGAAAAAATCTAACCAAAATCATGTAAATATTATTTATCTGATGATGAGGTAGGGCATTATGTCAATACGAATATAGGAAAGACTAAAATCCAGTAATTGAGAAGGCGCGAAAACAAAATTTGAAATTTGTTAAAAATTTTATAACAAAGAATTTGGTGATGAATCTATATTTAATATGTAATCAGACTTCTTTCAACTTTATTTGTGTGGCTTAATTTTATTTGACAATATGCTTTGACTTTATTGAAGAAAAATTTAAAATCCAATCAATATAAACGGTGCATTCAAAAAAATCTCTATAAAGGGCTATCAGCATTGTATGGAGAAACCGACCTCTCTTCCCTATTTAAGACTAGAGCTTATTGTATGAATAAAATTGTCATTAAAATTCAATTGAAACCTATTCTCTTACACAACAATGTTAATATGTGAGCAAGTAATTGTCTGCCACCTTCCAACCTATTTACAAGCACTTCTATTTCATAAACAAGTATAAATTATAGAGATGAGCAAGGTTCAGTGGTTCGATTTAAGAGTAAACCAAGACCAAACAATTACTTACGGTTGGAATCAAAACAAACCATGAGAATCTTCTAACCAAATCAAACCAAACCACTAAAACGCAGTTTGAATCAGCACAGCCTAAGAATTGTTCAGATGAATGTTTAGAATTAGTGCTACCACTATACAAGAACACACTTGCAAAATTGACCCTATTTCAAAAGCCACCGCCCCTCCCCCCAATTCATGTCAGTTTAGTAGAACTCTCAATGAACAATCATTTTAGAAATTCTCATTAACTGAACAATGTCTCACAAAGATAAGATGCATTTGATAATGGAGCACTAATAATGCCTGATGAGTTTGACAATGCCTGAAGATAGATGCAGCTTGGACAAAGAAAAAACAGGTGATGATTCAACCCAGAAAGTTGAAGGGAAACCATATTGCACATCAATGTAAACAGTCACTTTTGAGCAAGACAGAAATTCTACCATCTATTGCAAGAGGCCCCAAAAAAAAAAAAATTTATTTCAACCAATTACGATTAAAATGAACCCAACAAGACCTACCAAAAACTCTTGCATTCAAACATCACCAATATATATATGGTTCACCTCCCTTGCTTATACAGCACCTCACATTCTGACATGCATCACAAAATCATTTAGGATTATGACAGTTAAAATAAAAGCAAAGCATCAAAATAGAAGTATAAGCAACTTTACACTGAACTAAGAATGAAAAGAAAAAGAGAGAGACATTGTTAAAGCAGAGCCTACTTCAAATCAATGAAAAAGGCACAATCTAATGACCTTTTTAATAATTATAATATTTAACAGAGAAGGCAACAAGAGAAACAGAGAAAACACATCAAGCCTGATGCAGCTAGGCCGAGTGCCACACAGTCGTGATAAAGGTGCTAGTCTACTACCTGATTGATACTACATCAAATTTATATATTTAAAAAATAAAAATAAAAATAAAAACTAAAAACAAAAGATCAAATAAAATAAAAACATACGAATTCCTCAATCAAAAAATATTTGCCACGAAAAGTAATTTAATCAAGCTTTCACTCTCAGGATTAACAGAATTCAGCAGAGGACATGGGAAAACCAATTTATATAGCCCATAACAACTGCAAAGGTTAATAACATCTAAAAGTTGTTATTGTTTACCAAACCGGAGCAAATACATAAATGGATTTGCCATCTGATAGATTTAACAGCTGATGTCAACATCGGAACAGGATGAACAGATTCAACAGAAGCCTAAAGCACCACGGAGAATTTTATAAAACAAAGTTCCTGGAATAACTCTCAAGCTGCCAACCATACAGAGGTTAAACCAAAACTTGGTGAGACAGAAGAAACTATTTACATAAAAGAAGTTTTAGCCAATAGTATGCATGGGAGTTTTTCTTCTAGAAAGTCCATTAAAGAATGAAACACTTCACCTGATTTGAGGTTCAAAATGTGGAGTTGCACAAGATCTGCTCAACGAAGTCAACTAGTTGACAATATTCTCATCTATCAATTAACCAGAAAGCTCATTTAGTATCAACATTATATTAGACTTAAAGTGCCAAGTGTCCAAGACCTTCATGTTTATACTTTATTCATCCCGAAGAATATATAATTAGTAACCCTAGAGTGTTAATTTATACTTTTACCTGCACCATTACTTGAATTCAAATTTCACAGCACACAAGCAAATAATACTATAATTGAATTCAAAGTTCAAAAATATAATATAACAATTTAAACCAGAAACTTATCACAACTATTAAGCACCAGTGAAGGCAATTATAGATGTCTTCAAATTCATCACACCTCATATCCTCTAAAAGAACAAAATCAAATTCCCAGCAAAGGGAAGACAATTATTACCAGCATATCAAGCAGCAAGGTCTGCATAAAGTCGCACTCAAGAGAGTCAGGAAATCCTCATTTATCCATGTCAACTGCCAGCAGTAAACACAGACTACATTAAACAGCTATCAATAATACACTCTTGTTCGAAACATAAGTTTCCAGTAAACTTTAAAGATACTAATCAAGAGAGTTAAAATGTTAAAATAACAGTCGAAAGTTCTAAAAGACAATAAATTCAATGGCCAGCGCCTTTTTTGGCTCTAAGCGATTCAAGAGCCTTTTTTCGTAATTCAATCTCAAGCTTTTTCTTCTCAGACTCCGTTTCTTCAGCATCGCTTGCACCAGACTCCATCCTCACAATGCGTTCACCATCAGAAGCATTACCATCATGATTCTTCACAAAATCTGAAGGTGGAGTGACAGTGTCAATTGACTTTGCTTTCAGCTTCTCTGCACGTCGCTCTTCCCTCTTGCGGCGTCGCTCGTCCCTCCGTCGTCGTCTCTCCTCCTTTCTCGATCTCTTCTCCTCCTTCCTTCTTCTCTTGGCGTCCTTCCTATCCTCTATTTCAGAATCATAACTTTCATCTGATGTCACTTCTTTCCTTTTGGACCTTTTATGTTTTCTTTTTTCATGAACTTCAGGGCGGTGCTTATCACTTTCCTGAGAGCCAGAACTCAAGGAACCACTTCTATCTTTCTCATCAACTTTTCTGGTCGACTTCAGTGCAGTTTCTGTTTCATGAAGCCGTTTGCTGCCCTTGACCTCATTTGAACGAGAGTTATTCTTCTCATCACTTAAAGAAGAGTCTTTATTAACTGGTGGTGGTAACTGTTGTTGATCAGACACTTCAGGATGAAGCACTCGCCTGGAAGTTTTCTCACTGTCCAAAAGGGGGGCAAAATCAGGTTTGCATGGATGTAATGGTCAAAATCATACAAACGACATAAAAATAACAAACCTCCTTATCTCCTGGTCTTTCATTCTCAATTCCAAGCCATCATGATGACTACGGATTTCACTAGACCGGCGACCACCAACCCTTTCAGAAGAATGGTCAACCTTGTAATGAACCCTCTCAAGTGAATCTTTACGCTCATCTGCTGTTGACGAATGTGAAGATTTTTTTTCTGAAGACTTGAGTTTCTGATCCCCATTGTTCCTAAATTCAAAGAAATCCAGTGAAACTCCGGATCTAGAATGAAACAACATTCCACATACTAGTGAGAGAACCCAAAAAATCCCTATTTGTCATATCAAATAACAAACGACAACGCCACCAACCTGGCATAGTTAGTCTCTTCCTTCTCTCTGCTAGATTCTGGACTCTCATGACGAGGATTTTGATTTCTAGGTTTCCGTGGAGGGCTTGCACTAATATCTCGGACTTTCTGTTCTTTGGGTTGCTTCACAGGCCTCTGATATGGGCTGTATGACCTTTAGGAGGAGTCATGCAAGCAATCCATATTCAATAACTATGATCATATGATTACACACCCACAATTTACAATATACCCCTACTCCTTTATTGAAAATTTTATTTGAACTTACACCCCAGTTTCGCAGATATATAATGGTATTCATGACCTTCTTCATTCTTTTCCATGTCAATTAACTACTTAACCAGAATGAAAAGAGGGGAACACATTCCCTAAAAAGAAAGACTATATTTCAGTATAAATACCTCCTATCTTCACTAGGACTTCTTCTCCTGGAGCCTGGTGGAGATTCTGAAAGAGATTGAGACCTATGTGGCGAAGGCGATGAAGATGATGCTTTTTTACGGCTATTGTCTCGATCCCTTGGATCTCTCTGTGGTGACCTCAAAGAAATTGGTGGCCGACGCACCATAGAATCTGATCCTTTACGAATGTCAGCAGAGTTTTCAACATTCTCTCTAGAGCGAGGATGCCGAACAGGAGAGAACTTCTCGAGTGTCCTACAACATTACTTTTTACAACTCAGCAAATTGCTTCAATTCCTTGAACAAATCTATAAAAATACTAAAGAAAGAACATCACACATCAAGGAACTCTTAAAAATGCAAGAAGAGCCAACTATGAAAGGCACACTCATTACAATACCTTCTAATTTCCACAGCAGTATGAAAATTTTATTAGCACTGAACTCCAAAACAATTAAAAGCAGAATAAGAATACTGATAACAAATACCATGCAATTCTCATAAAAGAAAATAAATAATTTTCATGCCAAAATACCTGACTCTTTCTCTAGGAGATTGAACAGGTGACCTTTGACGTTTTGGTGATTTCCTCCTTCCTGGTGACGGGGGCAAGCGGCGCACTGGAGACACAGAAATCCTCTCTTCAGGTGAAGGAGACCTATGTCTGGAGGGAGTTGGTGATCTCCTGCGACGGTAAATAGGGGACCTACGTCGAATTGGAGATGGAGACCTATGCCGTGGAGTAGATGGAGATCTTCGATATCGCCGTCTTACAGGAGACGGAGATCTACGCCTCGATGAAGAGGGTGGTGATCTACGCCGCACTGGAGACAGTGACCTACGCTGCATAGGAGATGGAGATCTACGTCGTATGGGTGACCGTGATCTATATCGGAAAGGGGACCTGGACCTACGACGTACAGGTGATCTTGACCTACGTCGAATTGGAGACCGTGATCTACGCCTTAAAGGAGAACGCAATCTACGCCGTACAGGAGAAGGTGATCTACGACGTGAGCGTGATGTGGATCTTCGCCTAGAATGAGATAATCTACGTCTAGAAGGAGAGAGAGAACGCTGAGATGAATACCTCCTACGAGGTGTGACAGACCGTCTTGGAGGAGAGTGATACACCCTTTCAGAAGAGATGGAGCGTCCTCTAGGTTGAGGAGGAGATTCAGATATATTTCTTGGCTTGCCTCTTTCACTGAAAAATATAAATTATATGAGTCGTGAAAAATCTATTCCATTACACACTAGGATCAGAAAACATAAGAACCAAACAAGAAAATGCAATCAAATCAAAATAAACCGACACTGATTGACATTAGATAATTATATATGCTCGTATGAGAAACTTACTCTGAATAACTTCTGGAATTGGAGAGTGACCTGCTAATTGATCTAGAACGTGTTTTTCTGCTCAAGAATCATCAACTTTTAAATTTCAATTGATCCGTAGATGCTAACAGATCGACACTTGCAAAAGAAAATAAAAAAGAAAGAAAAAAATTTAAAAGCATAGAGTGAGAAGAATACATACCTAGGAGACAACGAGGAACGTTCAGCTGAATGCGGAGATCTAGACACCCTGTACATGTAGAGAGAATACCATCAGTCTTCCATATGTGGTAGCAGTTTAAAATTGTTTTCACAAAGATATTCTCTACCAGAAACTCACTATTCCACTTAACGTGTTGATGACAAAGCACAACCAAGTGTTGAATCATATAGCTCAATAATGATAACATCTAAATTCTCATAATATTAACATAGAATCTGTCAAATACTAATTTAATATTTAAATTTGAAAAACATACAGAAAGAAGACCGTGCATATATTTTATCAAGTACATCAGCATATATAATGAATTGCCATTTTTTCCTCTCACCAAAAGGCGAGGAAAACAACTATATTTACCTACGCATTTAGGGCTTGTCAAATTTTCACTCACTGACATACAAAAACACTGTACTGTTTAATCAACAAAAATATCCACAGAATATCCAACCATCAGAAGACCCTTACATCTTTTTTCACACCCAGTAAGGTTGCTTGTCATACAACTTCAAAGGGAGAAAGTTGTAGCTTAAAATATAGCTGAGTACAGCAAAAATTATGCAGTTACCTGTGTAGGATGGGGATGGTATGGCAATGGCGTGGCAAGGTGGGCTCATGAACATACATTATCTCTAGTGGGCTCTGGTTGATCTAATCATGAATCTAACTCAAGTACATTTTTGTTATATATAAATTTGAGTGGTAAATTCAATCTGAACTCAAGAAACTTACAAAATTTAAAACAAGAAGAATCTTAGTTCTTTTATTTCATGACCAAACTTGAGTGAGCCCCTAATCAAAGCAATCACAATTAGATTGCTTTGATACACAACCACAACAATACTTTGGAGGCAAGGTCAAGCATCATTCCAACTACAAAATTTTAGTTCAAACAAACCAACTTCATTAAGTCTATAGAAGCCAATAAAAAAAAGCACATCTAAACTTCAAAAGAATCTAAACATACCCCCCTCCCTTTTTATTCTTTAATTAGTTAAGACACACACACCCAAATAGGACTTGAAATTTGCACCCCTTCAATTAACAGTGGCACGAGATACCCCGGTGGTGCCTCTAATGCATCAATCTTTCATTTAACCTTTTCTGAGGCCCTTTGTCATAACACTACAATGACAATATTTCTTATAAAGGGAACCTATTTTCTTCCAGAAAATGGTACCTGCCTTTTGCATCTGTATAGCTCTACTGCTTTGGGAGGATAAGGAGTGCAGACAATGAGGTAGGGAAGGAAAGCTTGCCAACAAAGCTTGTGTTATTATTCACTTTACACCAATTATCAATGTAATTACACAGGGAACTTTGGAGAGGGATGAAAAACCTAGCTACCACCCTTTTATAAGTCCATCTATCATGTATATTTGCTACTACCAAAAAGGTTTCCCGCTTGCCCTGGAGCCAAATATTTCTAAGATTCTCTAAAGACTTTATTTTTTGTAAGTTCTCTGAAGACGTCTTCTCTAACATAGAAATGGCTACTGCATCACTTCTCCCTTTTGAAGACCCACTAAGCCCTTCAGACACAAGGGAGCAATTTGAATCTCGCGGAACATCCAAATATGCCATCCAATCATTTTTCAATTACAATACCATGAGAGTGATGTAGCTTAGACTAAGAAAAAAAAATCAATTAATTTCAGTTATTTACTTTTTCTCTGTTTATATTTAAAAAATGTGGCCACCACATCCACTCAAGTAGTCATGTGATATCTTGGACAAGAATACTGAAGGACATGAAACATAGCCAAATAGATGCTGACACAAGAAAGTGAATGATAAGGACTAGGATTTAGGATTTTCCTCATGTCTGTCAGTATGGAGGGGTTGGGATTGAGTACACAAATGTGCCTGCTACTGCTACTGCTACTGCTACTGCTCTTCTTTCTTCCTCTTTACTCTATATTCTTCTCTTGTTTTCAACTATGTTTCTCGCTCGTGATTCTTGGGGCCATACAAATTATGGTTGTGGTTGCTAGATTGTTTGGCATTAGCCTACTAGGAACACAATAGGCGGAATGGACACAAATGCAAAGGTAGCTAGCCAGGCAGGAGGGCCTAAAGAAAAAGGTAGATACACCAAGAAATATTTACCACAGTTAAGAAAATAAAAAATATATTTCCATCCCTAACCTGCCCCTTCCTCTTGATCCATTCCTTTCACTGGTCTCTTTCTCATCAGCAGAATGAGCACCAGAAGCCCTCAACTGATGCTTTGAGCTTGGTTCCAAATCAGCATTATTAGCTCTCGAGATGTCAGCCTCGCCGTCCTACAGTAGTTTGAGGTAAAGGACATGAACCCAAATAATTGCAGAAGCAGGCTGAATGGCATGACAAACACAAAGGGAAGTCAAAAACAAAAGCCCAGCTCTACAGAAAGTAATTATGGCATGGAAAAAGTTAATTACCATCTTCCTTATTTTCTCTTGCTCAAGTTCTCTACTCTCCTTCTCCTTCTCTTTCTTCTTTTGAATTTCACTCGCTATCCTATCTGACTCAGCCTGCAATTGCCCATGTAGCAAAATTTATTTTTAAAAAAGGCAAAATATTGCTACAACTTTTTTAATAGAAAAAAAATGGGAGCCATATCATAATTCAGGCAAAAAAATACCTTCTTCTTCCTAGTCTCTTCTTCTTTGGCATCAAGAAACTGTTGAGGGACACCACTTGCATTCTTCTCTGCACTGAGAAGAAGCATCCAAAGCTCTTTCATAAATTTTCCCGTATTTTTCTCCATGAATCCAGTAAGGGAAATCTGAACCTGCTTTCCATTAACTTCCTGCAGCCAAAGAGAAGAACAGTTCAACAGACATAATGGGGTAGGGAAAAACAATTTTTTTTTACTAAAGCTCGTGAAGATAAAACACAAACACACATAGGAACAAAATCTTGTATAAATTTGCAGTGCACATGTTAAATCTTGTTTTCACTTTTCACATTACAAATTTTCCATCTTATCATATTGATTCTATTTTTCATATTTATTTATTTTTCCACCGTTTTCACCCCATTCACCTTCGGGAAGTTTTATCTTCTTTCAAGCAACGCGTTTTTTTTTCTTTTTTATAAAAAAAGAAAGATTTTTGTACTTTTCTTCAAATTATGAAAATGCTTAAGGCCTATTTTGGGAAGTGGCTTTCAGTAGCTGATCTTATTATCGACTTACGAAAATCCGAACATATGAGGATACCCTCACCTTATAAGATTCAAGTTAAAATGCTCAAAGAAGAGTATGGTCCGGAAAAGCTACGCACGATCAAAAAGTACAACCAACGATATGGCAGAAATAGTCTATTTTACAGGGATTCAAAAGAGTGCTTTAATATTTTCTTGAGAACTAGAGTCTCAAATGGAGAATGAAATAAAAAGTAGAAAAACTATTTATTACTGGTGATGTTAAAGAGGGAAGTTTTCCTGTTTATTGTTTAGTTTCTAGGTACCCAGTCTTTACTAAACTCAGCCCAAGCAATAGCCAAAGACTCCCATGCCTTTCTTGGTCGGACCAACCCAACCGGCAAGTGAAATCAAGCAAACCCTTTTTTACAGCTCTTTTGTTTTTTGCTTTTTTTGGGGAATAATATACATTACACAACACCACATAAAGTAGATGATTCAAAGTTCACAATTACTAATTTTTTTTCTAAATAATTGAGTAAGAGAAGCTCAAAACCTTTCCGTCTAGAAGGCCATAGATAAAGTTGATAAGAACTTCATCTTCAAATCCAAGGAGTTCAGTCACACGGTTCGCAATCCAAGGTTTGACAACATCCATCTTCACCTTCGACATGTCCACCTAAACACATCATTCATTCAGTCAAGATCAAAACCATTCAATTCTCAAATCACAGATACACAACATGAAATTTTATAATTACCAGATGGTCCAATTCCGGAGCGAACTTCTGCGATTTCAACAGCTTGGCTTGTTTGTTCGAGAACCGGGTGTCCTGATCGGCCGACGTACCCTGCAAATCCAAGTAAAAAAGATCGAAGATCTGAACCACACATATGCAATAAACTCGGATCTAACAACAAATCGCGATTGATATACGTAATTATACATTAATAGAAACAATAGATAGAGATTTGAAATCTTACCCTGAAAAACCCTCCCGACATTTTCTAGGGTTTGTGCTTCAGATGGTGAACTAGAGATTACACACACAGAGAGAGAGAGAGAGAGAGATGTAATTGGTTGTCACAGATTGTGGATTTAGAGCATGGTTTTTGGTAGTTGATGAAAGGAGGGTTTGGGAGAGGAGTGCGAGAGAATTGGGAAGGAGAGAGAGCGTATGGAGTCTCTGGACTGTGAAGGTGAAGCTTATCGGTCGAGCGTGGGTGTGTAGAGTAGTAATTTTGTGGTGGTGGTGCCGAAAACGGGATGGGATGATTGCCCTAATTTCCTAATGGCGTATTGACGAAGCTACCCTTTTAGATTCTGCTCCCTCACCGACCTTGGATTATTGAGGTTTGGTTTGAGTTTTGTAGATTGTTTTTTGAAAATTGAGGGTATGTTTAGTTTGGATTTGTAGAAGCTCCGTTTGGTAAGAGGTCTTTTTGGTTATTTTAATCATAAAAGATAAAATAGGTTATTTTAGTCATAATAAACAAAATATCGCATCTAATTCATAATCATTACATTCTTCTCTCACAAAAAAAAGTTAAAAAACCAAAAAGTCCTTCCCAAACTAAGATCATGCTAAAATAATTAAAAAAGTCAAAAAACCAACCCACTTCTCAAACACAGACAGAGTGATTTTGAGAGAAATTTTTAAAAAAATTTGTTCGATTTGTAAATTTTTCAAAACAATTTTTAAAATCACTTTATGTCTCTTACCTATCAATCAATCACTTTTTCTCTCTCATCTCTCCTTCTGAATCACTTTTTCTCTCACACATCTACTCAACTATAACAAAATATCAAATCATTCCAAACTCCCAAATTTCAAAATTATTTTCAAAATACACAACCAAACAAACCAAAAAAATTTATACACTCTCTCCCCATAACAATATTTAAAACTACTATCCCAAAACCAAACCAAACATAAATTTTTTATTTTTCGTATTTTTTTATTTT
Organism: Camellia japonica; assembly: GCA_030407325.1. Lineage (NCBI taxonomy): Eukaryota > Viridiplantae > Streptophyta > Magnoliopsida > Ericales > Theaceae > Camellia > Camellia japonica. The sequence goes on from JAPPVO010000003.1 coordinate 57,082,130, forward strand.
TAGTGAATGTTTTTATAATTTTAAGTATTTTTTTTATTTTTTTAGATACATTTTATTTAGATTTATCTAAAAAATAAAAAATTGTGAAAAATATTTAAAAAAATTAATAAACCAATAAAAATATGAAAAATATATTGAATTCGCGTATTTTTTTGTATTTTTGATATTTAGTGAATTTTTAAAAGATTTTTTCACAAAAATTATACTTTTTATGTTTATTTATGTTAGGTGTGTTTAAAAATTAAAAAAATTGCTTAAAATATTAAAAAAATTCAATAAAAACAAAAAAAACAAAAAATAAGAAAGTAAAATTTTCTGAAAAGTTTTTTTGAAAAGCCAAAAATAAGCAAGTTGAATTATTATTATTATTATTATTATTATTATTATTATGTAGTGTAATAAAAATCATCATTTTTTATTTTTGAATTTTCAAAAACATCTTTTTAGTTAATTTTTTAATACCTAAATTATTTTTATTTTAATCTAGATACAAAATAAATAAATAAAATTGAAGATGTATAAAAATTTTATAATTTTTTATAAATACATTTTTGTTTTTATATTTAGTGACTTTTTTAAAAATCAATTATGTACTCTTTAGGCATGTTTATATTTATAAATCAATTATGTACTCTTTAGGCATGTTTATATTTATATTAAGTGAATTTAAAAATTTTAAAAATCTTCAAAAAAAATATGAATTGAAAACTTAAAAATATATTTTTAAAAATTTAAAATCAAACACAATAAATAATATCTTGTCACATACTTTTAACTGTGTTTCTAATATAATTTAAAATGGTGAAAATTTTCTATATAAATAAAGCAAAAATATGGCTATTTAAAAAAAACATGAATAAAAATAATTTAAAATTAAATTAAACTTTTATGAAGATGTAAGTGAGTCTAATCCCAGGAATATAAAGTTGACGACCAGACAAATTTTCAGAGACCTCTTGTAATTACTGTAACTCGAGATTTTGGATAGTATAAATACATATTTTCAAAATTATATTATGCTTTTGGATAAATCACACTAGCTATTATTGAGATTTGAGTTTATTACAAGGAGCTCTATTAGTATGAGAAAGTTATTGTTGAGATTTAAGTTTATTACAAGGAGCTCTATTAATATGAGAAAGTTATATCCGTTTCGTGAGTTTAAAATTTGGCCCAATTGTTACAAAAAAAAATTAATTAGTTAAACTTTTTATTCTTAAACTTTCATTTGAATTTTGTTTTGGTTTCTTAGTTTTTAATTGTAACAATTAAAACATTGAGTTTTAATATTTATTTCAATTAGGGCAATTTGTCACTTGCCATTAAAAAAATGATAAAAAGTGCTCATAGAGTGAGCATGTAAGTATATTAAGAACATAAATGAAAATATATATGAAAAATTTACACTTGTTGCTCTTTAACTTTGTAGAGAGTCAGAAATTAAGCCCCAAACTTAGTACGGGCCTAAGCACTGAGATCGTCCCAAAGAGGCGACTAGGAATGAAGAAGAAGCATGGTCCAAAGCCCAAGGGAAGTGGGCCAACAGTGGGCCGAAGCAGGTCCAACCCATCAGGGGTCAAAATGGACTCCACGAAGGAAAATGCCTAAGTCAAGTTGCAAAGGCAACACCTGTAGCGGTGAAGTTGCGGAGGGAACATGTGCAGCAGGAAAGTTGCTAAGGCACATTGCCTCAGCGCTGTCATTCTTAATATCTTCAGTTCCGCTGCCATTTGAAATTGCTGAAGAAAAGAGAAAAGCCGACACAACTAAGTTGCAGAGGCAACACCTGCGACGGTCAAGTTGCGGAGGCACTTCGTCCCAATGCCGCCATTCCAAGTAATGTCGGTACCACAGCCATCTAGAGTTGCTAAGAAAAGGAGAAAACCGAAGCAACTAAGTTGTAGAGGCAATACTTGTAGCGCCCAAGTTGCGGAGGCATTCTGTCAGCTCCACCATCTCTAATATCTTTGATCCTGCCGTCTGAACTTGTTTTGGAAAATGACTACCGCAGCAACTAAGTTGCAAAAGGAATATCCTGCCAAGGTGATAGCAGCCTTTAGGAGAGGACTTCCTTTGCAAATAAAGGCTAATGCTTGGCGCTAATAGCAGACCCCAAGGCATTACTAGCCTAGGGCTGATAGCAGGCCCCAAAGTTCATTTAACTTGGCGCTGATAGTAGGTCCCAAGACTTACTGGTTAGAGCTGATAGCAGACCTAGAGATACCAGTTTACCGAGGCAATCCCACGAAGATGGAAGCAGGGTAGCTTGAACATAAAAGACTTCATTTCCATTACCCAGGTTATTGACCTGCCTTAGTTGCACAGGCAGGACTAAGAAAGCCCCCTTGGGCTTGGTACTAAGGCACAGCATGGCTGATAGCAGGCTTGGCTGTGGCCTTTACCCTGGAAAGCTGGGGAGTTTGTGGTTAGGTGGCTAAAGGTGAAGGCTTTGTTGAGGTGAACACGAATGCAGTTGATAGCAAACTAATGGAGTCCTAAGAATACATGTACTGGCCAAATAAAACTGAGAAGGCAAGTGTAATGGCAAAGTTCACCGCTGCAAGTGCACTTGCTGAGGTTCAAGTTGAGAAGGCAAGTGCAGAGGCAAACACTCCTACTGCAACTGCACTTGTTGGGGCTCAAAAGGGAGTTGCAGCGCCAAACACTCCCGTAACAATTACGCTTGTTGAGGCTCAAAAAGGTAGTTGCGGAGGCAAACAGATAGTACACAGTACATGCAGAGAGACACGTGGCACCTTCAGCCTGGTGGCTCAAGGCAGAATAATCCATGTGATCCTCTGGGACACATGTCTTCTCTTTATTTGGCCACTTGGTGTCCTCTTGGTACCAAGGAAAAGCCTATAAATAAGACCCATTTCCCTCTTGAGCCACTTGCTTCACCCTCACCCAGCTACACACTCTCTAACTCTTATACTGTTGTTGCTACTCATTCTCCAGCTACTTTCACCTTCTTTGGACCATTAGCATAGTTTTGTCTCTCTAATCACTTCTCTAACCTTGAACCCCTACATTTCTGGCGACTCTGCTGGGGAGGCTGCTTTGTTGATGGTTCATACCCGCAGTGGCTTACACATTTCACTAGAAAAGATGGCAGAGGATGAAGTTCAGCAAACCCCATAGCAGCAAGGCTCTTCCAATGGCGGAGCAGCACATATGGAGAACCCTGACCACAATGTTGTGATTAAGGCAGTTCAGTCACTCTAAGATATGCAGAGGGAGATCCTGACAACTTTGCAAACTCTCACTAGACTATTATGGCCATAGTTTCTAGACCAGCTCCAGTGCAAGCACCTCCGCCTGTAGCAGTCCCAAACCCAGTGCCTAACTTGTTTCCTAAGGTTTAGGCTCCGATCCAAGTGCCTCTGGTGGTACTCAGGCGAACGGTACGGCCGTTGGTTCAGCTAACCAGGAGTAGACTGGACCATTCCAGCCCACTCATTTTGTTACTCTAGCCGATGTACAAGCTATGCTCGAGCAAGAGAGTAGCAAGAAGTAGCTACCATTTTGCCCAAGTTTATTAAGTTTGATGGAAAATAAGGTAATGCCAAAGAACACATGGTGAGGTTCATTGAAACTCTTGGTGTCCATGGTAGTGACCACTCTCTGCGCCTTCAGGAGTTCTCCAAATCACTTACTGAAAAAGCTTACAGCTGGTATGTGAACTTGGCTCCCAACTTGATTAAGAGTTGGAAGGAGATGGTAAACAAGTTCCATACGAAGTTCTTCCAAGTCTAAGAGAAAGTTACAACCCTCACACTTGGGCGAGATATCCAAAAAGAAGGCGAAGATATACTGGACTATGTTAAACGGTTCCAAGATAAGGCTATTGACTGTCATGAACCAATGGATGAGGCCCATTTAGTCAGCATATGTGTGGAGGGTGCCATACGTGACTACAAAATTTTCTTGGTGAACCATAATCTGCCTACTTTTTCAGCCTTGATTGAGGCATCTAGGAACCTCAGTACCACTAGTCCCTTACACAGATCTCGTGATAGCCACCGCTACCCTCGTAGTAGCATAGTTGCTGCGGTAACCTCTACAAGAGGGAGCCGCTCGCAAGTAGAGGCCTCGTCCTCTCGAAAGAGGAAGAGTTATGAGGACAGAAATCCATATCCTTGCAGCCTTGAGAATGTTAAGGCCTTGGTTAAAGAATGGGTAACTGATAGTGAACTTACTTTACCTCCGGTTAATGTTCCTCAAACCAAAAAGGACAAAGAAAGCCTAGATTATTGTGTCTATCACAGAACCACCAGACACCCTATTAGAGACTGTTGGACTTTGAAAAGTATCTTCAAGAAGAAAGTTGACGCAAATGAGCTGAAGTTCAAAGATGCCAGTAATCGCGTAAGGAAGGACCCCTATCCTAATCACAAGGAGAAGGGAAGAATGTACACATGATTGGCTATCTTGGGCCTATGCGCAATCAAGTGCACATTGTGTCTACTATGTTGAGTTAGAAGAAATCACAACTGGCCAGCTCCCTAAAACAGTACCTACAGAGGCAAAATTCGCAGAGGATACTCATGCTCAGGCCTTGCAAAACTCTGTTAAGTTTCGCACTTTCTTTGACCAGCTGGGGCTGAACCAGGTTGGAAGCAACAAAGGCCCTCATTAACATTTCCAAAGTGCACCGTGATGAAGTTGCTGCGGCTAAGGAGTATGTGCCTTGGCGCATCCAGGAAGATTATGAGGCCATTACTTTTTCAGAAGCAGACAGAGCATATCCATTTCCTCATAACCGTCTTCTTTTTGTCACAGCTTACATCAATGATGTAGAGTTCAAGCATACTTTCCTTGATGGTGGGGCGTCCATAAACATCATCACTACTGATACCTTTGCAAAAGCTGGTATCCCAGAGTCCAGGATGGTTCGCTAACCCATCGCTGTAACGAGTTTTGGTGGTGAGAAAAAGGTTACTAGGGGCCATGTTGTCATGGACTTAGCAGTTAGCGAGATTCGCTCTGCCACTAAGTTCCATGTGATTGAAGTGGACATAAATTACCATATGATACTTGGCAAGCTTGGATGCACCGATATGGGGCTATCCCGTCAAGTTATCACCAATGCGTGAAAGCAAAGTTACGAAAGCACACAGTAACCATAAATGCGTCTGAAAAGCCATTTGGAGTAGAAGAGGCACATATTCTGATGCAGTTTTCTTTACTGAGCTATCAACGGATGAAACTCCAAGGACCAGTAAAATTGCAGGGGCAAAGTTATCGAAGTGGGAAGACATTCGAGATGCAGAGGCTGCTCCAGAAAGTAGTGGACAGAAAAGGAGCAGCAAATCCACAAGTCCTCCGCCTAAGATTGTTAAAGTGCACAGGGTAGCAAGACAGTTTACTACCTATGACGTCTTGGAGCTAGACTTCATACCTTGGGAGAATGGCCTCGAGACAAATAAATGTGACAGTGATAAGTCCCAAGAAGGATTGGTAGAGACGCCTGAGCCCGCCCCTGAATGCATGCAAGATAGGCCCAAACCGCAATAGGAGATACTTGTTGAGGTCAACCTCAGTGACTTACCTGGGCAGAGCAAGTCGGTGTTTATCAGTGATACAATGGCTCCAGCAGCCAAGGTAGAATTGATAACACTACTAAAGCAATACAGTGATGTCTTTGCTTGACATATACGAGATGCCTGGTCTTGACCCATCCCTTATCATTCATCATCTGACACTTTTCATAACTCTAAACCAATCAAGCAGCATGCTCGCAAGTATCACCCTGATCTTGAAGCAAAGATTAAGGCAAAGGTAGAAAAGTTACAGAGGGCCAAGTTCATTGAACTTATACAGTACCTAACTTGGCTAGCAAATATTGTACCTATGTAGAAAAGAACGGTCAGATCAGGGTTTGCGTAGACTTTTGCCACCTGAATAAGGCTTGCCCGAAAGATGAGTTTCCATTGCCCCATGTTGACACTTGTCATTCTACTGCGGGCCATCAGATGTTCTCCTTCATGGATGGGTTCAGTGGTTATAACCAGATCAAAATGGCACTAGAAGATGCAAAAAGATGGCTTTCAGAATGCCCTTGGAAAATTTTTTCAATACGGTGATGTCCTTTGGTTTGAAAAACGCGGGGGCAACCTACCAACGGGCTATGACTGCAGTGTTCCATGACATGTTACATCATGAAGTGGAAGTATATATGGATGATCTAGTGGTCAAGTTTACTAAGGCAAACCGCCACCTCTACGACTTGGAAAAAGTTTTTCAGCATTGCCGCAAATTCTGCCTCAAGATGAACTCTCTCAAGTGTGCCTTTGGAGTTACCGCCGACAAGTTCCTTGGCTTTCTTATACACCAGCGAGGGATCGAAGTAGATGGGGATAAGATGAAGTCAATCATGGAGATGCCACCACCACACTCTCAAAAGGCCTTGAAAAAATTCCTAGGCAAAGTGTCATACCTCAAGAGGTTCATTCCAGCCCTTGCTGAGATAACCTTTTCTTTTGGGACACTGCTGAAAGGGAATCACAAGTTTGAATGGTTACAAGAACACCAACAGACGTTTGATATGGTGAAGAAAGCACTTACTTCTCCGTTTACAATTATTGCCCTACAGCCCAAAAAGTCTCTGCTACTGTACCTGACTTCTACTCCTTGATCTATTAGAGCTTTACTTGTCCAAGACATAATGGCATTGAGAAACCAGTCTATTACATCAGTCACAAAGTCAATGGTGCCGAGTCGTGGTATACCCCAATTGAGAGGCATTGTTTAGCCTTAATCTTTACAGCGTAGAAGTTACACCATTATTTTTTGGCACATCCAATCTAGGTTGTGACCCAGAGTGATCCAGTCAACTACTTGCTGAGCAAGCCCGCTCTGACTGGAAGAATGACAAGATGGCTCTTGGCTCTAGCAGAATATGGCATCACTTGTGTTACTCCCAAGGCTATTAAGAACCAAGCGCTTGCAAACTTACTGGCCCAATTCCTATCTGGTGAACATGAACCTGCAGAGGTACCTCTACCAGATGAGGTCCATGTCTCAACAGCCGCAATTGAGACTTATTGGGACTTAAAATTAGATGGAGATTCCGAAGCTGGGAAAGGCGGAGCTGGCATAACACTAACCAGTCAAGAAGAAGAGAAGTTTCATCTATCATATAAGCTTGACTTTGAGTGTTCAAACAATGAGGCTGAATATGAGGCGTTGATACTAGGTCTAATAGCTGCCCAAAAGAAGGACCTCCGCAAGTTGAGAATTTGGGGCGACTCCAAGTTAGTTGTCAAGCAAACAATGGGTGATTTTCGCCTTAAAAGAGCCTCTGTTGGCTCCATATCGCACCATAGTTCAAAGGTTGCTCACTCAGTTTGATGATGTCCAAATCCAGCATACTCCTAGAACACATAACCATTTCCCCAATGCCTTGGCTACACTGGGGGCAAAGGTGGAGATACCAGATGATAGTATAGCCATCGTCATTAGAAAAGAATAACACCAGCAGTGCTAGCAGAAGAACATATAGAGCAAGATACTGAGGGGTGGAAAGCAGATATAATTCAACACACTACAACAAAAAAGACTTTTGGTGACAGACTGATTTTGTCTCCAAATATCAAATTTTCATCACTAAAGTGATCTGTGACGAAAAAAATTTGTCACCACGTTTGTCGCCTATACGTTGTCGCTGAAAGTACCTGGTGACAAAAAACAATTTCGTCGCCTATTTTTCATTTTTGGCGACGAAATGTTTCATTTCCAAATGTTGCATTTTTCGTCCTCTATAAATCAATTTTGTCACCAAAACTAAATAATATTTTATTTTAATTGTTTTTGGCGACGAAATATTTCGTCACCAAATAGATTTTGGTGACGAAAGTTGTCCTCACCAATAATATGGATTAAGGTGACAAAAAAATTCGTCACTAAAATGAGCAAAAAAGAAAATTCTTCAATAACAAAAAATATTTTGTCACCAAATATTTTAATTTAGCGACGAAATATTTAGCAAATGTGACGAAATTATTTGTTTGGTACTATATCATTAGTAACAAAATTATTCGTCATTTTTTTGAAAACTAATAGTGACATTTTTTATTTCGTCGCTAATAAAAATTAAAAAATTTTAAAATGGGGAGTACTATTTTCAAATTAATTTTTTTTTCAGTAAAAATTCCCTGCGCATTTCAATAACCTGTTCAATAAAATATCTATTACAAATCAATACAAAAATATGTTCATTTTCATAAACATCACAATCGAATTTCAGCACTATCTACAAAAATACAATATGAACTGCATGCAGATTATAAACATGTCTCCTAATATCCACAAAAAACATATCTACTAATATCTACAAAAATATAATATCAACCGCATGCGAATTACCAAACACGTCTCCTAATATCCACAAAAAACATGTCTTCTAATATGAACAAAAATAAAATATCAAGTGCGGATTACCAAACATGTCTTGTAATACCAACAAAAATATAAAATTTACAACGCAACCAAAATAAATGTAAGGTAATATGAACAAAAACACAAAATGAGCTAGCTTCTGCTCTCCAAATTACCAAACATGTCCATATCAAATCTCGAATCTGCAAAAAAATGAAACACAAAAATAAAAAAAGAAAAAAGAATGCAAGTTAGACAATTATTATCTTATCAATTAAATATACAATTTAACATACATTTTTCGACTTAGTTTTCAAATCGGGAGTCCGGTGCTAGTTCCGTAAGTTTCTACAACTTACATTGGTCCCTCCCGAGGTGTTTGAGGTGTTCCCCAGGCCTTCCCGTGCCTGTTACAAGATTTTGGCCCTCCGATGGCTTATTTACAAGCTTAAGTGTTGGAAAAATTCATTTTTAGATTTAGTTTTCAAAACGGGAGTCCCGTGCTAGTTCCTTAAGTTTACATAAGTTATAACGGTTGCCTCCGAGGTGATTGAGGTGTTCCCCGGGCCTTCTCGGGGTTGTTTAACGATTTTGGCCCCCCGATGGCCTATTTTCAAGCTTAAGAGTTGGAAAAATGCATTTTTAGACTTAGTTTTCAAATCGGGAGTCCCGTGCTAATTTTGTATGTTTCCACAACTCACATTGGTCCCTCCCGAGGTGTTTAAGGTGTTTCCCGGGCCATCTCATGACTGTTGCACGATTTTGCCCCCGAAGGTCTATTTTCAAGCTTAAGTGTGAAAAAGTACGTTTTTGGACTTAGTTTTCAAACCGGGAGTTCCGTGCTAGTTTCGTAAGTTTCCATAACTTATGTTGGTCCCGCCTAACGTGTTTGAGGTATTCCCCGGGCCGTCTCGTGGCTGTTGCATGATTTTGACCTCCGATGGCCTATTTTTCAAGCTTAAGTGTGAAAAAGTGTATTTTTGGACTTAGTTTTCAAACTGGGAGTCCCGTGCTAGTTCCTTAAGTTTGTACAACTTACTTTGGTCCCTTCTGAGGTGTTTGAGGTGTTACCCGGGCCGTTTCATGGCAGTTACACGATTTTGACCTCCGATGGCCTATTTTTCAAGCTTAAGTGTAAAAAAGTGCATTTTGGGACTTAGTTTTCGAACCGGGAGTCCCGTGCTAGTTCCGTAAGTTTCCACAACTTACTTTGGTCCCTCCCGAGGTGTTTGAGGTGTTACCCGGGCCGTCTCATGGTTGTTACACGATTTTGCCCTCCGATGGCCTATTTTCAAGCTTAAGTGTGAAAAAGTGCATTTTTGGACTTAGTTTTCAAACTGGGAGTCCCGTGCTAGTTCCGTAAGTTTCCACAACTTGCATTGGTCCCTCCCGAGGTGTTTGAGGTGTTCCCTGGGCCGTCTCGTGACTGTTGCACGATTTTGGCCTCCGATGGCCTATTTTCAAGCTTAAGTGTGAAAAATGCATTTTTGGACTTAGTTTACAAACCGGGAGTCCCGTGCTAGTTCCGTAAGTTTTCACAACTCACATTGTTTTCATCTGAATAAAGTTGGATTTCGGCTTCCTTGAAGTTTCTCCACTCTCTTTAGTCTCCTAGCTTCAAGGTAGGGATTTTCTATACTCCTTTATATGTTTTGAACTTAGTTATTTATTTTTCATAAATAGTATTGTGATTTTGGAGGATTTTGAACAAATCTAGGTTTTGGTTTAAAATTAAAAGAGGAGTTTTCAAATGGTTATATGGAAAATGGTTGTGGGAGTGGAATTGAGGTTGAGTTATGAATAATTAAATTGATTTTGGACCATTTGGTTGGAATTTTGAAGAAAATGGGATTTTGCCCTAAATGTCTCAAATATTTATTTTGTATAAATAAACAAAATTGATGATGGAAATGTGAAATTGGATGGATATTAATATGGATGGTGAGTTGGATTATGTATTATCGCTCACATCTTGAATTTTGGAAAGTTTATCTATATTGGAGATTTTATATCTGTTTAGAAATATCTGTTTTGGGCTATCAGTGGAGAATAGCTATGATTGTTGCAGAAATTGGCATGAGGATTTAGGTGAATTGAAACTAATTTCTCACATCCACGTGCATTGAACAATTGTTGCTCATTTAATACATTATAAATGTATATGATTTTTGAGAAAATGAGTGAATGTTGGAAAGAGATGTGTATTACCAATTAAGTTGGCTTGTGTGTCCAGGGTGAAAGTCCCGAAAAACTTGCGTATACATGGATGCCAATTCCCGCGGACAAAATATCTGTAAAATGGCAATAGTAGTGCTTGTATAGACTACGTTTACATGGGTGCCATTTGACGGTTTCCTGCGGACGAAATATCCGTAAAAAGTTGTACCGGTTTGAGAATTTTCCCCTTGTTTTCTATGGCAAAGAACAATGATTGAGATTGTAATATAAATTGAGCATGACATGATTTTGAGAAAGAAATGTAAACCGTTTTGGCATGGGTATTGCATATGTATTTTATTCTTATATCTTTGTTAAGTTTCATATATTGTGTTAGATCATTTCTACTGGGTGTAGACGTCCCCGAATGCCCCGGGAGGGATGAGTCCCGTTCCGTTCATCTGGGCTCACTACAGTTCAGGACTCAAATGTCACGGTTCTTAATCTGAACCAAAGAGTCCAACCTCCGGCAAATCGTTTTGAGAAAACAGATTTTTTTTGAAAGAAGTGCCAAATATGGACTGCTTTGTCAGATACAGAGTCGCCACCTAAATATTTTATTTTTGGGAAATTTAGAAAACCTGACCTTGTTTGCCTAAGGCCACGTGTCCGTCATCACCAAAGTTGCCTCGGCTCGGGAACTTGGGTATGATTGGGGAAGGTCACTTCGTGAGCACCCCCGCTCGCCCGATCAAAGATCGGCTCTACTAACCATGATATCTAGTTTTTGAAAATATTATGCATTCTTATTCCGGTTATTAGCTGTTACTATTGATGCGCACAGCATAATAGCAAGCATATAGACCGTGAGTCGCCTGATTAGAACAAAACATTTCATGTTTGTTTTTGAAGGATGGTTTGCTACTCGCAAGTAGGCTTAAAATGCAGATTTTGCCACCTTCGGGTGGGCTTAGAAAAGATGGTTTGCCCACTATCTAGTGGGCTTAAACTCACAGTCAATGCATTGTTCCAATCCAAATAACCCAACCTTCACCCACAGGCATTCAGGCAGTTATATCACATAAGCATATAGCCTCATGGTAAGCATGCTATCATGGCAATCACTCACACGCATGCAAGGATGCTAAAGCGTAAAAACTTACCGAGTACTCCAAGCCAAAACAGAAACTATGTTAGAAATCCATGCATGATCCTAACTATACAGAAATGCCTAATGCAACACACGCAGGAATGCAACTAAGATAGGCTCGGCTATTCTAAACATGGCATATGGAATGCTACAGCTAACATGTATTCAACTTAGAATTGAAATACAAATGCAGTTAATATGATGCCCGAGCCCGGTGCATGCAAAACGAATGAATGAATGCAAACATGCTATCATACTGTATGCTAATTGAAACTGCCCTAATCTAACCATCATAAACTGGTAAAAAAAAGGAGAAAGACGTGAGGTTGGAAGCATACATCACGCGCACGCACACTTATTACAACATTGCCCTCGCTCGGAGGTCCAAATAAATAATATACAATCCCAAATAAATAATACAGTCCCAATAAGTACCAAATCCTAATTAATTAACAAATTAATCTAGGAAAGCAGTAAATGGCACGCAAATCCATGGACCGCCTCGGCTCTGTTCCAAATGATGAATGATGCATGCTCGGGTTGCTTGGCGCAGAAATCCATTGCGATGCCCCAATTAGCCTCTGTTTATAATTAAGCCCGGAATATTGAGCGAAGCCCAAAAGATTGCCGGTTTCTGATTTGCTGCAACAGAGAACAGGAAAGGGGCATGGCAATGTATTTTCACATATGTATGCTTGACTACTCTTCAGGGAGCGTAGTTCTCGATCCTCGTGCCACCAATCACGCATATGATGCATGATGGCCGAGGAGTCGAATTGCACGACTTAATATGAAATGAATGCACACATAAACACAACAAGACCGAGACTCCATCATGGATGATCCGAGTGTCGGTGACTGGGAATTGAGACACGTTCCGTCACTCGAAGTACGAAACGTCCCTCGTTTCTCGTGCTCGAGCTAACTCCTATCCCAAACACAATGCAATATGCATGGCATGCATGAATGCAACTAATATACAACCTAGCATACACAATGCTATGAAATGGCATACACAATGCACGATGTAACACGGCATACACGATGCTCTCACATACAACTTAGCATACGCAATGCTATGAATTGAAATGGCATACGCAATGCATGATGGACTTACACCAAGATGAGTGGACCTCAGCCACACTCACATCAGTGGCCATAAGATGAAAATGAGACACTCGAGATGCGTGCACACATGCACGCAAACCGATGACCGATCCTAAGGCACAAATGCCACTCTAACAAGGCATGAAATATGGCATTCAAACATGCAAGTTCCAGCACTGAAATGTGATGCAAAATGATCCCGAAACATGGAAACACGGCATCCGATACATGGAATGGTCCCGAAACACAAAACTAGGCACATGTATTGACCTATAGCTATACAAAGCATGCATTATTTGATCATGAAGCATAAAGGCAGAGCCAAGGTAGTCCCAAAATATGCATATTCTTAGTTCAAAGCATGGCCAAAAGATGCTAACAAGATGGGCTAAAATAGCATGCAACTTTGACTAGCAAACATGGTTTATATGGCAAGTATATGAAGCGTATGGAATCTCACCAAACCAGCCAAAATCAGTGAACAAAATATGCCAAAATATGCCCAAATAACCACTGAAATGAAGCCAACACATGCCAAAATGATGAGCTCCTTTAGAGGGCTATGCAAGGGATTATTAAGCACATACAAGATGGACACTTAGCATAGCACAAACAACTCTGAAAATCAAATATGATAGCTCCAGAACTCACCAAATTGACCCTGAAATGTGACTTCAAAGCATACAAGATAGGGTCTCTTTGGAAGGCCAAAAGAACATCAAATAAGGCAAGGAGAGAGGGGGTCACCCCCCTCTAATTTGGGCTCTCAAAACACATCAAGGCCACTGAAAATCCATTGGATTTCAGTGGCTAAGAGGCCAAAACAAGGCCAATGCAAATGCTCACATGTATGGCCCTAATCATGGAGAGATGAAGCATGCATGGGGGGAAGATGACCCCAAACAGAAAAGTGACCTTAAGAATACTTAAGAGAAGGTCAAAACAAGACTTTTTCTAGTTTATATCAAACCTCGAAAATATTCACAAGTAGGGCTAAAACTTGATGCAAAAGGGCCCTAAAAGAGGGATTGAGCACAAAGGACAGAATATGGCCTCAAACAGAAAAGATCCCTTCAACAAAGTTTAAGAGGGCTCAAAACAAGACACTTTTAAGTTTACATAAAGTCTCGAAAATGATCACAAGTAGGGCTAAAATATCATGCAAAAATGGCCCTAAAAGAAAGATAAAGCACAAAGGGCAGCAGATGGCCTCAAACAGAAAAGAGCTCTTCAACAAAGTTGAAGAGGGGCTCAAAACAAGACACTTTTCAGTTTACATAAAGTCTCGAAAATGATCACAAGTAGGGCTAAAATATCATGCAAAAATGGCCCTAAAAGAAAGATAAAGCACAAAGGGGGAGTAGAAGACCTCAAACAGAAAAGTGTCCTTATACAAACATGAAGATGAGCTCAAAATATGACACTTTACAGTTTATAGAAAAGTCCAGAAATGCTCACAAACAGGGCTAATATATTATGCAAGAAATAGGCCTAAAAGGGAGATAAAGGGAAAGGGGCAACAAATGGCTTCAAACAGAGAAAGTTCCTTGATCAAACATGAAGATGAGCTCAAAATAAGACTATTTCCATTTTGGTCGGAGTCCAAAAATGTAAGCAAAAGGGGCTAAGATATAGAACAAAATAAGGCAAGAAAGAGGGAGAAGAGGACTCACCCTTGTAGCACAACTTTCCAGCAGCTTTTGGTCGAAGAAGAGGAGCTCCTAGCCTCTGAAAATCAGCCTCAAAGTGTTGGAATGGAGGATGGCGGTGTGGTGCTATGGGGTGTAGGGTAAATGGTGCAAAAACAAGGATGTTTTGAGGTTTGGAAGAGAGGGAGAGGGAGAGTTGTATGCAAGGGCTTCAACCAATTTTTGTAACCCCTGAAAATGAAGCTTGAGTGCTGGTTTTATAGAGGGAGAGAGGCAAAGAAAAGGGGGGGAAAACCAATTCAAATTTCCCCCCAAAAAGGGAGACCCTCGGACAGTGGGTCAAGTGGAAAATAGCTGGCACAGTTGGAATACACTCACGGAGACAAAAATGGCCGACCAGGTGCAAAAGGGCCAGGTGGTCGGCCGGCCAGTTCAAAAGGTTCAGGTGGCCGGCCGGCCACTTTACCTGGTCGGCTGACCAGGTCAAAAAGGTCAAAGGTGGCCGGCCACCCCCTAGGATGAAGCCCCAGAAGTTAGCTTTCCAATGCCGCAAACCTTGCATTAAAATTCCTCCTGTGGAAAAAGTTATGCCAGTTTTGGTGAAGCCGCGCAGATTCGGTCCAACTGGATTGATCCCCTACTTCAACCAATCATATCTCCCCTGCTCGGACTTGTCCTTAGGAGATTCTTGAGTGTAAAATGAAGCCCCGGAAGTAAGCTTTCCAATGGTAGTGGCCTCATATCTTAATTCCTTTTGTGCAAAGAGTTATGCACGTTTCGGTGAAGCCGCGCAGATGTTTTCCTCCTTCTCGGATTCATGCTGAACCACTTTTGACTAAAAAACCTGATTTTTTTAGAAAAATTGCTGGCCTCCCACCCTCCTACAAGCTTTCTAACAATGAAAATAAGGTCCTGCCAAAAATGGACCAAGACGGATGCAAAACGAAGGTTCGGGGGCCAAAACACGCAGTTCGGGGTCCCGAAAATAGGCTGTTAGGCACCGGAAGTGGCGTTCGACCACGAAGGCGGTCTCCCGGGCCACAGTGTCTCTCAAAAGAGAGGAAACAAGGTGTGTGCCAAAAACTGGAGCAAACGGAGGTGGTTAAGCGGTCCCGAACCGAGGCACACGGCCGACGGCTCTGAAAAATCAGAAACCGGGCTCCAAACGGGAAATGGCCTACGACACGAAACGTAGCCTACGGCCACTGAGAGATGGTCTACGAGACCTCTCCCTCCATTCGGGAAGAGAAAACAAAGAAAATAAGGCCTGGTTCGCAAACCGAGGCAGGGCACAAAAGAGTCCGAAAGTCCGGAGGCAAGGCTCGCGCCGAGACTCCGCAACCTCAGAATGAGCACAATATGCAACATCACCAAGCGCTCAATCGGTGACGCCTGAGTCTTAAGGTTGATCAAAAATGGGATGTCTACAGTTGCCCCTCTTTGACAGAACTCGAAAGTCATAAGTGACGGGAGTGAATGTCAAAGCCCAGAGATGACCCATTTTTGACAAGGCCGAAGACTTAGACAAACAGGTGAGATAAACAAAAGAGATGTGCCCGCAGGCAGGGGCAAAATGCAACTGACAATGCAAGAAGCCGAACATAACTTATGATCATGCAAAGAAAACTGTAATGAAGCATATCATGCAACAGTTTTAAGCAGGTGAATACAAATCTAACTAGATTTCATGCAGAAAGGATGTAAGAAAATTATGCAATTCTCACTGCGTCTCACGCGGGGAAGGTTAAAAGCGACTACCGAGAATACTTGGAGTCTCACACACACATCTCCCCGCGTATCACACACAGGAGAGGAAGAAGGTAAGCCTCTCAGCGTACCACACGCAAGAGAGGAAAGGTAAATTTCTCAGCGTATCACACGCAAGAGAAGAAAGGTAAATCTCTCAGCATATCACGCGCAAGAGAAGAATGTGAGCCTCTCAGCATATCACATGCAAGAGAGGAAAGGTAAATTTCTCAGCGTATCACACGCAAGAGAAAACCTCTCAGCATATCACAAGCAAGAGAGGAAAGGTAAATTTCTCAGCGTATCACACGTAAGAGAAAACCTCTTAGCATATCACACACAGGAAGGGAAGGCAAATTTCTCAGCGTATCACACGCAAGAGAAAACCTCTCAGCATATCATACGCAAGAGAGGAAAGGCAAATTTCTCAGCGTATCACACGCAAGAGAAAAAAGGTGAACCTCTCAGCATATCACACTGTCACGACCCAAACCCGGCCCTATGGGTTTAGCACCGTAACCGGCCAGTAATCCGTAATTACCGAAGGCCTGCTTAACAGTAATACAGTATAACAGAGTTCAGGGCCTGGCGGAAGCCAATACAGTAAATAACTAGTGTCCATTGAGCTGTGAAAATCTGTATGCCAAAAACATTTTTCATGCATTCATACGTTCAAACAGTACGGTCTATACAATCACACAACATTCAGTACAGGGACTTAATCCCTCCTAACAGTACAGTAAACATTCAGTTTATACAATGATACAAAACTGTGAGGAGACCGATGGGAAAAACTCAAAACAAAATCCCAAAGCCAATACATGGCAACACGGAACCTCACGGTGAGGCACATAGGCTGGCTGACAAAACTGGAATAACCCCGACGCTTCTAGCTCTGGTCCGGTGCCTGTACACCTACATATATATATGAGCAGTGAGCTAAAGCCCAGTGAATAACATAATGTATAAAGAGGTTAAGAATGTAATGTCCTTACAGTAATGAAAACAGTTCATTATTTCAATCAGTATCACAGTCGTTCAGTACAATAAACAGTCATATGTGGTACATCCATTAGCATAACAGTAACAGTAGGTCAAAAGACCGAACAGTAATGATGGCCAGTCATTCAGTAAACAGTATGGTTCCACAAGGGAACCGACAGAGATCTCTGTAACAGTAACAGTCAGTAACAGTATGCTAAGGATGCCACAATACAGTTCAGAAATAAAGGACATACATTCATTCAGTAAATAATTCCAGTTCAGTAAACAGTTCAGTTCGGTATTCAAAAGATAGCCATTTTGAACATATCTTTATACAATTGTTACTCACAGTGATTGGGCTACAATGTGCTAGAGCGCGTCTCTCCAGTCGCCAACCCTAAACAGTTAACAAATAGAACGCACACTAAGTTTAACAGTCGGGAAGGATGATAATTGAATCCTTAAATTTCCTCGGTGTGGTTCTAGTCTAAATCCTCATTAAGATGTCTTAAACTAGGCCTAAGAATGCCTAGAATGGGATGAGGATGCAAAAATACAGTTGGAAGGCATTTTTCAAAAGTTGCTGAAAATAGGCTCCTCGCTCGAGCGAGCCTTCCTCGCTCGAGCGAGCTTCCAAAATCAAAGGCTTCGCTCGAGCGAACAATCCTTCGCTCGAGCGAACTGATGAACAGTAAAAGTACTGGATGCTCGAATTTTACGCGCGATACCACGCTCGATGCTCGCTCGAGCGAGCTTGCAAAACCAAAGGGCTCGCTCGAGCGAGGAATCCTTCGCTCGAGCGAGGAAGCCAAATCTGGAATTTCCAGATTTGTCTCCCAAGTTCGAACTAAGCATTCAAACATCCAAAACTCAACCTCTTGGCCCCAAATTCTGGAAAATACATCCCAATACAATAATAACAAGTTTCAAAAGCCAATTTACACATGCAAGGGCCAAGAGTGGACCATTAAAGCCATTTTCAAACCCATTTCAAGAACAATTTCAAGACATGCAATGCATGAACTTTAAACAAATTTTGAACTTCAAATCTTGCTCTAATGAGCTCAAATCTGTGAAAACAAGATAAAATCATGGTCTTAAACATTAACATGTACATGCATGCATCATTTGCCATGAAATCAACTCAAAACTCTTCAATATACACATGCATGCATGGAATGGCTCTAAATCAACATTATAGAACTAATTTATGGTGTAATCCTACAATGGAGCATGAACCATACAAGAACAAGTTTAAGGACAACAATAAGAGGTTCAATGGCCTACCTCAAGTCTTGAAACCAAGGTGTGGGAGCTAAATGAGCAATCTACTCTTCAATTCTTAAGCAATTCTTCAAGCAAATTCAACAAATGAGCTAAAATCCCTCTCTTAACTCTCACTCTCTCTTCATGGTCGGCTAAGAGCTCAAATGAGCTGATGAAATGCTTTGATTGAGTTGTATAAGGCTCAAAGGTGAATAATAAACAATGGCTCCACTCAATGGCATTACCGTAATTACGTCAAACTCTTTAATTGACTTAATTTAATCTGATTTAATCATTCCTAATCAATTTTCAGATAATTATACCATTAAATCACAAATATTCTACCGATTACAAAACACTAAACGGTTCTCCATTCGGCCGCCGATAAGGCCTTCAATTAGCAGTTTAAACACATAACATAAACAGATAATTAACGAATTAAACAGATGCAATGCAATTCAATAAATGAACTTATTCAAATTCAGTTCCAATTTCAATCGGTTTATTCAGTAACTCAATTCTTTCAATCATCAGTCATTTTCGGTTCAGTTTAGCAGTAATCAGTATATAATTCAGTGGTTTATCGGTAATCAGTACGAGGGTTGTTACAGTCTCCCCTCCTTATAAGGAGTTTAGTCCTCTAAACTCGAGTTACCTTCAGTTTGGAAGAAACAGGATTCAGTGGAAACAAATCAGGATATCTTTTCGCCATGTCATCTTCCCTTTCCCAAGTGGCATACACACCACCATGATTCTGCCAGTCTACTTTCACTAGCGGAATTTCCTTATTTCTCAGTTTCTTGATCCGTCGGTTTACAATCTGTATAGGCCGTTCCTCATAAGTGTAGTCATCACTCAACACTACTCGGGTAGGCTCAATCACATGAAACGGATCTCGAAGATAGTCCCTCAACATCGAAATGTGGAAGACGTTATGCATATGCTCCATCTCAGGAGGAAGTGCAACTTGATACGCCACCGGATTGACCTTCTCAATCACTTCATACGGTCCGACATACCGGCGCTAATTTGCCTTTGACTCCAAAACGAGTCTGGCCTTTCATTGGTGTCACTTTCACAAACACCACCCGTTATCACCCTTCATACTCTCTATCCCGTCTTCTAACATCAGCATAACTTTTCTGTCTACTCTGTGCGGTTTTCAGTCTTTGCTGTATCAGTTTGATCTTTTCAGTTGTCTCATACACACAATTTCGGGCCCAAGCAACGGCCCATCTCCAACTTCTGCCCAGCAAATTGGAGATCTACACTTTCTGCCATACAATGCCTCGAAAGGCGCCATACCAATGCTCGAATGGTAGCTGTTGTTGTAGGCGAATTCAGCCAATGGCAAATGACTTTTCCCAGTTCCCTGGAAATTAAGGACACACATTCTCAGTAGATCCTCTAAAGTCTGGATGGTCCTTTCTGACTGTCCATCTGTCTGAGGATGATAGGCACTACTCAGTCTCAATTCAGTACCCAATGCAGTCTGTAGGCTTTGCCAGAACCTCGACGTAAACTTCGCATCCCTGTCAGAAACAATAGACACAGGCACTCCGTGCAATCTAACAATTTCATCTATATAGATAACAGCCAATTTATCCGCATTATAGATTGTCTTGACAGGTAGGAAGTGTGCAGACTTAGTCAATCTATCAACAATAACCCAAATAGAATCCATACCTTTCCTGGAGCGAGGTAATCCAACGATAAAATCCATCGTGATATGCTCCCATTTCCACTCTGGTATGGGTAAGGGTTGCAGTAATCCGGGGGTCGCTGGTGTTCCGCTTTACTTGTTGGCAATGAAGACACTTGACACAAATCACATTTCTTTCTTCATTCCCGGCCA
This sequence comes from Camellia japonica, assembly GCA_030407325.1. NCBI lineage: Eukaryota > Viridiplantae > Streptophyta > Magnoliopsida > Ericales > Theaceae > Camellia > Camellia japonica. Next base: position 57,102,423 of record JAPPVO010000003.1, read on the forward strand.
CCAGAAATTCTGTTTCAGATCTTGATACATTTTTGTGTTTCCCGGGTGGATAGAAAACTTCGAACTTGTGGCCTTCTTGAGAACTCTTCTTTTCAATTCAGTGTCATTTGGTACACACAGTCTATCTTGAAATTTCAGTACATTGTTGTCAAATTTGAACCCCGGTCTCGGTTTGAATCTCTCTCTTCGATGATTTTCTTCAAGTAATCATCCAGTTGCTGTTTCTCCTTAATCTCTTCAATCAATGCTGGTTGGGCAGTAATGGCAGCTAAGGTTCCACCTTGTTCTTTCAAGACAACTTCAATTTCAAACTTTTCAATGTCACAAAGCAATTCTTTCTGTCCAGTCAGCAAACAGGCTATGTTCCCAATCGATTTCCGGCTCAAAGCATCGGCAACGGTATTGGCTTTCCCTGGGTGATACAGAATCTGTAGGTCATAATCTTTGATCAGTTCAAGCCATCTCCGCTGTCTCATGTTCAGTTCTTTCTGTGTGAAGAAATACTTCAAGCTCTTGTGGTCGGTGTATACTTCACATGTTGCCCCATACAAATAGTGGCGCCAAATTTTCAATGCAAAAACCACTGCAGCAAGTTCAAGATCATGGGTTGGGTAATTCTTTTCATGCGGTCTCAACTGTCGGGAAGCATAAGCAATAACTCTCCCATTCTGCATTAAAACACATCCCAAACCCTTATGAGAAGCATCACTAAAAACAGTAACCATCTGTACCTGAGGTAGAGTCAGGATCGGTGCAGTCACAAGTCTGGTTTTCAATTCTTGGAACGCTGTCTCCCTTTGGTCAGTCCAGTCAAATGATGTCCCCTTCTGAGTTAACTGAGTCAATGGTAGGGCAATTTTGGAGAAGTCTTTAACAAATCTTCTATAGTATCCAGCCAATCCCAAAAAGCTTCGGACTTCAGTCACATTTGTCGGCTAGGCCAGTTCCACTACAGCTTCAATTTTCTGAGGATCACAGAAATTCCATCTTTGCTAATAACATGCCCCAAAACATCACATGATCAAGCCAAAACTCACATTTAGACAGTTTAGCATACAATTTCTGTTCTCTTAAGGTCTGCAGGGCAAGTCTTAGATGGTGTTCATGTTCTTCAACAGTCTTAGAATAATCAGGATGTCATCAATAAATACTACAATGAAATCATCAAGGTACGGTTTAAAAATTCTGTTCATAAGGTCCATAAATGCAGCTGGGGCATTCGTGACTCCGAATGGCATAACTAAAAATTCATAATGTCCATACCTTGTTCTAAAAGCAGTCTTATCAATATCTCCCGGTTTAACCTTCAGTTGATGGTACCCCGATCATCTAAGATCAATCTTGGAAAACATTGTGCACCCTGTAACTGGTCAAATAGATCATCAATACGCGGTAACGGATATTTATTCTTTATGGTTACCTTGTTCAGTTCGCGGTAATCAATACACAGTCTCAGTGAGCCATCTTTCTTCTTCACAAACAAAACAGGTGCACCCCACGGTGAAGTACTGGGTCTGATAAACTTTTGTCTAACAGTTCCTGCAATTGCACTTTCAATTCCTTCAGTTCAGTTGGAGCCATTCTGTAAGGAGCTTTCGATATCGGCTGTGCACCCGAATCACATCCACAGTAATTCAATTTCCCTGTCATCAAATCCCCTGGCAAATCATCTGGAAATACATCTGGGAATTCTCTGACTATAGGAATACAATTCACATCAGTTTTAACACTATTATCAGTAGGCACAGTTAGCACAGAACACAGATATCCCTTACACCCCTTTCTAATCAGTCTATCAGCCTTTACAGAAGAAATCAGATACGTGGGGTACCACTCCAATCCCATTAAACACAAATTCCGGTAAACCCGTGGACGGAAAACAACTTGCTTGGTCACACAATCGATAGTAGCATGATATTTTTGTAACCAATCCATCCCCAATATTACATCAAAATGATCGATATTCAATGGCAGTAAATCAATAAACAGATGCATATCCCCAACAATAATCTCACAAGCAGGATACATATATGCACATGTCATGGATCCCCCAACAGGTGATGATACGCTAACAAGTAATTCATAGGTTCTAAGGGTCTATTCAATTTTCGTGAGAAAGCATGTGACACATAAGAATGTGTAGACCCCGAATCAATCAATACATATGCATTTTGAGCACAGATAGAGAGGATACCTGACACAACAGTCTCGGTATTCTGCACGTCTCCCGGTACTAGGGCAAACACTCGGCCCTGCCTCATAGGCTCTTTCCCGGTAGCTTTGGGGTTAGGCTTCGGTGCTACATTTGATGCTGCTACGCTCGGTGCAGCTTTACCACTACTGGGGAGCAGAAGGGCAGTCTTTAATTCTGTGGCCCACCTTGCCACACCTGAAACAAGCTCCAGAAATCTGATAGCAAACCCCTTTGTGCTTGTTGCCACATATGGAGCAGGGTGGAGTAAATCCACTCCCTTGGCTGGGGCTAGTTGTCGACCCCGTATTCTGTTTCTTGTTTGCAGAGTTATGCTTGCCTTTCTTGAATTTGAAACCCTGCCTTTTACCTTGCCACTCAGTTGTTGGTGTTTCAGATTGTTTCACTGCTGCAATATTCGTCTCGGCCATCAATGCCCGGTCGAGAACACCCACATAAGTTGGCATTTTCAAAACATTTATCGATCCTGTATAGCAACACTAAGGCCGCCTTCAAACCTCCTGGCCTTCTTATAATCGGTATCCACCATGTGTGGTGCATACCTAGCAAGTTCGGTAAATTGCTTCTCATACTCGGCAACAGACGTTTGCCCTGTCTTAACTGTTCAAACTCAGTCACTTTTCTGTCTGATGCACTGAGGAAAATACTTTTCAAAGAAGGACTCCTTGAACTGAGCCCAAGTCACAACATTCGCATCACGGGTCAACATCCACCACCTTCTTGCTTCTTCCTGAAGGGTGAAGGTTGCCAACAATACTTTGTTTGTTCGGAGCACGGAAAACCTCAAACAACTTTTCTGTCTCAAGACCCAAGCTTCAGCCTTTCAATGGTTCAAGGCCTCCCTGAAAGGATGGCGGTTTCACTTGCTGAATTTCTGGGTAAGAGCAATAATATCCCCTCATTTGCATTCACATTTTGCACATTCTGTTCCGGTTGCACCGGAGGAGGAGGAGGTGGGGGCGGTTGGTTCTGTTGTTGATCCAGTCTTTCAATTATCAGTCCCATCATTAGCTCAAGTCTGGCCATTCTGGCCTCAGAGGATGATGATCCAGTTTCATTTGCAGTGTTTATGTTATCCATTTCACTATAAACAGTTATAACAGTTATCATTATAGGCAGTGTACAATTAGACAGTTTAACATTTAACACTTAATCATCAGTCATAAGCACACACTTTTCAAATTCATGAGATGCCCTAATTGCTTTTCTAGGACACCCTATAGCTCATTTGGACACGTGTGTGCGGTATAACTCGTGGTTAAGTATCGCTCTGATACCACTCTGTCACGACCCAAACCCGGCCCTATGGGTTTAGCACCGTAACCGGCCAGTAATCCGTAATTACCGAAGGCCTGCTTAACAGTAATACAGTATAACAGAGTTCAGGGCCTGGCGGAAGCCAATACAGTAAATAACTAGTGTCCATTGAGCTGTGAAAATCTGTATGCCAAAAACATTTTTCATGCATTCATAGTTCAAACAGTACAGTCTATACAATATACACAAACATTCAGTACAGGGACTTAATCCCTCATAACAGTACAGTAAACATTCAGTTATACAATGATACAAAACTGTGAGGAGACCGATGGGAAAAACTCAAAACAAAATCCCAAAGCCATGACATGGCAACACGGAACCTCACAGTGAGGCACATAGGCTGGCTGACAAAACTGGAATAACCCCGACGCTTCTAGCTCTGGTCCGGTGCCTGTACACCTACATATATATATGAGCAGTGAGCTAAAGCCCAGTGAATAACATAATGTATAAAGAGGTTAAGAATGTAATGTCCTTACAGTAATGAAAACAGTTCATTATTTCAATCAGTATTACAGTCGTTCAGTACAATAAACAGTCATATGTGGTACATCCATTAGCATAACAGTAACAGTAGGTCAAAAGACCGAACAGTAATGATGGCCAGTCATTCAGTAAACAGTATGGTTCCACAAGGGAACCGACAGAGATCTCTGTAACAGTAACAGTCAGTAACAGTAGTGCTAAGGATGCCAATACAGTTCAGAAATAAAGGACATACATTCATTCAGTAAATAATTCCAGTTCAGTAAACAGTCAGTAAACAGTTCAGTTCAGTATTCAAAAGATAGCCATTTTGAACATATCTTTATACAATGTTACTCACAGTGATTGGGCTACAATGTGCTAGAGCGCGTCTCTCCAGTCGCCAACCCTAAACAGTTAACAAATAGAACGCACACTAAGTTTAACAGTCGGGAAGGATGATAATTGAATCCTTAAATTTCCTCGGTGTGGTTCTACGTCTAAATCCTCATTAAGATGTCTTAAACTAGGCCTAAGAATGCCTAGAATGGGATGAGGATGCAAAAATACAGTTGGAAGGCATTTTTCAAAAGTTGCTGAAAATAGGCTCCTCGCTCGAGCGAGCCTTCCTTCGCTCGAGCGAGCTTCCAAAATCAAAGGCTTCGCTCGAGCGAACAATCCTTCGCTCGAGCGACTGATGAACAGTAAAAGTACTGGATGCTCGAATTTTACGCGCGATACCACGCTCGATGCTCGCTCGAGCGAGCTTGCAAAACCAAAGGGCTCGCTCGAGCGAGGAATCCTTCGCTCGAGCGAGGAAGCCAAATCTGGAATTTCCAGATTTGTCTCCCAAGTTCGAACTAAGCATTCAAACATCCAAAACTCAACCTCTTGGCCCCAAATTCTGGAAAATACATCCCAATACAATATACAACAAGTTTCAAAAGCCAATTTACACATGCAAGGGCCAAAGGTGAGTCAATTCAAGCCATTTTCAAACCCATTTTCAAGAACAATTTCAAGACATGCAATGCATGAACTTTAAACAAATTTTGAACTTCAAATCTTGCTCTAATGAGCTCAAATCTGTGAAAACAAGATAAAATCATGGTCTTAAACATTAACATGTACATGCATGCATCATTTGCCATGAAATCAACTCAAAACTCTTCAATATACACATGCATGCATGGAATGAGCTCTAAATCAACATTATAGAACTAATTTATGGTGTAATCCTACAATGGAGCATGAACCATACAAGAACAAGTTTAAGGACAACAATAAGAGGTTCAATGGCCTACCTCAAGTCTTGAAACCAAGGTGTGGGAGCTAAATGAGCAATCTACTCTTCAATTCTTAAGCAATTCTTCAAGCAAATTCAACAAATGAGCTAAAATCCCTCTCTTAACTCTCACTCTCTCTTCATGGTCGGCTAAGAGCTCAAATGAGCTGATGAAATGCTTTGATTGAGTTGTATAAGGCTCAAAGGTGAATAATAAACAATGGCTCCACTCAATGGCATTTTCGTAATACGTCAAACTCTTCAATTGACTAATTAATCTAATTTAATCATTCCTAATCAATTTTCAGATAAATATACCATTAAATCAAATATTCTACTGACAAACACTAAACGGTTCTCCATTCGGCCGCCGATAAGGCCTTCAATTGCAGTTTAAACACATAAACATAAACAGATAATAACAATAAACAGATGCAATATGCAATTCAATAAATGAACTTATTCAAATTCAGTTCCGATTTCAATCGGTTTATTCAGTAACTCAATTCATTCAATATCAGTCATTTCGGTTCAGTTTAGCAGTAATCAGTATATAATTCAGTGGTTTATCGGTAATCAGTACGAGGGTTGTTACAATGATAGTTTACAACAAGGTTGTGGCGGCACACATCTTTGTCTGTTACTTCATAATAATAATTTAAAAAATAACAGAAGAACACAATTTGCAATAGTAGGACAAGTAGAGGTCACTCTAACATAGGACTACTGAATGGTTTGTCGATATATATATTTTTCATTTAAAAATAAACGAAATACCAAAGAATAATCATATTAAAAACATACCAAAAAATATTAGGAAGGTTTTGGAAAAGAGGATAGACCAAACAAGTAGCTTGAAAAAGAAAAAACTTATAGCCTGTGAGCATTTTAGTAAATGTAAATGGTTTCATATGTTGGGCATGAAAGTGCAATTTCTAATGAGTTGGAAATTAAAAAGATTGCATGGTGAAGTAGGGATCTTCCTTTTCTCTTACAATTTACATTCGTACCAATTCTTCTTGAGAGGCTTCAATTCAGCATTACAGCAGCAATTCCATTAACTTCAAACAAATTAACTAAGCTTAATGGACATATGCTAAAAAAAACATTGATCTTACCACTGCAGATAAGGTTTCAACATTTGTTTTCCTCAAAAATAAAAAAAATATGTATACCTCAACAAGAGTTTTCCTTATGTATTCGAGCTTTACAAGCTTCAATACTGATTCTCTTTACCTCTCAGAACTAGCAAGGCAACGTAGATTAAGGTTTGAAGTGTCACATATGCATGACGGTTTCTAAAAGATCTAAAGATAGCACAAACAATATCATTGGGATTATTGCTCCTAATGTTGATATGGCAACAAATACACTACCAAGACACATTTTAGGTGTTGTTTGTTGCTTTGGGTATGACTTAATAAAGCATTGCATAATTGATGGCATATTTCTGGGTGCTTTTTCAATTGTCTAAAATAATGAAATGCTTCTTTTGCAGGTTCAATCTAAACAAAACGTCACCCTATCTTCTACACTGTTATACCAATCAAATTTATTTTTCTAGATTTACCAATGAGTGAACTAGTTGTTTTCATTACTATAATTTTTGTTCCGATATCAGGATCATGATTGGGGGGTTATGATGTTAGTATTGGATGTTTAATCAGAAAATGAGGGGTGACAACTTATCTTGCAATGATTATAGGTTGTTTGGATTCACTGATGAGTTGCTTTACTAGGAAAGATTGTCATTAATAGATAGATTTTTATAGCCCCTTAATAATTTTGATAATTCATGAAGGTCAAAAAGATGAACAAAAAATATACATTGTCTATCTAAGATCCCATTCAGATGTATGATTTCACATCTGCACAGAATCATGTACCAGGGCAATCAAAATCATTTTTGACAAGTCCAAACACAAGAACAAAAATAGATAGATATTGACAAAAAAATAGTCAGATATTGAGCAATTGCACGATTTGGCTAGTACACTGCATTTTCACTATTGTGACTTCAGAATACAACAAAAGAAGTAGAAGAAGAAGATAAGCAGAGACAGAGATAATTTTTTGATTCGGGCATTGCATTAAATAGTTGGAGGGCGAAAGATGTAACAGGAAGAAATACCTAAATCAAAATGGGGAAATAGAGGAAGGGATGGAAACGGAGACAGACAGACAGAGAGAGAGATAAAGAGAGAGAGAGAGAGAAATACCCAAATCAAAATCAATGGGTTTGAGACGGTGAGCGACGGTGAGTAACGGTGGCGATGATATAGTGTATCGACGAAGAGTGATGGGCAGTTTGACAGGAGTGAGATCAAATAGTGGCGATGCTGGAGGAGGAGGAGGAGGAGGAGGAGCTCCGGTTGCCGGCGAATGCGAGGAGGATTGGCGGGAGAGAGGGGAGAGGGGAGGGGAGGGGAGGGGAGATGAGCAACAGAGACGGAGAGAGAGAGAGAGGGCATGAAACGAAGAGGGAGAGAAAGAGAGAGAGGGGGGCTTTACAAAATAGGACCTAATTTGGGCAAACAAAGAGGGTTCTTACTTATAGCCTGAAACTGCATCGTTTTGCATAATAAAATTATAGAAGATGAAATTATTTCCTCGTAGAAAATTTATAAAATGGTGATGAAAATTTTCGTATCTAAAAATGGTGCTCAAATATTTGCCAAATTTTCAGGGCGGAAATTTTTTTTGCAACGAAAAATAAATGTAAGACGAATAAAATTTTTGTCACCTATTGTTTTATTGATTTAAGATTTGGTGACGAAATTTGGTTTTTTCTCTCTAAAAAACTACAATTGGAGAAAAAATCTTACTTTAATCTCTAAAACATGTATATTTGGAGACGAATTTTTTTTTCACCATGCCTTTTCGTCACCAAAGACCTTTTTTGTTATAGTGACAGTTGAAAACTGGCCAGGGAACAATCAGACCAGCAGAACTTGCATTATTTCTGCTCCTCAGAGGAGAGTTGTATTTTCGCAGTCCCAACAACTTGCTGGCAAGGTGCATCAGCAGACAAGAAACAACTTACAGACTTAAGCAAATCTATGCTAAGTCTTGTGGAGATGGAGATATCAGTCTATACCGACGGATACAAAGGCAAAGGTAATACTGGCCAAAGATGGAGAAGGAAAGTATTGAGCTACAGAAGCAATGTATAAAGTGTCAGTCCTATCCTAAGGAAGATGAAGCCCATTTCTTAAGAAGTGAAGAATGGAGGCAACCATATATTGACTACCTTGGAAATGGCATGCTGCTTGAAAACAAAATCGATGCAATCAGAGTTAAGAGGCGAGCCCTCCGCTTCTTCCTTGACCAAGACAAGCTGTACCAAAGAAGTTTTGAAGGGGAACCTTTGGCGTGTTTATCAAAAGAGGAGGCAAATGAGGTGCTGAGAGAAGCCCACAAGACAGAACATCAAGGAAAGCAGCGATTATATGGACACCTCATTCACCTCGGCTACTACTGGCCGACAATAGAAGAAGATGCTAAAAACTTTGTGAGGAGATGCCAATCCTGCCAGAAGTTTAGAAGTTTGATATATGCACCGGTAGTTGAACTACACAACTTCAATACTCCTGACCTGTTTCATACTTGGGTATTTGACCTAGTGGGTCTTATAGCGCAGCAATCCAAAGGCTATAGATTGATACTTGCAGTAACTGAAGTTAGCACCAAGTGGGTAAAGGCCATACCGATAAGAAAGGCAGATGGGGCAGGAGTAGCCAACTTCATCAGAGAAAACATAATCTGCAAGTTTGGCATACCCAAAGTAATGTTGTCTGATAATGGAACTCCCTTTGTAAATCGCCATGTGTGAAGACTGCTGGATGTCTACAAGATCAAGCACCACAAGTCTAGCCTATACTACCCCCAAGGGAATGGACAAGCTGAGGCGACCAACAAAACCCTCATCCGAATACTAAGTAAAATGATGGATGAAGCAGGGGGCACATTGTCTGAACAACTCCTCATAGCACTCTAGGTGTATAAAATGTCAAAGAGGAAGCCAACTCAAGTAACCCCATTTTCCCTAGTATATGGGTCTAAAGCTATGTTACCAGTTGAGTTAACAGTACCCTCAGCAAGAATGGCTATATCAGCATACTTAGTTCCAGACAGCAGGAAAAATGACATAGAGGCAGCCGAAGAAAGAAGAGATCAGGCCTCGTGAGCAATGGAAAGGTATCATCAATCCATAGCTCGTGCCTATAATCAATTTGTTCAACACAGGAAGTTTAATGAATGAGACTTGGTATGGAAAACAGTGGATGCAATCATACGGCGGCAACCAATTTCCAAGTTCTCACCCACAAAGTTGATGAGGCAAGCAGTAGCGGGTACTATAAGTTGATAAGAGTAGATAATGGGTTCAGAACTGGCCCTATCAACGCCAAGTATGTCAAAGAATATTTTCCTTAATTTCTTTTTGAAAAAGAGTTGTAAGTTTCTTTATTAATACTTCCAAAGCAAAATATAAAGAAAGTGTCATACACTTAGTAAACCTGTTACTCTCATATACACTTAGTGTGAGAAAAGTTTTTCATACTTAGTGAAATTTTATCCTTGTAAAAACTTAATTATGATGAAACTTTGTTCGCTGTAAGAATTTTGCCTATCTTTAGAAGTTGTATAAAAGCAATGTAAAGAAGGAGAAGAAATGAAATTCAAAGTACTACAAAACATCCACACTTTTCATTAAAGTCAAACTTTCAGAACATGATTACAATGTTTGAAAAGAAGTTGTGACAGAGAAGAAGAAAAGAAAAGGCGCCGCAAGCACAATGAAACAACAAAATAAAGAAAAGAAAATGAAAGAAATCATAATAGAGTTACATCAAATCAAATCAAACCCTTCAAAAGGGAGTCCATCTGGGTCATATCTCGAGGCAACTGGGCAACTAACGCAAAATCCTTCTCTTTGAACCGAGCCAGGTTCTGCCGATGCTGCTCCAAGGCACCCTCACACTCCTTGATAGTCTCATCCAAGGATGCAATCATTGCCACATTGTCTGCATACTTAAGGAAACCATCAACTGCCTGAAGCCTATCCCTTATCCATGATAGGTCCAAACTGTTCCTCTCAAAGTCGCTCAGGTTGGCCTCAGCACTTTCCATGAACTTGCTGGGAGTCGTCAGGATCTGCTTGGTAGCAAGGTCATGAATGAAGCTAGCAAGTGACTCTAGCAGCGCCGTCTGCACTATAGATCCGGGAACGTTAAGGGCATTAAAGGTGTTCGGATGCAGTGTCTGGATACGAGCAAGAGTTGAAGCAGCTTCGGAGGAGACCCAATAACTTAGAAAGGATACTTTCTCTAACGACTGAGGCGGCTCTCTTACGTCGCCGCCAGCTTCAATCACTAGAGGGAGACTGGCAAAACGGCCAAAAGTCTGAGGGCGGCACATTTTCCCTAAAGATGACTGCCTAGCAGCATTAGAATGAGTAGATACTGGCTGGCGACCAGGTGAACTAGCCTCCCGAGAAAGACTAAAGCTGCATGCACCACCATATCGCTCCAAAAAGAGGTCATCTATCTGGTAGTCTCCAACGTTCAAATCTAGAACAGCAGTGGTATCCATCCCAGTATAAAAATCTTGAGACACCCTAAGATCAACTGGCACATTTGGAAAATGAGTGGGGTATAAGTCTTTCAGAGGTCACCGAAGCAACTGGGTTAGAGGTCCTAATGGCAGTAGTAATAGTGTAGGCGGCTAAGGTGACAGCTACCTCTGCAAGTCGGTCCAAATTTAGAGGGGCCACAACAGGAACAATGGAAGCAGCCGCTACACTTGCACTCCCCTCAACCAATGGGACGTTTGAAAGTGGAGTCTGTTGAACCAATGAAGACTTAGTGGACTGGGAGGAACTGCCAGATGCAGCTCCAAAGGGAGGTGGTGCAACTTGTAGCGGCTCTCTTATGCAGCAATCTTTCCTTGGGGTCTCAGGGACAAAATCATCTTCACCGACAGAGAACGATCAGAGTACACAGAATCAGCAGGGTTTGGAGGCTCTGAACCCTCAGCAACTATATTACCCGCTGCAACTTCCATAGCAGGGGGAACTTGTACATTGTCTCCAGCCTCTACAACTGGCTTAGCCTCGACAACTGGCTGGCCTCAGTAGTTGGTTCGGCTCTAACACTTGGTTTCTCTTCAACATCTGGAAGTACTGTCCTACGGGTCCTGAATCTTGTAACCCTTGTAGCAATGGGAAGGTTGTCGTCGTCGTCCGAATCTGTGGAAATGCCAATGGCAGAAGAAGAACCTCCAGGGCCTGAAGGTGGTGCGATCAATGGGCCCTAAAAAGGAAGAAGATTATGCGATTACTAAAGTAAATATAAGAAGCCTAAGGAAGTAATGCAGTAATATGTTCTAAGTATAAATACCTTTCGGAGTCTCTTCCTACTTGGTGAGGCATGTGCCTCAGCAATTGATGTCGCTGCTGCTTAGGCTATCCTCAGTCGGGAGCGGGTCATGCGTATTGTTGTGCTGACTTGAGAGGGAGCAATTTGCAAGGGTTGAACAGACATTGCCCCAGATGGGTGAGGCTTCTCCACAACGGGCAGGGATAAAATCTTAAAGTGGCAGAATATGCTGGATTGTTTCCCTTGGCCAGAAGGTAGACGGAGGGATAAGTCAAGCTGCGGGATAGGTTCCATCGCAAGGACAACCGGAGCGCTGTTGCAAAAATTAAAGAAAGAATTGAGGTTGCGGTACCAGAACAGCCTGTTATTAGGAGTAAAGGTGCCCTCTTTTCCAAGTGAAAGAAGCGTCTTAAAGCCTAAACCCTCCACAAGTAGAGTGGTATAGTCATGGGCAAACCGCTGAAAGCTTTGGTGGAAATCAGTCTGAGGCGGAGGGGCATGTGGGACACCTCTAATCTATTTCGAATTGCCTAAGGACCCTGTCCGGTCGATAGACGACGCTGGACATGCCCTCTTCGTTCCACATGGGTAGAAATCCAGGGCGTATCATAGCAGCAATGAGAAGGGAGTTAGCCTGGACATTGTCGAAAGAAAAATCAACATGACGGGCCTCTAAAAAATAAAACGGGACAACAAAAATGCTTGGAAGAAGTTGAGTGAAAGGGCGGAACACGCACTTCTTCATGTGGTCAACGTAGTCTGCAAAGGGTTTGTTGGTGCCGAGGCCAGACCACCGAGAAATGCGAGGTAGAGATTGATGCACTTGCCTTGTGACAGGTCAACCCTCTGCATCTAGAACAGGGCGGCCCTCTGCATCAAAGACTTCATCGGTGAAGAAGGGCTCATGCTCTTTAAAGATAAGGCGAATGGCAGGGAATCTCTCATAGAAAAAAGCAGTCAGGAACTGAGTGTGTACGAAGCTCCACACATCATAGCGGCCCATGGATCGCTTCATGTCCGAATGGATGAGATCAAGGTGGAAGTATAGGTTTCCCAAGAAGAGAGGGGCCAGAGGAATCGAACTGTTGGTGCAGAGCTTGACAACCAAAGGAAACACCAGGGGATTAATGCTTTCGGCAGAGTTACTAGGTAGAACAAAAAAAGAGATGAAATAACTGACGAAGGCGGCCAAGTACAAGTCGCCGTGGTAGCCCGACCCAACTACGGAGTCGCGGTTCTCCTCTGTGATATCGCCTACAACTGGTTGCAGGTCCTTGAAGAAATGCTTTAACCAATAAAGATAGGTGGTTTTGTCCCTTTTAGGTCTCTCTTGGAGCAGTTCCCCAGTTCTAAGGTCATACCAGGAGCCAACTTATGCGCCTCCGAAAGGCGTTTTGGAGAGCAGTGACGGTAACTTGCTCTACAAGAGTCAGAGACGCTGGATCAAAGGGGTGTTCTCCACGGGTGCTCAGGCGTAGAAGGACAGTAACGTCTTCCAGGGTTGGGGTTATCTCTCCTCATACTAAAGCAAAAGTATGAGTGTCGCGGCTGAACTAATCATATCAGTGTTGGTTTGTACCTTGCGCACTAATAACTCCCTCGAAATCAAAATGGCATTGAAAAGACGAACATCACAAACGCTGCTTGAAACCACCATTTGCAATGATGTCATCAACCTAGAGGGACCAATCTGCTGGGGGGCTCGAATGAGTGCGATAGTAGATGTATGAATGTGGAAAGTCGCTGTGCTCCACACGAAACTGCAGCACAGAGACTGGGTTCACCATGTCTGTGTCATCCAAAGTAGCCTCCCCAAAAAGAAGCAGAGGCTCCTCTAAAGGAAAGGCATCAGGAATGAAGGAGTCAACTGCCTTTCAGAATGGGTCAGCAAGCCCTCTAAAGTATGGGGCCCTCTCCTCTCAGTAGGGGATGGGGCAACCCTATCTGGTAAAAACCTTGTGCTGGCCATGAGGGAGAGTAAAGAAAGGTAAAGAAGACTTTGGAAAATGGGGATAGAGGAGAGAAGAAGACAAAAGATGTTTTGGGCAGAAGTGGGGGACCAGTGGACCCAAGGGCACTATTTATAAAGAATGAGGCAAAAGGCGTCAACACGCTTCCCAAGGCCCATTATGACCGTCAATCAAAAGGGGCACCTTTTCAGAGCCGACGCAACTTTTGACCCAACCAACGCAACCCTTAAGCTACTTGCTAACGTCGTGCAGGCACAGGAAACTAAGAGCGTGTCCCCCACGCGTGCATGGGGCAAATGTAGAGGGTCAGAAATTAAACCCTAAACTAAGTACGAGCCTAAGCACTGAGGTCGCCCCAAAAAGGCGACCAGGAATGAAAAATGAGCATGGGCCAAAGTCCAAGAGAAGTGTGCCAACAGTGGGCCGAAGCAGGTTTGACCTACCAGGGGTCCAAATGAACTCTACGAAAGAAAATGCCTAAGTCAAGTTGCAAAGGCAACACCTGCAGCGGTGAAGTTGCGGAGAGAACATGTGCAGCGGGAAAGTTGCTGAGGTGCCTTGCCTCAGTGCTGCCATTCCTAATATCTTTGGTTCCGCTGCCATTCGAAGTTTTGAGAAAAAGAGAAAAGCTGACGTAACTAAGTTGCAGAAGCAACACTTGCGACGGTCAAGTTGCAGAGGCATTTCGTCCCAGTGCCACCATTCCAAGTAATGTCGGTGCCGCCGCCATTCCAAGTAATGACGGTACCACAGCCATCTGGAGTTGCTTAGGAAAGGAGAAAACCGAAGCAACTAAGTTACAGAGGCAGTATTTGCAGCGCCTAAGTTGCGGAGGCATTTTGTCGGCGTCGCCATCTCTAATATCTTCGGTCCTGCCGTCTGAACTTGCTGCGAGAAATGACTACCACAGCAACTATGACTGTAGCAACTAAGTTGCAGAAGGAATATCCTGCCAAGGTGATAGCAGCCTTTGAGAGAGGCCTCCCTTTGCAAGTAGAGGCTAATGCTTGGCGCTGATTGTCACGACCCAAACTCGTCCCTATGGGTTTAACATCGTAACCGGCCAGTAATCCTTGGATTACCAAAGGCCTCTTGACAGATTAGCGAATAATTAGGGGCTGTGGAAGCAAATAAACAAAATATACGAGGTCCAATGAGTTGTGATGACATACATGGGACAGAATAGCTTAAAACTTTTATAGACTTACGAGTGAAGTCACAAGATACAATATTTACATATCACACTTAGGCGCTTATGCCAAAATCTCGCCCACAACTTAACAACAAACATAGTCTAATATGATTACAAAAACAGCCACAAAACTTGACTTCATCCGGAACCCTCGGGAGGCGCATAGGCTAGCTGACAAAAACTGAAACATAGGCCGTCAACTTTGGGCCTGGTCATGTGCTTGCTCACCTATATACAATATAAATAGTGAGCGGAAGCCCAGTGAATAATAACAGAGAGTAAGGGTTTGATGATGAATGAAGTCCATACAGATCAGAAATCATAATTCAGATTCATATTCGTATTCTTGTTCAGATAATATACAGAAATCATAATTCATGCTTAATCATACGTGGTACATCCATTAGCGCTAACAGAACAGATGCAGAACATATGGTGGTTATGAATAACCAGTTCCATAAAGGAACCTTCGGATCCGAGCAACAGAGAATAAACATGCTGAGCCCCATGATGAAGCCTCCGGTACAGGTAACAGAGTATAGACATATTAAGTTCCATAATGGAACCTCTGATACCGGGTAACAGCTAACAGATATCACATGATGCTAAGGATGCCACGAATACATTATTAGAAATTGGACAATCATTCATTGTACAGAACATATCATTTCTGAAAACAGATCTTATTTCATCATATAGAAAGTAAATAAGGTTGAACATAGCTTTACTAAGTTATTACTCACAGTTGGCTTCGAGTGTAGACAAACAGAGTAGACTAATCAGACGATCTACGGCACGTGACCTACATGAACACATAACAAACACACACTTGAAACACACGTTTGAATTGTACATAACTTGCTTTATTTGTTCTGAGCGTGTTTCTAGCCTTTAACCTCATTATGGAGTCTTAATCATGGCCTAAGAATGCTAGAATGGAATGAGGATGCAAAAAAATGCATTTGAAACATTTTCCAAAACTTTCTAAAAACAGGGTCTACGCTCGAGCGTGGCTTCCCTCGCTGGAACGGACATGAAAGAAGTGAAGGTTCGCTCGAGCATGACTTCCCTCGCTCGAGCGGACTGTAAACTTTGGAAAAAGTACTGGTTGCTTGCATTTCACGCTCGAGCGTGAGACTCAGACCCTCGCTCGAGCGTGACTTCTGTCGCTTGAGCGTGCTGCAAAACATATGAACTTCTGGATACATGCATCTTACGCTCGAGCGAGATTCCAGTCGTTCGAGCGGAAGTGCACGCACTCAGAGTTCTCGCTTGAGCGTGAACTCCTATGCTCGAGCGTGAATGCAAAATCTGGAATTTCTAGATTTGATCTCCAAGCTTCAAACTCAAACCAAACACTTCAAAACTCAACATTTTGGCCAAAATTCTGGAAAACATTTAGAAACTCACAAAACATCATGACTTGAAGATCATTTCATGAACATGGCCCAAGGGCATGGCAATTGTACAAAATTTAACTTAACTTTATGAATGTTCAAGAAAACAACATGCATGAATTATCTTGTACTCACTCACTTCAAAACATGATCAAATTTGGCAAATTGATAGAAAACATGATGAATTCCCAAAATATAAGTGAGATGAACACATGCATGAAAGAATCCTTTGAAATCATGCTCAATTTGTGAAGAAATGAACATGCATGTGAGAATTCTCATGGAAACAACTTCAAAATCCATGATATGGACATGCATGCATGAATTGATTCTCAAATCTACTCTTTAAGTTATTTCCTGACTTTAATCCCTAATTTCCATGAACCCCTGCATTAAACAACTCTATTTTACAATTAAAATGGTGGATTCCTACCTTAAGTCTTAAATTCTCAAGTGTGGTAGCTTAATCCTCCAAGTCCTCTTCAATTTCCTCTAAATCTCAAGCAATTCTCTTGTTGAGTTCAATTTCCTCTAAATCTCTCTCCCTCTCACGTTTTTGTGTCTATGAGAGCTCAAAGATGCATGTAAGATGAAGAAAAAGAGTGAGTGGGAAACAAAAAAGGTGCCTTATATAGGCTTAGATCAAGATTTCATTAGTTAGGCTTAATTGAGCATTAATTATTCTAATTTAATCGTTTCGAAGCTAATTTCAATTAAACCTACCACAAAATCCTATAAATCCTAATTAACACGTAAATCAAGTCAATTTCTGAATCGGACGCCGATAAGGCCTTCAACTTGCAAACCGAAAGAAAAACATGAACATATCTTTCTACGTTAAATAGATATAGACACAAATAATGCAACACACATATGCAATTTAATTCAGAATTTCTCCTTAATTACTGATTAGGCATAATTAATCATGGATTAGTACTAACATGGGTTGGGGTTGTTACACTGATAGCAGACCCCAAGGCATTACTAGCCTAGGCTTGATAGCAGGCCCCAAAGTTCATTTAACTTGGCACTGATAGCAAGCCCCAAGACTTACTGGTTGGAGCTGATAGCAGGCCCAGAGATACCAGTTTACCGCAAAGATAAGAGCAAGGTAGCCCAAACGTAAGGGACTTCCTTTCCATTACCCAGGTCATGGACCTGTCTTAATCGCATAAGCAAGACTAAGAAAACCCCCTTGGGCTGGTACTAAGGCATAGCATGGCTGATAGCATGCTTCCCATTTTCGCACTATCATACATTCCTTCTTAAGCCACTTGCTTCACCCTCACCCAGCTACACACTTTCCAACTCTCATACTGTTGCTACTACTTCATTCTCCAGCCACTTCCACCATTAGCATAGTTTTGCCTCTCTAATCACTTCTCTAACCTTGAACCCCCCTACAAACTTTCACTAAAATTTTACTTCCACCCTAAATATTTAAAATTTTCATTAATTTAAAAATAGTAAGGTGGTGGAAGGATTGTATTGAAATTTTTATTAAAATGTTAATTGTTATGATTCAATAGGTATGAAATTTAAATAAAAATCATTAGATGTGAATTGTATTTTATCCAAAAAATTAATAAAGTACTATTACACAAATGTCAAGTTACACAATTTAATATATCAAATTTACCATTTCAAACTTATAAAGATAACAAAACCAAGAGTCACAATTATCTATTTAAGTAAGCCGTTATTAAACCTCAATCACCATTCCAATTTGAGATTCTAGTATTTCAGATTCTAGTATTTCCGCGACATGAGTAAAGAAATAAAACTTATTAGACACAAATACCATATGGGTGCGTTTGATTCAATGGATTAGGGGATTAAATATTATTTGGATTGTAATTCATTGGAAGTCTTTTATCCGGCTTTGTTTTTTTTTTTTTGTCTGTCGGATATGGAGTCCGGCCGGACTCTTTATCCCTCATGGGTGTGTTTGATTGGAGGGATAAGAGGGGACTATTTACCGTGCGGATTGTAATCCATTGAAAGCATCCAATCTGATGTTTGTTTTTTTTTTAGTCTGCCGGACATGGAGTCTGACCGGACTCCATATCTCTCATATGAGGGACTATTGTATCCTAGGGGGGGTGGGATTATTTCCATGGGACTATTTATTGTTGAGATTAGGTGGTGAAATGACCATTTTGACGCTCTACTATTTAATTATGTATTATATTTAGTAAAATTCAATAAAATTTAAATGTCTCAATTTAAAAATAAAATAATTTTATAACTTTTTATTGATGTTTTTTTATTTAATTTTTAAAATAATGTTTATAGATATTTTTATTGATGTTTATTTTAAAATTTTGTTTATATTTATTTAATTTCATTATTTAAATTTAATAGATGTTTTATTTAATTTTATTATTTATTATTATTATTTTTAAAATAAATTATTTAAAATTTTAATTGAAAAAACAACATATATTTTATTGATATTTTTATTTATTTAATTTTTAAAAATAAATTTATTTAATTGTGTAAAAAATAAAAATAAATAAAATTTTTATTTAATCTAGCTAAAAATAATTAAAATATAAAGATATGTTTAATATTACTATTACTTAGTAAACAATTGAAAAAGGGTAAATAGTCTTTTGCTCATTTATCCTATTCAGTCCGTCCAATCAAATATTGGATTCACTAAAAATAGTATTTTCCAGACATCTAATCTCATGAGAAAACAAATACGGGATACACATTCAATCCAACCAAATAGTCCGGGAGAATCATAGTCTCAAGATTCAAGTTTGATGGATTCTAATCCCCCCTTATCCAGTCTGTCTAATCAAACACACCCCATATGTGGGATTACACTGTCCGGAGAGGGGTGTGGGACAATTTTCATGGGACCACAATCCCATGGGATTAAACCATAAAAATTCTATTTTGCCCTCATCATATATAATTTGCTTCCTCTGTTTTGCCCTCATCATCTATTTTGCCCTCGTTGTTTTAGAATAAGCGAAAACGACAAAACCCTAGCAAGCGATTCTTCTGTTTGAGGCTGAATTTCATCAAACCATTCGATCTCCCATCTACATTCAGCTTTAAAACACTTTCTACATCTTCCATTTTGTTTGCTATTTATTTTTTATTTCAATTTTGGTTGTTGTTGTAGTTAATTTGGTTGAGATTTTATTTTCTCTCTCTTTGGTTATTTTTTTATTTCTTTCAAGTTTTTTTTTTTTTTCTTCATCAAACCAGATTTGAGGGATTTTGCAGAGATTGTTTCTTCTCTTTCTTTAATATGAGGGATTTTGTTTATGTTCTGTCTATTTTGGTAGGTACTGGGTGTCACGACCCAACCCTAGGGGATTAGGGCTGAAATCGCAACTTATTAAATAATTCTAATCGTAACAAATTAAATGGCTCAAGCGGAGGAAAAATGGAAGTAAGAAAAGAATTAAACATAAAATTTACTTCATTCTACTATTTTAATAAAAGAAAGTACATCTATGGGGCTTTTATTATTTTATTATTCAGTGACTGACCATCAGTAAAAACAAAAGGAAGAAAAGAAAAGAAAAGAAAAATACAAAATAACGGATCAACATCAAATTCTTGTACGGGTTCCACTACATAAGGTTACGGGTCTTCCTTACATCTCATCGCTTGAAAGGGTAACAGCTATAAACACACAGCAGAGTGAGAAATATTATGCCAAGAGTATAGGGAACACAAAATAACCATGGATAATTAGTTAAGCTAAAACATTTACATAACATAATTTGAATAAACAAATTATTTACATTGCAGAAACTAAAATACAGAAATTACGTAAATAAATAACCATAACCACGGCACAAAACAGAACAAAATAGAATAGAGGTTACTGGAGTGACAGTCAGAACAAAGGCCAATGGATCCACGACAAACAGAGGACCATAAAGTGGCCAAGCAGAAGCCGATGGTTATTTAAGTCCTCAAAGGCATGGGACTCTCGTGGTGGTACTTACAGAAAATAATTGTTTACAAAATCATTGTCAAATAATTTCTAAAATTTAAACAAACATATCAATGGATTTCAATTTAAGTAAATAGAGTTCAGAAAATAATTAACGTAATTGAAATATAAATATAAGTTATAAAATATAACTTGTATAAAATAAATCATGGTAGTTCAAAACATACGTAATATATATTATGGTGACTCAAGGTATAATATAACTCACATTAAGATTGAGTCTTACTATTTCCTTCCTATTTTTCCTATCTTTTCGAGACTCTCTTCTATGCAATACCTCTCCTAATTTTCCTTCTTTTTGGTACCTTCAATTTTGCTGCCTCGGCTTGCCTTATATACACAAGGCCCGTGCTCGTGATGACTCACCATCTGGTGAGTATCTTCATCATGATGACTAAATAAAAAATTATATATATTATGTACAGGTGTCTTCACTCACAAATGCCACATTCCCTCCTAATTAACTCACATATTTGTTTGGATAACTATCTTATTATTATTATTACTTTTATATTTATTTATTTATTTAACTTTTGGTGTCACGTTGGTCCAATTCTTCAAATACTTTTATACTATTTATTTATTTAGTTATTTATTTATTGTTTTAATAATACATATCACATACAACCATAATTATAAATATTTATGTGGTATTTAATTAAACATTCAGGGTGTCACATTTCTCCCCTCCTAAATAAAAGTTTGTTCTCAAACTTAACGTACCTTGGTTTTCGAAGAGGTGTGGGTACTTAGTCCGCATTTGACTTTCAGTTTCCCACGTCGCTTCTTCAACACGATGATTTCTCCACAAGACGCCGTTGCCTCATATTCAGTTCCTTCTGTGTAAACAAATATTTAAGACATTTATGATCAGTGTAAATCTTGCAGGTTGCCCCGTAGAGATAATGATGCCAGATCTTGAGGGCGAAAATCATCACAGCCAACTCTAGATCATGAGTTGGGTAGTTCTTCTCGTGAGTCTTTAGTTATCGCGATGTATAAGCAATGAGTTTTCCATTTTGCATAAAAACATAACCCAAACCATTGTATGAGGCATCACTATAAATTACGAACCCATCTGCTCCTGTAGTGAGTTCTAGTATAGGAGCTAACACAAGTCGACTTTTTAATTCTTGGAAGCAACGCTCTTATTTGTCAGTCCATTTGAAGGGTGTGTTCTTCTGAGTTAGCTGGGCCAAGGGTGATGCTATTTTTTTAAAAATCTTGCACGAAGCGTCGATAATAGCCATCTAGACCTAAGAAACTTCGAATTTCTAACACATTAGTAGGTCGTGGCCAGTCCACGATTGCTGCAACTTTTGGGGGGTTAACCGAGATGTCATCCTTGTTAATGATGTGACCGAGGAAATATACACTAGTGATCCAAAATTCGCATTTCTTCAACTTGGTATAAAGTTTGTGATCACGTAGTGTTTGGAGAATCGTTCGCAAGTGCTGCTCATGGGCCTCTGGTGACTTGGAGTATATGAGGATGTCATCAATGAAGACGATGATGAACTCATCAAGATGGGGTTTGAACACTCGGTTCATGAGGTCCATGAAAGATGCTAGAGCATTTGTGACACCAAAAGGCATGACAAGAAATTCGTAATGCCCATAATGAGTTCTGAAGGCAGTCTTTTCGATACTTTATGTTTTGACTTTTAGTTTATGGTAGCCAGAACGCAAGTCGATTTTTGAGAATACCTGAGCACCTTGAATTTGATCGAACAAGTCATCAATTTGTGGCAGAGGGTACCGATTCTTGATGGTGACCTTGTTCAACTCCCGGTAATCGATGCATAACCTCATCGTGCCATACTTTTTGTTTACGAATAGTACTGGAGCTCCCTAGGGTGAGGTACTAGGTTGAATGAAACCTTTGTCCAGGAGTTCCTGGAGTTGAGTCTTCAGTTCTTTCAATTCCGTCATTGACATGCAGTAAGGGACTTTTGATACTAGTTGGGTACCAGGTTGAGTTTCAATAGTGAATTCGATTTGCCAGTCAACTGGGGTACCAGGTAGATCTTCAAGAAAGACATCTGGAAATTCTTGGGCCATGGGGATTACATCAACGGTGGAGACCTATTTTTGTGTATCGATCACATAACAAATATAACTATAACATCCGTTTCCTAGAAGTTGTTGGGCTGTCATGGAGGATATAAGACATGGAGGGTTAGAAACTCTAGTCTCATCAAAGACACGCTCGGGTTGGTTTGATAACTTGAGGGAGACCTTTTTGGCCTTACAATCAATAGAGGTGTGGTTGGCAGCCAGCTAATTCATCCCTAAGATCACATCAAAGTTCACAATGCGGAGGGGAATCAAGTCTACGTATAAGGTTTTTCCTTTTAAGGATATAGTACATGATCTATACACATCAGTATTACAGGCAGAGTTATCAGAAGGAAAAGACACAGACAATATATATCCTAAGGGTTCGGGTGTTGATGCCAACTTAGTAGCAAAGTGTGGTGCAACAAAAGAATGAGTTGAACCGGAGTCAATGAGAACATGAGCTAAATGACCACAGATAGAAAGTTTACTTGACACAACATTTTCGGTAACTTTCGGTTTTCCAGGTACCAAGGCAAAAGCCCTTCCTTGGCGTTTTTGGTCCTTCCTCTCTCCTTTAGGTCCTGCGGGTTTTCTAACTAGGCCAGAGAGGCTGGTTGTAGGATTGGTTAGCTTTGGACAATCTCTCAACAAGTGGCCAACTTGACCGCATTTAAAGCATGCTCCCGTGTCTCGATGGCATTGTCCCCAATGAGCCCTTCCATAAGTAGGACATGTTGGAATAGTGCCACCTCGGGGGTTAGTAGAAGCTCGATTTCCTGAACTGGTTGCACCTGTATTTACCCTCTTGGGAAGCGCAACACTGGATCTTCTGTTGTCTCTTTCCCAAAATTGCTTCTTTTGGCTTGGTTTCCCGGAAGGCGAGACTTTAATCCCTTTTTCTGCAATGTACGCTTGATCTACCACTTCCGCATAGGTTGGCAGTTTCAAAACCTCAAACCTATCTTTGATTTCAGCATCCAATCCTGCTTCGAATTTTCTTGCTTTTCGAACTTTGGTGGGGATGACATATGTCACAAACTAAGCGAGTTGTGTGAACTTGCTCTCGTATTCGGCCACCATCATGGTTCTTTGCTTTAGATGTATGAATTCCGACGCCTTTTGTTCCTACAACGAATCTGGGAAGTATTTTGCATAAAATACTTCCAAGAATCTTGCCCAAGTCACAATTTTTTCTTTCTCCAGAGTGAGAAGCCATCATTCCTACACATTATCTTTAAAAGTGAAAGTGGCAAAAATCACCTTCTGTCTTTCGGTACAAGGTAGGGCACGAAAAATCTTTTCTATGTCTTTAACCCAAGCGTCTGCTACCATTGGGTCTAGACCGCCGGTAAATGTGGTGGGTTTCAGATCCTGAAATTGTTTTATGGTAACCAGCTCTTTTCGTCGTTCTGTCATCCCATTGTTGATGTTAGCTTGCAAGGTTTGTAAAAAGCTAGTAACTGCTCTTTCCATGATTCTTTCTATCGATTTAGTGCCACTGACTGATGACTCGCTTCCGTTACCATTATTGGCTATTCTACAAAGTAATAAACAAGGCATTACATCCATAACGCAACATATATATAAACATATATAGTACAATATATATAAAATACCAACTTTACTATTTGTACAATTAATATTACATCCTTGTTCAAAAGTCAAAATATGTTAGTGTCTTATCCCTGTGGTACAAAAAAAAAAAAAAAAAGGATTAGAACGCATCATGATTAGCGTACAAAAGAGGTTTTCTTCTATCAAATCTAGATTGGTGGGTCAAATGAGTCAAACAACCACGGGAAGTAGTATTACATAAAAAGCTCAAATTTCCATCCTAATTGTACCACACCAAAACACATCCACGCCGCCTGGACAGTGTAAACGGGGACAAACTATATGTAGCCCCAAAATGCTCAATCGACTATCCATTTTGGTTGCTCAATGTATGATAGGTCATTACTAAAATCAACAATTTGAATATTAATAATTTCCAACGGGTTAGGGACAGTGGTAAAAATGTAGTCCTTGGGGTACACATTTCTTCTTCTCGCTACAAAATCTATGAGGCAAAGGGCCAACGATGTAGTGTAGGCAGTCATAGCCTGGGGCAAGGCCGAGGACATGAGTGGGTCCGAGAAATCATCCGTGCGTATAGGCACGACTCTGCCTCCACAGTAAGTATGGTACATCAGTAGGATCAGCCTGTATATAGATTGGCCGACCCATCAATTGGGCAAGGCCTGGGTGTAGTCTCCTAACTATATCCTCTGAGTCTCCCTATCCTTCCGGTGAGGCGGGGTCATGGTGCTCTACTAAAATATCATCCAAATTGATAGCCCCAAGCTCCTTCCAAAATACCTCATCAAGGTTAATCTCGAACATTCCTACATCAACAGAATAAACGTGAGATTTTACGTAAAAGGACTAACATCGCAAGTAAATATTTATTATTTAGTTTATTATGTGTATCTAGCTATATAGTTTTATTTATAACTTTTCAAACTTTCTGATCAAATTAAAATAGGTTTTTTTTTTTTTTTTTTGAATGAACCATTGCTCTGATACCACCTTGTCATGACCCAACCCAAGGGGATTAGGGCTGGAATCGCAACTTATTAAATAATTCTAATCGTAACAAATTAAATAGCGCAAGAAAAGGCAAAATGGAAGTAAGAAAATAATTAAACAGAAAATTTACTTCATTCTACTATTTTAATAAAAGAAATTACATCTATGGGGTTTTTATTATTTTATTATTCAGTGACCGACTATTAGTTAAAACAAAAGGAAGAAAAGAAAAGAAAAGAAAAACACAAAATAACGGATTAGCATCAAATTCTTGTATGGGTTCCATTACATGATGTTATGGGTCTTCCTTACATCTCATCACTTGAAAGGGTAACAACTATAAACACATAGTAAAATGAGAAATATTATGCCAAGAGTATAGGGAACACAAAATAACCATGGATAATTAGTTAAGCTAAAACATTTACATAACATAATTTGAATAAACAAATTATTTACATGGCAAAAACTGAAATACAGAAATTACGTAAATAAATAATCATAACCACGGTAAAAAACATGTAACAACCCTCATCACTGATCACTGATTAATTGCCGATTACTGCTAAACTGAGAATGATTATAATTGATAATTGAGTTGATTGAAATACTGAGCTGACTGATTGACTGTATCTGTTTAAGTGCATTCTATCTGTTGATCGTTTGATTATCTGTTCATGTCTTTGTGTTTAAACTGCAAATTGAAGGCCTTATCGGCGGCCGAATCTGAAATTGATTGATGTTCTGTGTTCATTAGAATTTATAAGATTTTATGGTGTATTTAATTGAAAATTGATTTGGTATGACTAAATTAGGTTAAATATTGATAAAATACACAAATTAGACTTAATTACTATTTTGCCACTTAGTGGCCCACTATCTAAACCTTTTTGTAGCTTTGTTATACACTTAGCAAACATTTCCTCAGCTCATTTTGAGAGCATAGCCGACCATAGAGAGAGAGCGGAAGTGAGAGAGTGAGTTCATCTTGCTTCATCTTGAATTGGCTTGAAAGACTTGAAGAAATTGTAGGAGATTTGCCTTCTTGAGCCTCTAGACTTGTATTTGAGGACCTAGGTAAGGAATTCAACCTCTCATTGTTGTCTTTAAGTTGATTCTTGCATGATTCATGTCAAATTGTAGAGCTAAGGCATGATTTAGTTCTAGCATGTTGAATTGAAGCTCATTCCATGCATGCATGTGTGTATATTGAAGAGTTTGAGTTATTTTTCATGGCAAAAGGTTACATGCATGCTCATATTTATGTTTAAGTCCATGATTTCATCTTATTTTGAAAAGAATGAGCTCATTAGAGCATGTATTGAAGCTTTAAATTGGTTTGAATTCATGCATGCCATGTTTGAATATTGTTCATGAAATTTGGTTTGAGGATGAGTTTAATTAAACACCCTTGGGCCTTGGCTTTTTACAAATTGACCTTTGAAATATAATATATCATGTGTTTACAAGTGTTTTTCCAGAAAATGGGCCCAAGAGGATCGAATTTGGTGTTTGAAAACATGATTTTGAACTTGGAGCTCAAATCTGGATTTTCCAGATTTTGGTCTTCCGCTCGAGCGGGGAGAACGGCGCTCGAGCGGGGAGAACGGCGCTCGAGCGGGAAATTCGAGCTCCCAGTACTTTGCACTGTTCATCAGTCCACTCGAGCGAAGGAATGTACGCTCGAGCGGAGGATTGGGTGACACGCTCGAGCGGGCGTCGAGCGTGAATTTCACCTATCCAGTACTTTTTAGTCCGCTCGAGTGGGTAAGTTGACGCTCGAGCGGGGACCTTTGTTTGCCTGTCCGCTCGAGCGGAGTAACCTACGCTCGAGCGGGACCCTGTTCCACTGAAATTCTGAAAATGTTTTCTGAATACATCTTTGCATCCTCATCCCATCCTAGGCATTCTTAGGCCTAGTTTAAGACATCTTAATGAAGATATAGATGTAGAACACACCGAGGCAATTAGGGATTAAACTATTATTATCCTTCCCAATTGTGTAGCTTAGTGTGTGTTCATTCTGTACTGTTTAGGGTTGGCATTTCGAGGAGACGCTCTAGCCTACTGTAGCCCAGAACTCTGTGAGTAACAATTGTGTAAAGATATGTTCAAAATGATTATCTTCTGAATACTGAATTGTACTACTTTCTGAACTGATACTGTTAACTGAATGAATGTATGTCCTATATTCTGAACTGCATTGTGGCATCCTTAGCAATTACTGTTACTGACTGTTACTGTTACAGAGATCTCTGCCGGTTGCCTCGTTGGAAGCACTACTGTTTACTGATTGATGGCCATCATTGACTGTTCGGTCTTTAAGACCTACTGTTTACTGTACTGCTATGCTAATGGATGTACCACATATAACTGAATGACTGAAATACGGAATGACTGAAATACTATTTAATGAACTGTTTTCATTACTGTAAGGACATTCATTCTAAACCTCTTTACGCATTGTGTTATTCACTGAGCTTTAGCTCACTGCTCATATATATATGTAGGTGTACAGGCACCGGACCAATGCTAGAAGCATCGGGGTAAACTCCAGTTTTGTCAAGCCAACCACTGTGCCTCACTGCGAGGTTCCGAGCCTGCCAAGCTATGGCTTAGGGGTGTTTTTATTTCCCCGTCTGTCTCTGTACTGTTTTTGTAATACTGTATAAACTGGCAGCACTGCACTGTACCGTTAAATAGGGATTAAGTCCCTATCCTGACTGACTGTAAATGTTGTACATACTCTTTTGTCAGTGCCTGTATAAATGTATGAAAAGTCTTTTTGCATGCAGACTATCACAGCTCATTGGACATTGTTTTATTACTGTAATGGCTTCCGCCATGCCCCTGTACTCTGTTTGACTGTATTACTGTTAAGCATGGTAATCTCGGATTACTGGCCGGTTACGGTGCTAAACCCATAGGGGCGGGTTTGGGTCGTGACAAAACAGAACAGAACAGAGGTCACTGGAGTGACAGTCAGAATAGAGGTCAATGGATCCATGACAAACAAAGGACCACACAGTGGCCAAACAGAGGCCGATGGTTATTTAAGTCCCCAAAGGCATGGGACTCTCGTGGTGATACTTACAGAAAATAATTGTTTACAAAATTATTGTCAAATAATTTCTAAAATTTAAACAAACATATCAATGGGTTTCAATTTAAGTAAATAAAGTTCAAAAAATAATTAACGTAATTGAAATATAAATATAAGTTATAAAATATAACTTACGTAAGAAACATACGTAAGTTAAGGTATAAAATAAATCATGATAGTTCAAAACATACATAATATATATTATGGTGACTCAAGGTATAATATAACTCACATTAAGATTGAGTCTTACTATTTCCTTCATATTTTTCCTATCTTTTCGAGACTCTCTTCTATGCAGTACCTTTCCTAATTTTCCTTCTTTTTGGTACCTTCAACTTTGCTACCTCGACTTGCCTTATATACACAAGGCCCGTGCTCGTGATGACTCACCATCTGGTGAGTATCTTCATCATGATGACTAAATCCAAATTATATATATTCCGTACATGTGTCTTCACTCACAAATGCCACATTCCCTCCTAATTAACTCACAGATTTGTTTTAATAACTATCTTATTATTATTATTATTATTACTTTTATATTTATTTATTTAACTTTTGGTATCACGTTGGTCCAATTCTTCAAATACTTCTATACTATTTATTTATTGTTTTAATAATATCTATCACATACAACCATAATTATAAATATTTATGTGGTATTTAATTAAACATTCAGTGTGTCACACTAGGTCTGTATTTTTTTTTTTTTTTTGGAGCCTTAAAAAAACATGTTGCTGCTGGTTATTTGTTGTTAATGGATACTACTGGTTGTTTGTTGTTAATGGATACTGCTCGAATTTCAGCATTGGTGTCCATTGTCAATGAAGGAATGAAAGTTGACAATGCTTTTAAGGCGGGCTATCTTGTGAGACTAGAAACTAAATTAGCGGATATCTTACCTGGGACAGACTTACGAGGCTCTCCCCATATTGAATCAAAAATTAAAATATGGAAAAAAAACACTATAATTATGTGTCTGGTATGCTTGCTACTAGTGGGTTTAGATGGAATGACATCGAAAAAAGAATTGATGTGGAGAGTAATAGTGTATGGGAGGCATATGTTCGGGTAAAGTTACCATGATGTAGATACTTTTTTTTTATTTAATTGCTACATGTTTATGTAACTACTTTTGAAATACACTTTCCTATATTAATTGGGATTACTTGGTCATTGCAGAGGGACACCGATGCAAAACACTTGAGGAACAAAACTTTCCCATATTTCGATGAATGGATTCAAATATTTGGCAAGGACTTAGCTATAGGGGAGTTTGCTGAAGGGCCTGCTAATGCAGTTGAGGATATGAATACTGAGGAAGATGTGTTGCTGCATGGCCTTGCAGAAAATGACACTTTTCTTGAACAAATGGGAGTAAATAGTCACATTGGTGAATGAATGGATTGTTCAAACTCAGCAACTCAGCGGGCTTCTGAGAGCTCTGCCAAAAAGAAAGACAATAAAAGATCTAGATCCGATGATGATGTAGTTAAAGAGCTCACTATGTTTGCTGACAAATTGGTGGATGTCATGGGTAGAACCAATGAGAAGCTGGAATTCATTGGAAAAATGATGGGGTATTCACATGATGTCACATCAAAACGGGCATCATTAAATGATGAACTTACAAAGTTGCCAATTATCGTAGATGAAAGGTTAGATGCTTGCGAAATCATATCCCATGATGTCCAAAAACTTGACATGTTCTTCAGCTTGACACATGATGATAGGCTGAGGTAGGTAATGAGGTTGCTAAGTAGAAATGCTCCATAACACACTTGTGGCATGTGATGGGAATATTTGGTTTTTGAGTTATGCTCCATAGACTTATTTGTTGCTTTTTCTCTTCGTCAAGCACCGTATTTTGTGGGTTGAATTGTTATATCATGATTTGGTGCCTCTTATTCATCTAGTCATAGGATACTGTTGTTTTTATTGTTGAAAGCTGCTAGTTGTAGGAACAAATATTTGTATCTGCTGACATCTTTATGAACATATACCACTTTGATGTTGGTTGTTATTTTTATTTTGGTTGTTATACTCTTTTTTGTTTGGATCATGGTGTTGGTCCTGTTATTTGGATGATTAGTAATTGGTGTGTTATGTGGATTTGCTGGTGTGATGAGGAAGTACTGGTGTGTTGCGTATTGTTGCTGGTGTTGCGTGATGTTACTGGTATGTTGCTCTTAATCTGTGGATGTGAAGGTTTTTTGTCGAAATCTCTTCAACTTTTGTTTTTTGTTCTTTTGGTTTTTGAGTGTGTGCTCCTTACTCTTTTTCTTTGTTGATGTATTTATGCTTTGTTCATTCTATGTATTAATAAAGTTTTTTTTTTCTAATAAAAAAATAAATAAATTGTGTTGGATAAAAATTAGAAGGGAACTGGTCTTATAAATATTGAAAGAATGTGACCATTAAAAAATAAAACTATTGAAAAAATGTTTGTTTCAAACATTGAAAAAATTAAACAATTAATTATGGTCCACTAATCAATTATAAAAAAAGATTAAATTTAAAGACACATTTAATATTGCTATTACTTAATAAACAATTGAAAATGGGTAAAATAGTCTTTTGCTTATTTATCCTTGTAAGAGGGGTTAACTCGAGCCCACTAATTAATTGGGCCCAATCGAAGCCTAATCGGAAAGCCTAAAAATTGGTGAGCTTGGAGAAATTATTGCCAAATGGGCCAAGTGAATTCTATTGAACGGGCCCATAACTGTCACGATCCAAACCCGCCCCTATAGGTTTAGCGACGTAACCGGCCAGTAATCCGTGGATTACCTACGGCCTCCAAACAGATTAACAAATATTAAGGGGCTGCGGAAGCAATAATGTAAAAAAAATAAACGAGGTCCAATGAGCTGTGATGACAAACATGGGACAGAAAATTTTAAAACTTATTTATATACATAGCATGCCAGTCAAAGTTCACCAATATGTACAGAATATTTACATAAGTACATCCCAAGATCCGACTTTACAAAAACACTACCACTGACTAGCATGAAGTACAAAACTGCCACGGTGTTAGGCTTTAGGCGGAACCTCCTCGGGAGGCGCAACAGGTGGCTAACCAAAAACAAAACAGAGGGCCATCAACTCTGGCCAGGGTCTTGTGCCGGCTCACCTACATATATATAGTAAACTGTGAGCGAAAGCCCAGTGAATAATAACAGAGTAAAGGGGTTTAATGAATGATGTCCATCATAGAGTTAGAAATCAAAGTTCATATCAAAAACACAATCTTATCAGAAATAGAGTCTTATGCATTTTCAGATTTCAAATCAGAAATAGATTCAGATACATGCCCAGATTCTTATTCATATTCAGATTTTGCATAAGATCATATGTGGTACACCCATTAGCTATCCGATCAAGTAGGTCTAAAGACCACAACAAGTAGGTCCGAAGACCACAACAAAGTTGGTACCAACAACCATAAAGGTCCATATCTTGCGCGCAAGCAACCATGGTATTATTACCCCCAGGCAAGGGCCGTAGGCCACGGTATTGTTACCCCCGGGCGAGGGCCATAGGGACTAAGGGTGCCACAAATACTTTTCAGAAGAACTGGACATTCATTCATAATTCATAACATAGCATTTCAGAAATCAGATCACATCATATCAGTTAGAAAATACTTAAAGTTAAACATAACTTTACAGAGTTATTACTCACAGTGGGCGTTGATACAAGTAGACGAAGTCAAGAGGGTCAAACGGATTGCGGCACGTGACCTACAAAATACATTGCGGATACACACTTGAAATACGCATTTCTAAATGTACAAAACTCACACCAATGACTCTAAGTGTGTACCTAACCTCTTACCCTTAGTATGGAGTCTTAAACATGGCCTAGGAATGCCTAGGATGGAATGAGGGTGTAAAAATGCCTTAGAAAACATTTTTCAAAAGTTGCTGAAAACAGGGGTCTCGCTCGAGCGAGCTTGCAAAATCGAAGGTCTCGCTCGAGTGAGGAATCCTTCGCTCGAGCGGTCTGATGAAACAGTAAAAGTACTGGATGCAGTGATTTTACGCGTGATGGTCGCTCGATGCTCGCTCGAGCGGAGCCCTGGACAAAGGTGCTCGCTCGAGCGAGTAATCCTTCGCTCGAGCGAGGAAGCCAAATCTGGAATTTCCAGATTTGCCTTCCAAGTTCGAACCAAGCATTCTTCAACCAAAAACTCAACCTCTTGGGCCCAAATTCTGGGAAAACATTTCAAACTCATAATACAACAAGTTTTAAAAGCCAATTTATAAAATCCTTGCCCAGAAGTGAGTCAATT
This sequence comes from Camellia japonica, assembly GCA_030407325.1. NCBI lineage: Eukaryota > Viridiplantae > Streptophyta > Magnoliopsida > Ericales > Theaceae > Camellia > Camellia japonica. The sequence goes on from JAPPVO010000003.1 coordinate 57,134,655, forward strand.
GAGCACCATTCCATAAATTTTCAAGAACCAAGTGGTTAAACAAACATGCATGAGTTTAAATACATTTGAAAGCTTCAAATCATGATCCAAGGCAACATTTAACTCAGAAATTTGTTGACCTCAAAGGCTTTAGCAAAAATATGCACATGGATGTAGAAATTTAACACCCAACAATTTCAATTTCCATGAATGTGTACATGCATGTATGTTACACTACCCAATTCAACAATTCAAGCTAATTCTAGACTCTAATCTTCAATATGTCATGAAAATATGCAAGAACTAGTTTAATCACTTGAATGAGGGGATGAATTCTCACCTTAAGTCTAGAATGTCAAGCTTAGAAGCTCTATTACACACACACTCCTTCAATCCTTTCCAAGATCAAGCCAAATAACTTGTTGAATTCAAAATTCCCAATTCTACACCAATTTCCCTTCTCCTCTCTCTCTAGTCGGTTTTTGTATCAAGAAATGGCTGAGGAGAAAGTTTTGTTCAAGTGTGATAAGCTCAAAACATGTTGCCTACACATTCCACTAACAATGGCATATTGGTAATTACTCCAGAGTCATTACTAAAATGTTAATTAATCAGATTTAACCATTCCAAATCGAAATTTAATTGAACCTACCATAAATTCACATAAAATCTAACGAGTCCAAAACACTAATCAATTTCGGAATCGGGTGCCGATGAGGCTTCCAATTTGCAGATTAAAGTTTAAAACACAAACAGATGTTTTGACACCAAACAGATAGAAACACATAATTCATGCAATGTACATGCAAATTAATCCCAGATTTCCTCTTAATTATTATTAGGCTTAATTAAGTTCCAATTAGCGTTAATCAGGGTCGGGGTTATTACAATAACAAAGTCAACAAATTGGGTCGAGGAAGACCCATCAAGCAGATATCTCTAAAGAGAGTCCAACAAACCCATCTAAGGAGGCCCAGATCATACGGGCGTTCCAGAAGGTTAACCATTGCTTTCAGAAGAGATGAAACCCTCGGAAGAGATCCATTCTTCAAGGTATTGGCTTAGTCTTGAAAGGGTTCAGAACCACGAACCTAGAGGCCTATTTGAGCTAGGACTCGAAAGGGCTCGGATCTACGAACCTAGAGATCCGAAGCGCTTGACTTCAAACGGATTCGAACACAATCTAGAAGCCGCTCCATTAATGAGTCTCAGAAAACTTGCGGGCTCGGAGCTTTCCGGGATCTACGCACCAAAACCATGGACGTAATGGAGTCCGAACAAAGGACCCGATCTCGAGGACAATGAGTGGAGATAAATTCACTCTTCGGTTAAACTAGCCTATACCCGGGTCGAGGTGGTACGATCTAAGGGGTCCTTGAGACTTGGCAATATTTGCGGCAGAGCGTTCTCTTGAACTACCCCTGACCCTTTTGTGGTAAGATGTCCTCTTGGACTACTCCTGATCCTCTGGGATGATTAGGGATCATTGGTTAGGTGTGGCTAAAAAGAAGGGTTCGCCGAGAGGTTGATCTCCTCTTCGGGGTTTTCCTCATCCTCAGAGAGGTCACCTCCTCGGACAAGGTAGTTAGAGGAAATATTCACCATGTGCCTTGCACATAGGCTCCATCCTACATTATGAGGTGCCTATAAATAGCACTCATCCAAAGCTTTACAAGGGATGGATTTTGGAGAGACAACCCTTAGGAAAGAACTAATTTCCCTTCTCCATTATCTACCTTGAGAGTGAAAGTGGGAGATCCATAGGAGAGCCTTACCATTATTCTCTCTCTAATTACTTTGCCTTATTTTTCACCCAATCTCTCATCTCCATAATCTCTTTGCTATTGTGTTCCTAGTTGTGATTGTTGAAAAATCTAAGGGTAGACACCCCATTTTTGACCGACCTTAAGACTCAGACGTCATCGATTGAGCGCTCGGTGATGGTGCATGTTGTGCTCGTTTTGAGGTTTCGGAGTTTCGGCTGAGAGCCTTACCCCCGGACCTTGGGACCCTTTTGTGCTTTGTCTCGGTTTGCGAACCAGGTCTTGTTTTCTCTTCCCAAAGGGAGGGAGAGGTCTCGTAGACCATCTCTCAGTGGTCGTAGACTACTTTTCGCGGTCGTAGGCCACTGTTCCCGTTTGGAGACTAGTTTTCGGTTTTCGGGGCCGTCGGCCGTGCGCCTCGGCTCGGGACCGCTTAACATTCTCCGTTTGCCCCGGTTTTTGGTACACACCTTGCTTCCTCTCTCTAGAGGGACACTGTGGCCCGGGAGACCACCTTTGTGGTCGCATGCCACTTTCGATGCTTAACAGCCTGTTTTCGAGGCACCCGGTTGCGCGTTTTGACCCTTGAACCCTCGTTTTGCATCCGTCTTGGTTCATTTTTGGCATGGACCTTGTTTTCATTGTTTGAAAGGTGGTACAAGAGTGGGAGACCACCTTTTCTCTTGGAGACCACCTTTCCTCCCTCCAGCCGGTTTTCTTGTCAGGAAGCTGGTCTCCTTGGTTTTTGAGCCACATTTGCTGGTCTCCCACCATACCACTAGCTTGCATTCAGTTGGGAGACCACCAAATGGGGCTGCCGACCACCTGAACCTTTTGAACTGGTCGGCCGACCAGGGGAAGTGGTTGGCCGACCACCTGAACTGGTCGGCCTGCCTCCCTCAGTCTTGTTTCTGTGAGTTGTTGCCAGCTGTGCCAGCTGGAAAGCACAGACTGGATCCTCCATACACGTGTATGGAGGATCTTTGGCCTTGGTTTTTAGCTTCTTTGAGAAGCTTTGGCCTCTGTTGTCTATAAAGGAAGCCCTCCCCCTCCTTGAACCAGGTTCAGAACTTTGTCTAAGGCATACCATACATCTATCTCTATATCTCTATACTTTGAGCCAAAAAAGGATATTGTTCTTGCACCTTTGCACACCACCTCATAGCCTAACCCTTCCACCATTGCTTGGAGGTTCTTGGAGGTCATTTTCAGAGGTTAAGGAGCTGGGTTTTTGGTCCAGAAGCTGCTCGTTTTGCTAAGCTTCAAGGGTAACTCATCTTCTCCCTTTTTAAGCATTATTTTGATCCATCTCTTAGCCTTATTTGCATGCATGTTTGAGCTTTGTTGTCAACTGAAAAAAGTCTTGTTTTGAGGTTATTTTGATGTTTGTTTGTGGTCATTTTATTGTTGGGGGTCATCTACCCCCTTGCATGCTTCATTTTGCCTTGTTTTGAGCCATGCCCTAAGGCCTTTGTGTTGACCTTTACTTGGCCTTTTAACCACTGAAATCCAGCGGATTTTCAGTAGTTAACATGTGTTTTTGAGAGCCAAAATCAGAGAGGGGTGACCCTCTCCCTCCTTACCTTGTTCACTAGCATTTTTGGCCTTACAAAGGAGCCTTTATTTTCACACCTCCAAGCCTTGTTTCAGGCCCTTTTCAGTGACTTTTAGGGCCTGCCTAGGCTCTGTCCAGAGTTGGTTTTGTCACCTTGGGTGTGTCTCTTGCATGTGTAGAATAACCCCTCTTATAGCCTATCAAAAGAGCATGTCATTCTTGCATGCATTGATCATGTTTCAGTGGGTTTTTGGGCTTTATTTGGCATATCATGTCTCTGAATTTTTCTGTTTTAGTGGCCTCTTGAATGCTTCACATGCTTGTAGTGTAATCCATGTTCACTAGCTCTCATTGCATGTTGTTTTGGCCCTTGATTCTAGCATATTTTGGCCATGTTCTAAACTGATTTTATTCATGATTTGGGCTGCCTTAGCTCTGTTTTGAGGTCCCATGGTCGATGCTTTCCATGCATGCTTGTAGTGTAATACCCTTGCCTAGCTTCGAGTTTTGAAGCCTCTTGCATGCTTAACTTGAGTTGTTTTCATGTTTTGGCATCATTGAACATGTTATTTCAGAGCTTATACTTGTGCCATATTCCCATGTTTTCCACTCTTTAAATGCGTTTGAGAGTTGTGCTTGTATGCCTCATTTTTGGGCTATTGCATGAGCTTCATTTTTGTGCATTGCAAGCCATCATTTTAGTCCATTTTGCCACTGTTTTGGGTCTGCATAGGGACTATTTGGGGTTGGTTTGGTCATTTGGGCATCGCTTTGCATACATCTAGTGTAATGCACTTCACTAGTTTCGGTAATTGTGCCATCCAACGTGCATCGGGTGAGTTGTTTGCATGATTCAGGACCATCTTGTATGTCATTTCAAAGCTGGAACATGTGTCATTGTATGCCATATTTCATCCTTGTCATGCTTTGGTAGAGTTGTATCTCGTACCTTAGGCTTTGATCATTTGCATTGTGCATGCTTGTGTGTGTGTCATTGCCTTGTTTTCATCATATTGGCCACTGATTTGAGTGTGGTTGAGGCCCACTCATTTTGGTTTAAGTCCATTTTGCATCGAGTATGCCATTGTAGTTCATAGCATTGCGCATGCCATGTAGTTTGTCGCATTGAGTATGCTATTTGATATTCGCATCGTGTATGCTAGTCACATCTTGCCATATTAGTGCATATGTTGTCTTGCATTGAGTATGTAAGCATTAGCATTGTGCATTATGCATGCCATTAACCTTGTTAGGTTGTCCATGTTGCATTTCATATTGGCATTGTGCATGCTATCATGTCATCCTTTGCATGTTTGCATCACTTAGTTGCATAGCATTTAGGTTGCATGCTTGAAGTCGCATTGTGCATGCCATTGTTTGTTGCATTGTGTTTGGAGTACGGTTTAGTCCAAACACGGGAAACGAGGGGCGTTTCGTACTCAAAGTGACGAAACGTGCCTCAATTCTTGGTCACCGACACTCTTGACTATCCATGATAGAGTTGTTGGCTTTAGGTGTTTACATGTGCATTCATTTCACATTGAGTCATGCAATTCGACTCCTCGGCCATCATGCATCGGGATGCGTGATTCATGGCACGAGGATCGAGGACTACACTCTCTAGAACTTATGCAATGACGGGGAGAGTGGTCGGGCACACATATGTTGAAAATACTTTGCCTTCTCTCTCTCTTGCCTTTGTTGCAGAAAATGCAGAAACCAGGAGAAGAAACTGGCCGGCCGACCAGGTTTTCTGGCAAGCCGACCAACTTTTCTGGTTTTCACTACCAAGGGTGGTCGGTAGGTGGTCTCCAATGCCTATAGCTGGTCGGTAGCCTTCCCCTAGATTCCCGAGGTGGAGTTTCATCTCCTTGGAGCTTTGTGCAAGTTTCTGAGTTCAATTGCAAACAAAGGCGAGTTGAGACATCGCGATGGATTTCCCGACAAGGCGACTCGAGCATGTATGCATCCTTTATCATTCAGAACAGAGCTGAGGTAGTCCATTTCATGTAGCTTGCATGCTAATTTATTTACTTCCTTAGTTTAATTTGTTAATTAGCTAGTGTTGTGTAATAATTAGTTAATTCGATTCTATATTATTTATTCGGACCCTCCGACAGAGGGCAATGTTGTAATAAGTGTGCGTGTGTGTGATGCATGTCTTCCAACCCCACGTCTTTCTCCCTTTTATTTACCAGCTTATGATGGTTAGTTTTAGGGCATGTTTCAATTAGCATCTATATGTTCGCATGTTTGCATTCATTCATCTGTATTGCATGCATCGGGCTCGGCGCATCATGCTAACTGTATTGTATTTCAATTCCAAGTTGAATACATGTATCGATTGTTGCATCTTATATGCCATCTTAGAATAGCCGAGTCTATTGTAGTTGCATTTTTGCACGTGTTGCATTAGGCATTCTTAGCATAGTTAGGATTCATGTATGATTTCTAATTAGCTTTTTTCTTTGGCTCGGAGTACTCGGTAAGTATTTATGCTTTAACATCCTTGCATGCGTGTGAGTGACTGCCATGATAGCATGCTTACCATGAGGCTATGTGCTTATGTGATATAACTGCCTGAATGCCTGTGGGGGAAGGTTGGGTTGCTTGAATTGGAATAATTCGTCGAAACCCGTGTTTTAGCCTACTTGCAAGTAGCAAACTTCAATCCATTTTCAAAACAAACGAATATGCGATGCTTTGTTCCAACTTAGGCAATCCAGTCTACACTTGTATGCTGTGCGTATCACATAGTAATTCTAGGCTAATAAACCGGAATAAGAGCACATGTGTTTTCAAAAACTCGATATCATGCTTAGTAGTGGTCGATCTTCGATCGGGCGAGCGGGGGTGCTCATGAAATGACCTTCCCCAATCGTACCCAAGTTTCCGAGCCGAGGCAACTTTGGTGATGACGGACACGTGGCCTTAGGCACGAGTCAGGGTTTCCTAAATTCCCCCAAAATAAAATATTTAGGTGGCGACTCTGTATCTAGCAAAGCAGTCCATGTTTAGCACTTCTTTCTAAAAATCAGTTTTTCAAAACGATTTACCGGATTTGGACTCTTTGGTGATTTATCGGTCTCGCATTACAATTTGTGGAATTAGATTCAGAATCGTGACATTGAGTCCGAACTGTAGTGAGCCCAATGAACAAAACGGGATTTCTCCCGGGACGTTCGGGGACGTCTACAGTTTCTGGCGACTCTGCTGGGGAATTAGAGAACTTGACTCGAACTCATGATATCTTGTTTTGATTACACTTATGTGTTTCTTTGCATTGCATTTGCATTGGTGCGCCTAGGACACCGTGTTTGCCATCTGCTATTCCTGAACGGTTTGCCGGAGGTTGCGTGCCATAAGGCTGACCGGTTACGGGCTCTGCCACGATGGGAACACAAACCCCGGTTTTACCGAGGTACTCTTTTTTACCATTCGACCTAGTGCATATTCGGAATCCGTAGTGACCATTCCAAACTAGGACAGGTTGCTCACCCGATTATAGGTTGTTTGAAACCGCTGCGTACATAGTGAAACCCTAGCTCCTGACAAAATAGGACAGGGAAACCCTACCCCAACATAGGGGTGTTTTTGGCTCTCACTTGCTTGCTATGTGCTTTTAGAGTGCGTTTCTACAGGAATGCATGTATCAGTTTACAAGTTTGAGCATCAGGCCTGCGGGCACCAGTGTTTTTAGAATCAATATATCCGTGGGTATCAGATTCAAACTTGAGGGCAGTAATTTGGGAACAATGATCAGTATTTGAGAACAGTGTATTCAGCTTATCAACTGCGTGTTGTGATACCCAACTATGTGTTGCGTTTATTTAAGCCGTTATGCTGTCCGTTTTCTGGTTGTTTATTTCTTTATTATAGTTTATTTATCTTTTTGATAGGTAGTTTAGCACAATTGCTTCCGACCAAGCAGATATTCCCCAAGCACTCTGGACTAGAGGTTGCAGACTCCATCGATCTGAGGATCTGGTAGACGGACAATCAGTGTTCCACTCATTACCCCCGGTTACTAGATGGAGGGCAGTCAGGCAGAGGATATCAGTTTAGCAGTCAGTTCAGAGGGCTTTGTCTACCCCACCTGAGTATAGTAGGGATCAGAGTTCTGTTTCTCCCACAGAGAGGGAACATATACCGGTAGCTCAGCTAGATCAGGACAATATGGCAGGAATCGAAGAAATGATGCGTCAGCTCCAGGAGAGCATGAGAACCATGCAGGAGGACGCTGCTCGTCAAGCAGAATTTGCCAAACAGCAGGCCGTTGTCATGGCCCAATAGGCAGAGCTAATTACCCGGCTACAGCAGCAAGCCGGAGCATCAGCTTCACACCAAGCTCCTCCCCCACCAAGAGTTCCGATACCCGGGGAGACAGCGAATGTCCAGAATGTCCAGGAGGATACAGACATCCCGATGGGGCCGGCTCCGCCCCCGATTCTACCTCAACTATCCAAGGCACCCACTCCTATCAATCAACCGGATTCTCCCTTCGAATTCGAGTTGGACCCCACGGCATTAAAAGTGAGCAAGCTTGAAAAGCTGTTCAAGAAATCTCAGGGTGTGAAATCCATCCCGGACATCGATGATAGGTATACCGATACGGCCGTGACGCTGCCGGACAAATTTAAGATGCCACATATTGACCACTTTGATGGGTCTGGGGATCCCATGGTGCACTTACGGCTGTTTTCAGACATATTAAGGCCGATGGGCCTTACCAGACTATAGAAGCTTTCTTTATTCGACCGGACCCTGTCGGGTGTGGCGGCTATCTGGTACGCAAAATTGGAAGACGATGTTAAGAGGAATTGGGATGAGATGGCTGAGGTTTTTGTCGCTCAGTACTCCTATAATACACAAATCGATATCACAACCCGTGATCTCGAGACGACTAGGCAGGAGCCTAAAGAGAGTTTTTCTGACTTCGTAACCCAGTAGAGGGCCAAGGTCTCAATGATGACCACTAGGCCAACTGACAAAGATTAGATTCGGATGATTGTGCGCAATCTCCAGCCCAAGCTTATGCAGAAAATGATTGTTCTCCCCTTCCCCACCTTTTTAGATTTACATGAGATGGGGGTACAAATTGAGGATGCTATGAAACAAGGTCTGATTGACCAAGACAGAGAGCAACCCAGGAGAACCTTCAACCGCAACACCAATACAGGCACAAGCAATGCCGCAACTGCCAGAGCTTCAGAAGTAAGCATGGTCACCACCACTCCCCTAAAAACCCTTGCGAATACACCATTCACCGGTGCGTCCGGTAACAACCCACAAACAACCAAATACCAACCTCGAGGCCAAAGAACCTTCACCCCATTATATATGCCCCTGTCCAAAGCTCTGGGGGTTTTAATCAGGAAAGGGCACTTGAAGCCCCTGGAGCCGCGACCATTGCCAAATCCACTACCTCCCTCTCATAACCCGGCGAAGTATTGCGCCTTTCACCAACAACATGGTCACGATACCGACCATTGTTTTAGATTGCGTCATGAGATTCAGGATCTCGTTGACAACAGGGTGATTATGCCTCCAGAAAAACCCAACGTCACAACCAACCCTCTCCCACCACACAACCAAGCTCCACCTCCAAAATGCATCAACTTTATCCAAACCGGGGTCATGTCATACGACCCCAGCATATATATCACCCCATCTCACCTACCCAAGCTGGAGGTGTTCCTTCATGACAGCACTAACTTGTGCATGTTGGACATCTCCCGGACCCAACCCGAACCAATGGTGGTGGCTGTCGAAGACAGAATAGGGATGATTTCGGAGGAAAGTGGTACAGTGGATTCATGGACTGAGGAATTGGGGAGCTTTGCTGAGGAGGTGTACAATCCGAGTGGCTACATTGCGTCAGCGGATCAGAATAGGCCAAATGTGGAATTGTCGGTGGGGGCAGAAATTTGTGTACTACGGGGGGATGGACTTGATTCGAGGATAGATGACTTAGCAGCTCTGGAAGGGGACCTTGCTAACCTTCAGTTTTTCAATGAACAAGATCCGGGAGATACAACAATCAACTGGTTTGATTTTGAGGAGTCAGCAGAGGTTACAGGGTGGCTTGACAACCAACCAGATATTGTTGAAGAATCTCAGCTGGGAAAGGGCCCGTCAGGGGCAAGGACATCAATTGTGGCCGGAAGGGCCGGGAGTCAGAATGCATCGCCGGGGAGCGCCGGTGCCAAGAATTTCGCTCAGGATCTGGGCATTTTGAATACAAGAGATGTTGAACAACAGACTGCATTGACGTAGCTAGAACGGGAAGGAATTGAAGACTCTGAGAGAGCCAGAAAAGCCAAGGCCCCTGTGGGGACTGAACCTGCTGTGTGCACAAAGATAGAGCGTGCTGCGAGCACATGGACAGAAGGTACCGTGAATACAAGGACAGTGGTAACGAAGTCGGACAGGTGTCTGTCGGCTGCCGATGGAATGTGATGGGAGGACGATGATCTATGTCTTGTCCACACAGATGAAGACTGGGGAAGCAATCAACCAGATGATACCTGGTACATTAGTGAAGTTGACCATATGACTAGGAGTGGGCGGTATTTCGAGCCCCCACACCTAGATCAGCCAGAGGCGTCCGGAAAGGACAAGGAGGTGGAGAAACAGAAAGAGAAGCAACTCGAAGAAGAGGCTGTATTGAAGCAGTTAAAAAAGATACAGGCAGACATCTCCATTTGGGGACTGCTTATGGCTTCACGTGTTCACAGACAGGCTGTTCTATCGGCAATGGACAATGCCAAGCTCTCAATAGACACCACGCCTGAACAGCTGGTGGGCTTAGTTTTTCCAGGAGGAGGTTTCCCGGCGTTGACTTTTTCTGACAAGGAACTACCACCTGAGAGCTCGGATCACAACAAACCGCTCTACATCTCTGTGGAATGTAGAAGCAAATGGATACCGGTGGTTCTTGTTGACACGGGATCCGCTATTAACGTGTGCCTGTCAAGGACGGCATATGCAATCGGGTTAAAGCCCGCGGACTTCGTGCCAACAGCCCAGGTGATAAGGGTATATGATAACACAAGCAGAGAGGTGATGGGGACTGTGAAAATTCAAACTCAGGTTGGTCCGGGACAGCACGAAATTGACTTTCATGTCTTGGACGTTCCCGCAACCTTTAACTTATTTTTGGGGCGGTCGTGGCTGCACCAGGTGAAGGCAGTCTCTTCCACCTTGCACCAGATATTGAAATACCCCCATGGGAAGGGGGTGGCTATTGTTTTCGGGAATTCGTCAATCCATCCGCCGCCAGAAGTGTCTACACCAGTTTTGGAAATCGAGCACGGCACGGAGGATGTGTTCCTATCAGGGTTTACTCTGGCTGAGGCTCGGGTCGTACAGAACATCTTAGCTGTTGATGAGGGGTTATATGTCAGCGCACAATCAGTGTACCTCATGAACAAGCTCCAACACATCCCCGGGATGGGATTAGGGAAGAGCGGCCGAAAGGGCATTGCAGTATCGGCCGAAGTGCCGCACAACCCACATACCTTTGGCTTGGGTTATCTGCCTACCAAAGAGGATTGGGTAAGGAAAGGTAAGGAGATGGCTGGGAGAGCCAGAGCGAAGCAGGCGGGGAAGCCTTTTGAATTGATGTACCGACCCATCCAGGGTACCCTAAACGGACGCTTTGTCCAGGAGGGGAAGGACTTTCCATTTTGTGGCTTCCCAGAGCCATGGCTGAATGCCGAGAAGAGGCGCCTGCTGGGGTTTAAGATCTTTTTTGACCTGCAGTTATCCGGGGATGATGTTGCCGAAAAGCAGGCAGACCCATCAGCTAAGGTTGAGCAGTACAAGAATGTGGATTCTGAGAACGCCGAAATCGAAATGGGGGTAGCGCTGGCTTGTCTACTTTCAGATCCTCCGATCGTACAGAAGTGCTTGGGGGATAACTTCTCAGTGTCCATGATTGGGAATGAAACGGCTGCGAGCCCATCTTCAAGCATTTTGGATGCATCCATCGCACCCTCTCTCACCTGGCAGTATGAGAAGGGATTTTTGTCAAGCAGCACCGGGTCAGGTAGTGAGCCATAATCTGATTCCACCGAGTCTGTAGAGTCGGAATCAGGTTCCAGCTCGTCTGAGTCTGAGTTCGGTAATCTTGGGGGTGACAACCCGGATACCACAGTCCTGTCCAGGTCGTCTTTTTCTTTCTCTTTTGAGTCTGTTGTAACAGAGAATCGGACGATTTAGATATGCTTAATGAGAATGGAATGGCTGTGGTTTCTGAGTACTTTTCTATGCCTTTGATTTATTGTATTAATCAGGACTTTCAAAATTTTGATGAAAACGACGAGGAAGAAATTCCTCCGGTTTTACAACGTTTAATTGATCAAGAGCAAGAGAGATTTGTTAAACCCTTGGTTGATGAAATCACTACAGTTAATGTGGGTACTGAGGAGGACCCGCGGTTGGTCCAGATCGGGTCCACGTTGTCTTCGGAGGAGCGCGAGCGCTTAGTCGCTTTATTAAAAGATTTCAAAGATGTTTTCGCGTGGTCCTACGAAGACATGCCTGGAATCGATCCTGAGATTGTACAGCACCGGATCCCTCTTGACCCGGAGGCCCGACCCGTTAAACAGAAACTCAGAAGGATCCGCCCGGACTGGGCTCTCAAGATTAAAGAAGAGGTCACCAAGCAAATTGACGCAGGGTTCCTGCTGGTATCCGAATACCCAACTTGGTTGGCCAACATCATTCCGGTGCCGAAGAAGGATGGCAGGATTTGGGTATGCGTGGATTTCAGGGATTTAAACAGAGCCAGTCCGAAGGACGACTTTCCTTTACCGCATATCGACGAGTTAGTGGACTTCACAGCGGGACATGCTTTGCTTTCGTTCATGGATGGCTTTTCGGGCTACAACCAGATTGTGATGGCACCTGAAGACCAGGAGAAGACTTCTTTCACCACTCCGTGGGGGACTTACTGCTATAAGGTGATGCCATTTGGGTTGAAGAACGCTGGAGCTACATATCAACGGGCCGCGACCACGATATTACATGACATGATCCACAAAGAGATTGAGGTGTACGTGAACGACATGATTGTCAAGTCCAAAGAAAGAGAGGGCCACTACACCACCTTGCAAAAGTTCTTCTAAAGGATCAGAGAATTCTGGTTGCGACTGAATCCTCAGAAGTGTACGTTCGGTGTTACAGCAGGGAAAATGCTGGGGTTCTTGATTACACAGAGAGGTATCGAAGTCAACCCTTCCAAAATCAAGGCCATCTTAGAAATGCCACCACCAAGGACTGAAAAGGAGGTAAGAGGCTTTCTAGGTAAAGTGCAATTCATAAGACGGTTTATCTCAAAATTAACCTTGACTTGTGAACCACTTTTTGGTCTCCTGAAGAAAGGAAAGAAGTTCTAATGGGACAGCCGATGCCAGGCTGCTTTTGAACAGATCAAGGAATACTTACAGAACCCTCCCGTGCTGTCACCACCTGAGCCGGGAAAACCGTTGATTTTGTACCTTTCAGTGACTGAAACTACGATGGGCTGCATGCTTGCGCAAGAATCAGAGGATAAAGTGGAGAAAGCTATCTACTATCTGAGCAAGAAGATGTTGGATTATGAGACCCGCTACACTCCACTCGAGAAGGCTTGTTTGGCCTTGGTATGGGCTACCAGGAAGCTGCAACACTAGCTGTTAGCTCACTCTGTAATGTTGGTTTTGAGATTAGATCCCATCAAATATCTCTTCGAGAAACCAGCACTTACGGGTAGGCTAGCCCGTTGGTTGTTTCTGCTTTCCGAATTCGATCTGAAGTATGTGACTTGCAAGTCAGTAAAGGGGAGAGCGGTAGCGGAGTTCCTGGCCGATCACCCAGTTGAAGGGATGAAGCAGTTGAGTACTTATTCCCAGATGAGGCTATTTTGCACATCGACGATGAATTTTGGACAATGTATTTTGACGGAGCGTCAAACCAGTACGGGTATGGGATAGGGGTGTTGCTGATAGCACCTGACAAGTCCCGTATCCCTCTAGCATTTAAACTCCAGTTCAAAGTCTCGAACAACGAAGCAGAGTATGAAGCATGCATTGCTGGTTTAGAAGCTGCCCTAGAACTAGGGGCAAAACGGTTGGATGTCATCGGGGACTCGAACCTGGTTGTATCTTAAGCTAAAGGAGACTGAAAAGTCAAAGAAGAAAAGATGAGAATCTATCGTCAGACCTTGGACTTGTTGATTCCTTGGTTTGAGAAGCTGAACTTCGCTCATCTGTTAAGAGAGAACAACAGGTTCGCAGATGCACTAGCAACTCTATCTTCCATGATAGACATCCCTTTTGGGGTCCGGATGCATCCGATCATCATTGACCAGAAGTTTGCGCCGGCCTACGAGTCGATTGCTGCCATAGAAGAGGTTCAAGATGAGAACCCCTGGTATTACGATGTCTGGAACTTCTTGGAGAAAGAAGCGTATCCACCAGGGGCAAATGCCAAGGATAAAAGGGCAATCAGAAGAATGGCCGCTCAGTTCATCATCTGTGGGGATAAACTGTACAAGAGAGGTCATCTGGGAATGCATAAGCTGTGTGTCGACGTCGAAGAATCGAAGAGCCTGATGGAGGCCATCCATGGAGGAGAGTGCGGAGCGCACGTAAACGGGGTGATGCTAGCCCGGAAAATTCTCAAACAAGGTTATTACTGGTCCACCATGGAGGAGGATTGTATCGGCTTTGTACGGCGATGCCACAAGTGTCAAGTCCATGCAAACCGCATGAATATCCCGCCGTCGAAGCTATACAATATGACTTCACCATGGCCATTTTCAGTTTGGGGAATCGATGTGATCGGGGCTGTCACTCCGAAGGGGTATAATGAGCAAGAATTCATTCTGGTCGCGATAGACTATTTCACAAAGTGGGTTGAGGCCCAATCTTATGCGGTGTTGAAGGCTTCACATGTTGCGAAGTTCATCAGAAAGAACATCATCTGTCGCTACGGTGTTCCGAACGAGATCATTTCAGATAACGGTTCCCACTTCAAGAAGGAAGTGATTGACTTGTTGGAAAAATACAACGTGGCTTTTCATAAGTCATCCACATATCGGCCGCAGACCAATGGAGCAGTTGAGGCCGCCAACAAGAACATCAAACACATTTTGCAGAAGATGGTGGAAACCTACCGGGACTGGCCAGATAAGTTGCCATTTGCTCTGTGGGGCTATCGGACTTCAATTAGAACTTCTACTGGGGCGACTCCGTATTCATTAGTTTATGGGATGGAGGCCGTTCTACCTGTCGAGATTGAAGTTCCGTCTTTGAGAGTGCTGGCTGAGTGTCAGATAGCCGAAGCAGATTGGCAGCAGAGCAGATTCGAAGAACTCATGCTCTTTGACGAGCGCAGACTGAAAGCACTGTACCATGTTCAGGGTTATCAGCGTAGAATTGCCAGGGCTTTTAACAAGAAGGTTAAGTCCCGGAATCTCAAAGAAGGAGATTTGGTGCTCAAAGACAACCGAGCTCCCATCCATGACCCTAGGGGCAAGTTCAGACCCAATTGGACTGGTCCTTACATCATCAAGTCTATCTGGTCGGGTGGAGCTGTCGTTCTGATGGACCTAGATGGCCTGGAATTCTCACAGCCGATCAATATGGACAAGTTGAAGAAATATTACCCCTGAGAGGCTCGCTAGGCCGGAAACCCGAAAGGGCGACCTAGGCAAAAGTTAGAGCATGAAAAATTTGAAATTATAAAAACTGAGCTCGCAAGGTCGAAAACCCGCAAAGGGCGGCCTTGGCAAAAGTTAGAGCGTAAAAGGTGAGAGTTAATACACGAGTGAACCTGAGCCGAACTACGTAAGGCTTGATTCCCATCTTTG
Organism: Camellia japonica; assembly: GCA_030407325.1. Lineage (NCBI taxonomy): Eukaryota > Viridiplantae > Streptophyta > Magnoliopsida > Ericales > Theaceae > Camellia > Camellia japonica. The sequence continues at coordinate 57,149,809 of JAPPVO010000003.1, forward strand.
GGATACGTAGGCAACTTCATCTTGAAGTCCAGCCATAAACTTTTCCCCGATCAACTTTGCCCATTTGATCATCTCAGTCGTCTTTGTCTATTCAGCATTCAGGAGCTTCGGTTGTGATCTCCGATGCAGTGCTATTCAGACTAGGGGCAACTTTCCAGTTGCTGGGATTCGGGGTTGTGCATCTCAGTGACAGATCTCAGGCGTGTCCAGTTCTGATCCATATCGAAAATGGTTTTGAAAAGTTTTAATAAAAGTTGATTTTGCTCAAATTAATCTTTTTACGACTTAGACCATTTTTGGACCAAACGAGAAATTTTCAGTACCCACAACCTTCAATTATATTGATTTCAGTACAGAGTTCTCCTACTCTTGAATACAAATTGAAGTTGCTTTTTTATTACATTCATAAAGAAAACTTGAAAGTTCTGATTAAAGCAAATAAATCAGGGGCATAGTCAGGTGTTCCCGCGTCCCCTCCCAGAGCTGGTCAAAGCCTCTGATGCCAAGCTGGGCCCAATCTGCGCCTCTTCATTGAGCCAATCTATGCACTCATCAGACAAAGTGCAACTAAAAGTGGGAGCGGGGGCCAAGAGCTCTCTAGTCCTCCATGCTGTGGCATACCGAGCAAGCTGCGCGCCTCGGACCGGAAATGCAGCTGGATACTCTATCCCCTCCACCGGGCAAATCTAATCATGGCCGAACTGGCGCTGGAACCGAAAAGGAAAGTAGAACACGCAGTGTGTCAGGCCAATCAACTGAATCCCAGGCTGCCGGGACATGCTGTAGCTCATTGCCGGTAGATTGAACCAAGGGCACCGCCAAGCAATGCGGTCTGCGGACAAACTGCACATCCAGTCGAACCACCATCCCTCATCAAGGGCATCGACTAGACGTTGCCGGAAGAAGTAGCCGCGAGCTGAGTATGCTGGGCAAGAGTCCACAACCTGCAACTTGTCCATCAACCACACCTGGGGAGGGATGAAAAATGAGAGAATAAAGAATAGAGAGACGTACGGTGAGAGAAAAGTGAGAAAAGGGCTTTGTGAGAAAAACCGAGCTTGAGGGCCGAGTGATGTGAGCAATATATATGTGTGAGACAGGGTGGGAAACATTACCTGCAGCAGTAGTGGACTCCCCGCGAATCTAGTCGTCTCTCGGCGATGAAAAGCATCCAAGCCCATCAATGTCTCGGCCAATGACATGGCAATGCAGCTTTTGCCCTCCCTTAAGCCTTGGGCAACCTCGATCAACCAGACACTAGGCCCACTGAAGCCTGGGGCAAGCAAAAAGTGAGACAACATACACAAGCAAAGGGCATGTTGCCGAAAACCTTGCCAGTGATGGTCGCCGCGGTCACCGGCATCAGAAAACCAATGAACCAAGCTGAGGATGTCCAATTCTCCATTGCGGATCAGAGATCGAGCGTCGTGCATAATGAGCCCACACATTCGTCCTAAGGCTTGGGCGTGGCCAAAGCGAAGTTGGGGCAAGATTTCTTCGTTGCGCTCGGACTCCATCAAAGCTTGGAAATCTTCGAAAGTAGGACACATCTCTTGCCCACAAAAACTAAAGACATGTGTTACCAGATTCCAAAACTTTGCTGCGGCATGGAAGAACGGAAGATGTAGCGGAGTGCGACTCAGCGTGAATAGTGCATTTATGCCGAAGCCCCGGAAGTTCAACTTTTCCGAGCCGTCTAAGGTAGCAATCCAAGCTGTGAGATTTTGGATGAGAAATGCCTCCATTTTGATGCAAAACCAAGATGGAATGAAAGAACCACAGAACTGGAACTTTTATAGAGGATAAGGCACTGTTTGGAGGACATGTGTCAAAAATCTGGAGGTCGCCGGGCCAACTGGTCGGCCAGCCAGTTCTTCTGGTCGGCCGACCACCCCATTGGTCTCCAAGGCAGAAAGCTGGTCGGCCAGCCTTCTCTGGTGGTCGGTTATGGAGGAAAGTTGGTCTTTGGTCTTTTCCTAGTCTCTAGAAGGGAGCTCCTAGCATTTCCATGCATTGGGAGTGTTGAAGGTCCGTGTTTACCTCTGTTTCGGATGCATTTCGTTGCTCGGTTTGTCAGAAATGCGTTTTCTTATCGAGTTGTTGTTGAGTTTTGCTTATCGAGTTGTTAAGTTTTGTTTATCGAGTTGTTAAGTTTGCTTATCAAGTCGTCGAGTTTTGTACATCGAGTTGTTACTCTCTGTTTATCAACATTGTCGTGTTTTGCTTATCGAGTTGTAAGCTTGCTGAGGTTTTGTTGTTTCTTAGCGAGTTAAGTTGTTTAGTTTGTTGTGTCGGTTCACTACCTGACTTGGTGATATACAATGCTCAATTTTCATTCAATCTCATTTTTTGTGCAAAATGATGCGATGTGATGCTAAGAACACAAAATACAACATTCTTTGAACAAAAAGCTGTTTCATTCCATCATAACTTCTTTTGTTACAACATCTTACAATAGGGTACAAGTTTTAAAGAAAATAAAACTGCCTAAAGCTGATGTGCTACAACTACTAGTAATAAAAGAAAATAAAGCAGGAACATCTGCATCAGTGCTCTCAGGCTCAAGAATAGGAGGCCCTCTTCGTCCTTTTTGGCTGAGAAGTCCCTACACATCTCCACCAGCACCACCATCTGAATCGGAGCTGCTGTCCTCGGAACCCTCCTCGGCATCACCTCCGCCCTCAGAACCGAACTCAGAGTCATCCTCTCTGCCTAGATGTCTCTGACTGAGGATGCGCAGACTCCTCCTACTCGCTAGACTCCTCATCATCTCTGATAGGCGCTCTACGCCTGCCTGGCGGCGAGTCGAATTCCCTCTCCCAGCTCCTCGAGAAGGCCGGGCGACCCAGCCTGTAGCGGTGGCATCTGAAAAAAAAGGGGGGCAATTTGAATACATTAGCCAATATCTATATCAGATGTAGAGACAAGAAAGCTACATAGAGTGGGTACATGCAGATACAGTATATGAATGTGGCGTGTGTTAGATGTGCTCTACACATGTAGTCAACGAACGCAGTAAAATAGCCAAATCCAACATGTCATCAGAAGTATGATAAATGCAAGGAAATTGAAAAATACCGAGACGCCGGCGATGAATAGCTGTGTCTCCCTCCGTAGAACCATGCCCTCGAGCGAGGCCACCACTCCGAGCATCATATCCATGTACTCTCTCGGAGGCTGCAGATGTAAGTGCAAGTCATCAGTGAACGAATGAATGTCTAAATATCTGGGTGGTAAATCAAAAGCTGTAAAGCATACCAGTGGAGAGTCAGGGTCATTGACGTATCGATGATCAGGCAATGGGGGCTCTAATGGAATCGGGTAGGATGTCCCATACCTCCAACCAGTCAGCTTGGTTGGAAGATCTGGCCACCCAGCATGCTGGTAAGTCGGAGGAATCGGGGGAATCTATCTAGCCCCACTCCTCGATGTGCCGGCCTTACTAGTCGAAGAAGCATTTGCAACCCTGGGCTCGATGATGATGCACCAGCAGCCCTCTTCGCGGGAGTACGGATATCTGTCAGTGGGGGCATCAGGTATGTATGGCGGTAAGTCGCGTGCTCCCCCTCCTCTGTGTGTAGAATCGCATCAGTACCCAACATAGCGACGTCGAACTCCTCGGGAGTGAGTCCCTCAATGGACCGCATGTCCTCTGGAGGTGCTGAGAGGATACTCTGATCAGGGATGCCCATCGTCTGACGCATGAAGTGATCCCCCAGAAACCAAGCCCTGCCAACCGGCCCCTCAAATAAAGTCCTGTATAGAGAAGAGGCGCACCCCCCAGGGAATCGGAAACGGATATCTCCTCCCAAGGGCGCCCAGGGCTGCCAAGTGATCTGCGAATAACCAGTGCATGAGCTGATTAGATATTGTAAATATGCAAGATGAATCAAAGCTGAAAATGTGAAGAATTGAGAGTTCTAAATTACCTCGGTCGCCCGCACCGTATCAAAGAACTGCCGCAGGTAGGGCAGAGTCTCCCAAGCCCTTGGCTGGTACCGGCCCTCAAATACATGAGAGTAAAGAATCACAAGAGGCACCTCCATCTCGAGTTCCGGGGCTAGCGTCGGAAAGTATGCGTAAACCCATAGCTGTGGAAAACAGGGCAATAGCCATCAGAATACAGAATGTACAGAGAATACAGAATGCTGAATGCATAATATGAATACAGAACGGAGAATACGGAATGCTGAGTGCAGAATGTAGAATACTGAATATAAGGTGTGCCGTGTGCAGTGTACAGCTAATGAAAAATAGGAATGTAAACTAAGAGGGCAGAAAGTACCTCCCAGGCTCTCCAGTAGCCACCAACTATGTTTCCCTGCCCGCGGGAGGTCGCACTCATGTAACAGTAAAGGGTAGCAAGGCCAGCGCCACCCCAGTCATACTGGCTGACCTGTGATAGGTCAACTAAAGCACTGAGCAGATACAGTCTAACTGTGTTCCCCCTGTCGGAGAACAAAGTGGTCCCAAGGAGGAACATCAAAAACCCTCGAGCATACTGCTCTATCTCCTCGAGAGTCTCGGGCATAGTCCCCTTGTACTGCACGGGAAACCAGGTGTACCTGACTCTACCCGAAGATCTGTCAATCGGCGGGCGGGCGGGCTCCCAGCAGATGAATCCAAGCCGCCTCTCATTCGCCCATGTCTGCGTCGTAGGGGACTGGTCGGCCAGCCACATCAAGGCCAGTCAGCATGGCAAAGTCAAACGGGGTCATCGTCATATCCCCGGTAGTCGAAAAGTGGAATGAGTTGGTAGTGTCCCACCATCTCTCCACAAGTGCCCCCATCGAGGTCCTGCTCGCCGGGTAACGTGATAGCCCGCGCAAAGGGTCCAACCCTGCCTCATCAACCATATGACGAACGGTCTCTGGGAGCTCCGCATACCACTCTTTAGCGATAATCGAGCCATAGTCTCGTATAGAACGAGAAGATACCTGCATTCAGAATTAACAGATGTATTCAGTTTGCAAATGAAATGTATGAGCTGCGTGTTCAGACGTGAAGTAAATGAACTGTGTGTTCAGTATGAGCTGCGGGCAAATGAAGTAAACGGACTGTGTGTTCAGTATGAGCTGCGTGTTCAGAAGTGAAGTAAATGAACTGTGTGTTCAGTATGAGCTGCGGACAAATGAAGTAAACGGACTGTGTGTTCAGTATAAGCTACGTATTCAGAAGTGAAAAGTTTGAGCTGTGTGTTCAGATCACAAAAAGTTTGGGCTGTGTGTTCAACTTTCAAAAACTGTGGGCTGTGTGTTCACTATCAAAAGTTTGGGCTGTGTGTTCAACTTTCAAAACTGTGGGCTGTGTGTTCACCATCAAAGTTTGGGCTGCGTGTTCAATTTCAAAAACTGTGGGCTGCGTGTTCACAACCAAAAGTTTGAGCTGCGTGTTCAGATTTCAAAAATGTGGGCTGCGTGTTCACAAAAAAGCTGAGCTGCGTGTTCAGAAATTCAAGTGCTTGAGCTGTGTGTTCAAAATGCAAACAGAATGCTGTGTTATAAATTGAGTGTTCAGAACAAGCTGTGTGTCAACTCAACAGAATTCTGTGTTATGAGCTGTGTGCTAAAACGAGCAAAGTCTGGTTATACATGAGCTGTGTGCCAGGTGGACCGGATGGTGTGTGAATGTGTTCAAAATGAGCAGATGAACATATATAGCAAAAACAGGAAATGCGCAAGAAATGCAGAATACATTGTAGAGAATGTAAAAATGAAGTACATACCTCTCGTGCCTGGTGAGAGAGGTGAGATTCTGGCTCCCGTAGCAGTAGATCTGCGGGTGCTCGTCGATCAAAATCAGTAAAATGGTAGAAAGTGGCGGGAGGTAGGACGTGCTCCTGAGGACGATACCTCTCGGGATCAAAAGGCCGAACTCTCGGAGGCAAGGACATGATGTCTGGCTCATCCCCTGCACCTAGAGGACCTCCACCAGGATGAAAATGACCCGCCATTTGAAAAAATCTGCAAAAATGAGCAAAATGAGCCAAAATTGGAAAAAGTCAACAAAAGTCAACCCTCGGGAAATAAAAAAAGTCAACCAAAGTCAACTCCCAAGAAAATGTTCCAAATTTCGAGACAAACTTACCTCAAGCGGTGAAAATGGAGAAAGAAGCTCCGAAATCAAATTTTAATCGGTTCAAAGTGAAGAGAACTGAAAGTTTTTGCGAAATAACTTTGCGTGGGGCGTTGGAAAACGCGTATAAAGTGCAGATCTGAGGGAGAAAATGTTCTAGGAAGGAAGAGGGACTGATTTCGGACTTGGAGTTGTGAACAATAGTGTTTGGGATGTGTGTACTTAAAGATCCAAGCATGAAAAGACAAAACTGCCCGGATTTAGCAAAGTGGTCGGCCGACCAGATTTTATGGCTGGCCGACCACCCCTTGAACAAGCACTGGTCGGTGGCCTCTCTAGGTGGTCGGTGGGTGGTCTCCAAGGTCTCTTTGTTCTCCCTGCAAATTTTGGTGGTGATTGGAGTCCCCGGCTCTCGAGAAAGTACAAGGAAAGTGCACTTTCCGGCGCGAAACGCCTCCGCGGGAACTTCAAATCAAGTCTTCGGTGTGTGGCTCGCCGTTACTCGCCAAGAGCAAGGTGTATCCTTTTTGAGTACGTTGCGACTCCTCCGAGAGGTAAATCGGAGGTCGCATTTGAGATGCTCTCTTCAAAGCTTGCATTTCTTTACTCAGCGTTTTGTTTCAAACCTGCTGTTGAAGTTGCACTTATCCTGCATTGTTATGCACATCGCTTGCATTGTTGTGCACATTTCATTGGCATTGTCATACATCCATACTTAACTTGCGTCGTCACACACGTTTCTCTTGCATTGTGATGCACTTTTCCATCGGCATCATGTCTGTCCGCGTTCGATATAGCATTGAACATATGTTGCTAACTATGTTGTGCCTGTTAAGTTTCTCTCTTTTGCAGGCGCGATATTGTATGTACGGTTCATTTGAAGCTGGTGCGACCGGACGAACCGGACGGTATTGGATTCTCCGTGTGAGACGTAACGAGAGTTGTATAATTCTCCTATATCATAACTGCATGAAATGTAGTTTGATTTGCTTTCTTGCTTAAAACTGTCGCATTTATTGTGAATATTTGCTTCATTACAGCTTTCTTTGCATGATTCTTACTGCATGAAATGTAGTTTGATTTGCATGGCATTCTTACTTAAAACTGTTGCATTTATTGTGAATATTTGCTTCATTACAGCTCGCTTCGCATAATCATGAGTTATGTTCAGCTTTGTGCATATCATTTTGCATTTTGCCCCTGCCTGCGGGCACATCTCTTTGTTTATCTCACCTGTTTGTCTAAGTCTTCGGCCTTGTCAAAAATGGGTCGTCTCTGGGCTTTGACATTCACTCCCGTCACTTCTTGACTTCCGAGTTCTGTCAAAGAGGGGCAACTGTAGACACCCCATTTTTGACCGACCTTAAGACTCAGACGTCATCGATTGAGCGCTCGGTGACGGTGCATGTTGTGCTCGTTCTGAGGTTTCGGAGATTCGACTGAGAGCCTTACCCCCGGACCTCGAGACCCTTTTGTGCTTTGCCTCGGTTTGCGAACCAAGTCTTGTTTTCTCTTCCCGAAGGGAGGGAGAGGTCTCGTAGACCATCTCTCAGTGGTCGTAGACTACTTTTCGCGGTCGTAGGGCACTGTTCCTGTTTGGAGACTAGTTTTCGATTTTCGAGGCCATCGGCCGTGCGCCTCGGCTCGGGACCGCTTAACATTCTCCGTTTGCCCCGGTTTTGGTACACACCTTGCTTCCTCTCTCTAGAGGGACACTGTGGCCTAGGAGACCACCTTTGTGGTCACACGCCACTTTTGATGCTTAACAGCCTGTTTTCGGGGCACCCGGTTGCGCGTTTTGACCCCCGAACCCTCGTTTTGCATCCGTCTTGGTTCATTTTTGGCATGGACCTTGTTTTCATTGTTTGAAAGTTGGTACAAGGGTGGGAGACCACATTTTCTCTTGGAGACCACCTTTCCTCCTGCCAGCCGATTTTCTTGTCAGGAAGCTGGTCTCCTTGGTTTTTGAGCCACATTTGCTGGTCTCCCACCGTACCACTAGCTTGCATTCAGTTGGGAGACCACCAAATGGGGCTGCCGACCACCTGAACCTTTTGAATTGGTCGGCCAACCATGGGAAGTGGTCGGCCGACCACCTGAACTGGTCGGCCTGCCTCCCCTAGTCTTGTCTCTGTGAGTTGTTGCCAGCTGTGCCAGTTGGAAGGCACAGATTGGATCATCCATTGTATGGAGGATCTTTGGCCTTTGTTTTTAGCTTCTTTGAGAAGCTTTGGCCTCCTTTTCTATAAAGGAAGCCCTTCCCCTCCTTGAACCAGGTTCAGAACTTTGTCTAAGGCATACCATACATCTATCTCTATATCTCTATACTTTGAGCCAAAAAGGATATTGTTCTTGCACCTTTGCACACCACCTCATAGCCTAACCCTTCCACCATTGCTTGGAGGTTCTTGGAGGTCATTTTCAGAGGTTAAGGAGCTGGGTTTTTGGTCCAGAAGCTGCTGGTTTTGCTGAGCTTCAAGGGTAACTCATCTTCTCCCTTTTTAAGCATTATTTTGATCCATCTCTTAGCCTTATTTGCATGCATGTTTGAGCTTTGTTGTCAACTGGAAAAAGTCTTGTTTTGAGGTCCTTTTGATGTTTGTTTAAGGTCATTTTGTTGTTGGGGGTCATCTACCCCCTTGCATGCTTCATTTTGCCTTGTTTTGAGCCATGCCCTAAGGCCTTTGTGTTGACCTTTACTTGGCCTTTTAACCACTGAAATCCAGCGGATTTTCAGTGGTTAACATGTGTTTTTGAGAGCTAAAATCAGAGAGGGGTGACCCTCTCCCTCCTTACCTTGTTCACTAGCATTTTTGGCCTTACAAAGGAGCCTTTATTTTCACACCTCCAAGCCTTATTTCAGGCCCTTTTCAGTGACTTTTAGGGCCTGCCTAGGCTCTGTCCAGAGTTGGTTTTGTCACCTTGGGTGTGTCTCTTGCATGTGTAGAATAACCCCTCTTATAGCCTATCAAAAGAGCATGTCATTCTTGCATGCATTAATCATGTTTCAGTGGGTTTTTGGGCTTTATTTGGCATATCATGTCTCTGAATTTTTCTGGTTTAGTGCCCTCTTGAATGCTTCACATGCTTGTAGTGTAATCCATGTTCACTAGCTCGCATTGCATGTTGTTTTGGCCCTTGATTCTAGCATATTTTGGCCATGTTCTAAACTGATTTTATTCATGATTTGGGCTGCCTTAGCTCTGTTTTGAGGTCCCATGGTCGAATGATGCTTGCCATGCATGCTTGTAGTGTAATACCCTTGCCTAGCTTCAAGTTTTGAAGCCTCTTGCATGCTTAACTTGAGTTGTTTTCATGTTTTGGCATCATTGAACATGTTATTTCAGAGCTTATACTTGTGCCATATTCCCATGTTTTCCACTCTTTAAATGCGTTTGAGAGTTGTGCTTGTATGCCTCATTTTTGGGCTATTGCATGAGCTACATTTTTGTGCATTGCAAGCTATCATTTTAGTCCATTTTGTCACTGTTTTGGGTCTGCATAGGGACTGTTTGGGGTTGGTTTGGTCATTTGGGCATCGCTTTGTATACCTCTAGTGTAATGCACTTCACTAGTTTCGGTAATTGTGCCATCCAACGTGCATCGGATGAGTTGTTTGCATGATTCGGGACCATCTTGTATGTCATAGGAGAGCCTTACCATTATTCTCTCTCTAATTACTTTGCCTTCTTTTTCACCCAATCTCTCATCTCCATAATCTCTTTGCTATTGTGTTCCTAGTTGTGACTGTTGAAAAATCTAAGCCTCTCATTATTTCTAGAGAATTCGAGTTTTCTTCAAAGATCTTCGAATTTTCTGACAACGTTCTTGAACCCTCTTATACATTTGGCGACTTCACTAGGGAGGCGGATTGGTTAATGGTCTTAATAAGATCTGGAATCTACACAACTCCGGTGAAGATAATGGGAGGAGAAGAAGTTCATCAACAAGGCTCTTCCAATGGTGATGATGAGAGGACTCAAGTTCAAGACTCACCTCTCATCCTTGAAGCCATTCAAGAACTCCAACACACTCAACAAGAGATTCTCATGACCCCTCAAAATCTCACCCACACCATGTTGGTGATGGGTTCGCATTTCGTACCACCGACAACAAATGGAGGTCAAGTCAGCGCCGACAAGCATCAACAACTTCATAGTGATGTTGGGAATGGTTAAAATCATCAAGACCCATCCTAAATTCTCCTTGAAATTGCTCAAAATGGTATGCAAAATCAAGTGCTGAGAGGAACAAGTCATGGCCCATAGAGTGCAAAATCACGCAACCGGAGGATCGAGCCATGGTCCATCGATGGTTGGAGGAGTCTCCGACGTGATGAATGGTGTTCCAGCGGTGGTGGAAGTTCAAGAAAGGCCCACAGAAATTTCTCTACCAAATGGTGCTCTACCCATGTCTAATTTTGTTCCACGAATTGTAAATTCTACTCATGTACCGAGCGGGTCTCCTTTGGTTCCGACGCCAACTTTGTAAGTCCAACCGGGTATAGCCGCAGCATGCAATAAACTTTATGGGACCTAATTCAATGTCCTATCATCAAATTGTTTGTCCATAAGTGCCGATGGCCAATATCGTCATGTGTCTTCACCGATGATGAATTCTTAACACCCAAATGGCCAAGTTGCTCCAAGCTCTGTCTTCGGGTCTACAAGCTAAGTTCCAGGCATACCACCATCAAGTTCTCTTCCTCAACAATTTCTCATTCTCACCGATGTACAAGCCATGTTCGATCTCGAACGGGGCAAGAAGACTTTACCCTCTTTGCCCGATCCGGATGTCAAGCCACCATACCCTATCGAGATGTTGAGTTATCCATACCCAGAGGGGTACACGGTGCCAAAGTTCATCAAATTCGATGGTAAGCATGGAAATGCTCAAGAACATGTTGTTTGGTTCATCGAGACTTTGGGGATTCATGGTTCAACATGTCCTCCGACTGAGAGAGTCCTCAAAGTCCCTCACCGACCGAGCATATAGTTGGTACGTTAACTTGGCCCCAAACTCTATCCGAAGTTGGGAGGAGATGTCAATAAATTCCACACCAAATTTTTTCAAGTGGGCGAGAAAGTGACCACACTTACCCTGTGTAAGGAAAAACAACGAGAGGGTGAAGACATTCTCGAATATATAAAGAGGTTCCAAGACAAAGCCATGGACTGTCATGAGGTTGTAGAGGAAAGCTACTTGGTCCAAATCTGTGTTGAAGGGGTATTGAACGAGTACAAGATGCTTCTTATTAATCATAAGTTACCCACCTTTTCGGCACTAATTGAAGCATCTCGGAACATCAACATACCTCAATCTTAGGAGATCGGGTTCGAGATTAGTTATAAAACTAGCTTCAAGTCATCCCGAGGACCTTCTGTCACTGCAGCTTCCACTTCTTCTACCCGAAAGTCATAGGGGGAGGAATTCAGAGGTCAGAAGTGGAAAAACTATGAAGATGACACTCTTTTTCTGTGTAGTGTTAAGGAGGTGAAGGCCTTAGTTAAATAATGGATGGCAGACAGGGAATTGAAGTTGCCTCGTGTCAAAGTGCTTTTGTTGAAAAAAGGCCGCAAAGGCCCTAATTATTGTGTTTTCCACCAATCACTAGGACATCCAACAGAAATGTGTTAGACACTTAAGAAGATCTTTAGAAATAAAGTCGAAGCAGATGAGCTAGAGTTCAAAGAACAAGGGCCTCAAGATATCTTAGAGGATGTGGCTATGATGGTGTATGACGGCCACAACCCAAGCAGCTGATGAAAGTTTTCCAAATGACCTTGCAACTCTAGGGGCAAATGTCAACATTTCGTAAAAGAAGTCTATCTATGACATTTACAATTTGTATTTACTGCATTATCCAAGAAGTTTTATCTTTCTTTCTTATGTCATGAAGAAATTTATTTTCTTCACATTGTGTATCTTTATTAGAAATTTATTTTCTCCATATTGTGTATCTTCATTATGTTATGTTGCTTGAGATAGTTTTCAATTTTTTTGTTGCCCTTTGAAGAAGAAGGAGTAGTAGACTCAGTTGCCAGCTAGGGAGCCAGGAAGGATTTTTCTTGCCAAAAAAAGGAGTGTGCTTCCACCCAGACTTCCGAAGGACAGCCCTTGCTTCCTTTTGGATTTCCGAGGGACAACCTTTGTTTCCATTAATGCGAACTTCAAGGATCTTTCTTGTTGAAGTAGAGTGTGTGCTCCCACTTAGACTTTCGAAGAACAGACCTCACTTCTATCAATGCGAGGATCTTTTTTATTAAAGTAGAGCGTGTGCTCCCATTAAACTTCGAAGAACAACCCTCGAGATTCGGTTGCCCGTTAGAATGGATCTTTCTTGCCGAAATAGGGTGTATGCTACTATTTGGACACTTGAAGGACAGCCTTGCTCCCATTCAGACTTCCGAAAAACGACCCTTACTTCCATCAGTGCAAGCTTCGAGGGTCTTTCTTGTTAAAGCAGAGTGTGTGTTCCCACTCAGACTTCTGAAGAATAGCCCTTGCTTCCATCAGTGCAAGCTTCGAGGGTCTTTCTTGTTGAAACAGAGTGTGTTCCCACTCGGACTTCCGAAGAATAGCCCTTGCTTCCATCAGTGCAAGCTTTGAGGATCTTTCTTGCCGAAGTAGAGTGTAATCCTACTCGGACTTTCAAGGGACAACCTTTGCTTCTATTGGTTACCGAAGAAGAAAGTGTACATCCACTCGGACTTCCGAGGGACAGCTTTACATCCACTTGGACTTCCGAGGAACAATCTTTACTTCTGTTAGTACGAGCTTGGTAGACTCAGTTGCCTGCCAGAAAGGATCTTTCTTGCCGAAGTAGGGTGTATGCTACTTTCGGACTCCTGAGGGACAGTTTTGCTTCTGTTCAGACTTCCGAGGGATAGTCCTTGCTCTCATTAGTGTGGGTTCTGAGGGCCCCGGGGTCGTGGATTTCGCACAAGAATTTATTTGCCTGAAATAGAAAAAGCCGACAAACAATATTGAGTTCAAATTATGATTCAAGCATTACTGAAATAGAGGCGACATCAACAATAGTAATGATCAACTTATGTTATAATAATTTTACTCCTCCGAGCAAGTTCATGAAAATGCAAACAACATTCAACATCAGTGATTTAACTTGTACAAGATTATCAACTCTGATTTTTGCTCTACAAAGTGCGTAACGACAAGCTCACAGGTTCAACTGTCAAAGGTTCATTTCTTTTGAATCAAAGCAAATAAATAACAGAGTATGGCAACGTTTTATCATTCCCAAATCAAATAAAACAGTGATGTGAGTACTTCCAATAGCAACAATAAATCAGTGGAGATAGGCAAGATTGCAAAATTCCAAATATGTATTTCACAAATCCAAGCTCATGAGCATAAAAGTCCATCAAAACTAAAAGGGAAAGTAGGTTTGAACAAAGGTAACCCACAGATCTGAAAGAGCAAGATCAGATTTAAAGCAACAAATGAGCAAGAAAGGAATCGATAGTAGTACAAGTCGGAGATGGTGCAAGTCGGGGCTGGAAGTAGTGGCAAGGCTGAAGTGTGAGACGAACACACCCAGGGTCAACGCGAGCAGCGGGCGTAGGCAACTAGGCAGACCAAACCAATGCCGCGTTGGGTAGGCGGCGTGGTCGGCACTAGTCGGCCGTGACTAGAAGCAGTGGTGAGGCTGCAGGTGACGAACGAAAAATGCACAGGACGCGCGAGTTGGCTAGTCGCATGCTCAAGGCAGATCCATGTCTGGTTCTCGCGTGGAATGAGTAGATCTGCAGATAACATTTTGGCAAGAAACAACAGTGGCTCATGATGGTGTGTACTCCCAACTGAAGTGTAAGAAAAAGAAAAGTGAGTTAGCAATGGTATTGGTGGTCATTGTCGGTTTCAAAAACAAATGAATAAAAAAAGAAAAAGAAATGATAGGAGTCTGGTTCGGTGATTGCAGAAGCAATGAAAAGCCCTGGTTCGCTGCTTAGGAAAATGTTCAAGTTTGGGCCTATGCTGAGCAGAGAAGATGATTTAAATAACAACAATGCTAGGTAGCTCAAAATTTTGTGACTCAAATCACTTAAAACGACGTCGTTTTGAGTGTAAATGAGTGTAAAACGACTTCGTTTTGATAGATTTGAGCCATTTGAGCCACTTGAGCCACAAAATTTTGAACTACCAAACATTTTCCTTTAAATAAATAAATAAGAAGCTTTTTCAAAGCATTGGAGGTGGACATTTCAGAATAAAAAAGGGATAAGGGCAAGGTCATCATCTTTTGCTTGGTGGTCCCTAGATATTATAAAAGAAATGTATATACATATATATGGGTCCTTGAAGGTTCGTTTTTGGCAGAATAAAAAGAAGCAAAGCAAAAAGTCAAGCTTAGACTTTTATTTATTTCCAAGGAATGTAAAGATATTAAAAAAAAAAAAATGGGTTTGATTATTTCTTGGGGAGAAGAATTTAATTTTTAAATCATTCTTGGTGGAACATTAAAGAAGTCAAGTTTTAATTCTTTTTCTTGAAAAAAATAAAATAAAAATCAAAGGCACAAAAGTGTGTTTACCAAACATAGCATAAGGATAAAAGATTCCTTCTTATTATTACTAGTTGGCAATCTTATCCATAAATTATGATGAGTCATCAATCTTATCCAAAAGTCACATGAGGGCAAAATATTCCCGAGGGTGTGATGCAAAGCATGGCCGAAGAAGTAAAAATATGCATGTTCAAGAAATTCAAAATTTTCTACACATGGAAGGGGCAAAATGTAAGAAGGGTTAACTTGAGTCCACTAATTAATTGAGCCTAATCGAAGCCCAATCGGAAAGCCTAAAAATTGGTGAGCTTGGATAAATTATTGTCAAATGGGCCAAGTGAATTCTATTGAACGAGCCCATAGCAAAGTCAACAAATTGGGCCGAAGAAGACCCATCAAGCAGATATCTCTAAAGAAAGTCCAACAAGCCCATCTAAGGAGGCCCAGATCATACAGCCGTTTCAGAAGGTTAACCGTTGCTTTCAGAAGAGATGAAACCCTCGGAGGAGATCCATTCTCCGAGGTATTGGCTTAGTCTTAAAAGGTTTAGAATCACGAACCTAGAGACTTATTTGAGCTCGGACTCGAAAGGGTTTGGATCTACGAACCTAGAGATTCGAAGCGTTTGGCTTCAAACGGATTCAGACACAATCTAGAAGCCGCTCCATTAATGAGTCCCAGAAAACTTGCGGGCTTGGAGCTTTCCAGGATCTACGCACCAAAACCATGGACGTAATGGAGTCCGAACAAAGGACCCGATCCTGAGGACAGTGAGTGGAGATAAATTCACTTTTCGATTAAACTAGCATATACTCGGGTCGAGGTGGCACGATCTAGGAGGTCCTTGAGACTCAGCAATATTTGCAGTAGGGCGTTCTCTTGAACTACCCCTGACCTTTCTGCGGCAGGACGTCCTCTTGGACTACCCTTGACCCTTTGGGATGATTGGAGATCATTGGTTAGGTGTGGCTAAGAAGAAGGGTTCGCCGAGAGGTTGATCTCCTCTTCGGGGTTTTCCTCATCTTCGGAGAGGTCACCTCATCGGATAAGGTAGTTAGAGGAAATATTTCCCATGTGCCTTGCACATGGGCTCTATCCTACATCATGAGGTGCCTATAAATAGCACACACCCATAACTTTATAAATGATGGATTTTGGAGAGACAACCCTTAGGAAAGAACTAATTTCCCTTCTCCATTATCTATCTTGAGAGTGAAAATAGGAGATCCATAGGAGAACCTTTCAATTATTCTTTCTCTAATTACTTTGTCTTCTTCTTTACCCAATTTCTTATCTCCATCATCTCTTTGCTATTGTGTTCCTAGTTGTGACTGTTAGAAAATCTAAACCTCTCATCATTTCTAGAGAATTCGAGTTTTCTTCAACGATCTTTGAATTTTCCGACAACGTTCTTGAACCGTTTCATACAATCCTTATCCAGTCCATCCAAGCAATCATTAAATTCACTAAAAATAGTCTTTTCCAAACATCTAATCTCATAAGAAAATAAATAGAGGATGTACATCTAATTCAACTAAATAATCCGGAGGATTTATAGTCTCAGGATTCAAGTCCAATGAATTCTAATCCCTTCTATCCAATTTGTCCACTCAAATACACCCTTACAATTTAAATAAACTATGATCGTTATTGAAAGAATCATAGGTGGCTTATCTGCTAAGGCTATGGTGTACAAGGTTAAAAACAAATTTCACTTTCAATTGTTATTACTTCTCAATTTTGATCACGTTAATTATTTTATTTAATCAACTAAGTCGATGTACGGGGTGAAAATAGTAAGTGAATTTTGCTTTTCGCAAAATAACAATGCAGTGAAACGAAAAAAAAAAGAGAACTAGAGTGGCGTGCAATAATTATAATTGGGCGATGAAAAAAAAATTACTGATAAATATTCCAATTTACTAATAGATAATTAAATTCAACTTTTATTTTAGGTCGGTTAGTAGGAAACGACAAAAGAAGTGAGTGTCATTTCATTAAAATAAAGGGTTTATTTGCAAAAACACTAAAAGGTAGGGAGGTCACTATAATTTACCATTGTATTTTATAAGAAAAATTAAATTTAAATGAAAAAATTCTATTTTCATAAAAATATAATTCTCTTATATTTATGTATGGTGTCTTATATTTATGTATGGTGTAAATTTATTTTTATATTTAGGGCCTCGTTTGGGAACAGGCTAATTTAGTAATTTTTTGGTTATTTAGTTAAAATATGAGCTAAAAAAAACTAGTATATTTGGGATGATTTTTTGACTTTTTACGAAAAGATGTGCAAAAAAGTAGAGAGAAAAGAGAATCTTTGATTTTTTGGTATGAATTGTTGATTTTTTGACTAATTTAATAATTTTTTGACTTTTTAATTAAAAAATTCGGTTGCCAAACGAGGGCTTAGTACAACTCTTCCAATATATTAGAGTTACACAAAAAAAAAAAAAAAAAAAAAAATTATCATTTATAATATAATAATTATTTTGTGATTTTCTCGTGTATTTGCAATTTTTCCAGTGGAAAGAGTACGAATATATCCGAAACCAGGCAACAAAGGGAAGGAGCGTGCAGATATCGACACGTGTCCACACGAATAAAACGGATGCAAACCTATTTATATTCCACTCTTTATTCCCCTTTTCTGGTCCGCCTCTCTCTCCATCTCCCAATCTCTCCCCTCCGCCGTTCTCTCTCTCTCTCTCTCTCTCTCTCCCTCCCCCATCTCTTTCTCTCTCTAGCTCTCTCACTCTCTCCACCACCTCCCAAACTACAGAACCTTCTCGACTCTTCGTCTCTCTCTCCGAAACACATCTCAATTACCAGTCTCTCGAGGATCTGTATCGTTCGTTTGAGATTGGTGGTGTTTTGTATTTCTTATTCTGAACGTAGACAGAGCTTCGGGAGATGACGAGTTCGACGACGAGCACTGTCTACGTCAACGTCATCGAAGATGTTATCAACAAGGTTCGAGAAGAATTCCTCAACAACGGCTGTCCCGGCGAGAGTGTTCTCACCGAGCTCCAAGGAGTAATTTTTTCGATCTCCTTCACAATTGCTTCTAGGGTTTATTAGCGTGTTTAATTTTGTTATTTTCTTGTATCGAGATTGATGAATTGTTAGTTTTGATCTGATAGTCTTTTGGGTCTTTTGATTTATTGGTCTGCGGATCTGAAATTGAAATTGTTGATCTTTTTGGGAATTGATAGATATGGGAATTGAAAATGATGCAAGCGGGTGCTATATTGGGTCCGATTGAGAGGTCCTCGGCAACAAAGTCAACGACGCCGGGGGCCTCCGTTACACCTGTTCATGATCTTAATGTACCGTATGAGGGGAATGAGGAGTATGAAACTCCCACAGCTGAATTACTGTTTCCACCAGTAAGTTTCACCTTTTGTTGTTCTATTCATGAAATTAAGTAATTTATGTGTTGTACAATTCAATGTTTACATTTCTGATATGGGTTTTACGTGTAGACTCCCATTCAAACTCCTTTATCGGGAACGGCGCAAACTCCTCTACCGGGAATGGTTCAAACACCTCTACCCGGAACTGCCCAAACTCCTCTACCTGGATCTGCGGACAGCTCGATGTATAACATTCCTACGGGTGGCACTCCAATCACTCCTAGTGACTATACTTCTGTAAATGATACTGGGGGTGTCACTGACTTGAAAGCTGGGAGGCCCAGCCAATACATGGTAAACACTGTAGCAGTTTTAGTAATGCAGGGTTTTGATTCACTAATGTGTTTCTATTGAGTTGAGATGTCCGTATTTTGTTTGTCTCTGAAATTTAATTCTCATGTGAATGATTTTTATCTGATTTGTGGCATAAATTTGGTGTATAAATTGTAATTTTGGGCCTGGTTATTGGAGTCAATTATACTTTCTTGCATTGTACAGCCACCACCATCTGCTTGGATGAATCAACGGCCCCCTTTGAGCGTTGATGTTAATGTTGGTAGGTATTTTGGTAAAATGTGCATCATTGAGTATCCCAACATTTGTGCTTTAAATGCTTTCATCTTGTTGTAGCTTATGTGGAAGGGCGGGAAGAGCTGGACAGGGGAGCACCTCATCAACCCACGATGCAGGTGATTATTATCTGTAGTTGGCATTGGGGTTTGCACATCTCCTTTTCATTTTTGGGGGGCCCTTTTCACAAATCTTCAATTTTATTTTTAACCCAAAAACTAGAAACAAGTATGTTGTAATTTGTTTTTGTCTCTTTACTTTGTGGAAACATTTGGATTGCTACAAATTCAGCAATCACACCCCTAAAACCCCCCGCCCCATGACCAAAATAAAATAAGGCAAAAATGGGTGTCATCGTAAAATTGTGTAGTTAACAGGATTGACAAGGCTTAAATCCCCAAACCATGTGAGGAAGAAAGAGGCTATGAAGATGGTTACCACAAACAGTTAGTCCCTACGTACTGCACAACCCCTGAAAGATGAGAGGAACACAAAAAATTATGAAAATTTGAGAGCAAAAAGAGGGGTGTTGTAGATGATAATATAGTTTGTACCTCAAAACATATTCTCTTGGTTGGATAATCCCCAAATATAAAGCACAACCCTTGGTGTTGGAAGGTCGTCAAGATGATACAGTTGACAATGGAAATTTATGCACCAAAGGTTCAAAATGTCACATTAAAGTTTGTAATCAATCACGTAAGGCAAGGAAGTAATTGAGAGAGATGTAATCTGATTCATAGATTATTGAGGGCAGGACCACAGGAGGAGTTCCAGCGGATGTTGATCTACGGAAGATTACCCAATCTGCGAATGTGACATGTAAGTTTCCATTCACAACAGGCAAGGTAATAATGGAGGAAGATGAAATCTGATTCATAGAATACAGAGGGCAGGACTCCCTTGTATTTTCTTATTCAGTAATGCCAAAGCTGAGGTCATGATCGAGTTGAGACAGGAATGGCTGAGATGAATTGCAATGAAAACAGTATAAAAAGAATAGAGGTTGTGAGGTGGTTATTAGTCTTAGAGTTTGTGACTATCAAGCAAAAGAAATTTGTGGATCCTCTCTCTCTTTTTTTTTAGCTAACTGATTTTACTCCACTGTGTTGTAACATGTAAATAATACTATTTGACATTTTCATTGCTTGATGAAAGTTGGCATACCCGATTTTGATATTTTAACTGATTTCTCTTTGTTTCACAACGTTTATGTTCAAACTGATTTGGTGCATACTGAATTCCTGAAAATTTGATTTTTGGTTTCTAAAAAAAAATGGAAAAAGAAAAGCAGGTAAACAATATTATGAACATGTTTTTCCTGCACTTCCTTTGTTTTGTTCTTTTATTTTCTTGTTGAAGCTGGAAATGATACGTAGTGAGTGGGTGTCACTGTTATTACACATGCTCTCATCTTGAACTGATTATTTAGTGTTATTAATGTATTTCATTATCGGTCTTAATGTTGGAGAAAAATATAGGATTTCTTCATGATGTCTTCTGGAAAGCGGAAACGTGAGGATTTTGCCTCGCAATATCAGAATGGTGGATTCATACCACAGCAGGATGGAGCTGGAGATGCTATGTCTGATGATTTTCAGGTGGTGCTTCTTTGCTTCCACATGTATATTTTAATTGATGCCTTGTTTTAGTTCATCACTTTGATGCTTGCATGTATGATACTAGAGAGAATGCTTTTCCATGAGTCTATGAGACAACGGAATACACGGGGACTAGATATTGTTCTCGTAGACAAAAAGGGTTCTCGAATCTATAAGAAAAATAGAATCTTGAATCCACAAGGAAGAGGAAATTCTAAATATTATTGAATAGAAGTTATCTTTGCCATGAGGCTTACATAGCTATTTATTATAATATAGACCTTGGAGACCAAGTATTCCTGGACACCAAGAAAACTCAAATTAGGAAACAATAAACTAATCTAATTCTTAGAAAACGAGAAACCTAAGAAATTAGGAAAATAAAATAAATTTAAATTAAGAAACCTAATTCTAAAATGTTTATACTAAATTACAAGAATCATAATCAAATGATATATCAAAAATATTAAAACTAAAAATATAAAAATTCTTAAAATCTTGTTCTTCATCAGTGTAAAACTTTTCTTTTCACAACTAAGTTACTGACTGCTAACCATTAAGTCAGTAAGCCTCTTGCCCATTCTGAAACATATTGTGAATGGCTCTTTTTGATGCCTCATCATAATTTAACCCGTGGTTTACTTAAAGACTAATTTTAGAGATTTGAGTGAACTTTATGCAAAAAGGTCAAACATACCCCTCAATCAAGCGTAATAGTCCCTCCAACAAAGAGAAAATAAGGATAAATCAGACCACAGCCTGAGTATCTATGCATAAATTATTTATATAGCAAATTTATACTCAACAGAGGACTTTAGTAGTAGGCTGATCAGTCATTACAAGCAATAAGGTATGCAACCAAACAAGGACACTTCCGAACACTAAGGCTAGGGCAATTGCTTTGTTGTTCTTTCATTCTTAGTGGGCTGAATGACTATGAAACGTAGTAATCAATTAGAGCATATTGCTGCAGTTCTCTTTTAGCTTCTTTTTTATTTGTTCAAGCATGCTCATATGTGGGAAATGGGAATAATTTGAGTTCTCTCCCACTGTTTTCACACGCAAACAAATATAATTTAGTGACTTCCAAAATGATTCTTGATTCCCTTTTATAACACAATCTGCGATTTGGAATATATCTATTTATAGGCTATAGTATTAGTGTGTTGCTTCTTGGTCCATCTTTGGCTGAAGGATCCTTTTGTGCTGGCATCACTTGTGATTTTTAGGTTTATATTCATTTTGTATCATGTGTTCTATGTATGAAGTTTTTAAAATAATCTTTTGGTCATCTCAGGTAAGTCATACTGAAGGCAATATTGTCACTGCTGCGAACAGAGATGTGATCACACAAGGAGTGGGGTTGTCCTCGAGGATTCCTCAATTGGATGGGCCAATTCCTGATCCTTATGATGATGTGCTTTCTACGCCCAATGTGAGCTGCTGCTTCTATCCTTTTCAGGCATATATGGATGAAATGTGATAATTTGCATGTGAATTTTCCTGTACACGTGCCTTTGATAAGAATCTGAATTATGATATGATCATTTCCCTCCTACATGGGATGCATAAAATGAAAAACATGACTAACTCCGCAGCTGTTCCTTTTGTAAACTGATTTGCTTTCTTAATGTACTGTAGATATACAATTATCAAGGAGGAGTTGTCAATGAAGACTACAATATAGTGAACACACCAGCACCAAATGGTAGGTATACTTACAATATATTTTGGACTAGATAAGTTCAACCTGTTATAGTTGAATTTGTAGCTAATTATTATCTGCATCTTTTAGATCAAGCAGGTACTCCTGCGGTTGTCACTCAGAATGATATTGGAGAAGATGATGATGATGAGCCCTTGAATGAAAATGACGATGATGATGATTTGGATGACGTGGACCAGGGAGAAGAGCTAAACACACATCATTTAGTTTTGGCTCAGTTTGATAAGGTATGTTGTCATTCTTCAAGTACAGGTAGTGGTTGTTATTTTTTGTCCATGATTGACAATAGCCTCATGCATTTGTGTGGGTAGGTTACGCGGACCAAGAGCAAGTGGAAATGTACTCTAAAGGATGGCATTATGCACATAAACAATAAAGACATTCTCTTTAATAAGGTGTGTTTGGAACCGACCTTAACCTCTTTTTATGTGACAAGTGATTGGGTTATCTTCTTTCATGCCCTTGTTAACTTAAAAAGTTCCTGTTACTTCGCTGCTTTTTATTTTTCAGGCAACTGGAGAGTTTGATTTCTGATTTTGTTAGAGAAATCTTAGCCAACAAAATTGGCAGTTGCTGTCTGAGAGCAAATCTGTGGATGTCACACACAGGGCATTGCCTAAATTTTCTTTTAATTATTATTACTTAAGTGAGCTTGCAGGAAGAGAATGAGATGCTTGGTGCTTTTGGGAGGGAATCAGTGGTTGGCCAGTTGTACATAAAGGGACGACAGCCTTTTTGGCACTAAATGGATGGCTGCTGGAGTTTTTTTGTTTTTGTTTTGAAACTCTCTGATGGAATGTGTAATTCCATTTCTGTATACTTGGGATATTTTTGGTTAATTTACAATGAATTGCAATTGTTTGTTTTCATTCCTTGTTCAAATTTGTGGGGTTCAGTGACTAAATATTCCTTTTGTCTTGGTTTGAGCAACTTGTAGCAGTTGGTCTTAGGAGTCTCATTTTCGAGCTTAGGATTCTTTGTTTTATTAATCCAAGAAAAAAAAAAAGTTTTGTTTATTATTATTTCTTTTTAATTTTTAAAAAAAAAAGGAAACTAGAAGGCTTTACGGATTGTAAAAATGATATTAGAGCTAGCAAGAAATATAATACCCCATTGGAGCCATCAGCGGTTTATGTGTTTATGTAACAATCATGTTTGTTGAATCGGTTACTCCATCTTTGATGGGTTTTGGTTCTATTGGATTGCTTTTAAGGCGTCTTATGGAAACATATTTTAGGTTCATTTGGAAGCAAACACCCATTCTTTATCAAAGCAAATAAGTTACATTTGCAGTCAATACTTTTTCCCTTCAATCTAGTTTGGAGAAGGGAGACAAAAATTCTACAAATTAAAATGTGTCGCGAATCTAATGATAGGAAAAATAAAATTATTTTCTAATTTGTATGTTGATTCGGTGCAAGAAAATGTGAGTCCCACATTTAACAATTTTCATGAAGGAAATATTTTCCAGTTGAATCATTTTCTGTATTATGGAGAAGTTATTGTTTATAATTTTTTTAATAAATTGAATGATTAAATCATTTATGTTCCTTTTCCTTTCTTTTTGCCATTTATTTTGTACAATATTCTTGACAACAAATATTGAAGCTGCAATTGAAGGCAACAAGAGGAATGGAGGAGATGGGGAGGGAAAAAAGATTGGATCCCACAGTTTTAAGATAAACTAAAAACTACGGGAAGTACATAGAAGATTTTCATAGAATGACGCCGACATTCTATCCTATAAAATTCTGTGCGGAATACCAACCAACAAAACTTATTCCATCACAAACACAATTGAGGAAACGCGAGATGCATCATCAAAGAGCGCGCTGCAGGGACAAGCCTCTCACTGCACACGGTTGACAAGCACGCATTGGGACTGAAAGAAAGTAAACAGCGATGAAGCGTCTGGCAATGCCTCCACAGCTGGATGTTGCCAACCATTGAAGGATTGCTGAGGTACCGTAAATGTCAGATTGTTGTTGGTGTTGCTTTCTTTCTCATCATTGCTTTCCATGAATAGTTTCTCTTCTCCCTCCTCCTCCTGCATTGTCAGGGGAGAGAGAATGAGAGGCGATAACAACGGAATAGCATTAGACTCATTGGAAGATGGATAATTATTGCTCGCATTGGTGGTGATCTGATCAAGCCGAAGAGCTGGTGGTGCGCATTTCTGCAGCCTGGTTAGGGTTTTGTCTCTTGCATTTGATTTGGCTTCTCCGTTCTCGCTCTCCATTATTGAATGAAAGATCAAGTTGATCAACTTTTATCCCCAAAAAAAAAAAAAACCCCAAGAAATTAACAAGAACGTGATCCTCTGTGCAGGCTCTCTGTCTTTATCTTAATAGAATAGTGGCCACCAATCTTCTTGTTGAGGGAGATATAGAGACAGAGAGGAGAGGATAAGATAGGGGTGATAAATTTGGACTTTGTCTTGGGGAGCGGAAAATAAGGGGGGTCAGTTACAAGGGGGGTGAAAGGTCGGAAAATTAAAAATGGAAAATTTATCTTTTTGAATGTCAGTTGCAATACATAACGGATATTTGCTAAATATTCTACTTTTTTCCAATTGGTCCAACTTCATATATCATCTTATGTACCTTTCCGCTCTCCATATGCACCTCTAATTATGATTTTTGTAATGTTTAGTTATGACGAGTTATGTTTTTAGTCATGATTCATTGTCATATTAGTTATGTCATTATTTTAATTTTGATCAATAATTTTTTTTTTTTGTTATGCCTTATATTATTTGATTATTACTTAATTTTTTTTATAGTTATAACTCTTACGGTATTGGGTTGTACTACTTATAATAATTAAAGTCATAAATGACATAAGTTACATATATTACAGTGCTACTATTTTCATAACCTTACTCTTATCATTTATTATATACCATATATTATGTAATAAATGTGAAACATCTCTTATGAGTTCTTATTATTACTGATTCAAAAGAATAATGCTATATGTATTAATTAGGCCTCGTTTGGCAACAAGCCGGTTTAGTCAAAAGTCAAAAAGTTACTTAAAAAGCCAGAAAGCTATACCAAAAATCAAAGATTCTCTTTTCTCCCTACTTTTTACATATCTTTTCGTAAAAAGTCAAAAAGTCATCCCAAACATACTAGTTTTTTTTAGCTCATATTTTAGCCAAATAGCCAAAAAGTTACTAAATTAGCATGTTCCCAAACGAGGCCTTAATGTACTAATTAGTATACTAACAGATAATGTGACACAATTTTGGAGGTTTTGAATATTCGTAATTTGTATAATAAGTGGGATCAATAATAATGGCATAACACTAATTAGTACACTAATGTGTATACTAATTGATGCATGTAGCACCACCGGATTCAAAAATAAGAATATTGTTGTCTTTTACTTATGAAGAGAAAGATGAAGAACGGGTGTCTCCATTTACACACCACCTTTTATCTCAAGACACACCATTAATTGGTTTATTTTTTATTACAATATTAACCTTATGTAAAATGACCACAAAGGACAAAAGCTTATGATACACACCTTTTGTAAAATTACCATAAAACACAATAATGAATACAATACACACCAAGAATTCTATTTTCCATTTATCTTCTTTTTTTTCTTCTTTGCTTCATTCATACAATTGAAGATTCTAATTCTATAGGACTTGAGAAGTAGAACAACCAAACACACCCTTGATATATAAATTTCATTATGTCCATTCTTTAGGGAGAACCGTCTCGTAATGGCTCACTGCTGGACCATCGGTTCGGGCCGTGACTGCCGCTTGGGTTGCAAATGAATGTCACTACTACTTGGTGCCATTACCACTTCTGCAATCATTTAGTTCGACAGTCTATCTCCAAATATGATTATGTCCGACAGTCTACCTCCAAATAGTTTAGTTATGTTCGACACTAAAATGTCGAACACACATTGTTCGACAGAAACAATCCGGACAAATGGTTAATGTTCGAAAGTATAGTGTCAAATGGTTGGGAAAACAAAATTTCAAATACAATCCTTACGTCAATGAAAAAATGTACATAAAATTCTAAAATCTAAGCCAAATGAGAATTCTTATCTATTGTATCTCTAATGTGGAGTTGTTTCCAACTGTGATGACAACAACGAGCACCATCGGCGAAGTCTTTGATGAAACAGATATTGGAGGAGAATGGGTCTTCACCACTGATTTAGACTGACAATAGAATGGGGGGGGGGCGATGGAAGATCGTGGGTGGGTGAGTGAGTGGGGTGTGTGTGTGTGTGACAACCTTCACCTCTAATTAGTGCTAATCTATGATTAAGCATGATAAGTAACTGTTTAGAATGAAATCCTGAATTGATTGTAGGAGTGTATTGTTTTAAATGCATTTCTATCTGTTTGATTTCTAAATGAATCTGTTCGTGTTTTAATTTCGAACTACAAATTAAAGGCCTTATCGGCGGCCGAATCGGAAATTGATTAGTGTTATGTGCTAATTAGGATTTATGTGATTTTATGGTAAATTTAATTAAAATTTGATTTGGAACGATTAAATTAGATTAAATAATGTTAAATTATTGAATCAAAGTTATTATACTTTTGCCATGCTAGTGGGCCACTTTGTTAACACATGTTTGGAGCTTGGTTTTGCATCATTTCTTCATCCATCTCCTTGAGCAAACCGTGGGAGAGATAGAGGTAGGAGAAAATAGAGTTCATCAAGGATTTGACTTGAACTTTAGAAGAATTGAAAAGCATTCACAAAATTGAGCTAGCATAATTGGAATTCAAGACCTAAGGTAGATAATTCACCTTCTTGATTATGAATTTAAATTATTTCTTGCATGGTTCATGGTAATTTAGTGTTTAGATCCAAGAAGTGGTTTATGGCGTTGAGTTGTGAGTAAATTCATGCATGCATATGCATGTTCTTGAAATTTGAAGTTGTTTTGCATGAAATCCTTACATGCATGTGCATATTTTAGTAGAGGTCTATGAATTCACCATGTTCTTGAGCTAAAACTTGCATTCGATCATGTTTTGGAGCATTGGAATTCATAGGAGCTCATGCATGTTATGTTCTTGTTTAGTTCTTGAAAATTTCTTTGGAATTGTGTTCAATTGGCTTACATTTGGGCTTGATTTTACAAAATTGATCTTCAAAACAAGTTGTAGTATGAGTTTTCAAGTGATTTCCAGAAAATGAGCCCAAAAGGTTGAGTTTTGATGTGTTGAATGCTTGGTTTGAGCTTTGAAGGCAAATCTGGAAATTTCAGATTTTGGCTTCCACGCTCAAGCGACCATCTTTTGTTCAGAGCTCTGCTCGAGCGAGGGAATGTCGGCTCGAGCGTAGATTGCAAGCTCTCAGATGTTTGGTGCACGCAAACGCACGCTCGAGCAACGAGACCTACGCTCAGCGAAGGATGTGTCTCACGCTTGAGCGAACATCGAGCGAGCATCGAGCGGAGATTTTTAACATTCAACACTTTTTACATTTTTACAAACCGCTTGAGCAAAGGAGTCTACGCTTGAGCGACCCCTCTGTTTTGGTAAGCTCGCTTGAGCGAAGAAAGTCACGCTCGAGCGAGACCCCTGTTTCAGCAAAAATTTAAAAAGTATTTTAAAGTGCATTTTTGCATCTTCATTCCATCCTAGGCATTCCTAGGCTTAGTTTAAGGCATCTTAATGAGGATAATGTTATAGAACCACACCAAGTATAGTTAGCGGCTAAGTTATTAATCCCGAGTGTGTGTTCGTTCTGTTACACTGTAGGGTTGGCATCTGAGGACGGTCGTTAGCTTGTCTATAGCCAAGTGCTCTGTGAGTAACAATGTTGTAAAGATATATTTAATTATGATTATTTTCTAAATGATCAACTGTTCTGCTTACTGAAACGTTATTGTTTAATGAATGAATGTTTGTCCTATTGTAAACTATATTCGTGGCATCCATAGCAATTTACTGTTACTGTACTGTTACTGCTACTGTCACAGAGATCTCTGTCGGTTCCCATGTTTGGAACCACTACTGTTTACTGTTATGATGGCCATCAACTGACTGTTCGGTCTGTTAAGACCTACTGTACTATTTTGCTATGGGATGTACCACTTGTGACTACTATAGTCCTAAATGACTGATTTACTGATGCAATTGACTGTTTAATTACTGAAAGGACATTTATTCTTAACCTCTTTACACTGCTGTTATTCATTGGGTTTTAGCTCACTGTTTATATATATATGTAGGTGTCCAGGCACCAGACCGAAGCTAGGAGCGTCGGGTTAGCTCCTGTTTTGTCAAAGCCAACCATTGTGCCTCACCTCAAGGTTCCAAGTGTATTCAAGTCACGGCTGCTTTGGGGTGTTCAGATTCACCCTTTTGTTCCTGTCTTGTAATAAACGTTTAAGAATTGACTGTACAGTTTTAGTTAGGGATTTGGTCCCTGACATGGTTGTTTGTGTATATGTCGCATGTACATATGTTTTGGTTATCAATGTGGCATGTTTATAAAAAGTCTTTTTGCATTCAGAATGTCACAGCTCATTGGACATCTTTTATTTACTTTTTTGGCTTTCGCCAGCCCTTTACTCTGTATTACGGTTTTTACTGTTAAGCAGGCCTTTGGTAATCACGGATTACTGGCCGATTACGATACTAAACCCATAGGGGTAAGTTTGGGTCGTGACAGAGTGGTATCAGAGCGATACTAAAGCACGTGTTATACCGCACACACGTGTCCAAATGAGCTATAGGATGTCCTAGAAAAGTGATTAGGGCATTACATGAGCATGAGAAAGTGTGTGTAGCCATGATATGAATATATGTGCTAATGTGCTTAAGTCAGCAATTCCTATGTTTATTATTACTGTATTGCATATAGTGAAATGGACAATGCAAGAACTACCGATGAAACAGAATCATCTGATGCCAGAATGGCAAGGTTAGAAAGAACAGTTGAACTGTTGACCGAAGCTTTAAGGCAACAACAGAACCAACAGCCCCCATCTCCTCCAGTACAGCCAGAACAGAATGTTAATGATGACATAATTGCTTTGACATAGAAGTTCAGCAGAATGAAACCCCCATCTTTCCAAGGAGGCCTTGAACCACTAAAGGCCGAAGCATGGGTTCTTGAAACTGAGAAATTATTTGAAGTGTTTCCGTGTTCGGAGGCACACAAGGTGTTACTGGCTACCTTCACTTTACAAGAAGAAACTAGGCGGTGGTGGATGCTTGTCCGTGATGCAAATACTGTCATGACTTGGGCTCAGTTTAAGGAGTCCTTCTTTGAAAAATACTTTCCCCAGTGTGTCAGGGACCTCAAGGTAACCGAATTTGAACAGTTGTAGCAAGGCACCATGTCCGTAGCCGAATATGAATCAAAGTTCACTGAACTTGCCCGTTATGCACCACACATGGTGGACACTGATTATAAAAATGCCAGGAAGTTTGAAGGCGGGCTCAATGTAGAGATACTTGACAGAATCAATGTTTTGAAGTTACTGAAATATGTGGATGTTCTTGACCGAGCAGTAATAGCTGAGTCGAATATCGAGGCATTGAAACAGACTGAAACACCAGCGTCTGAGTGGCGCGGTAAGAGACGGGGCTTCAAGTTTAAGAAAGGCCGAAACAACTCATCGAATAAGAAGCAAAATACTGGGTCAACGACCAGCTCTAGTCAATGAAACAATTCCATACCACCCTGCTCTGAATGTGGAAAAAGGCATAAAGAGGTTTGCTATAAAATTTCTGGTGCTTGTTACAGGTGTGGCAAGGCGGGCCACATGGTCAAAGATTGCCCTTCCACTTCCCAAGGCAATAGTAAAGCTGCAGCTAATGCCGCAGCATCAACTGCCCCACCAAAACCCAATCCCAAAGCGACTGGAAATGAGCCTCTAAGGCAAGGCCGGGTATTTGCACTTGTACCGGGGAATGTGCAGAATACCGAGACAGTTGTGTCAGGTACACTCTCAATTTGTGCTCAAAATGCATATATTCTGATTGATTCGAGATCTACACATTCGTTTGTCTCGCATGCTTTTTCGCGAAAACTAAATAGACCACTGGAACCCATGAACTATTTGTTAGCTGTATCTTCACCCACTAGGGGATCCATGACTTGTGCTTATGTGTATCCTGCATGTGAAATTGTTATTGGGGATATGCATTTGTATATTGATTTACTGCTTTTGAACATTGATCATTTCAATGTAATATTGGGAATGGACTGGTTAACAAAATATCATGCTACCATAGACTGTGTAACGAAACAAGTTGTCTTCCGTCTACCTGATTTACCTGAATTTGTGTTTAACGGAGTTGGTGTAGTACCTCCCCCATATCTGATTTCATCCATGAAAGCATGCAAACTGATTAAAAATGGGTGTAAAGGGTATCTATGTTGTATACTAACTGTACCTACTGATACTAAAACTGATGTGGATAGTATTCCTATAGTCAGAGAATTCCTAGATGTTTTTCCAGATGACTTGCCAGGGGATTTGATTGATAGGGAGATTGAGTTCACCATTGAAGTATTACCGGGTACACAGCTAGTTTCCAAAGCTCCTTACAGAATGGCACCTACCAAATGTAGACACCCCATTTTGACCAGCCCTAAGACTTGGGCACTTTGTTTGACCACCCTCACCAAAAAAAAAAAAAAATCAAAAATCAAATTGAAATTTTAATCCTAAATCTCACTCATTTTGGCCAAATTATTAACATGTGTTATTGTATAATATTTTATAATTTTATGTGTGTATATATGTTTAGGTGTGTTTTACATAAATTGACACTACAACAAAATTGAATTTTTATGGCTTGCAATGTATGCCGTAAAAACTCTTTCACGGCATGCACACAAATGCCGTTATATGACATGCCGTGGAAAGTTGAGCATCTTTTACGGCATGCAGGTAAAGTTGTAAAAAGTAATAAATCAAACATCAATGACATACTTTGTATGTCGTATATAACTTTTTACGACATTTTTGTCATGTCATAAATCATCATACTTTCCATGGCATAATTTTGCATGCCGTAGAAAGTTATTTTAATATATTTATAACATACTTTGTATGTCGTATATAATATTTTACAACATTTTCTTGCATGTCATAAATCATCACACTTTTCACGGCATAATTTTGTATGCCGTAGAAGGCCATTTTTAATATATTTACGGCACACTTTGTATGCCGTATATAATCTTTTACGGCATTTTCTTGCATGTCATAAATCATTATACTTTTCATGACATAATTTTATATGTCGTAGAAGGTTATTTTTAATATATATATATATATATATAGAGAGAGAGAGAGAGAGAGAGAGAGAGAGAAAGCAAATTCAAAGTTTATTATATGAGTAAACTCAATATATGAACCCACGATATCATTAAAATGCCCATTTTAGTACTTGAAAAGCAAATCACAAGATCAAATAACAAATTATATGTACAAATGAAAGTAAAAAGATTATATACAATACAAGCAGTCAAGTCTAATTCATTATTAGGAGTATTAGAGAGAGCTAAAGAATCAATTAACTTGGCCACTACAAAAAGTCTGCCCTAATACCAATGGTAGGGATTCGAAGAGCAGATGTTGCAGAAGCAGCAGCAACAGGTGCAAGCACACATTTCAGAACAACAAAAAAGCACACAGCTTCCTGCAAAGTCAAGGCAAACTCAACAACTTACAGAAGATTAGTATTATAAATGTCCAACACACAAAGATCAGGGTTCCTGCATGTTAACATCAATTGGAGACTTCTTTTCCAAATTATCACTTTGATCTCAACATTCCAAATGGGAATTTAAAATAATAATAATAATAATAATAATATTTGACAACTGCTTAGTTGAAGATTAGTATTGTAAATGTCCCCAAATCAAGCAAGAAATAATTTGGTCACAATTAATTTATACATGTTGTTTACAACCTACATAGATATCTCATATCATAGGTATATATATGACATCATAGAATGCTAAGATAACAAGCAACAAGGAAAGAAAAGGAAGAAAAGGAACTTGAAGCAGCATATAACAATTTGCCATGTCCCATATCTTGAATGGCTTTGAAACCAATTTATATCACATCCCCACTTCCCAAAGCATTATTTCACCAGTAGCAGAACCAACTGTATAAAAGAGAATCTACGTCAAATAAAGGAAAGAAAAGGAAGAATTCGTGTATTTATTTAGCAGGAGCTCAACCATTGAAATCATAGGTGGTATGTTCAAATCATTGATCAAAGACCATCATAGCAAGAAGCAATGTGTGATGAGAAGGATGAAAATTGCTAGTAACTGATTGTAGAAGTCAAATTGTCAAAATTGAACTATTGACCAGGTAACCAAATGCATGCACCATCAAGAAAGATAGGAGCCCATAGAAACAATGTGCAGTGTAAAAGCTGTCTGCAACTTATCAGTTTATGCTAGAATATTCACCTACTTCTGGCTAGCAGATAAGAACATGCATTAATACCTCCATTAATATCAAAATTAAATCAGAAGCAGTCAGCATCCCCGAAATTTGTCTACGATTGCTATCCCAGATTGGCACAACAACAAGTCCCTGGGGAAAAAAAAAGGAAGAAAGAAAGAAAGAAGAAACAATCAACAAGATTAACATAATAGAAAAATGAAAGCCATGCGATCAACGTTGAGCTACTCTGCCATTTGACATGTGTGTTGTTGATCTATGGACTCTCAAGTTTGTGCATTGAATTTTCTCTGTTCTCTCTTCTCTTAGTGGGTTTTCATTTTCATTGTCATCAATTACTTATATGTTGAGTAGAGAAAAGAGACAACTTAGAGAGAAAAATGTTCTATGGGCTGGTGGCATTTTAAAGAAGGAAATCTGTTAAATGGGAGTAAAAATTAATGAGTCATGCTAGGATACTAAATAGTTTATTAATTTTTTTATTAAACTTTTTATATGGGTGTGGTTTCATATTTATGTGAATCAGCGAGAGATCTATTATCCAATGGTCACCAACGAGAACAACCTAATAGAGAAATCTATTATCAGAAAAAGAAGCAGATAACAATAGACTAGAAAGTAGCATATAAAGACTTGTTTACCTGCTTCACGCCAAGAACCAAGGGAATAAGACACTCGGGCTCAGTTGCTTGAGTAGATTTATCAATAAGGACCTATAAACAGATTGAAAGCAATCATGTAAACCAGAGCAGAAAAGATTGGCAATCCTTTATGACAGTAAAATGTTCACAAACCAACCTGGCGAAATCTAAAATTAGCCAATCGAGGATCGCCAGCACCAACACATGTGCAACAAATGACATCAGCACTCTGAGATATCTCCCTCTCTGTTGCTCGCTTCAGAGCTTTATATTTCTTCTCATCACTGCTGGATAATTCTCCTGCATATGTAAAAGGAAAGCTCCATTAACACAAATCCAGGTCACAACAGATATCATTCCAAGTTTAAATATGCACCCACCCATAAACATAAAAAAACACTTTAGTCGGGTTAGTTGCAAGGCAGAATTTCTGATACGTTAAATAATAATTTTATTATCCACACAGACAAAAAAACATACACAAAGTCCCATGCAATGGTTGTCATGACAAATTTGAAAGAAGAAAACAACAAGATATATACAAATTAGCAACCAAAACATAATTCAGCTAAAACACAATACAGAACAACATTGGAAAGGATGACTTGGCATGTTTTTCGAAAAGTTGAAAACCACTCAACTGAAAAATAATCCTGCAAACTGGAATTTTAAAGAAACATGATAGTGAGAAAAGAGACAAGTTAGAGAGAAAAATGTTCTATGGGCTGGTGGCATTTTAAAGAAGGAAATCTGTTAAATGGGAGTAAAAATATTTGACCAATTAACAAGTAAACAAACCTGATAGTGAAGAGTTAAATGCTCCACGGGAGAACTTACAGCTTCCCTTGATTTTGCACAGAGCCTAACAACCCAGTTTAATTAAAAAAAATTAAAAATCTCACATCAATGAAAAACGAAAAATCAAATATCTCAAACAGAAAATCAACATTTGTCCTCATGTTAAAAAAATACATGAATAGACTAATGTTGATTGGGAAGATGATTGTCTGAACAATAGACCAAAAGTTATACCACACAAATAAAGCCAAAAGATCAATGGCTCAAGTAAAAATACTTGTAGAAGGAAAGCATTAAAAACCCTTGGAATACAACCCTCTCTTTTTCAGGGGGTGAAGCAAAAGGCAATAAAAAAAAATTTAACAAGGAAAACTCTCAACCAAACACACTGAGGAACAACAAGTTGTTGTCAACAAAAGAAATGCCATCAAATCAATATTTTGGGTGGTCTTTCTTATTCTTTCCCTTATTTGGAAAAATTCTTAAAAATTTAGAATCTCTTTTTCTCCAATCCAAAGCAGAGCCCAAATAGCCAGGTACTTGGCTCAGCTCAGCACATTTGCAGCATTGACTTCAGCAAATGGCCAAACAAATTATGCACACATGCCTGACACAAACTAGATAAATGCATCAAACAATTTAAGTACCATGATAAAATAAAACAACCAAAGCTAGTATTGCTGTAGATATGGTTTTATGATTAACCAAACAATGCATACCTTCAATCCTGTTCCACTGATCTTTTCAGCTAGCTGGTCAACAGCCACATTACTTGGAGCACAAACCAAAACCTGATAGCAACAAATCATCAAAGGCATGTAATCAAATACAAGATCTTAGTAATTGAAATACATGCTAATGAATTTACCTGGCCCTGGCCTTGTTTGGCCATATGGTATACAATTGCTGCAGAAGTCATAGTTTTCCCTGTGCCAAGTGGATATCAATTGCTGCAGAAGTCATAATTTTCCCTGTGCCAAGTGGACCTTGAATTAAACTTATTGGCTTCTGAAGGACACTTTTTACAGCAAAAACCTATCAATAGATGAAGAAGGTTAAAACCTTTAAAAGCAACACCACTATATATATTTTTTAGGATAAGTAACAACACCACAATATATAACAAATCCTAAAAAATGAAAAAATATAAATCTGGTGCAAAAAATACATCTAGCATGCATAAAGGTTGTTGTTTGAATAACATGTATACATACTAGATCTAGTCAGGGGGAAAAAAAAAGGTCAGGATTTATCACCATTCATAAAATGTATGAGAAGTAGCAGATTATCATTATACAAAATGTCATGGCTATGTGTCCAATCTCCATAATTTCAAAACTACTTCGACCAAACCTATGATACTAATACAAGTGTTCATTTCAAGTTCCTCATCAAATTTTGTTCTTTTCAAGCAGAACCAGGTGACATATGCACTTTAAATCCTTCAATGAAACTGCCAACTAGTTCACCTTACTTCCCCAGAGTTACCAATTTTGATAAATACCATGGAATCAAAACATCCAAAAAGGTGCATCTAAGATAGGGGTTGGGGAGGCATGGGTGGAGAAATTGATTTGTCATTATTTACAATATTTGCAGATGAGTTTTTGGACAACTATTAAAAGCAATTGAAACCTGCCATAGCTGGGGAAAAAAATTAATAATAACCAACACACATATTGCAATCTCATATGTATATAGAGAATGTCTACCTTTTCATTCCTAATGTCCTCTGCATCTGTGTCTCCATTGCAGAAAGTGCTAGTATTTGCAAGAGATGATTTTGCATTATATCTCGAATGATTCCATAGTTGTCAAAGTGCTTTCGACAGCAAAAAAAGTAAGGAATTTTTTTTTTTTTTTTTTTTAAGGAATTGTAAATTTCAAAAACACCTTTTTAGTAACTGATCCATTTTGTCGCCACAATTTTCTCTGTAAGTCCCCATCCATATTAGTGAATGTGCCATAAAACACAATTTGAGTCAAATATTGCACAAGAGGAACGACTTAGCATTATTGCATGCCTCTTATCAATTCTGCAAGGTTTGGCTAATCATCCAAAATGCTCATGAGATGCTCTCAATGTCAATGCTCTTCTGTTTTTCCTCTGAAAGCCATATGAGGGAAAAAAAACCCTCATAAGCAGCACAAAAGCAATAAATAAGGCTCTCCGAGATTAATAGTATCACTTGAGTGGAAACAAATTAGGTAGCATTAGTAATATATTTTGTGGTTGGTAAATCTGAACTATATATTATATATATTATATAATATATATTTATATATAATAATATATATTTATACATATATAATATTTATATACATACATCTATCCATCCATACATATTTATTTATACATGCATCCTGTAGACTAAAAGTTTGTCATCCATAGTTATCCTGATCTATTTCATTTTAAGTGTCCAAAAAGAGGAAGACCAACCTTCAGACGGCGCTGATCTTGCACAACTTGTTTACCACGGCCCTAACCTCATCTGGATCAATCTTGGATTGGGGGCGAATTAAAGCATATAAATCACAGGCTGCAACATGCAGTGTAATGTTAGTGAGAAATTAAAAACTAGTGATGGTGGTGTCGGTGGAGATTCGAAATCGAAATCAGAGAAGGTGTGAGGATTCAAAATAAGGGTTTACAAAGGCTTTATACTCAGATTCAAAATAGGCTTCGAAATTGAAAGAGAGAATCACCGAAACATAAATTTTGAAATCGGAATCAAGAGACAGAACTTCGAAATCAAAATCGAAATCGATCCGTTGAGATTGCATCATTCGAAATCGATGACGATGGCTCACCTTAGTAGACGATGCAAATGGCGGTGGCGGTGGAGCTTCGAAATCGAGAGAGAGAACTTCGAAATTGAAATCACCGAGCTACGTATTGATTTATGAGAAGGGGACAAGGTATTGATTTATGAAAAGGAAGCTGTGCTACGAAATCAAAATCACCGAGTTGAAGTGAAGAGAGTGAGCGAGAGATTTGAGGGAGCCCAGCAAAGATTGTGACACATTTGGAGGCGTTTATATTAGCTAAACGGTACTGTTTTAATTAATACAAAATGCAATACTTATAAAATGTCATTAAATATTATAAAAAGTTTAAAAAATGCTGCAGTGATATGTAATTTTTTTCAAAATTTCACTGGGTGCAATTATCCCTTAAAAGAAGGTACTAAATTATAAACTAATGTATAATTATTTTTT
The DNA here is from genome assembly GCA_030407325.1 of Camellia japonica. Taxonomy (NCBI): domain Eukaryota; kingdom Viridiplantae; phylum Streptophyta; class Magnoliopsida; order Ericales; family Theaceae; genus Camellia; species Camellia japonica. The sequence goes on from JAPPVO010000003.1 coordinate 57,186,825, forward strand.
ATATTATCCTCAATTAGGAAAATTTAAAGTGAAAAGCTTGGTTGGAAATTGTTAGTTTTTTTAATCATCAAAAAAAAAAAAAAAGATTGAAATTTTTTTAATAAAAGTTTTCACAGCATGCTAATGTATGCCGTGTAAAGTCATAACATTTTTACGACATGAACTGTATGTTATCTTAAGTTTAAATATTTTATGACATATTTTTGTATGCTGTGAAAATATACGTTTTTTACGGCATGCTTTTGCATGCCATAAAAAAATTTCGGATTGAACATAGTTCTAAATATCGGCCGGTACGGTACGTACCGGCCGATTCGTAGCGGAAAATCATACCTCCGATTCGGATACTCACCGGTATACCGGTGAGAATGAAATTCACACCCGTAGCGGCCGAGTCCCAGTATGTAGCGGCGTGAATCCGATATATGGGCCGATACAGTCCGATACGGTCTCTGTTTCACCTGTTTTCTTCGTGATTTGCTCTGTTTCTGGTTTTCTTGATGTGCTCTGTTTTCTTCTTGACATTCTCAAGGTGCTGAAGAGGAGAGGAGGGGTCTGCACCCATACATTGACACATGCATCTGGTTCTCTGATCCCTCTCTACAATTGAGATAACACACCGATACACACAGAGGGGCACTCGGCTAGATCACACAGCGAGGATATGGGCTGGTCTCTCTCTGAATGAAAAGACACACACATGGAGCGGGAGAGGAGGCACACACTGAGGAAAGACTCACACAGGGGCAAGAGGCACGACCCCTCTGTCTCTCTCTCTAACATGATTATCTCTCTCGATCTTGATCCACAACTGGGTCTCTCAACCTGTTATATATATATATAGTTGATGCAGACTTGCAGTTCTTGGAAGTGGTGGGATTTGATCTCCCAAAACGTTGAGTTTTGTATATATATTATATATATAATGGGTTCAAAGATGCAAGTATTTGGTCTGCAAGTGGGACCGAAATGATTACCCTTTTGTGCTAGCTGTAGTCTACCTTATTTACATGGGGAAGACCATTGCGTGTGTGGGACAACTTCTCACGTGGGATTTTAATCTTTTGTTAATTTAATTTAGTTGTTTACTTTTCCCCTTTTTTAGGGGGTCAAGTTAGATTTGTTGTAATTATTTGGGGTATGTCCCTTGTAAATGTGTAAGTTCTTTGTCTTTAATTTATGACTTATTCATCAAAAATATATATATATATATACTTATTTATTTCTCAGTATAAGAAAAAATAAATATTCAAATCAATTTTTTTATTATATGCCAAAAATAAATACATATCATTTAGTTAAAATGAGTCAAAAATATTCTTACATAACGAAATTTTGATTAAAATGTAACAAATTAAAGTTAAAAGAGTCAAAAAAATGTATAAAATTTAGTTTTAGAGGGATTGCTAATGATTTTTAAAATTTCACGGTCGCGACACCCGATTCCTGATACGTACCGGCCGATACTACCGATACCGATACTCCGCGACCGATACCGTTACGTCAGCCGATACCGCGATTTAGAACTATGGGATTGAATTTTTTTTTTTCCAGAAGTTTTCACGACATGTTAATGCATGCCGTGTAAAGTTATAATATTTTATACCATGAAATGTATGTCGTCTTAAGTGCAAATATTTTACGACAAATTTTTGTAAATCGTAAAACATACATTTTTTACGGCATACTTTTGCATGCTATAAATATATGAATCAACGACTTACATAGTATGTATGCTGTTATTGACAAAACATCTACGGCTTGCAAAAGAAAAAATGCCGTAAAATGTACTAACTACGACATGCATTTAATGCATGTCGTAAACATGATGCCGTGAATAGTTAGTTTTGTTGTAGTGTGATAAATATTTTATAAACAAAAGAAAATAAAAAAAATAAAAAAACATAAAAAAGAAGAAATATAAAAAAAAAAAGAAAGGGTCCATCAATGTGTGCTGAGAATCTAATCATAGAGAAGGAAGTGGCGTGTATCATGATGAGGGGGTGTGCTGGAGTGGGGTTTGAAAGCTGAGTGGAGGAGTGATATTATTGTTTTTAGATATTGTAATGAGAGGAGTAGGTGAAGAAGATAGAAAAAAGGGGGATGGACAGTTAAAAGAAAAAAAAAAAAAGAGAAAAAGAAAAGAGGGTGATCTGTTCAATTCAGTGGAAAATTATTTGAGTGGGGTGGTTTAGAAAAATAAAATAAAAAAAAAGTATGAGTGAGTGAGTGAGTGAGTTGTGGAGTTTTGATAAAATAAAAAATGTGTAAAGAAAGGTGAGGGAGGGGAATGCTTTCTAAGAGAGAAAAAAACGCAATGATGGAGGGGACTCTCTCTCTCGGTTTAGAGAGAGAGAGAGAGAGAGGTTAGGGAGAGAAAGGTGAGAGAGAGGGGGCAGCACCACCACCGTGGCCATCACACACCACACCACAAACTGCCATACTCACACACAAAGCTTGAGACACAGTTTGGAGAGAGAGAGGTTAGGGAGAGAAAGGTGAAAGAGGGAGGACACCATTCACCAACATCACATACACACACACAGACCACGGCTACATCACACACCCACACTACAACACTCCAAACATACTCATGCACACTGCCACAGCACACGCAGCATACACACAACATACAACACACACGGCATGCACATGACTCACTACCCAGCACACACTCGGCACCCACACACTACCCATGCACATACACACTCATCACCATGCATACACGACTATCACATGAGCATACACAACACACCATTCACCCGGCAGCAGCCCATACAGACACCCAACACGCAGCACACACACACAGATTTCGGGAGAGAAAAGAAGAAAGCCATGTGAAAAAAAAAGAAGAAGCTGCATCTCTCTCTAAGCTCTCTCTCTCACGGAAGACAAACAGAGACACCCAGCAGCTCACACACACACCCAGCTAACACATGCACTAGCTCTCTCTCTCCTCTCTCTAGGACACACCCTCACAGACCCAACACACCACTCAACACACCACCCTTGATGGAACACACACCATTCACACACCAAACACCACAAAAACTCTATCTCGCTCTCGGGCATTGGACACACCCAGCAGACCATACCCACACGGCTGCCAACACACACATGCATGAGCACGGTAGCTGACCACACACTCTCAACACACGCAGACCCAACACCCATGAGACACATACACACACGGATACACAGCACACAACACACATTGAGTTGAGCTCCTTCCACACCATGGACACACACACGGGCAGCTCTCTCTCTCTCTCTCTCTCTCAAGACAGGCACGACATCTCTCTCTTCTCTCTCTCGGATTGAGTAGGTTGAGTCTCCATACACATGCAACACACTTCTCTCTCCCACTCTTGGATGATCTGGGTACTCTCTCTCTCTCTCTAGCCGAGACCAATATATCTCTCTCCCTCCATCACATGCAGGCCAACATATGCAAGAACACCATCCTTCCATCCATGGTGATCTGAGAGAATATCTATATAGAGAGTGAAGACCAAACCGTGGGGAGTGAGAAAGAGGGATGGACATGGACTACCGAACTTGAGTTGGTTTCGCATGGACTATCAGTATGGGCTTCAAGACTTGAGTTGGTTTTGCTTGGGCTTCAAGGAAGTGGGTTCAATTTGTGGGTTAAAATGGGTTTTATCAGTACAGGGCTTGAGTTGGTTTTACATGGGCTTCAAGTGGGCTCATTTTGTGGGCTTAATATGGATTTTATCAGTAGGTGCTTAGTTATACAGGGTGTGTCCCTACTTCATTTTATTTTTATTTTTATTTATTTTATTTTTATTTTGAGTGTTTGTGAGGATTTTATTTTATTTCTCTCTCATTCGGATATGTAATAATTCAAGTGTTGTAATAATCCCACCACCCCGCTTCTTTCTATCTCATTCTTTTATCGCCTTCCCTAACTGTGTGTATGTATATATCTGACATGCCATGCATATCCATGCTTTACATTTATGTCTCATGCATTAAGATTCGGCTACATTTACATGTGTGGATTTAATCAATTCTTCTGTGATTCTGTGTGCTATCGTATGTTTTGAGATGATTCACATGCCGTATTCTAGAAGCCGAATCTTTAGTGCATCTCATGAGTGAATTGCATTAGGATTCTGTATATAAGATCATGTATATTTTACTAACCTTGTCTTGTAGTTGTTCGAGGGACGTCGATATCTCTGTGAGTTTTTTATGCTTTAGCATCTCATTTGTGTGTGATTTTCTTATTATGTTTAGCATCCTACTATGTGGCTATTTGCTTAAGTGATAAACTGTATGAATGCCTGTGGATGAAGGCTTGTTGTTTGAATTGGAATAATTCAATAAATGTACGTTTTAAGCCCACTTTGTAGTGGCAAATTCACAAACTTTAAGCCCACTTTGTCAAGTGGCAAATTCAAACCCTTTTCGAAAAATAAACATGAAGTTGAATTGTTCCAATTTGAGCAAACTAGTCTATACTTGTATGCTTCACATAGTAAATTTTAGGATTTACTAAAATAATCAGAACATAAACATATAAAGAAAATAAAATTCATATCATGGTTTAGTAGAGGCCGATCTTTTGATCGGGTGAGTGGGGGTGCTCATTATTGACCTTCTCCTCTCATACCTAAGGTTCCGAGCCAAGCATCCTTGGTTACGACGAACAGTAGCCTTGGCACTGAGTCATGGGTTTCCTAATTTCCCAAAATATTAGGTGGCGACTCTGAGATCTGATGACGCAGTCCATTTTTGACAAAATTGCAATAAAATGGATTTTCAATAAAAGTTTTCAAATCTGGACTCTCGGCTACCTTTCACATTGCACTCGTGAGACTTGAGATCAAAGAGATCTCGGGAGTCCGAACTGTTTAACGCGCGCGGGTACCCCCCCGGGCATGTTACACCAAATTGAAAGAATTGAAAATTCAGCTGCAAGAACTATTGGATAAGAAGTTCATTAGGCCCAGTACTTCGCCGTGGGGCGCACCGGTTCTATTTGTGAAAAAGAAAGATGGCTCCCTAAGACTCTGCATTGACTACCGCGAATTGAACAAGGTAACAGTGAAAAACAAATATCCATTGCCTCGTATTGATGATTTGTTTGACCAGTTGCAAGGTGCCCATGTTTTCTCCAAAATTGACCTTAGATCCGGATACCACCAGTTGAAAGTCAAACCAGAGGACATTGAAAAGACTGCCTTTCGAGTGAGGTACGGACATTATGAATTTCTTGTTATGCCTTTCGGAGTTACTAATGCACCTGCTGCATTTATGGACCTTATGAACAGAATTTTTGAACCATTCCTCGACGAATTTGTAGTTGTTTTCATAAATGACATTCTGATTTATTCCAAGAGTGAAGAGGAACATGAACATCATCTGAGAATTGCATTGCAGACCTTAAGAGAACAGAAACTGTATGCGAAACTAACGAAATGTGAATTTTGGCTTGATAATGTTATGTTTTTGGGGCATGTGATTAATAAGGATGGCATTTCAGTTGATCTGCAGAAAATTGAAGCTGTAGTGAATTGGTCTAGACCGACTAATGTTACTAAAGTCCGAAGTTTCTTAGGCTTAACCGGGTACTACAGAAGGTTTGTAAAAGATTTCTCCAAGATTGCCTTACCATTGACTCAGTTGACTCAAAAGGGAAAACCATTTGACTGGACCGATCAAAGAGAATAAACCTTTCAGGAGTTAAAGACTCGACTTGTGACTGCACCGATTCTTACCCTACCCTCAGGTACGGATGGATTTACTATTTTTAGTGATGCTTCTTATAAGGGTTTGGGATGTGTCTTAATGCAGAATGGTAAAGTTCTTGCGTATGCCTTCCGACAACTAAGACCGCATGAAAAGAATTATCCGACTCATGACTTAGAACTTGCTGCAGTAGTATTTGCATTGAAAATTTGGCGTCACTACCTTTATGGGGCAACATGTGAAGTGTACACAGATCACAAGAGCTTGAAATATTTCTTTACAGAGAAAGAGTTGAACATAAGGCAACGGAGATGGCTAGAACTGATAAAAGACTATGACTTGCAAATTTTGTACCATCTGGGAAAAGCTAATACCGTTACCGATGCACTAAGTCGGAAATCAATTGGGAATTTGGCCTGTTTACTCACCGGACAGAAAGAACTGTTATGTGATCTTGAAAAGTTCGAAGTTGAGATTGTTTTGCATGAACGATGTGGGACATTGGCTGCTATTTCTGCTCAACCGACACTTATTGAAGAGATTAAAGAGAAACAACAGCAGGATGACCTTCTGAAGAAAATCATTGATGAACGGGAATCCAAACCGAGGCCGGACTTTAAATTTGAGAACAATGTGTTGAAATTCTAGGGAAGGTTGTGTGTACCGAATGATTCTGAATTGAAAAGGCGAATTTTACAGGAAGGCCACAATTCGAAACTTTCCATCCACCCAAGAAATACAAAAATGTACCAAGACTTAAAACTGAATTTCTGGTGGCCGGGAATGAAGAAAGAGATTGCCGACTTCGTGTCGAAATGTCTACATTGCCAACAAGTCAAAGCTGAACATCAACGACCCGCAGGCTTACTTCAGCCCTTACCAATACTGGAGTGGAAATGGGAACATATTACTATGGATTTTATTGTTGGATTACCTCGTTCCAGTAAAGGTATGGATTCAATTTGGGTTATTGTTGATAGATTGACTAAATCTGCTCACTTCTTACCTGTCAAAACAATCTATAATGCGGACAAATTGGCTACAATTTATATTGAAGAGATTGTTAGATTGTTAGATTGCATGGAGTGCTTGTATCTATTGTTTTTGACAGGGACTCGAAGTTCACATCGAGATTTTGGCAAAGTCTGCAAATGGCATTGGGTACCGAACTGAGACTGAGTAGTGCATACCATCCTCAGACAGATGGCCAGTCAGAGAGAACAATCCAGACTCTGGAAGATTTACTGCGTATGTGTGTTCTTGATTTCCAAGGAAATTGGGAAAATCATTTACCATTAGCCGAATTTGCCTACAACAACAGTTTTCACTCGAGCATTGGTATGGCGCCTTTCGAGGCTTTATATGGCAGAAAATGTCGATCTCCTATTTGCTGGGCAGAAGTTGAAGATGGGCCTTTGCTTGGGCCCGAGATTGTACATGAAACTACGGAAAAGGTGAAACTGATTCAACAAAGATTGAAAACCGCACAAAGCCGACAGAAAAGTTATGCGGATGTCCGAAGGCGACACAGGGAATATGAAGTGGGTGATCATGTTTTTGTTAAAGTGACACCAATGAAGGGTCAGACTCGTTTTGGAGTCAAGGGTAAGCTAGCACCGAGATATGTCGGACCGTATGAGATTATTAAAAAGATTAATCTGGTGGTGTATCAAGTAGCGCTTCCTCCTGAAATGGAGCATATGCATAATGTCTTCCACATTTCAATGTTGAGGGACTATCTTCGGGATCCCTTCCATGTTATTGAGCCTACCCGTGTAGTGCTAAGTGATGACTACACTTATGAACAACGGCCTATTCAGATTGTGAACCGACGAATCAAGAAATTGAGAAATAAGGAAATTCCGTTAGTGAAAGTGGATTGGCAAAACCACGGTGGCATTTATGCCACTTGGGAAAGGGAAGACGATATGATGAAACGGTATCCTGAATTGTTCCCCCTGGATCCAATGTTCTTCCAAAATGAAGGTAATTTGAGTTTGGAGGACCAAACTCTTTTAAGGAGGGAAGACTGTGACAACCCTCACCTCTGATTAGTGCTAATCTATGATTAAGCATGATAAGTAACTGTTTAGAATGAAATCCTGAATTGATTGTGGGAGCGTATTGTTTTAAATGCATTTTTATCTGTTTGATTTCTGAATGAATCTGTTCGTGTTTTAATTTCAAACTGCAAATTGAAGGCCTTATCGGCGGCCGAATCGGAAATTGATTAGTGTTATGTAATAATTAGGATTTATATGATTTTATGGTAGATTTAATTAAAATTTGATTTGGAACGATTAAATTAGATTAAATAATGTTAAATTATTGAATCAAAGTTATTACACTTTTGCCATGCTAGTGGGTCACTTTGTTAACACATGTTTGGAGCTTGGTTTTGCATCATTTCTTCATCCATCTCCTTGAGCAAACCGTGGGAGAGAGAGAGGTAGGAGAAAATAGAGTTCACCAAGGATTTGACTTGAACTTTAGAATAATTGAAGAGCATTCACAAAATTGAGCTAGCATAATTGGAATTCAAGACCTAAGGTAGAGAATTCACCTTCTTGATTACGAATTTAAGTTATTTCTTGCATGGTTCATGGTAATTTAGTGTTTAGATCCAAGAAGTGGTTTATGGCGTTGAGTTGTGAGTAAATTCATGCATGCATGTGCATGTTCTTGAAATTTGAAGTTGTTTTGCATGAAATCCTTACATGCATATGCATATTTTAGTAGAGGTCTATGAATTCACCATGTTCTTGAGCTAAAACTTGCATTCGATCATGTTTTGGAGCATTGGAATTCATAGGAGCTCATGCATGTTATGTTCTTGTTTAGTTCTTGAAAATTTCTTTGGAATTGTGTTCAATTGGCTTACCTTTGGGCTTGATTTTACAAAATTGATCTTCAAAACATGTTGTAGTATGAGTTTTCAAGTGATTTCCAGAAAATGAGCCCAAAAGGTTGAGTTTTGATGTGTTGAATGCTTGGTTTGAGCTTTGAAGGCAAATCTGGGAATTCCAGATTTTGGCTTCTACGCTTGAGCGAAGGATTCCACGCTCGAGTGACCATCTTTTGTTCAGAGCTCCACTCGAGCGAGGGAATGCCGGCTCGAGCATAGATTGTAAGCTCTCAGATGTTTGGTGCACGCAAATGCACGCTCGAGCAACGAGACCTACGCTCGAGCGAAGGATGTGTCTCACGCTCGAGCGAACATCGAGCAGAGATTTTTAACATCCAACACTTTTTGCATTTTTACAGACCGCTCGAGCGAAGGAGTCTACGCTCGAGCGACCCCTCTGTTTTGGTAAGCTCGCTCGAGCGAAAAAAGTCACGCTCGAACGAGACCCCTGTTTTAGCAAAAATTTAAAAAGTGTTTTAAAGTGCATTTTTGCATCCTCATTCCATCCTAGGCATTCCTAGGCCTAGTTTAAGGCATCTTAATGAGGATAATGTTATAGAACCACACCAAGTATAGTTAGGGGCTAAGTTATTAATCCCGAGTGTGTGTTCTTTCTGTTACACTGTAGGGTTGGCATCCGAGGACGCTCGTTAGCTTGTCTATAGCCCAGTGCTCTGTGAGTAACAATGTTGTAAAGATATGTTCAATTATGATTATTTTCTAAATGATCAACTGTTCTGCTTACTGAAATGTTATTGTTTAATGAATGAATGTTTGTCCTATTGTAAACTGTATTTGTGGCATCCATAGCAATTTACTGTTACTGTACTATTACTGCTACTGCCACAAAGATCTCTTTCAGTTCCCACGTTTGGAACCACTACTGTTTACTGTTATGATGGCCATCAACTGACTGTTCGGTCTGTTAAGACCTACTGTACTATTTTGCTATGGGATGTACCACATGTGACTACTATAGTCCTAAATGACTGATTTACTGATTCAATTGACTATTTAATTACTGAAAGGACATTCATTCTTAACCTCTTTACATTGCTGTTATTCACTGGGCTTTAGCTCACTGTTTATATATATATGTAGGTGTCCAGGCACCGGACTGGAGCTAGGAGCGTCGGGTTAGCTCCTGTCTTGTCAAAGCCAACCATTGTGCCTCACCTCGAGGTTCCAAGTGTATTCAAGTCACGGCTGCTTTGGGGTGTTCAGATTCACCCTTTTGTTCCTGTCTTGTAATAAACGTTTAAAACTTGACTGTACAGTTTTAGTTAGGGATTTGGTCCCTGACATGGTTGTTTGTGTATATGTCGCATGTACATATGTTTTGGTTATCAATGTGGCATGTTTATAAAAAGTCTTTTTGCATTCAGAATGTCACAGCTCATTGGACATCTTTTATTTACTGTTTTGGCTTCCGCCAGGCCCTTACTCTGTATTACGGTTTTTACTGTTAAGCAGGCCTTTGGTAATCACGGATTACTGGCCGGTTACGATACTAAACCCATAGGGGCGGGTTTGGGTCGTGACAGTGTGAGTGAGTGAGGGTAAAGATAGAAGATTGTGGGTGGGATGTGTGAGTAAGGGAAAAGATAGAAAATTGTGTTATGTATTGAGCAATTGTTTAATTTATCAAATTATTAAAGGTGTGCCTTAAGTAGTGATGTGCCTTAAGATGACATGTGGTGTGTAAATAGAAGCACTCACGAAAAACAACATTAGGATGATTGTGATTTTTTTTATTATAATTGATTTATTATTTTATGTGTAAATATTTTATGTTTGTTAGTTATGATACATAAGATAGTAATAATAAAAAACATTAATCTCGGTTTAAGGCTATTTGATAGTGATGATACTACTCGCTTTCGGGTAACGGGTCGGGCTGATCCAGGCCTCCCATATGGTTGTCCGATCACTGGTCCACTAAGAAACCTGCACAAGAGTTCAACGGGGAACGGGAGTCCCCCAGCGAACCTTCTGACGAGCAAGTTAGAGAAGGGATATCAACGGAGTATAGAGATAGGATGGTAACGAAGAACTTAACCTTCTCTTTGTCTTAGAAGCCTGCTTATATCTTTTGCTCATCATTTCCTTGTCCACTCCAACCTGTCATGTTGGCCGAAAGTTTACGTTCTAGCTTGCCTTGTTCATGGTGAGGCTGTTCTGTTCTGATGTGAAGGGGTTATCGTAATAAATGCTGCAGGGGAACTCATTAATGGCTGATGTGTGGTGCAATAACTTTGCAGGATCTTTGTCTGCTGATGTGGCTGGTTCTACTCTTGAAAAGTGTCTAGATATCATCGGTTCTTGGTGTAACGTTAGGTTCCAGAAAAGTTGGGCTTTAGTATTTGAATTATGGATTGGGCCATAAGTGGTGGGCCAAAAGCTCCTACAGGCCTACCTACGTTAGTAGTCCCCCATTCCCAAGTGTAGCTTCAGTTCAATGAAGGGAATAAAGAAGAAGACATGAGTGGTGAGAGGTCGACGGAGAGAGGACCGACTAGAAAGTGGGTCGACCGAGTGGGAGGACCGACTACGAAGAGGGCCGACCTTGAAGGGTGACCGAGTGGAGGGACCGACCGCGAGGAGGGCCGACCGCGAAGGGTGACCGAGTGGAGGGACCGACCGCGAGGAGGGCCGACCGCGAAGGGTGACCGAGTGGAGGGACCGACCGCGATGAGGGACGACCGCGAAGGGTGACCGAGTGGAGGGACCGACCGCGATGAGGGACGATTACGAAGGGTGGCCGAGTGGACGGACCGACCTCAAGGGGGGTCGACCGTGAAGGGTGGCCGAGTGAGAATAGGAAATGACGGTGTGCGGGGCTTGAGGAACGGTGGGGCACGTGGTGATGTGAAGTGGAATAGACGAGGAAGGGGAAGAGAGTAGTGGATCGTGATCGTACACGTGGCATAATCCTGTGATGGGGGAAGTGACGCGTTGGTAAGAAGTGAAGGGACAGGGTAATATAGGGCAGTGAAATGGCAGGGGTGGGAGTTTTCGAAAATTTTTCAAACTGACAAATTTAATCTTAACATTTGGAATATAGGCAAACCGTGGGCATTTAGAGTTATTCGTTTTACCTACTTTTTTGTAAAAAACCAAGACGTCCCAGATGTGAACTCATTTGTTTCGTGTGATACACTTCTGCAACACTTTGCGAACTTCTTGGTGCCAGCATTCGGAGCTATACGCAGACACGTAGGAGGAATGGCGCGGGACGAAGTGCCAACCAAGAGACTAGATTCTTTGGGGGAAGACGATGCAGCAGAGTTGGCGGAACAGTACCGAGCGAAGCGGAGGGGGGAGAGGAGAGTAGCGCAAGGGGCACGGGTTCGTTTGTCCATGATGATCGCAGTCGCTAGGTCGATTAGCCAGGTGGAGTCGGACCACTGGCACACCAAGGCAGACAGATCGACATTTACAGTAGAGGAGTTGGAGGAGGTACGGAGCAAGTACCAGATTCTTGCGGAAATAGAGTTGAGGCTACCCACATCGAAGGAGAGGGCGTCGGATGTACGGCCGGGAGAATTCAGCTTGCATGAGGAGGCACTACGGGGGGGTTTGAGGCTACCACTCCCCCAAATAGTAGTGGATGTGTTGAACAAACTGGAGGTGGCGCCAGGGCAGTTGATGCCGAACGCCTAGAAAATACTGATGGCGTGCGTGGTTTCGTGGCCGCGAGCGACCAGGGGGGCAGCTATGACGGTGGAAGAATTCTTCTCCTGCTACAAAGCCTCCAGTTAGCAAGAAACGTGGGTGACTTTGCAGGCGGTGGCGGGTCGGGGTTTAGTGGCAGGGTTGCCATCTTCGGTGAAGTAGTGGAGGCCGAGATGGTTTTACGTATCAACGAACGGTGGGGGGTGAGTTCGCACAATGTGGAAAGTCCCCACGAAGTCGGTGAAGCCGCGGTTGGATACGGAGGTTGAGAACAGAGTGAATGGAGTGAAGGAATGGAGTGAGAAGGATGGGTTGAAGTGGGATGACCTGATTCTACCTTCAGCTTTATTTGCCTTGAGACTAGGACTGCAGCCGATGGAAGAGGATCCGGCGAGGGAGGAGCTGAAGGCGCGGAGGAAGGCGGAGGAGGCGGAAGAACGCCGGGTGTTCGCCAAGGCGGACAAGTACAAAGAGGCACAGTTAGGGCCTGCGCCGAAATTGGTGATGAGGGAGTGGTGATGAGGGAGCGGGTCCGACCGCCTCCCAAACCGTTGGGAGACAAAGACCTAACAGGCTTTGCCCCACTGCCGCCCCCAGTGGACCCACTGAAGGAGAGGGGCAAACAAGAGGTGGAAGCAGTGTTGAAGAAAATAAAGAAGAAGAGGGTAGTGGCGGAGGGGAGTAAGCACGCTCCTGTCTTGAAAAAGATGAAGGTTGGGAACGAGGACGCCCCTATGGTGGAGAAGATGCAGGGGGTAAGGGGGGAGGCAGCTCCAAAGAGGGAGATCGCCCAAGTGAAGAAGGAAGGCAGGGGTCTGAGCCCTCAAGTACTGAAAGAACATTTGGGCCTGAGTGCCCTTATGGCGACGACGGTGGTACTTGCACCAGAAGTAACCCTCAGTCCCAATGAAAGGAAGACTGGGATCAACAAACTAAAGACGAGTGTCGCGCTGGCGATTGCATTGTATCACGCGCGTGCGTTAGCAGGTCGCTCGGCAGAAGGAGAGGAAGCCAGGGTCGCAGCCGACCGCCTTGTTGGAGTGGTGGAGGATGCGGCCGTACGATCAGTGGCGCGATTGACAGAGGCTGACCTCCTGAGGGGGTTTTATTCAGCCCAGATAGAGGTAGCAACCTTGGCGACTGCCTTGATGAACAAAGCAGCGCACTCAAAAAATGGAGGTAGAGCCGCTGAGGGCCCAGCTGGAAGAGGCAAAATTGCAGCTGTAGAGCCTAAGGGCTGAGACAGCGGGGGTAGAGGAAGGCTGCTTGGAGTGCATGCGCCAAGGGATTGGAGTATGCGCAAAGGGCGAAGATGATGGAGGTGTTGGCACTGGTGCAGAGCTATTCAGTGGACCAAGCTAGTGCCAAGCTCCTTGCAACCAAGTCAGAGCTGGAAGTGAAGCGCCATAAGGCGATATCGCTAGAGTTCGAGTTGGCGGGCGAGAAGAGGAAACTAAAGGAGGTCCAGAAAGCCTATGCCACTGCCAACGAAAGGTGGGAGGAGGCCATGTCCAGCAACGAAGATCTGGTCAAGGACAAGGAAGAGGCCAATTGTCGGATTGTGACATTGGAGAAGGCCCTGGCGGAAAAAAGGGTGAAATTGGCATCTGAAAGGGCGACGTACCCCGACCTGTGCATGGCGGCCGTAGAGCAATTCAAGGGGTCCGCCGACTTCCAGATGGCCATAGATACCGCTATTGCCAGCAGCCTGGCTAAAGAGGGAAGCGGGGGGGTTGGGTCGTCGGGAGCGACCGCTGGAGGTAGAAGCGAAGAGGAAGTTATCCAGAGCTTCCAGCAGTCGAACTTCTACAAGCATGAAATGAGTGAGTTCTGGGACAACGACTGGATGACCTTCAAGCATAAGGCGCAGGAGCTGTTGCCAGACGTGGATTTCGGCTTGGTGAAGGTAGGTGAAGACGACGTCGCCCAGACCCCCCTAGACGAAAGTATTGAAGAGGAAGACCTTGCCTCCAGTGAGGAGGAGTGAACTGTGCAACTGAGTGTAAAAACTTTACTTTTGTCGTTTTGTGTTGTGTTGTGTTGTGTTGTGTTTGTTTTTTTTTTTTTTTTGTTTAATTGCTGCAGCAAATTGTATGTAACCGTAAGTTTGTAAATAAAATAACGAGTTTTTCTTTGTATTATTGTTGTCCTTATTTCTTTTGAGTGGTAAATTTGGAAGAATGGGAAAGGCTGGGCCGAATTCAATGAAATAGGTGTGAAAGTAAGACTTGTGCGTGGACTGTGAAGCTTTCTTGTAGATTGTGATGTAAAAAGTTTAGAAATGGGCAGCCAACCTAACTTGTGAGAAAACCATGATGCAAAAAACATTAAAAGTGGGTATACATGAAAATGTTAAAAATGTTAAAAATGAAAGATTGGCTTGGACGACTATGGACCTGGATTTTAACTAAATTAAGAATGTAAAATGAAAAATGTAAAACCTGGATTTTAACTAAGTATGGCAACCACGCTATAACATTAAATTACGAAAATGGCCTGGCTGAATTCTCCATTCGAGGTCTAACTAAGACTGGGAAGGCTCTACCATGTTGAAGCTTTAATTGACTCAGTCTGGCCGAGCTCTTCATGCTCAGTCCGGCAGAGGCTTAAACTAACTCAGTCTGGCTGAGCTCTTCCTGCTCAGTTTGGCTAAGGCTTTAATTAACTTAGTCTGGCTGAGCTCTTCATGCTCAGTCTGGCTGAGGCTTAATTAACTCAGTCTGGCTGAGCTCTTCGTGCTCAGTCTGGCTAAGGCTTTAATTAACTCAGTCTGGCTGAGCTCTTCATGCTCAGTATGACTGAGGCTTAATTAACTCAGTCTGGCTGAGATCTTCGTGCTCAGTCTGGCTGAGGCTTTAATTAACTCAGTCTGGCTGAGCTCTTCATGCTCAGTCTGGCTGAGGCTTCAAGTAACTCAGTTTAACAAGTTGTTGTTGAAATACAACGCAGATAACGGAGATATAAAATCATTGTCATTTAAGACATAGCCTATTGATCACAAATTTACACCATGTATAAAAAGGACAAAAACAACAAAGTGTGTAAATTTTTAAAAAGAACATACAACAGTTGATCAATACAAAAATAGGACATGGCACTTTACTGGCTTCTCGCGCCCTGGTAAGATATTGTCCGCTCTGGCAAGGTGAGGAAGAAAACCCCCGTCGGCCTCACGGCTTTAAAACGCGTCTTAACAGGTGAAGGGGGCTAGTACGCTTATAAGTTGGTTGCAAGTGTCCCTCCCAGGCGATGTAGAATTGCCCCAACATAACCCCCCAGCGGATTGGGCCGCGAACAACGGGAGAGTTTGCCGGACGACCTGCATGGGCCACCAAACTCACGTGACTGGCTTCTTGTGCTCCAGTAAGATATTGTCCGCTCTGGCGAGGTGGGAAAGAAAACCCCCGTCGGCCTCACGGCTTTAAAACGCATCTTAACAGGTGGAGGGGGCCAGTACACTTATAAGTTGGTTACAAGTGTCCCTCCCAGACGATGTGGGATTGCCCTAACAAATAGTAAGGTATTATTGTTATTAAAAATGAAGGAATTGGAAGGAAATTAATTGGTCAAAACAGTAATTGTTGCTTTGAATTCATTGCTGACTAACAGCAATAATGTTGAAAACAATATAGGAAAACAAATTAAAATAAATAAAATTTTATTTTAAATTATATGTCTATTTTTTGGGTGATTATTCAGTATTTTCGAAGTATGGATACGTAGCGCTCCGTAAGGTTTTGATTGGTAGAGAGGGATAGAGACCTACGATTTATGTTGGGAATAAGAGAACAACATAAATAATTGGTGATTAACTTAGAGTATGACCACGTAGTGTTTCGAAATTATTAAATAATTTCTCCTATTTTTTTTTATTTATTTTTTCTAAACACTAGTTAGAGCCATGTTTCATCAAACGCCCATTTTTCTATTATAATTACTAGCATATCAACCGTGCTATGCACGGACTGTGTTTACAATTATCTATATATGTGAATTGTGATTCTTAAATGTTTTTTTTGTTTTCTTTTTTTCCTTTTTTATATTATATTAAAGTTTAATATTTTGATAATAATCATATGTGTTGGACTTTTCAAAGAATTAAATTCTTTTATTATATTAAATTAAAGTTTAATATTTGATAATAATTATATGTGTTGGACTTTTCAAGAATTTTTTTTTTATACTTGTTCTTAATGCATTAAAGTATTATTACGAGGGATAATAATCATATGTGTTGAGACTTTTCAAGGAATTTATATGTGTTGGATTTCAAAGAATTTTTTTTATGCTTATTCTTAACGCATTAAAGTGTTATTGTGAGGGTAAGACTTGGGAATTGGGAGAAGTTAATAAATGCTAAGATTTTTTTTAAAATAAAAAAAATCAAAAAATTTAGATTGGGAGATTGGAGCTCCCACAAGGCCTGGGGTTAAAAACCCCATTTTACTTAATATGTAGTATAGATAGATATAGATAGATGTATTTTTTTATTTTTGTGTGGTTTCTATTCTGGTATTTTTTTTTTCAATTTATTTAAGATGGAGTTATGGGTATCTTTTTTTTTTTAATTTAATTTATCTGTGGTTTCCATTTGTTTTTAATTACTATTATTTAGGTAAGTTATGATGTGAGTTAGATATGTTATAAACATGTGAATTTTATTATTTAAAGTTTATTTAGATAAACTTTAAAGATTTTTTTTTAGTTTTTTAGTTTTTTTGTTATGTTATATATAATATATAATATAGGTAGATATCTACAACTTTAATAAAAAAATATTATCTGATTTTTGGAGAAGAAAAGGAATGCATTTTAATATTTTTTTTGAAAATTAGTGAGAGAGATTAGGAGGGAGAGATTATGAAATATTTTTGTATTAATAATAAATCAGTCAATAGTTTTTTTAATCTATTTTGTAAATTAAAAATCAATATTTTGGAAATTGATTAATTGTCCCATTAAGTGATTTAAAATTTTGATAGATATACATAATAAAAATACATAATTATATTATTAAATCATATCAAATTTAGATGTTATATATTTTTGAGATCTATAGCTAAATTCTTATCTTTTTTTTTATTTTTATTTTTGTGTGTAACCATAGTGTATGAGAGAAATTAAAAGGGTGTTGCAATAATTATGAGAGAAGTCAAAAGGAATTGTGGGTTGGGAGAAGTCAATAAATGCTTAGGTTGGGTTGGGAGAAGTCAATAAATGCTAAGTTTTTTTTTTTTTTTTTAAATCAAAAATTAGAAAATTAGGATTAGGAGATTGGAGCTCCCACAAGCCTTGGGGTTAAAAACCCCATTTTTGCTTAATATATAGTATAGATGGTATTAAACTCATATCAAAGGAAGGAAGGCGAAACTAGATTTTTTTATTAAATTAATTTAACATTTCATCAAAATTTATAAGTGACTGCGGGTGAACAATCGAACTATCAACCCTTAGATGACCGGCTTGAGAAAATTTTGTTAAAAATTTACGCTAAACCAGACGATTAGCTATATTTAATTAAATGATTAAAACGCAACCTATCAAATTTTTACTTAAATTTAATAAAAATTTGAGTAAGCTTAGTAGACCAGATACTACGATCTATAATTCACAGATAAGGCTATGTCTGGTGTGTGATATAAAGCAGAGAAACCATCAACTGTCAACCGTCACTCTCTCTCTCTCTCCTCTCTCTCTCTGTTCATCAAAAAAATGGCTTGCAGCGCGTTTGCTCGACCTCTGCTCAAGTCACATTCATCGCTACTTCATCATCAACCCGAGAAATCAAAAACCCTCTTCTCTATACCCTTCATCAACAAGCCACACCCAGTTTCTAAAACCTTGTTTCACTCATCCCCCAATGCACAATTCGGACTTCGCGCATCGAAGAAGAGGAACTTGCTCGCTGGAAGTACCATCAAATCGAAGGTGAACATATACATACAGAAACTGATTTATTTCTATTTGAATTCTGTTTCTTTATGTGGGTTTCTAAGAATTAGGAATAGTATTGAATCAATTGACATTTTTGGGTAGGTTCGAGCCTCTGCGGAGGGAGAAGCAAAGTCGCTTGGTTCTGACGCAACCTATCAAGAAGTCTTTACCTGGTCTTCTGTTATTCTGCCGTAGGTTTCTTTAATTTCAGAAATTGTTTTTGATTTTTGATTTTTGTGTGTGTGGGTTAAATGGGTACTTTTTATTTAAAAATATTATTATAATTCTTTAACTTAAAGGGGACTCAAATTAGTATTCATATTAGTTTTATGGTTAATAATGTGTTAAACCATGATGAGTTGGTGGCAAATTTTGCTAAGCATTCTGGTTTTTCTTATCATATTAGGAGATTAAAATACGATCTTCTGTTTAGTCAACATTTTGGAAGTAGATTTCTTGCTTGCAGAAGCAAAATTTGCTTTCATTTGTGCTTACAAAAGTAGGTAAGCTTTTCTGATGTACATATGCTTACGTAAAAGATGCTTATCTGGTGGTTTAAACTTTATTCTCCATTTGTAACAGAATCTTATTACAGAATAGGGTCCGTTGTGTCTGCGAATGTAGTGATGAATTTTTGAATGTTTCATATACAGAATGCTACACTTGCTAACAAATTTTACAAACGTTTTCTATACAAATGAATGTGGCACCAGAATAGCATTTAACACATTTTCCCATCATGTAAAAGGAATATATTCAATATCTGAAACATCATTTTTCAAAAATTTGTTGTAAGTTTTGTATAACACTTACTGTTTCCACATTAATTACTATTTGTACTTGTATAGAGCGTGAATAAGGTTGTTTCCTGCAATAAATTGTTTTATCAAATTTCAGGTTTCTTTTTCCCGCCTTAGGAGGCTTGTTATTTGGGTACGACATCGGTGCCACCTCTGGTGCCACCATATCATTGCAGGTACAGTCACTCGTTGGAATGTGTCCCACATTGTCTAGAGTTACCCCCACTGTACTGAGTATAAGACTCCAGTTTCCATCTCCTTAATACATGGATTTTAAGGAGAAGTGTGGGTTGGGCTTTTCAATTTGGTATCAAAGCTTGGTTGGGCCTGTAATTAGTGTGCCGTTTATCCGGTTACTATATTGTGGTTCAGGAGAGTGTGTTGGAATGTGTCCCACATCGTTTGGAGTTGCCCCAGTTTCCCTCTCCTTACTACCTGGGTTTTAAGGAGAAGTGTGGACTGAACTTTTCAATTTTACTGTTCATGGGCCACTTTCCAAATGTTCTAATGCTTACTAGTTTCTTTAAAAAATTTGTATTCTTGAATCTCGATTCATGATTTTGATGATCTTGCAGTCACCTGAACTCAGTGGCACAACTTGGTTCAACCTGTCAGCTCTTCAGCTAGGTCTTGCGGTACGTTTCACACTTTCTTTTGTACTTCTGCATACATAGTCAAATGTGCACATTATCTCTATATACCATGCCAATGAATCACTGTCCTTTCTTTTCTTACATGGCCTTGAATATAGGTTAGCAGTTCCCTTTATGGAGCTCTTCTTGGTTCAATCCTCGTCTACCCAATAGCAGATTTCCTTGGTACATCTTTTTCGTAGTTATGTATTCTGAGAAATATTTAGAACAAGTCCATGATTATTTTTAAAGCATATTCATAGATGATTTAGCAGATTTCCTTGGTACATCGTTTTCGTAGTTATGTATTCTGAGAAATATTTAGAACAAGTCCATGATTATTTTTTAAGCATATTCATAATGATTTTGTGAAGGGAGGAGGCGAGAACTTATCATAGCAGCTCTACTTTATGTGCTTGGTGGTTTCGTCACTGCCTATGCTCCGGGCCTCGGGATTTTCTTATTAGGACGGCTTCTATATGGCCTTGGTATTGGTTTGGTGAGCTTCTTTGGGTTCTTCTATACCATTCTTGGTAGCTGGTATGGTGATGCTTTAAAAATGAGGAATTTAATATTTTTTAATAGATTTGGTTTGACAGGCCATGCATGGAGCTCCTCTTTATATTGCGGAGACTTGCCCATCTCAGATTCGTGGGACTCTAATATCATTAAAAGAACTTTTCATAGTTCTGGGGATTTTGGTGTGTTTCCAAACAATTATTACTTAAATTTCATTGATTTTCTTTTTCTTTTTTTTTTGATGATGGCTGAGTTGGAAGTGGACATTTTTGTAGTTGGGTTACTTTGTGGGTAGCTTTCAGATTAATGCAATTGGAGGATGGCGGTACATGTATGGGGTTAGTGCCCCAATTGCTCTGATAATGGGATTAGGTATGTGGAGTCTCCCGCCATCTCCACGCTGGTTACTTCTCCAGGCAGTGCAAGGTAAAGGGTCTATACAGGAGTTGAAAGAAAAGGCCATCTCTGCCTTGAGCAAGTTGAGGGGTCGGCCTTCAGGTGACAAAGTGTCTGAGAAGCAAGTAGAGGACTCCCTCGACTCTCTAAAGTCTGCTTATACAGATGAAGAATCTGATGGAAGTATCTTCGAAGTATTTCAGGGGCCAAGTTTGAAAGCATTCTTCATAGGTGGAGGTTTGGTCCTTTTCCAACAGGTATTATTTTGCCATCATGAATTATTTCCCGAATAACATATATCATGGAGAAAATGTGGAGGTTTCAATTTGATAGGCTTATACAAGTGATTGATTGATTGTGACAGATAACAGGGCAGCCAAGTGTTCTATATTATGCTGGTCCAATCCTCCAGGTACTTGAGACAATCCAAAGTCTTTTGTGCATGTTATCAATTTGCCTAACCTTGTTGTATTTTTGTTATATTGTATCTCAAGAGTGCTGGGTTCTCTGCGGCCTTCTGATGCTACTCAAGTTTCAGTTGTGATTGGACTATTTAAGGTACTTGTGGTAATCTTTTCTAAGTTTACTTCTCGAACTCCCCAATTGCAGGATTTGAGATTCGCCACACACACTGTCCTCTTTCTGGTGTTGATTATATCCATTGTCTGGCACTGTGCTTTAAAAGAGTAATATCTTTTGCTAATTAATCCTCCTGCAGTTGCTGATGACAGGTGTAGCTGTCCTAAAAGTGGATGATATTGGGAGAAGACCCTTGCTGATTGGTGGTGTCAGTGGAATTGTATGCATATTGTTACTCATACAAAATTAATTCTAAATTGATTTTTCTTTTGTCTACATTCAACTTGTTAATAGAGAAGCCTTAAGCCTTACTTCTTTCTCTGTGTTGTAGGCCGTCTCTTTATTTCTCCTTTCAGGTTATTACAAATTTTTCGGAGGGTTTCCTTTTGTTGCAGTTGCTGCTTTACTCCTTTATGTTGGCTGCTATCAGGTGCTGTCTTGTTGATTGACACTTCGTTCTTTCATATCGTGCTTTATTTGGTTTATCTTCAAATTTTTTTGTGCATCCTGTATCAGAAGAAGACATAACTTCAATCATTGAGTTTCGAAAAGAAATAAATTAGAGTAATAGATTAGAAAGACAAGGAGCTAATCTTCCAAGAAATTATTTTTTTCCAATTTCAAGGTTGGGTAATGATTTCTCTGTTCTTCATATAACATTTCAGATATCATTTGGACCTATCAGTTGGCTTATGGTGTCAGAGATATTTCCACTCCGCACGAGAGGAAAAGGGATTAGTCTTGCAGTTCTCACAAATTTTGGTTCAAATGCTGTTGTTACCTTTGCTTTCGCACCTTTGAAGGTTTTGATTGTCTTCTACTAAGTCCATTCCCTTCAAAGGCATTTTTCATGGGTTCACAATGAAAATCACATTGTGGAGTGATTGCCAACATTTACATTTCCTATTTCTGCAGGAGTTGCTGGGTGCAGAAAACCTTTTCCTTCTTTTTGGGGCAATTGCTTTGGTATCACTTGTGTTTGCAGTACTCGTTGTCCCAGAAACCAAAGGATTGAGCTTGGAAGAAATTGAATCCAAAATCTTGAAGTGAAAGCTCGAAAAAAGCAGAGCTGTCAAATGAGCTTCCATTTACCGAAACTTTTGGTTACATCTGTTGATATGTTTCTCAGATGGGCTTTGGGAGGTGGTATCTATGCCTAGTCTAGGACGATGTATCATTATGTAACTATTTTCTTCTGAGTAATGCTAGGGATCATAAAAAAAATATTATGAAGATGATCATAAAGATTCTCCACCTTTGGATTAATAAAACACTACACACTAATCAAAGGATAAAAAATGCATTTCATGATATTTTTTTCATGATCCCTAATATTATTCTTTTCTTCTTATCACAATAGAAATGAAATTTCAATTGTTGTAGCTTTCAGCTAAGAATATTGATAAGCCGACATTTCCTTTTATAAGAATTCCAAATTTGCGGCACCATACAATTTGGATTTCCTTGATCTAATTGAATGGTGAAACATGATTCATGTATTTGACCCCAAGTAATTGGAAAAAAGCCTTTTCGAGTTGAGTTGAGAATATGTTTTGGATTTCACCACACCTCACAGAACAGCAACCTAAACATTTCCTTGCTGCACTCCATTTTACAGGACCAGAACCTTGAGTAAACATGTAAACATCTTTCTTGTTTCGTATGGCTGTTTCGGTTTGATATATGTACACCACCAGGGAGGACTTGCATGAACTTGATCGGATGTGGCTGGTGCTTCACGGCTTGTAAAATTCACAGCGACCTTAACTCTGAATTTCTGGGTGGGGGTACTATATTGGGAGAAGGCAAAGAATGGTTTCTGTTATTGAGAGGATGGCAACTATTGCATTGCTCACGTGTAAAAGCATTTATATAACACACTGGTAGCTATGTTTTGAGATTGATTTGGGTTTTAAATATAGGATCTATTGTTTGAAATGATGTGCTGAACACAATAAAAACTGAGCAGAAAAGAATTCACAGTTCGGGTTTATTTATGTTGGTCCAAATTTTAAGGCTACCAACTTTGCTTGGTTTGGACCTAAATACAGCAAAATTTATCTGTTTTTGTTTTTTGTGGAATTTTGAATTAAGTGATAAGGCAAGGAACCAAAACTTATAATGTGTTCTAACTCGTAAGCTCATCCCCATTTGATTATTCTAAGCTTAAAATTACTAGAAAATAGTAGATGTAGACATACTTCCTGCTTTTGGATTTTCTCCCCCTGGTAATCCAGGGGCTCTGTCCACCTCATTTTCTTTCATATGCCCTATTTCTTCTATTTTTCATTGTTTCATTTTCTTCTATTTTTCTTTGTTTTATTTTCTTTGGGTTTTTCAAGGAAGGACTTATTCACGGTGTCAAACAAAAATGATAATAATGGTTTGCTTTCTTGGATAATTAGCAAATGAAAAATTATTCTAGTGGTGAAGAAAGAAGCTTTAATTCTGACCTCAACAGTCAACTACTTCATGATATGGAAAGTTTATCCTATTTTGTACACAACCAACCAATGGTTGTCTTGAACCCTGTCACCACCATTCACTTAGCCAATCCCCATTGTGTGGCCGTTACAACCCCTTAAATCTGTCCACATAACTCATATCTCAGCACTAAATACTAAAGTACACATTCATCACTCTCTCTCAGACAACTTGTTGAGTCTTCTGTAATCACCGCCTCCAGTGTCCAGAGCAGGCCATCCATGGCTTCAACTGTCACAACTGTCGGAGCTGTTAACAGAACACCGGTACTATCTTTTTCCTGACATTTACACCAATCTATATTGGGCTTTGTATGACTTTGATGCAATTAGTTCCATTACTGATCTAAAATTCCACTATTCTCATGATTCATTTTAGAGGACCTTACATGCATCCATGATTGAATTGAGAGGTGTCTTAAACTGAAGAATTTCAGTTGGACAGCTTTTCACAAGAAATGAATCTCTGTACATTTATAAAAGGTCCCATATGAGTTCTTCTGTGTTGGCTGTGTTTTTCGTTTCTGTTTTCGTTTTTCAGAAAACACAGATTTCTTCTGAAACTACAATCTTTTTATGGGTATTCATTATTATTATTATTTTACTTCTTTGTCCGGGTTATGGAAATTGTGAAGCTCTGACCATGTGTTTGAACTTTTAACCGTGCGGTTTCTCTGTGTTTGATGCAGTTGTGCTTGAACAGCTCCAGTTCTGGAGGTTCTGTCCCTAGCTCAGCCTTTCTGGGTAGCAGTTTGAAGAAGGTGAACTCTAAATTCACCAAATCAAAGACTGAGTCTAAGAACTTCAAAATTGTAGCTGAAATCGATGAGAAGAAGCAGACCGACAAGGACAAATGGAGAGGCCTTGCCTATGATGTCTCTGATGACCAACAGGACATCACCAGAGGAAAGGGAATGGTCGATTCTCTCTTCCAAGCTCCAATGGGCGCTGGAACCCATGATCCTGTCATGAGTTCTTACGAATACATCAGTTCCGGACTTCGCCAGTAAGAACCAATGTTTGTGGTTGTGTTTATATGCATATTCATTTCTATTTCTATAAAATCATTATGGGATGGTAAACTGTGTTTCAGATACAACCTGGACAACAACATGGATGGGTTCTATATTGCTCCCGCTTTCATGGACAAGCTTGTTGTTCACATTACAAAGAACTTCATGACCCTTCCCAATATCAAGGTAATATGTTGACATCAATTGACTGTCTTATAACTTGGAAAGAACAAAGAATGAACAAATTCTTGTGAATTTATCAAAGGTCCCTCTCATTCTGGGTATCTGGGGAGGCAAAGGTCAGGGGAAATCTTTCCAGTGTGAGCTCGTCTTTGCCAAGATGGGTATCAAGTGAGTTCATAATTTAACTACTTTGTACTATACTCTAAGAAGCACAGACAGAAACGCGACACATTATTTTTAAAAATGCAAGCACTTTATATGGGGGACACATGATTTCCAATTCCTATTTTATCTGTAAAGCGAGATGTGTTTTCTTGGTTGTGTTTTGATTTCATGGAAATGGAATTTCAGCCCCATCATGATGAGTGCTGGAGAGCTGGAAAGTGGGAATGCAGGAGAACCCGCAAAGTTGATCAGGCAAAGGTACCGGGAAGCTTCAGATATCATCAGGAAAGGGAAAATGTGCTGCCTATTTATCAATGATCTGGATGCCGGAGCTGGTAGGATGGGTGGAACTACCCAATACACTGTCAACAACCAGATGGTGAATGCCACCCTTATGAACATTGCTGATAATCCCACAAGTGTCCAGCTTCCTGGTATGTATAACAAGGAGGATAATGCCCGTGTTCCAATTATAGTCACAGGTAATGACTTCTCCACATTGTATGCTCCTCTCATTCGTGATGGTCGTATGGAAAAATTCTACTGGGCTCCAAATCGGGAGGATCGCATTGGTGTTTGTAGGGGCATCTTCAGGACTGACAATGTGCCCGATGAGGATGTTGTCAAGATTGTCGACACCTTCCCTGGTCAATCTATTGGTAATCATATTGAACTCACATCTCAAAAATAATTTTTAATGAAAAGTTAAATGTCAATGGTATTGATTAAATTTTTTATAATTCAGAGGAAACTAGATGCAAAAGCACAATTTTAGAGAAGCAAGTAGTTGTTGCCTTGATATTTGGAAAATAATTTGAGGTTTTGTGAATTATTTACCGTTAATGGCATGATAGAAAATGGAGATCTTTCTAAGACAATGGATAGTTTGTTGTAATAATTTAATCTCAAGAAATTTTAATGTAAATTTTTTTTTTTTTGATTGGCACTGGGGTGTTCGGATCAAAACCCAACTAATCCCTAGGGGTGCACAGGCGAGCAAGGAGTTTTTTTGCAAATGCACCACGGTTTATTCAAAGGTTTACCCCAAGTCCAATGACCCCAAGAATTGTTAGCACCTAAGAGGTTTCGATCCTTGAACCTTGGAGGGCGCACACCCCACGACCCAAGGCCTTGCCACGAGGCCAACCCCTTGTAATCTAAATATTGAAAGAAAATAAACCTGAAATATGGATTTGTAATAAATAAACCTGAAATATGGATTTGTAATAAATTTTGTTTGTCATTCTGCAGACTTCTTTGGTGCCCTTAGAGCCCGAGTCTACGATGATGAAGTGAGGAAGTGGATATCAGGTGCCGGAGTTGACACCATTGGGAAGAAGCTTGTGAACTCAAAAGAGGGTCCCCCAACTTTTGAGCAGCCAAAAATGACACTTGAAAAGCTTCTTGAGTATGGTTACATGCTTGTCCAGGAACAAGAGAATGTGAAGAGAGTCCAATTGGCCGACAAGTACTTGAGTGAGGCAGCCCTTGGTGATGCAAATCAGGATTCCATTGACAGAGGGACTTTCTAATGTTAGAATCCTTGATCCTGGAGGTATTAATTGGAAGATTAACCTTTTTTCTGATCAAATTAAAACATTAGGATTAGAGGTGTTTTTAAAAGTTGTGTCTTTTCGATGTAGGCCAGGCAGCTCAGCAAAGTTCATGTTCCTGTCCCTGAAGGATGTGAGGACCCATGTGCAATAAACTTAGATCCTATACCTAGGCCTGCTCTATTTTTCATGTATTGGCTCTTTTGGGAAGGTGATCTGATTTCTGTAAATGATATGAATTGCAGGCATGGCTACCTTTGTTTTCATGACTAATGTTGTGTAAGTTCTGTTGAAATGTATATTATATTTGCACTTAATTGGTGTGTTGTGTTATTTTATAAAGTATTTTTAACTCTCTCTCTCTCTCTCTCTTGTTTACTTGTTTTTTTATCTTCAGTTTTCCTTAGAAACAGGGGTTTGTACACTTGATTGCTAAAATTAAAAATGAAAACTGTTATGTAAGTTTAAAGGGATTGCTAGACAAAACTAGTCATATGATTTAAGGTATTCATGGAAACTATGTGATATTCTTCACAAAAGAATTTACAAGAATCAGATATTTTGAGAAATGTATGGATAGAGAATCGGATATGGTTAGGCATTGTGTGGTTGCTACCTGCCTTAAGGTTCCAATGTCCAAATCAATCAATTTCTTGCTTTGTTTTATCCACTATTATTTGTGCTATACATTTTTTACTCTTCTGCAAAGTTTGGGAATTACAATAAGTAATTGAACTAATTAATTGAGCTTGAGAGCCAAACCGATAGAAAGAACAAATTTGGTTAGTGATCATGCAAGTTTTGAAATGAATTTGAATAGTTCGACCTGTAAGACCCTGGAAAAATTCAAAAAAAAAAAAAAACAAAAACAAAGTGAAAGTATTCGAGTATGATAAACGGGTTTCAAAGAAGCCTAAGCTTGCATTGGTTTTGTGTAAAACATGATGGAGGATTGTGGAGTTTTTTTTTTATAAATATTCTTAAAAAAAAATAATTTAGAGAATTGATTCACTTTTCAAACTATTTGAAAAACTAATCTACTTTTGAAATTGCATTCATTTTGAAAATGCGATTTCAATTGAAATCAAATGTTGAACATGCAATTTCATCATGTCATCATAAAATGTATTTTCAACCTGTGATTTCAAGGTAAAATTGTATGTTGAAAATACAATTTCAATTTCAAAATCGCATTTTCAAAATGCGAGTTCAAAAAATAGGTTAGTTTCCCAAATAGTTTGAAAAGTTGGTCAATTCTCTAATTTTTTTTTTATTTCCAGAATATTAAAAAAAAAACTGGAGGATTGTGCATTCATTGTTGAGGATTGAACTTTTCACTGATTGAACAGTGAACACCTAAGTGAAAAAAGTATAGTAAATAACCTAGCTTGGAGTATTAATGCATTAACGCCCCGTTTGGTAGAATTGTGGAAAAATGATTATAAATTATAACTTAACAGCTTATAGCTTATAACTGTGAACATAAGTTGATTTTTGACTTATAAATTAAGTTTCTCCTCCTCCACTCAAAGAATAAGTTGATTTTTGACTTAGAAAAAATTATAAGCTGTATTGTTAAGCGGAACCAAACACATCAAAATAGCTTAAATTAAGCTAAAAACTGAAATCAGCTGGAAATAAGCCCTACTAAATAGGGCCTAAAAAGATTTCTGCAATCTTCCCTCCTCTTCATTTGAGAAATTGATTGGTTTACTAATAAATAATAGTCTCTGAACATATATACATGATTCTATTTTAACCGATATTACATACACTCAACAAACAATCATGATTTTTATTAACGCATTCAAATCATGTTCTAGCATATTCGAGACATAAAAAATTTCCAATTCAACGATTAGTGTATAGAGTAGGGTTTTGGACAAAAAAATTTATTGAATTGGTTGAGGTTAAGTTATTAAATTGACCAAGTTAATAATTTTGCTCTTAAAATTATAATATATACCGCTCGTGCATATTTATCATAAAAAATATTAACAATTAAAAATAATTGGATCAATTTGAGACAAATAAAAAATTTAGGAACAAAATTAATTGAACTGAAATTATAAGGATCAAAATGACACAAGAGCAAAGTATAAGAACTAACAATATAAATTACCCAAATAAAAATTAGGGTATATTTAAAAGCTTTAAAAAAAAAAAAAAATCTTACCTTTGGTAAGGAAGAGATGGTGAGAAGATGAGATTTAGATTCCCTACTTTTCACCTACGGTGCACCTTAGAAAACGCATCAAAAACTACCAACCATAAATTTTCCCGCGCTTTAACGACCCACTTCCACCAAGACGATTTCTTTTCCTCCAACGGTCAAATTTCGTGCTACGGCGAGGACATCCCGAATCCTGTTGATCCGAACCTCTTGGCTCAGTTACAGCAACATGGGTCTGTACACACTCCTTACATTCTCAACAAACTTATATCCTTTTGCGCCAAGTCGTCTTTGTTTTACATGGGTATTCAAGCTCATTCCATAGTTATCAAGATGGGTTTCAACTCAAATGTATATATCAACAGTGCTCTTGTTGATATGTACGGTAAATGTGGTTTTATCTCATGCGCTCAACAACTGTTCGATGAAATGTGTCACAGAAATGTAGTCACTTGGAATTCATTGATGTCTGCTTATTTGCATACCCAATACCCTGAAATGGCCATTGAATTGTTTCTAGAGATGTTCAAAGGGAAGATGTTTCCGACGCCAATTAGCATTTCGACTGCTCTGGTTGGTTGTGTGCAATTAGAAGATGGAGAATTGGGTGTTCAGGTGCATTGTTTTTGTTTGAAATCTGGGTTCTGCTTTAATGTTGTTGTGTGTACGGGTTTAATTGATATGTATTCTAAGTGTTTGACTATTGATGCTTCGAGGAGAGTTTTCAATGAAATGCCGGACAAAAATGTTGTTACCTGGACTTCATTAGTTACCGGATATGCTCAGAATCGACAACCTGATGAGGCAATGATTTTAGTTAGGGAAATGTTGCGTTTGGGTGTTAAGTCAAGTTACGTGACTTATAATATTTTGTTGAGTTCATTTCATTGTCCAGATGATTTGGATCATTGCAAACAAGTTCACTGTTGCATAATTCGGGAAGGCCTAGAGTCTGATATGTACTTAACAGTAACATTAGTAACTGTATATTCGGAATGCAGCCGTAGCTTAGAGGACTTCTACAGGATTTGCTCGACAATTACAATATGGGATCAAGTTTCATGGAATGCAGTAATTTCTGGTTTCTCTAATTTAGGAGACGGTCGTGATGCCCTCATATGCTTTTCTAAAATGAGGCAGGCAGGCATTACTGTTGACTTCTTCACATTTACAAGCATTTTGAGAGCAACTGGAATTATTTCAGCTCTTGAAGTGGGGAAACAAGTTCATTGTCTTGTTATCAAGACTAGATATGCTTCAAATGTGTGTGTACAGAATGCGATTGTCTCCATGTATGCAAGATGTGGTAAGATTGATAATGCAAAAAAGGCATTTTTATCAATGAAGCAATATGATTTGATTTCATGGAATTCGCTGCTTTCTGGATTTGCTCATCATGGGTATGGCAGGGAAGCTGTTCAAATGTTTGAACAAATGAGTAAAACTGGGGTTAAACCTGATCTGACCACATTCCTGGCTGTGCTTTCTGCTTGTAGTCATGTTGGGTTGCTGGACAAGGGACTTGAGTATTTTGATTTGATGAAAAGTGATGACTCCCTTCAACCACTTAAACTAGAGCACTATGCTTGTATTGTGGATCTATATGGTCGAGCTGGGTATCTCCATGAAGCAGAAGCATTTATCAATAGCATGCCAATAGAGCCAGGACCCTCAGTTTTCAAAGCTCTTCTAAGTGCCTGTAAAGTTCATGGAAATACAGAAATCGCTGTGCGTTCTGCGAGAAAGCTTGTGGAGCTTTGCCCTAGTGATCCTGCAACTTATGTACTGCTAGCAAGTGTCTTGGCTAATGAGGGTTATTGGGATAATGCAGCTGAGGTACGGAAGCTTATGTGTGATAAGGGAGTGAGAAAGAAGCCTGGTTCTAGCTGGATTTGAGTTGATGAAGACGAAATTGATCCTTTGTTTTGGCTTCTTTATCAAACACACATTTCCAGTCATTTTTCTTTTGTCCAATGCATAATGGTTTGGCATGAAGTGAGGCATCAAGGTCAGATTCAATTATTAAGTTGTGGTTTCCTTTTTCAAGTCCTATCTTTGGGATCCTGCAGACGCAGCCAAGCTTCTTCTACATGGTGCTTGCATTATCGATGGAGCACAAGAAACAAAATGCTCATTGGTTAATGCAAAGGGTTCATCTAATTAATTGCCAATTGAAACTTCTGGATTTTGTCCTGCTTCTGTTGTGTGAAGTCTAAACTAGTCAGGCAATTACCCACTTCTCCTCCAAACAATTTTTGAAGAACTGTTCATTCTGTCCTCTGTGAATATCACAAGGCAGGCTGGGATTTCCGAAGACTGAAGATCATGTTATGATTCTCCAAATTATTTCTTCTGATAAAAATTGCAGTATACAGGACTTTCAATTTGAAACTTCTACCCTGTTTCTCTTTTTCTGGTTTCATAACTCGAAATGAAGCAAGCGATGATGGCAAGTTTCACTTTTTTTAATAATCTGTCCATTGGTTGATGAACTTGTTGCAATTTAGCTTGTTGGGATGCTCTTTTTCTGGTTTCATAACTTGAAATGAAGCAAGTAATGACGGAAAGTTTCACTTTTTTTAATAATCTGTCCATTGGTTGATGAACATGTTGCAATTTAGCTTGTTGGGATGATACTCAATGTGAGCCTGATGAGACACAGCATCACAGATTTATGAATCTTTTAAAAATTGGTATTGATCTGTGTTGGTAAGCCAGCTCAAGGGGTTTTCTGTTTGATATTGCACTTCAAACTTCAATCTTGATCAGAAATAGCATAACATGCCACATTTTTTTTTTTTGCTTTGGCAGTCATTGATGTCATAGTGAACTCTATGTACAGTGAACACATTTTGTTTATACTGAATCTGATCTACTATTTTACCTTGGTTGTGGACTTGAAAAAAGAAGTTATATTGAAGAATTCATCATGTATAATGCTTTCTATCTTAAGATGAAGCTGGAAATAATTTTATCCTCTTCGTGCAATAGATAGAGATTTGCCCTATTTTTAAAAGTGAGATCAGGATCACCAAGTCACACTATCAATTTTACCATCGAATCAGAATCACTCATTCACTCTACCCATGCTCCTGACCATACCAGATCCCTCCTCTCTATCTCCCTTCCAGTAGCTGTCGGCCACTACCCCTTTCCTTTCTCTATTTCACCTCCCCTCTATGTGGGATCTTGATCTCTCTTCACAAATCCAAAATCCAAACACAACTTAAAGCCAATTCATTCAGTTTTTTACTTTTTGGAGAGGAAGTTTAGCCTAAAAATTCTCATTTGTAACAAGCAAGCAGTCCCAGACTCTACCCTAAAAGCAAAAGGCTATGGAAGAGGATGACAGTTAGTTGCTCCAAGGTCCAGTCAACTCCTAATTTTAGAATGGAACCATTGGTAGCCAGGTGGACACAAGCAATACATCGTCTTTGTCTATCGCCACATGTAAAACTGAAACCCACAAACTCTTTTTTCTGTTTTTTTAAAAATACAAAGATAAAGAAATTCATATTTAACACAAAGACAGAATACCTATTGTCCACACAAGAACCCCGAAACTAATGCACAAACATCATTGATGCTCTTAAATTTTCCTCCATGTACAAATACAGACACCACGCACCATAGGTAAGGATAGAGATTAACAGGGCAGGAATTCAAAACTCTGCTCTTGTAAATTTGCTGTGCAATGGCTCAAATGCATGCCGTACGAAGGATCGACACTGATGAGTCTCCTCAAACTCCTAGAGCTCGTGCGTCCCCGACTTTTGAACAACTTGTCCAAGGTATATATATAATTGCATATCATTACTGTGATAAAATGAGTATTAACGCGAAGGTAGTATAAAAATGCATGAATGACGAGCACTGCATAATCTTGCCCTTTCTAGATCCTGTTTTGGCACAAAAATGCATGAATAAACAACAAAATACAACATTTTCATACCAGGTGATGCCTCGAGGTATCCCTCACCTACACTTGGGAAGGAGCATGGCCACAAAGAATATTATGTGGACCATAACAAGAAATCAGTTCTGTCCAAAGTAAAGGAGACGGCTCAGAAGATGCGGCGCAGTCTCAACAAGAAAAAGCATGATGAGCATGAGGATAGCAGGCCACCATCATCGGGTGTTATCAGGGATGATGATGATGATGAAGATGAAGATGAAGATGAAGAAGGAAATGAAGATGATGAAGATCCCGAATATCTTGGAGCCCCAAGTAATATCGTTGCAATCCTTATATATATGGTCTATTTGGTGCAACTTTTCTTAAGATGAAAGTAAATAATTAGAAAACAAAAGCTAAAAGTACCCATTTCCCACTTTCTTAACTTCTAGATAATCAGCTTATTTTAGTTTGTTTAAGTTATTTCTACCCCCATAATTTGTTAGTAGAAGCTGCACTAAATAGATTGACACAGACTTAAAAAAAAAAAAGTAACACGTAATTCTATAAGCTACGCCAAATTGGTTATAATTCCATGACTAAGATTCCTGTTCAAATCAAACTTTTGTCTTGCAGTGTATGAATCAGAGCTGGCACCTGAGTCCTACAAAGAGACAGCGCGACAACACCCCAGAGCAATTCCTGTGGTTTCTGAGAAGCATGTTTTATCGGGAAGTGTCAAACATGAAATGGAGCAAGAACTAGAGAAGAAGCCACTTAGTCCCGACAAGACAATAACTGATGCAGTTTTTGAGACGGTTGGACCAGCATATGCTGCTGTATCAGGTGCAACTCACACAATAGCTTCAAAGATTGCTGGCCTGACTATTGCAGCACCGGCTGGAACAGTCCCCACAAAGTGTGCTGACAGTGGAACTCCAAAACTTGTTAGAGTTCATGAGATTAGAGAGCATGGGACTGCTGGTGCTAACGAAACATGGGATAAAGGTGTTTCTGTGAAGGAATACGGGACCCACAAGCTTGAGCCTGGGGAAGATGAGAGAGCACTTTCTCATCCAAAGAAAACTCAAGGCGATATGGTGGAGAAGGTGAGAGAGGCTGTAACTTCATTGCTGCATAATGAAGAGTCGTCCCAATCAATAACTAGACCTACAAATTTAACAGCACCCATTCCTGTTTCTACCTATCCACAAGAAGGTAATTTTGCTTATATATAAATCTTTTATTTGTCGAGTTGTGAATATCAATTGGGAGAAAATAATGACCAATGGTTTGTTGCAATATACAGTTATTGAGGAAGAAAACAGTGGAAGAATACTCCAAGCCAACTGAAGTGGAAGAGCTTTCACATGCAAATAAAGAAACTGTTTTGTGGATTTGTTGTACTTACTTTTATCTATTGATGATAATAAATTCAACTCAATGATCAGCATGAACTGGTGTAAACTTACTTATATAGAAATGTATATCAGCAATAAACTGTTTTTGCAGCTTCAGAAAAGTTCAAAATTTAATCACAAATTGATTTGAATAATTTTCTGTCGAAATAATCAATTTATTTCAGAAGTCCTATGATCCCTTTCAAAACCAAAGATGAATCTTTCTATTCATTTGGTTCTCAATCTCAATTACTTCAGTTACTTATTGTAATTCCCATCCTTTTTTCCACTTTATGAACGGAATGAATCTAAACTATCTAATTCTCTGGTCATATTCCAAAATAAAAATAGCAAACTCTTAACTACTTCAAGATAAAAAATGTTCAGAAGATTCTACTGACAAAACAAAAGATACACAAGTTTTCAGATTCTTTTACAATGTAAATTATCCGATTCGTGTAAATTCCTTTCCCTAGCATTCCTTTTATAACAGTTCTCATTTTACTTTTAGCAATCAAGTGTACAAATAACTGTTTCAAGGAAAACCGAAAACAAATATAAGTAAACAAAAGAGAGGAGGGAGTTCAAATACTATCAAAATAACACAACACACCTATCAAGAGCAAATATAATTTATATTCCAACAAAACTTACACAACAGTATTCATGAAAACAAAGGTAGCTATGCCTCCAATTCAAATAATTTACAAAAAGCAGATCATCTTCCCAAAACAGCCAATACATAAAGAATAGAGCAGGCCTAGGTTCAATACTGGCAGCTCCCATTATCACTCCTAGCTGTAGGATCAAAGTTTGCTGCAGACGGGTCTGTGCAACCTTCGGGGACAGGAATATGAACTTGTTGAGCTGCCTTGCCTGCATAGAAAAGACACAACTTTGAAAAAATCCTCTGATCCCAATGTTCTGTAGTTTATAAGAAAAAATGGCAAATCTAAAATTAAAACCTCTAGGGTCAAGGGTTCTAACCATAGAAAGTTCCTCTGTTGATAGCATCCTTATTTGCATCTCCAAGAGCTGCCTCACTCATGTACTGGTCGGCCAATTGGACTCTCATCACATTCTCTTGTTCCTGGACAAGCATGTAACCGTACTCGAGAAGCTTTTCAACTGTCATTTTTGGCTGCTCAAAAGTTGGGGGCCCCTCTTTTGAGTTCACAAGCTTCTTTCCAATGGTCTCAACTCCAACACCTGATACCCACTTCCTCACTTCATCATCGTAGACTCGAGCTCTAATGGCACCAAAGAAATCTGCGGAATGGAAAAAAAGAAAAGAAGAAAAATACTTCAAACTCATGTTTTGAGGTTTATTTTCTTTCAAAATTTGCATTCAATTTTTCTCAGCTTTAAATATTGCAACTAATTCTCCATTGTTTTAGAAAATGTTACAGATAATTAAGAGGTTTTCATGCCATTGATGATAAATAATTCACAAAACCTCAAATTATTTTCCAAATGTCAGGGCAACAACTACTTGCTTCTTCTTCACTCTAAAATTGTGCTTTTGCATCTAGTTTTCTCTGAATTATAAAAAATTTAATCAATACCATTGTCATGATATTTAATGTCTTTTCATTAAAAATTATTTCTGAGATGTGAGTTCAATATGATTACCAATAGATTGACCAGGGAAGGTGTCGACAATCTTGACAACATCCTCATCGGGCACATTGTCACTCTTGAAGATGCCAATACAAACACCAATGCGATCCTCCCGAGTTGGAGCCCAGTAGAATTTCTCCATACGACCATCACGAATGAGAGGAGCATACAATGTGGAGAAGTCATTACCTGTGACTATAATTGGAACACGGGCATTATCCTCCTTGTTATACATACCAGGAAGCTGGACATTTGTGGGATTATCAGCAATGTTCATAAGGGTGGCATTCACCATCTGGTTGTTGACAGTGTATTGGGTAGTTCCACCCATCCTACCAGCTCCGGCATCCAGATCATTGATAAATAGGCAGCACATTTTTCCTTTCCTGATGATATCTGATGCTTCCCGGTACCTTTGCCTGATCAATTTTGCGGGTTCTCCTGCATTCCCACTTTCCAGCTCTCCAGCACTCATCATGATGGGGCTGAAATTCCATTTCCATGAAATCAAAACATAACCAAGAAAATACATCTCGCTTTACATATAAAACAGGAATTGAAAATTGTGTATCATGTCTCGCATTTTTTATTTTTTCAAAAATTTGTGGTGTGTATGTGTCCTATCCGTGCTTCTTAAGAGTATAGCACAAAGTAATTAAATTATGAACTTACCTGATACCCATCTTGGCGAAGACGAGCTCGCACTGGAAAGATTTCCCCTGACCTTTGCCTCCCCAGATGCCGAGAATGAGAGGGACCTTTGATAAATGCACAAGAATTTGTTCATTCTTCGTTCTTTTCTAGTCATAAGACAGTCATTTGATGTCAACAAAGTTTAGTTTAATTTACCTTGATATTGGGAAGAGTCATGAAGTTCTTAGTAATGTGAACAACAAGCTTGTCCATGAAAGCCGGAGCAATATAGAACCCATCCATGTTGTTGTCCATGTTGTATCTGAAACACAGTTTACCATCCCATAATCAAATCTAATATATATATTTTTTCTTTAGAAATAGAAATGAATATGCATATAAACACAACCACAAACATTGGTTCTTACTGGCGAAGTCCGGTACTGATGTATTCGTAAGAACTCATGACAGGATCATGGGTTCCGGCGCCCTGTGGAGCTTGGAAGAGAGAATCAACCATTCCCTTTCCTCTGGTGATGTCCTGTTGGTCGTCAGAGATATCATAGGCAAGGCCTCTCCATTTGTCCGTGTCTGTCTGCTTCTTCTCGTCGATTTCAGCTACAATTTTGAAGTTCTTAGACTCTGTCTTTGAGTGGGTGTATTTAGAGTTCACCTTCTTCAAACTGCTACCCAGAAATGCTGAGCTTGGGACAGAACCTCCAGAACTGGAGTTGTTGAAGCACAACTGCATCAAACACAAAGAAACCACACAGTTCAAAGTTCAGACACATGGCAGGAGCTTCATTATTTCCATAAGCAGGCTATGTTTCCAGATAACTCATATGAGACAGTTTTATAAATTGGCACGGATTCATATCCCACGAAAAGCAGACAGTATTCATTCAATCTGTTAGGATCGGTGAGACATGCAAAATAATAGATAATAATTACAAATTACGCGCACACAAAAAAGTACAAGATTTACATAGTTCATCCAAAAATTAGGACTATTGACACGGTCGCTGTGGTTCCATCATGATCACAAAAGGTTCTGCTCCCTCAACTACGTATATATATAATTAAAAACCGATCACAAGTTCAGACATCCACACATACAATGCTTTTTTGGGGTCTTTTTCTGAGTAAATAAATTTTCAGTGTAACTAACATTGCTGTATCAAAAATATCCTTACTTATAGAACTTATGATCGAGTAGTCAGTGTCCGATATTATCAAAATGCACACTACCCCAACACAAATCAATAATGAATCATGAGAAGAGTGGAATTTTATATGAGTAATGGAACTAAATTAATTGCATCAAAGTCATAAAAGATTAATATAGATTGGTGTAAATGGAGGGAAGAAGATAGTACCGGTGTTCGGTTAACAACTCCAACGGTTGAGACAGTTGAAGCCATGGATGGCCTGCTTTCTGGATTCCAGAGGCTGTGATTAATCAGATGAATCTCAACAAGCTGTCTGAGAGAGTGAAGAGAGAAGAGAGAGGAGAGAAAGATTAGTGTTTGGTGGTCTGAGTAGTTATGAGTGAGTGAGCGAGCGAGTACAAAAACATATGGATTGGTTTGTTCGGTCTTAACGGCCACACAATTGGGATTGGCCAAAGTGAACGGTGGGCGTCTTTTAGACAACCATTGGATGTGTACAAATTAGGATATGTATCTTCAAATTCATTAGTTGAGACTATTGAGCTTACAATTTTGAGAAATGTTGGGAATCATGAAATTTTTTTTATGAAAATGATTATGAAAAATTTGTAACCCTTAGATTACCTTGATTAGTGTGTGGTGCTTTATTGTAAATATAATCTAAAGGTCACAAATCTTTCATAATCATTTTCATGAAAAAATTTTCATGATACCAACATTGTTGTACAATTTAACATTATTTCCTCACCACTAACATTATTTTCATTTCTTAATTATCCAAGACAGCAAAACCATATTAATATTTTACTTTTTAAATTAGAGGGAAGAGTCAAACCTCTACTATACTTGAAAAATCCAAGAAAATAAATAGTAATATTATATATAAACCAATTTTTAATAATTTTTTTTATTATTTAGACACAGACCTAGTGGACATAGATATTTTTTAAATTGGGCCTTTTGTTAATAAACGGTATGATTGGTCTCTCAAATTAGTCAGTTCAATAAATCGAATACAAAGTTATAAAAAACAAATAAATAAAAGCTTATACCTTTGTTTGTAGTGATAAAAATCTGGTTGTGTACATCTAAATAAAAAACATTTAAAGTAAAAAAGGGCAAAATTTAAGAAATATGGCGTAGGAAAGAAAATGAGATGGACAAAAGAGCCCTTGTTTGTAAATAATATCCAAAAACAGAAAGTATTACTATGCATAATGTGTATGTTAAAAGTTTGGACAAATTATATTGACACCCCTTCATGTTTGTTGTTGTTACATTAGGATCTATATAGTTTTGAAAATTACACATTCATACTTAAAAATTAGAGTTATATTGTAATTTCATATTCTGTCAGTTGCTTAACAAATCTTACTCATGTCAAGAATTAAATGTCAAAATCTCAATTTTATCCTCATGAAACACGACTTCCAAATTATCTCTTCAATTCATCTAAGAGAAATCTCAACATTTTCAAGAACTACCATTTTTCATAAATTTTCACTCGCCGCCTCCCTCTCACACTCTAGACAAACGCTACAATCTTTTTTTTACCTTTCTCTAGCACTATCGTGTCTTTGCCAATGTCTGACTGTTAGGATCATGGACACCCATATTACTAAACAACAAACAATCACACACAAGGAGACACAAATATTTACGTGGTTCGGCACAATGCCTACGTCTACGGAGCAGAAAAGAGAATTTCACTAAAATTGAGCAACATACAAAAATAGAG
Source organism: Camellia japonica (assembly GCA_030407325.1). Lineage (NCBI taxonomy): Eukaryota > Viridiplantae > Streptophyta > Magnoliopsida > Ericales > Theaceae > Camellia > Camellia japonica. The sequence continues at coordinate 57,226,005 of JAPPVO010000003.1, forward strand.
GAGGAGATAAAACTCTCACTCAACTCACAGATTTCTCTCTTAATTTTCCGATACAATTCATCATCTCCCTCCCGTCTCTATTTATACACAGAGAGAGAGAGAGAGAGAGAGGGAGACAAACCCACCAAAATTTCTACCTTCTTAATGGTGAGAGTCAACAATGGCAAGAACGTGAAGAGAAGGGAGAGCTGGCCTTGCAAATGCCCACCTCAGACTTTCACTTGCGGTGGAAGTCCTCGTACGCCATCCTCCTTGACTCTCTGCTTGCATACATGTGGTTAGAGCTAACAATTCTCCCCCTCATACCTACATGCATAACTGACTTTTCACTTAAAGTCCATCCCTGTAATGTCTCTGCAAATTTTGAGTTTGTCTCTCGAGATCATCTTTGTAAGCATGTTAGCTGGATTCTTATCTGTATGGATCTTGATCAGTTCCAATAACGGCTTTTCCATCACTTCGCGTATCCAATGATACCAAACATCAATGTGCTTCGTGCGAGAATGGTATATAAAATTCTTGCTCAAGTTTATGGCACTATGGCTGTCACAATGTACCATGAACTTCTCTTGTTTTAGTCCCAATTCTTGGAGAAACCGCTTTAACCACAATATCTCTTTCCTAGCTTCTGCTGCAGCAATATACTCTGCCTCGGTTGTGGATAAAGCAACACACTTCTACAGCTTGGACTGTCAAGACACAAGTCCCCCTGCGAAAGTGAACAAAAATCCTGATGTATATTTCCTACCATCAAGATCTCCCGCCATATCTAAATCTATATAGCCTTCCAAGACTGGTATAGCATCTCTAAAGCACAAACACATTTTAGATGTACCTTTCAGGTACCTCAGAATCCACTTGACTGCTTCCCAATGCTCTTTCTGTGCATTGGAAAGAAATCTGCTTACTATTCCAACAGCATGAGCAATATCTGGTCGGGTGGACACCATTGCATACATTAAACTCCCTACGGCGAATGAGTAGGGAATAGCCTCCATCTCTTCTCTTTCTTTTGTAGAAGAAACAACAGAGTACTGACTGGCTTGGCATCTTTCATGTTGAACTTTTCAATCACCCGTTCAACGTACATCTCTTGTGACAACCATAACTTCTTGGTTTCCCTGTCACACATAATTTTCATACCCAAAATTTGTTGTGTAGGGCCTAGGTCTTTCATGTCAAAGGACTGTGATAACTTCTTCTTTAGTGACTTAATTGCGGTAGCATCTTGTCCAACAATTAACATGTCATCAACATAGAGCAGGAGTATAATGAAGTTTTCATCGGAAAATTTCTTGACATAAACACACTGGTCTGCAGTAGTTCTCTTGTACTTATGGCCTACCATGAATGAGTCAAACTTCATGTACCACTGTCTCGGTGCTTATTTGAGGCCGTAGAGACTCTTCTTTAATCTGCAGACTAAGTTTTCTTTCCCTTTGACTTCAAAACCTTCTAGCTGCTCCATGTAAATTTCTTCTTTCAGATCACCATGGAGAAATGTCGTCTTCATATCCATCTGTTCAAGTTCCAAATTCAAACTAGCTGCTGGTCCCAAAACTACTCGAATGGATGTCATTTTCATAACTAACGAGAAGATTTCATCAAAATCAATACCTTTTGTAACAACCCTGATCTCTGATTAACATGCAATCCACGATTAGGAATGCTTAATAAGTAATTAAAGTGAAATTATGCATTCACTGCGTGTATTATGTGTTATATGAGTTTCTATCTGTTCTGTGTAGGAATATTTGTCTCTAATTTTGTTTTATTCTGTAAAATTGAAGGTTGTCGGCATCCGATCATGAAATTGACTTGGTTTTTGTGTTAGTTGGAATTTTTAGAGCATTAAGGTAGTTTAATTAAAATTCGGTTCGGAACGATTAAATTAGAATAATTAATGCTCAATTAAGACCAAATTAATGAATTTCTTAGTCAAGCCTATATAAGGCCACCTCAATACCTTTTATACACTTTTGCACTCCCATTTCCTCTTACTTGAACACCAAAACGTGAGAGAGATAGAGAGAGAGAGAGAGAGAAGAGAAATTTGAGCTCAAATTGAGAGGATTGCTAGAGAACTTGAGAATGTGGCTGGAACCTCCATCCATTGATCATCTAGAGCATCATTGACAAGCTTATGTGAGAATTCAACCCTTAGATTGTACAATTGTAATGTGTAGGACATGAACTCCAAAGAATTAAGTAGGTTGATACAAGAATTGAGTTAGAATTGAAGAGAATTGAACCATGTCATGCATGCATGCTCATTTCATCGCAATTTGAAGTTGTTTTCAAAGAATTTCCTCTTGAATGTCCTCATTTTGGCCTTAATCAAAGAATTCAATATGTTTTTGAGTTAGAGACCTCATTTGATCATGTTTTGAAAGCTTTGCTCTTGCACCTTTACATGCATGATATGTAATGATATGGTTTCACAATTTCAAGTTTGAGTTTTGAATAATTGACAAAGCTTTTGGACTTAATTTTGTAACATGATTTTGAATTCACCATGTTTTATCAATTTACTAGTGTTTTCTCAAGTTTTGGGGGCCAAAAGTTGCATTTTGAGACTTTGAATTTGAGTTTTACAGTTTGGAGGTGAATTTGGTAATCCCAGAATTCGCCCTCTCCGCTTAAGCGACAGATCTTGCGCTCGAGCGGCCACCTTTGTTTTTGCATACCCACTCAAGCGACCAAAAGTCCGCTTAAGCGTGAAATGCAAACTCCCAGAAATTTCATGTTTTTGTAGACCGCTCGAGCGGCAAGGGTTGCGCTCGAGCGAGAACTGAGTCTCTCGCTTGAGCGACCATCGAGCGTGAAAATCACACAACTAGTACTTTTTCAAAGTTAGCAGACCGCTCGAGCAAGGGAATCTGCGCTCGAGCGGCCCCTCACATGTTTGCATGTCCGCTCAAGCGAGGGAAGTTGTGCTTGAGCGTGACCCCTGTTTTCTGCAAGTTTGGTTAAGAGTCCCAAAATGCATTTTGGCATTCACATTACATCCTAGGCATTCCTAGACCATGTTTAAGACTCAATAAGAGGCTAAGACTTATAAACACACTAAGAATGAAATGAAAGAAGTTAAGCATCAACCGAGTGTGTGTTTCGTTATGTGTTTCTGCTATGTATGTGTAGGTCACGCGCCACAAGTTATCTGATTTGTCTATTCTGCAAGTGGAGCCATCTGTAAGTAATAACTCTGTAAAGTTATGTTTAACTTTAACTATTTTCTGATGCTATGAAATGATCAGTTTTTTGAAATACGATGTTTTGTATGAATGAATGATTATCCAAATTTCTGAAATGTATTCGTGGCATCCTTAGCACAAGGCCCTTGTCCGGGGGTAACAATACCGTGCCTTTTCAAGCAAGGCCCTTGTCCAGGGGTAATAATACCGTGGTCTCATGGCCCTTACCCGGAGGTAATAATACCGTGGCTTAAGTATATTACAAGTTCCTGGTACCGGAGGTTCCTTATGGAACTAACAAGTAAGATAACGCTAATAGATGTACCATGGATGATTAAGCATGAATTCTGATTTCTGTATAAAGTTTGAACAAGAATATAAATATACATCTGTTTTTTATTTGAATTCTGATTTCTGAATCTGTTAGGGACATCGTTCATTTAAACCCTTTACTCTGTTATTATTCACTAGGCTTCCGCTCACTCTATTATATTATGTATGTAGGTGAGCAAGCGCATGACCAGGCCTAAGCTGCTGCCTGGAAATTTTTGGTTAGCCAGCCATTGTGCCTTCCGGGAAGGTTCCTTTTTGAGATGTCCAGTTTTATAACCTTGCTACAAATGTTTTGCTTTGTTTTGCTTATCTGTACATTGAGCTATGTTCCCTTTTGGCATAATCTGTGTATTTAGGTGACGTAAGACTCATGTATTTATGACGTCGCATATATGTATAAGTTTGTTTTGATGATTTCTGTCTCATATACGTTAACACAGCTCTATGGACATTGTATATTTTCTATATTTGTTTCTGCAGCCCCTTATTATATGACATTCTGTAAGAGGCCTTTGGTAATCCAAGGATTGCTGGCCGATTACGACGCTAAACCTAGAGGGGCAGGTTTGGGTCGTGAAACATTTCTTCTACCCAAAACCTTTGACAACCAATCGAGCTTTGTACTTGACTAGCTTTCCATTGCCATCTTTCTTCAACTTGAATACCATTTGTTCTTCAGTGTTTTTTAACCCTGTGGAAGTTTCACCAAATCATAAGTCTGATTTTTCTGCAAGGACTACATCTCTTCTTGCATAGCTTACTGCCAGCTATTCTTCTTATGATTTTGAGCTTCTGGAAAACTTTTTGGCTTCCTTTTATCAATAAGCAAAATATACTCAGAAGCAGGGTATTTTGACGACATCTTAGATTCTCTCGTTGATCTTCGTAACTGTGGACTAACAGTCTCTGGCGGAGGGGGTTGTGGCTCCCCCTGCTCAACACCTTATTCTTCTGGAACTTCTTCTTTTGAAAATTCATCCTTTAACTCTACATTATTGGTTGCATGCTACGGTAGCTCTTCTTCATTAGTAGCATTCTGTGATGGTGCATGATTGGGAATAATTTTTAAAATATCATCAACTTTGGGTTTAGCTGGTTGTCCAAAGTCTTCTAAGGTTTGGCCTTCTTGAAATACCACATCTTGGCTTCGAATGACCTTCTTGTTTTTCAGATCCCATAATCTGTATCCAACTTCTTCATCTCCATAGCTAATAAAGATGCATGGAGTGGCTTTATCATCCAGCTTCTGTCTATGCTCCTTGGAGACATGTGCAAATGCTTTCCACCCAAACACTCTCAAGTGAGAGTAAAAGATCTCTCTTCTAGACCATATTTCTTTTAGAATCTGAAAATTCAGTAGAACAGAAGGCGATTTGTTAATCAGATAGCAAGCAACATGAACAGCTTTTTCTGAAAATTCATCCTGCAACTCTACATCATTGGTTGCATACTGCGGTAGCTTTCTTCATTAGTAGCATTCTGTAATGGTGCAGGATTAGGAATAATTTCTGAAACATCATCAACTTTGGGTTTGGCTGGTTGCCCAAAGTTTTCTAAGGTTTGGCCTTTTTGAAATACCATATCTTGGCTTCGAATGACCTTCTTATTTTTCGGATCGCATAATCTGTATCTAAATTCTTTATCTCCATAGCCAATAAAGATGCATGGAGTGGCTTTATCATCCAATTTTGTCTGTGTTCCTTGGAGACATGTGCAAATGCTTTACACCCAAACACTCTTAAATGAGAGTAAGAGATCTCTCTTCCAGACCATACTTCTTTTGGAATCTGAAAATTTAGTGGAACAGATGGCGATTTGTTAATCAGATAGTAGGCAACACGAACAGTTTCTCTCTAAAATGGCTTTGGCAGCTTTTCCATTTTGAGCATACATCTGACCTTCTCCACAATGGTTTGGTTCATTCTCTCAGCTACACTATTGTGCTGTGGGGTTCTAGGAACAGTCTTCTCATATCGAATGTCGCGAGTAGCACAGTAGGCTTCAAACTCTTTTGACGTGTACTCACCTCTATTGTCTGTTTGAAGACATTTCAGCTTCTTTTCGGTTTCCCTTTCCACCATGGCATGGAATGTCTGAAATGCTGGAACACCTCAGCTTTGGTCTTTAGGACATAAACCCATACCTTCCGTAATGCATCATCAATAAATGTCATGAAGTATTTTCTGCCACCCAAAGATTCCACTTCTATGGGACCACACACATCAGAGTATACTCTGCTCAATAACTCTGATTGTCCCTTGGATGATGAGTGGAAAACGATTTTATGATGCTTCCCAAATAAGCAGTTGTCACAAGGATTCAATTTTGCATATTTGGGAAAAGGAATAAGAGATTTTTTTTCCCCAAAATATGCAACCCTTTTTCACTCATGTGACCCAACCTTTTGTACCACAAATTTGGTGATGCCTCATCTTCTGCTGCGTTGAGGTAATCTGAATTTACCTCCACATGAGTCTTGTACAGCGTGCCATTTGCCTATTCTCTGGCTACCACAAGAGATCCATTTTTCAGCTTCCATACGCCTTTGCCAAAGTAGTTCTCATAGCCTTGTCGATCTAAAGCTATCCCTGAGATAAGATTCAGGCGTAAATCGGGAATATGCCTGATATCTTTCAACATCATCGTGCATTCAACTTTGGTTTGGATGCGAACATCACCGATTCTCATAATCTTCGAAAACTAGAGTTACCTATCTTCACTGTACCAAAATCTCCAGCTTGGTACGTACTGAAAAACTCTTTCCCGGATATAACGTGGTAGGAAGCTGTTGTATCTACCACCCATTCGGTGTCGTTGTCTGACATATGGAGGCATTCTTCTTCTCCAACAGAGAATAAGGCAATATCCTCTAAGAAAGTAACTGCGGTGTTCCCATCTTCGATCTTTGGCTGTCTAGTGCCTTGTTTTTGTTCTCCCTTCAAGGCATAACAATATTTCTTTATGTAACCCTCCTGGCCATAGTGGTAACACTTAAACTTCGGCCGGCTCGTACATTCTCTGGATTTTCCTCTGTCTTGAGATCTTCCTTTGCTGCGTCCTCTGCTTTTGCTTTTTCTCCTGCCTTGCCTCTACTTCTACCTCTACCTCTACCTTTATTTTCTGTGACGAGGGCATGGACTGATCTCCACTTATGTCTTTCTTTCTTGCCTCTTCACTAAATAAAGCATCAATGACCATGTTCGTGGTTAGTCTTCCTTCAGGTGCAGAGTTACTGAGGGACACCACCAACGTCTCCCAACTATCTAGCAAAGAACTGAGTAGCAATAGGGCCTGCATCTCATTATCTAACTCTATTTTGACAGTTGCTAGTTGGTTCACCAGATTTTGAAACTCACTGGTGTGTTTAACAACAGAGATACCACCTTTCAGCTTCAAATTTACAAGTCTTCTCATTAGAAGGGCTTTGTTCCGAGCAGTCTTCGATTGGTACATGCCTTTTAACTTCGTCTAGAGAGCGTATGCATTAGTTTCCTGGGCGACATGGTGGAAGACATTGTGATCGATCCATTGTCTGATTTGGCCAATGGTTTTCTGATTCTTTCATTTCCAGTCTTCGTCGTTTTCCGTTGCTGGTTTGACTCCATTAAGCTCAATAGGGTCAAACAAATCTCGGCAATACAGGACATCCTCCATTCTGAGCTTTCAAATTGCATAATTGGAAGCATTCAGCTTGATCATGAATCCTAAAGTAGATGTTGATTCCTCCATCAACACTTGTCTCTATAGAAAATGATCTCTATTTAAAAATCAGGCTTCCCTGTTAAGTCCGACTGGTCAAATCAGCCAGAAAAGCACTTCGGATTGCCAAAATAAAAACTGTAAAATTTCAAAATTTGAAATCTGACCATATAGATATGTCTGACATATTCCAAATAGTAGGAAAGCACTATTAGATCACTCAAATCGGACCTCAAATGGCTTAGATCTAGCCAAAATAGGTTGAACAGTTCAGATCGATGCAATCTGGTGCGACTGAGACGCACCAGAAAATTTCTTCGGTTCGGCTGGCGTCAGGATGACGTCAATGGCTTGTCGGCCGACGGCGCGGCTTGGTCAGCAGTGCAGCTCGGTCAACGGCTCTGATTAGCTCGGCTCGGCTCGAATGATGTCAGCGAATAACGGCTAGATGTCAGCGATCGACAGCAAGATGGTGTCACTCCGGTGACTATCTCCGGCCTGGTGACGTCAGCGTCTGGTGTGTACACGTGTAGCGCGTGCTTGCACGTGAGATCATGCGTCTTCTTCCTTTGAAGCCGTGCGGCGTGTGAGCCCGGCATTAGGTGGCACGTGTGGCTTTCTCCAACCTCCGTTTTTTACCCGATTTTCACCACTGTGCTCGTTTCATCGAGTACTTCAACCTGGTGTGATTAAAAGTGGATTTCGACCACTTTGAATTATGGGCAATTTTTTAGAAACACACTTTATTTTGTCGAAAAACATACAACATTGCTCTTATTTCACTTTGTTAAGATCATGGACACCTAGATTTCTAAACAACAAACAATTACACACAAGGAGACACAAATATTTACGTGGTTCGGCCTAATGACCACGTCCACGGAGCAGAAAAAAGAATTTCACTAAAATTGAGCAAAATACAAAAATAGAAGAGGAGATAAAACTCTCACTTAACTCACAGATTTCTCTCCAATTTTCTGATACAATTCATCCTCTCCCCCCGTCTCTATTTATACACAAAGAGAGAGAGAGAGAGAGAGAGAGAGAGGGAGGGAGATAAACCCACAAAAATTTCTACCTTCTTAATGATGAGAGTCAACAATGGCAAGAACGTGAAGAGAAGGGAGAGTTGGCCTTGCAGATGCCCAACTCAGACTTTCACTTGCGGTGGAAGTCTCGTACGCTATTCTCCTTGACTCTACTTGCATGCATAGGATTGGAGCTAACACTGACTCCTTTTAATCGTCATATGCCATACATTTTAACACTATACAAATCAAATGCTATATTAAAATTTATCTCATTTACCTAACAACTTAATTATGTTTCCAAATTTTTACCCATAATTGTCACCTTAGCATTTTTTTTTTTCTTTTTCAAGATCTTAGCATTGGTCTTCAAAGTATGTACAAAGGCTCCAACAGGAGAGTGCCCATGAAAATCAACTACAAATATAAGAGAGCTTCTCTCTCTACTCTTTTTTTTCTGGGGTTTCTTGGGTTTAGATGCCACTTGGGGTGGGGGGGGGGAGCTTCGACTATTAACCTCTTCTCTCTTCCTTCTACCCTATCTTTTCTTTGCTTTTCTCTACTATTTCTAGTTTAATAAACTTTGGAAGCTTGTTTTCCCAACTTTCTTTCTTGTGAGGTGTTCTTCCCCTTCTGGTATAATCTCTTCTTGTTTCTCCTCTCTTCTACCCCTCCGTCTTCTTAGTTGTGGCCTTTACCGGAGTCTCCTTCTCCCTCTTCCTCTACCTTACTCCAAGGCCGCCACTACCACCACACCTTGAGATCTGCCATTTCTCGGGCTCCATGGCCCTAGATCTAACACTTTTCGCCTTCGGTTGCCGCTATTACTCCACTGCCTTTGCTTGGGATTGAGGTTTTGGTTTTTTCTTTGTTCTATTTTTTTTATATTTATTTATTTTTATTATTTGGTTATGTGGCTCGGAGTCCATTAGTGGCGTGATTGTAAAGCTTGTTGGAAATTATGATTTTTATAGGCTTATTTTGGGCCAACTTTGAAACCAAATTTGGTGGGGCCCACACATCTTTTGGGGTGGGTCCAAAGAGGTGACGTGCTCTTTGCCGCATGGCAAGTCACACGGTGAAGATGGTTCATCAAAACCATTTATGAGTGAATGAGATGTTAACGTCGTTTTCGGGTTCGTGGAATGGGAAATTGAAGAGTCAAAATGTGGGTTTTCTTGATACGGTTGTTCCACATTGAAACTTTAGGAGAGCTTATGTGGGTATATAAACTCTAAGTGGACATACTTGGGTTGGGCCCCAAGGGACACCCCAAGTTTGTGGAAGGGAGGGCTTATGAACAAAGTGGGACAACCATATCAAAGTGGGCTTATGGACACTATGCCTATAAATATAGAATCATTCAACAGCTTTAATCATCCAAAAAATTCAATTCATTCCCTTTTTGCTCTCTTTTTGCATTATTCTTCATACGAGTTTTTAGATAAATTTCTGAGAGTATAGAACACAGTTGTGGTTTGCCGAAACAGATTATTTTTAGTGCTAATACATTATGTGTAAGATTATTATATCCTGGGAGATAGACGCTATTATTTCGTAAGCACCTGAGTGGGGCGAATCTGTCTTAAGGACAGAGTGTCACAACTCGACTTGATCATTCTTGTTCTTAAGTTCTTTCGGTAAATAAATTTTGTAAGTAAATTATTTTGTTTGTTTGATTTGTTTCAAGTTATTTATTATACACAGAAGATTGTTCCAACAATCTTAAACAGATTTTAATTATTCTGTTTATACAAAAAATTTCGTTTGTTTCATTTTCTTCATTTCTTCTTCTTATAGAAATTATTTTCTGTGCTTATACAATGTAATATTCTGGTTGGAAAATACAAATTGTAGTAATATACTGTTTGACAAATAGTAGAAATATACTATTTGTTTTCTTTGATGAATAGTAGTAATATACTGTTTATCATCAACAATTTCAGAATATTAATTTGTGAAGTTGGGCATAAATTAATTTTGATTTTCAGAAATAATTTTTGAGTTTTCATTAATTAAAATTCTGTTTTCAGTATTTTAATTTTTGAAGTGTTACAGAATTTTTTTTTTCTGTCTGGAATTAATTTGTTTAAATAAAATTTTATTTTCAAATTAATTGGAAATAAAAGGTACAATTCTTGTTTCTTTTATTTTTACAAAATTAAATTCCGTGTTTATGGTTTAAATTTTATGTGTAGTATAAGATTCTAATTATAATTTTGTTTTATAATTTAGAATTCATGGCTACTGAAACTAGTCAAATTAATGTTCAAACCAGTACTAGTATGGTGACTGTAATTACTCCAACCCCTCCTCCTATTGTGACTGTGCCAGTCAATCACGGTGAAAAGCCACAGAAGTTCTTAGGAACTGATTTTAAAAATGGCAGCAGAAAATGCTATTCTATCTTACGACTCTTAATTTGACACGTTTTCTCTGTGAGAATGCTCATACTCTAAAAGAGGACGAAACCGATCGACAAGTGATGGTTGCGGTCGATACCTGGAAACATGCTAATTTCCTTTGCCGGAACTACATCTTGAACGGACTTTATAACATATTGTACAACATCTATAGTCTATCAAGACGGCAAAGGAACTTTGAGAGTCCTTGGAGAAAAAGTATAAAATAGAAGATGCTGGCTCAAAGAAATTTGTGGTTAGCAAATTTCTGGATTTTAAAATGATTGATTCAAAAAATGTGATTAGCCAAGTTCAAGATCTCCAACTTATTCTGCATGACATTCATGCAGAAGGCATGTCTCTCAGTGAATCCTTCTAAGTTGCTACCTTAATTGAAAAATTACCACAAGGCTGGAATGAATTCAAGAATTATCTCAAACACAAGCGTAAAGAAATGACTTTGGTGGAATTAATTGTGCATTTGAGGATTGAGGAGGACAACCGCAATTCTGAGAAGCAGCCTTTAAGCATCCAATGGAGTCTAAGACAAATGTGGTGAAACATACACCAAAAGCAAAGAAATGGAAGTATTCTGGAGAAAGTTCTTCACAAGGCTCTAAAAGAGGGAAAACTAAAAAGTACAAGTTCAATGGCAAATGTTACATCCGTGACAAAGAGGGACATCGGGCCAAAGATTGTCGTATCAAGTGCCAAGGCAAAGGAAGATTAAGGAAGAAGTCTGCTCAAGCCAATATGACCGAAGTGGACAAAATTTCTAGTGGTGTAAATGACATAAATCTTTCTGCAATTTTTTCGAGGAAAACCTTGTCGGAAATCCTAAAGAATAGTAGGTGGACACTGGTGCCACATCTGTGCCGATAAAAAGATGTTCACATCTTATTCTGTGGTGGACAACGGCAAATAATTATTCATGGGCAACTCCTCGACTTTTAAAGTTGAAGGACAATGAAAGATAATTCTGAAGATGACATCTGGAAAGGAACTCACTCTCAACTTATGTGCTGCATGTACCGGACATTTGCAAGAATCTTGTTTCCGGATCTCTGTTGAGTAAGAATGGGTTTGGGCTAGTTTTTGAAAGTGACAGATTTATATTTACAAAAATGGGATGTATGTAGGAAAAAGTTACATGAATGATGGTCTTTTCAAAATGAATGTAATGACAATTGTTTCTCATATGATTAATAAAATTACATCTTCTTTTTACTTGCTTGAGTCTTTTAATTTATGACATGGTAGATTAGAACATGTTAATTATGGATCTTTACATAGATTAATTAATATGGAATATTTGCCTAAATTTGAAATTGATCCAAATCATAAATGTGAAATTTGTGTTAAGGAAAAATTAACCAAACCTCCCTTTCATTCAATTAAGAGAAGTACAGAACCATTTGAATTAATTCAAAGTAACATTTGTGATTTTAAATCAATTCAAACTAGAGTTGGGAAAAAAATATTTTATCACTTTCATAGATGACTATACTAGATAAAGTTATGTTTATTTAATTCGAACCAATGATGAAACTTTGGAAACTTTCATTCATATAAGAATGAAGTTGAAACTTAACTTGGTAAGAAAATTTAAAAATTAAGAAGTGATAAATGGTGGTGAATATGAATCACCTTTTTGTGAATTTCGTAAAGAACATAAATAATTCATCAAACCACCGCTCTTTGCTCACCTCAGCAAAATGGAATTGCCGGAAGGAAAAATAGGACTTTAAAAGAAATGATGAATTCCATGTTAATAAGTTCTGGATTACCTCAGAACTTGTGGGGGAAGCAATACTTTCTGCTAATTATATTCTTAATAAAGAAGTGAATCAAACACCTTACAAAATGTAGCATGAGAGAATATCATCCTACAAATACTTAAAGTGTGGGGGTGCTTGGCTAAAGTGGCTATTCCTAGTCCTAAAAAGACTAAGATAGGTCGTAAAATTGTTGATTGCATATTCATTGGTTATGCTAAGAATAGTAGTGCAAATCGATTTTTGATTCATAAATTAGAACATTCCGAAATGCATGTAAATACTATTATTGAATCTCGGAATGCATCATTCTTTGAACTTGTGTTTCCTAATAAAACTGGACAAGAGACTAGTACTAATAAAAGATCTTATGATACTATTACTAGTCATGATCACGAACAAGATCAAGAATAAGAGCAAGAGATAGATCAAAATAAGGAAGATGAACCTAGGTGTAGTAAACGTGCTAGAACCTCAAAATCTTTTGATCCAGATTTTCTAACATTTTTGTTAGAAAATGAGCCTTTAACTTTTCAAGAAGCTATGTCCAATCTTGAGGCTCCTTTATGGAAAGAAGCTGTAAATAGCGAAGTTGAATCTATATTGCAAAATCACACTTGGGAATTGGTGGATTTGCCACCAGGGTGTAAACCTCTTGGACACAAGTGGATTTCAAGAGGAAAATGAAAACGGATAGATTAATCAACAAATACAAGGCAAGACTTGTGGTCAAAAGATATAAACAAAAAGAAGGTCTTGATTACTTTGACACATACTCACCGGTTACTAGAATAACATCCATTAGAATGTTTATTGCCATTGTATCTTTGTACAATCTAGAAATTCATCAAATGGATGTGAAAACAACTTTCTTAAATGGTAAATTAAATGAAGAAATTTACATGGAACAACCAGAAGGATTTTCTATTCAGGAAAAAAAAAAGTGTGTAAATTGGTTAAATCATTATATGGTTTAAAACAAGCTCCAAAGCAATGGCATGAGAAATTTGACAAGGTAATGATGTCAAATAGATTTAAAATCAATGAATGTGACAAATGTGTTTATGTTAAAAACACAAACAAAGTTATGTTATAGTATGCCTTTATGTGGACGATATACTCATTATAGGTAGTAATAATGACATGATTAAAACTACTAAGAAAATGTTGAATAAACATTTTAACATGAAGGACACGAGGATTGCTGATGTAATACTTGGTATGAAAATTACCAAAACATCAGAAGGTTATGTTTTGTCAAAATCACATTACATTGAGAAAATACTTGACAAATTTAGCAAAGAAGATAATCATCTTGCTAGAACACCTGTGGATGTTAATTTGTTTCTTTCTAAGAATGTACATGGAAGTATTTCTCAATTAGAGTATGCCTAAATTATTGGAAGCTTAATGTACTTGATGAATTGTACTCACCTAAATATAGCTTATGCAGTAGGTAAATTAAGTAGATATATGAGTAATCTAGGAGTAAAACACTGGAAAGCTATTATAAGGGTTCTAAGATATCTCAGATTTATTCATAACATTGAGCTAAATTATACTAGATATCCAGTAGTACTTAAAGGATATTGTGATGCAAACTGGATATCGGATACTAGAGACTCAAAATCCACCAATGGGTATGTCTTTACTCTTGGTGGTGTGGTTGTATCTTAGAAATCTTCCAAACAGACTTACATTGTTAGGTCTACTATGGAATCAGAATTTATAGCTTTAAATAAAGCTAGGGGAAGAAGCAGAATGGCTTCGTCACTTCCTTGCAGATATTCCAATGTGGCCAAAATCGGTGCCTGCTATATGCATACATTGTGATAGTCAATCATCAATTGGTAGAGCACAGAGTTATATGTATAACGGTAAGTCACGACACATTTGTCGTCGACATAATACCGTGAGATAACTACTCTTTAATAGAATTGTTTCCATTGAATATGTGAAGTCTAAAGACGACATAGTGGATCCACTAACCAAAGGGTTAGCAAGAGAGTTAGTTGAGAATTCTTCAAGGCGAATGAGACTTAAGGCTATTTAATAAGAGTTACCACAATGGCAACTCAACCTAGTTGACTGAAGGTCCCAAGATCTAGATTCAAAGGGACAACCAAGTTGTGTATGACTTATAAGAATCACTAGGGAATCAAACTCCTACTAATTTCTATGATGAAATAATGATGTCTGCAGCGATTTAGGTTAAGTAATACTTTTAATGATTCTTATATCCAGGAATACCTAGTGGAGTATGGTGTAGCTCGACTTTTTGTGCTCCTTTCGAATACGATAGCCCTACTGTTCGGACTCCCGTGGTTCTGAATCTGATCTTTTGAATCTGATCTCACAAGTGCAATGTGAAATAGATAAACACAAAAGAGTCAAAACCCTACAAATCTTTTGAAAAATCGATTTTGAATCGAAATACCAAAAATAGACTGCTTTGCCAAATACAGAGTCGCCATCTAAATATTTTTAAAAAATTTAGGAAAACCATGACTCGTGTCAAAGGCCACGTGTCTGTCATCACCAAGATTGTCTTGGCTCGGGAACTTAGGTACGAGAGGGAAAGGTCATGAATTGAGCACCCCCGCTCACCCGATCAAAAATCAGCCTCTACTAATCATGATGTGAATCTTATTTACATTATATGCTCTTGTTCCGGTTATTAGGCTAGCATTACGATGTGGTGTGCATACAAGTATAGACTAATTTGCAAAAATTAGAACAATTTGATTTTATGTTTGTTTTTGAAAAAAGTTTGTGAATGTGCCACTTGAAAAAGTAGGCTCAAATGTACATTAATCAAACTGTCCCAATTCAAGCAACTAGCCTTCATCAACAAGCATTCAAACAGTTTATCACTTAAGCACTTAGCCTCATGGCAAGCATGCTAGACATGGTAATAGTCACACTCATGCAATATCCTAAAGCAAATAAAAGCTCACCTAGTACTCCAAGCCAAAAAAGATGACAGAGTTAGAATAATGCATGATCCTAACTATGCAATGTAACTAATGCAATACAAGCGATATGCAATTAATAAGCTCGGCTATTAATATGGCATATGAATCAATTTGATAGCATGCGGTCTAAGCATGTATTCAAAGAAGTATTAACTAACAATGCAAGTTAGAATGATGAGCCGAACCTCATGCATGCATGACAATGGATGCAAGGCATGAGAGATGCCAAAAGCAGGTAAATAAAAGGGAGAAAGACGTGGGGTTGGAAGACATACACATTATTACAACTGTGCCCTCGCGCAGGAGTGTCCGAATAAACTAATTAGCTAAGTTAATTAATTAGCTATTACAAAACGAATTAACTAATTATTACAACAACAAATTTAACCAACTATTCTAGCTAATTAAAGAATTACAATGCAAAATTAATCAATCTAACTAATTAATTAATTACAACAAATTAACTAGCTACTCTAATTAATTAATTACAACACAAATTAACTAGCTATTCTAACTAATTAATAATTACTACACAAAATGACTTAATTTACAACACCAAATGAACTAGCTAGCAAGTTATTACAAGTCCACAAGCGAACAGGCCTCGATAAGTAAGGGAAATGCTTATGTATGCACGAATTTCCACCAGAAAGACCCACTATTCTACTGCCAGAATGCCGCTGTTGCACAATTAGAATATCTTCTCACCTCAACCTCTGCTCTGTTTTGTTCCAAAAAGTTGCTACTCAGTTTGACAAAAGTGGTCGGTAGGCCAGAAGTAGTGGCTGGCCGACCACAAATGGTAGCCTGTTGTCCAAAAAAAATGGCCTGTCGGCCACTGAAGCTTGGTTCCTCTTGCTGCAACAGAGCACAAACAGAGCATCCTCAGGGAGATGTTTGTATACCTTACCCCTTCTTATCATCAAACAGCTCAAAGGAGTAGCAAGTTCAATTCGCAAGCCATCAATCGATGTAATTTCATTGCATGATAGCCTATGAACCAAGGTGTACAATTTCAATCAATGCACAATAAAAGACTCTCAAACCTCCTCTCTATCATGGATTGATCAAGGGAAGTAATTGACCTTGGAAACTTGAACCATTTCATCACTAGCAAGTATGAAATGCCTTAAGTTTCATGTGTTCAATTAACGTCCGATTGAACACCAAATTGCTTATTATCTTGCATCATTTTTAGTCCTAATTTTATTACTTCGTTTTAATTACCAACCATTCCTTAATTCATTAAGTCCAATAGTGATCTTTAAGTCTTCTAATGGAAAGAAGTACCAAACCAAGTGTTGTTTCAGGCATAAGAGAAGTCTCATGCCGTTGGTAATGAACCCCCAAAGGGATTAAACCATTAAGCACAATAACCTCAATCTCAAGCTTAAACAAGCAAGTAGTTTGAGACAACTTTCGAAGCAAAGAAAAAGCCAAGAAAGGAAGAAGGTTGCAGAGGAGATTAAATATGAATACAAGTATGGAAAGTAAGAAATAAACACTATCAACTCAAATAGTTGGTAGCTAAGGCCTAAACCACCAAGCCTATGAGGACCATTACACTACAAGCATGCTATACAAAGCTCAAATGAAATGAACAACTAAAAACAATCCTAAAATAGTCCTAAAACATACTGGAATTAAGACAAAAATAATTAAAACAATAAGCTACAACACGGAGCAAGTTAAGCTAGTAAGCAAGCACAAGGAGGGGAGGCTACTCCCTTCATTTTTGGGACTCTAAAACATGGTTTTAGCCTCTGAAAAACCTCTGAGATTCAGTATTAAAAAGCTCAAAAAAAGTTGACATGAAGGTGGGAAATACAAGGGCAAAGGCTTGAGAAGTGAAGTGCAAAGAAGGGTGATCCATCCCTCCACCCTTAATGGCTTTAAACCATAAGTTTCAGCCAAAAATACAGAATATAAACAGCCCAAAAATAGTCCAAAAATAGTAGGAAAAATAGCAAAGAAATCAAATAAATAAGCCAAGACTTATACCTCTTGAAGAGGAGAACCCTTTTTAAGTGACAAATCAACACTTACATACCCTTAAGAGCTCAAAGTGAGCTCAACAGTATCTTAACTCAAATACCACAAGGTTTGGTTTAGAGTGTATAAGCAAAAGCTTAAGAATTTGCAAAAGAGAGTGGGAATTGTCGAGAGAGAAAAATATTTTTGCTCTAAAATTTTCAACCCTAAAAAATGGAAGGGGAGGTCTTCTATTTATAGAAAAACATGAAACTCCCTCAGAAATATCCATGCATACACGTGTGGGCAGATGCATGCACGTGTGGAAACAGTTGGCACAGTTGGCAGAAATATCTGTAAAAACACACAAGTGGCTAGCAGGCCACTAATGTTGGCCGGCAGCCCACACTAGTGGGCCTGCAGGTCCCAGGGTTTTTAGGCTTGAAAAACTGTGGTTTTGGTCCAGAACAAGGCAAAAGGTGTATAGGGTTTGAAGGCTCAAAGCTGTGGCATTTTGCTGAGGACTTCGAGCACTTGACAAGCATATACAAATTCATCATTGGGTGCGCAAGCGGTGATGCCCAAGTCATAAGGGCGGTAAAAAATGGGGTGTCTACAGTCGCCCCTCTTTGATAGAACTCAAAGTCATGAAATGACGTGAGTGAATGTCAAAGCCCGAAAACGACCCATTTTGACAAGGCCGTAAGCTTTGGGCAAACAAACAAAATGCAGATGCAGTTGGTTGAACCCAAGGGTTGCCTACGTATCTTTTTGCAAAGAATCAAACCGGCATAGTTCAAGGGCAAAATGCAAAATGATACACAATGTAACAAAACAATGTAATGATATACAATGTAACAAAATAATCAAACCACAAGCAATATGAAACCATACAAATACCATAAAAGGAGGGAGATGCAAAATCAAACTACGTTTTATATAGAAAAGAAGTGGTCACAGCCAAATGACGCCTAATATAGGCTAAGTGCCTACATCCTCAATACTGGCCTCAGCGCAGCATGGTGCTTACACATAACAGAACCATGTTTCAACGTAAAAGGGATACAGGCACATGCAAGACTCTGTTTTTCGCAGAAAGAGAAAGAGTACAAGTAATTGGGTGGTATGATATAAATGAGGAATGATCTGTCGAGGAAAGATAATGATCCTAAATGCTGAATGTAATAAAACAAAGTACAATGCAATGGATGCAATGGATGAAGGGGCACAAGTCGAACCACATCTTACCTAGAAAAGATATAGACACAAAACAAACCACGTCTAACACAGAAAAGGTGTTGACACCCTTAATACTGGCCTCAATGCAGCATGGGTACTTACACATGACAAAACTATGTTTCAACGAAGGGAACATATGAGCACATGCTAAACCAAGCTTAACATAGAAAAGATGCAGGTGATAAAATGGATAATGCAGTGGATGCGATGGATAATGTAGTAAATGAATAGGGTGACATACTCCAACCATGCTGGAATCATAAGAGGAGGAAGAACATATCCCAAACACGCTGAAATCGTGTGAGGAAGAGAACACTCTAACCACGCTGAAATCGTGAGAAGAGGAAGAATAAATCCCAAACAGGCTGAAATCGTGTGAGGAAAGAAACACTCAAACCACGCTGAAATTGTGAGAAGAGGAAGAATAAATCCCAAACACGTTGAAATCGTGTGAGGAAAAGAACACTCAAACCACGCTGAAATCGTGTGAGGAAAAGAACACTCAAACCACGCTGAAATCGTGAGAAGAGGAAGAATAAATCCCAAACACGCTGAAATGGTGTAAGGAAAGGAACACTCAAACCACGCTGAAATCGTGAGAAAAGATCCTAAGAAAACTGCTCAGGGTCGCGTTCCATGCGTCTTGAGATAAATTCCAAACACGCTGAAATCGTGTGAGGAAATGAACACTCTAACCATGCTGAAATCGTGAGAAGAGGAAGAATAAATCCCAAACATGCTGAAATCATGTGAGGAAATGAACACTTTCACCACGCTAAAATCGTGAGAAGAGGAAGAATAAATCCCAAACATGCTGAAATCGTGTGAGGAAAGGAACATTCAAACCACGCTGAAATCGTGAGAAAAGGTCCTAAGAAAACCGCTCAGGGTCGCGTTCCACGTGTCCTCTTGTGTTCTTCGAACTCTTACCATGTGTTCTTCGAACTCTTACCTTCAACTCACAGTACAAAGGTCCTCAAATGCTGACAAGCATACGGAAGCCACGGATGTCACCTTTTTCCCTGATCATATTCACAACTTTCCCTATTCTCCAACGGAGTGACAGACTAGGTTGGTTTAGTATCCAGAATTAATGCGCATACACGCTACCTCAACCTATGGGGCTGCCATACAGATTTCAAGCCTGGGATACACCCTTGGGTATTCAAACCAGATTTTAGTCTCAGAAATTCCAAACCTTTGTGTTCTAGGCATCGCCATTCGAACTCTAGTTTCCACCGTCGTAGTTGGTCTCCTATGAACTCATTGCAAATACAGCCAAGATGCCTCTGGCAAGGAATGGTGTTCGGGGATAGCACTTTGATCTCCATTCTGGCTTGAAGCAGGCATGAGCTTGAGGTCGAAGTACGCTCATACTTCAGAGAAATGACAAGGCCTAAAAATGTGCCTTCAGAATGCAATCCCAAAAATGCTGAAATTGAAACAAACTCAGATGCTCTGATTTTCCCTTTTTTTCTTTTGCTTTGCAGTTCGGAACCTATGTAGCTTCAGATAGGTCCTTGTTTTATTGTTTTCTCTTGATTGGGGTTGGACCCTGCAGTTTATGAAAGAAAGAATCCTTTTTTGCACACCATGTTGGGAATGACACAGTACTCTGAGCACAAAACAATTTATTTTTGAAATTGAAACCGAGAATGGGTTATCTTAACCGGGTATTAAGTCTACGACTAACCATAGTACACCATGACTCAATAAAGGAAAAACAAAATAAAACAATCTAAACACGTCTATTTACATTCAAAACGGCTCAAAACAAGAATTGAGACAAACAAAAACAACAAATACAACACTACCTCTCAGTTCAAGGGGAGCCCACTGTTTCTCCAGGTATTGTTTCCCACCCTTTCTCATTTGTGATTCTCACATCACTTTGGCACTCAATCTCTGTTTTCTCTGAAAAGCCCTTTCCTGACTTTTTCTGTCAACACACATCTCTCTATTCTTTAATCTCACTTATTTTTCTATCCCTTCCCAGGTGTGGTTGATGGATAAGCTGGAAGTTGTGGACCTTATGAGGGAGGTTGAATATTCTGCTCCATTTCTAGTTCGTGCTTCACACTTGGCTCGATACCTCGCTGCTTGAAGGATGAGAGAGTTTTTTGGCCTCTGTTGTTAGCCTCAGTTGTGCCCTTTCTGGCGAGTACGTTGACAATGGGGAAAAGATAGAAAACCTAACTCGACTGTGCCCTAGTTCATCATTTTGACCATTTTTACCATTTTTTTTTTTGTTTTTGGCTTTCTGCTAAAACAATTTTGACTAACATGAAAGTTAGATTAACATGCTTGTTCGACTTTTTAATTTGAAATCATGTAAGTCAGGCTATGAGTACTGAAAATTTTCCTTTTTTGGATCCAAGAAATGGTTCAGTTTTGGAAAAATGGAAAATTTTTCGAGAACCTCATTAAAAATCCTCAAAAACTGTGTTTGCAAATGGCCACTACCCGACCAATGAGGAATTAACTCTTGAGATGCACAACCTCAGATCTAAACTTGATTTGTCTTGCAGTTGAATCTTGTAGCGGAATAGGACAACCGATTTTGAACGAAGACGAGCATGAAGACGAGCCAATTTGCACATGGATAGGATAGCTGAGTTTGAATAAGGATAAGCCAACCAACATGGATAAGATAAGCAGGTTAAAAATGGTTGGGGCTAAACTTCAGGATGAAGTTGCCTACGTATCCCAAAGATGGGAATTAGGCCGTACGTAGTTCCCGGGGTTAAGGTGTACTCGGGTATTAACACTCTCCTTTTGCGCTATAACTTTTGCCAAAGCTGCCCTTTCCGGTTTTCAACCTTGCGAGCTCTATTTTTCTTTCTCTTTCTTCTTTTTTTATTTTTCATTTCATTTTCATTTCTTCTTCTTTTTTTCTTTGTTCTTTTTTCATTTTTCATTTTTGTTCTTTTTCTTTTTCTCTTGCTCTAACTTTTGCTTGGGTCACCCTTCCGGGTTTTCGGTCCAGCGAGTCTCTCAAGGATGGAGAATTTTAACTTGTCCATGTTGATCGATTGTGAGATCTCTAGGCCATCTGAATCCATGAGAATGACTGTTGTTCCTGACTAAATAGTCTTGATGATGTAAGGGTCCATCCAATTGAGTCTGAATTTGCCCCTAGTGTTGTGGATAGGAACTCGATTGTCCTTCAGCAAAAATTTTCTGCTCTCAGATTCTGGGATTTGACTTTCTTGCTGATCTCTATAGGCTTGAGAAATGACTCCGTTTTGAATCTTCGAGCACATCTGACATTTTTTGCCCCTAGTTCAAGGGCTGTTTCTCATCTAGCTATGCAAGCTTCCTTCGAGCACATCTGACCTTCTTGCCCTTAGTTCAAAAGTTGCTTCCACTTCGGCCATGCAAGCTTCACATTTTGGTCGACCGTTGAACATTCTGAATCAAAGTTTGAAAGCAAAGGGGTCGAGTCTTGAGGCGGAGAGTGATCCTATGCTGTATAATCTTAAGATCAATTCTAAGCATGTCTTTGTAGGACCACGTAAAACATTTTTTGAAATCTTTTACTAAAGCGACTAGTCGTTGGTGCTCTTCTGAAGACAATGTAGAACCAATTTGGATCAAGCCAAGATCCTTCTCAGTACTCACATTAACAAATATGATTTCATTCATTAAGAGCTTAGCATGCCTCTCTTCCTCTCAGTTGATCAAATTTTGCAAATCCCGAGGAATTTCTTTCTCTTTGTTTTCATCACAATGTTAGAAAAGTTTTGAAAAACTTTGGTCAATGCAATGATTTAAAGGCACAAAGAAGTAAGTAGAAATTACTGCCGTTTCATTCAGAACTTCTGGCTCAACTAGCTCCATGATAGAAATAGATTCAAAAGAAAGAGTAAAAGACAAACACAAAACAAGAAAGTGATGTCCGAGTTAACACCCCCGAAATCACCAAAATAAGACTAACTCAACACCCGGTTCAGAAAGTAAAATAAACAACATTTTAAATTGCTCAAAACAATGCGTGCCATCCACCACGCTCGGAGGAAAATGGGTGCCATCAGTAGGTGGTTCATCACCTGATCACAAAACTAGCCACATTATCCTCCCCAGTTCATTGATCCAACGTCGATAGACTTTGTAGGACCTGGTGGAGTGATGACCTTATTGTCAATCAAATCTTGAACTTCATGGCGAAGATGAAAACAACTGTTAGTGTTATGGCCAGTTTGTTGATGGAAGGCGCAGTACTTTGTAGCATTATACTTGGCTGGAAAGGGATCCGAAAAAGGCCGAGGATCAAGGGGTTTGAGATGGCCTTGTCTTTTGAGGATTTAGAGAGCTTTGGATAAAGTCATGTAAAGGGGATTGAATGTGAGTTTACCAATCCTGACAGGATTAACAGAGGGGTTGGCAAGTGTTGATTGGGTTTAATTGTCACGCCCCAAACTCGCCCCCGAAAAGTTTGGCAACGAGACCGGCCAGTAATCCTAGATTACCACAGGCCTTCCTGGACAAAACATAAATAAAACGAGGCTCGCGGAAGCACATACAAAATATAAAGAGTCCAAGAGCTGTGCATTTATATGAACAAGTTTTATATACATGCCAAAAATGTTAATTTACCCACTACTGAACATAACATGTAACCAAAAATTCATTACAAAACATAGGCTCACGCCACAATGCAGCTAAACAAAACAAGCTCACAAAACGGCCTTCAGGCCTAGCCCCAGCTCGGAGGCACCAAAACTCTGGTAGGCTTCAAAACGGCGGCTCAATTAGAACTCCGCCTAGGCTTGACTCCCAGAAGGTTCACCTATAAATACATAAATACAAACAATGAGCTAAAGCTCAGCAAGTAACATTAACGTAAAGGGTTAGTGAACGAAATCCAACATTTTATATATACAGTTATAAACAGTCAACAGTCATTAATGGCATAATCCACAGAACCTTTCATATCAGTTTATCATTTAACAGTCCAACGGTCTAACGAGATCTCGTAACTGGCCATGGGCCTTCATCTTCATGCCCTAACCCATGACTGATCACATCATGGGCCTGCATGTTCATGTCGCACCCATGACCTAACTATCTATGGATGCCATACTAGATTTGCAATTAGGACATTCGTTCACAGTTTAAAATCACCTTTCAGAACATATCATATCATAACATATCACTTAAGAAGCTTGATTTTCCCTCATTTTCCTTTCTCTTGTTCTCCCTTTTCTTCTCTTTCCCCGAACTCTCTCTCTCTCTCTCAGATTTTTCTCTTTTTAGTTTGAGTCAAATGAGTCAAAAAGCAAAGCATCCTTATCTATTAATATATATATACATCAAATAACCCATAATGCCCACCACACTTGAGCCAAACAAGGCCCTTGTTCTTATAAATAGAATTGTGCTATAACACTCGAGCCAAATGGGACCTCGCGAATCAGACGAAATTCAGTCTTCAATTTATTTTCTCAAAAGCCTCTAAAAATTCCCGGTATCATATAGGCGTGTTCAATTTCATTTTCTGAACCATTACAGTCATCCATTTCAGTCCCGAAGTTGTAGCATCAACAGATATGTTCTAAAGCAACCAGACATTCTTCAATAAATTATATTAACACCTAATTAATTACCAAAAATTAAATCATACAGTTCCGGGTCATTACATTAATGATCTTTTATGAGTGTAGGATTGGAGCTGAAATGGGTGTTTCTGGTATGACATCCCTTTTCCTGGTTTATCCCTGGATTCAAAATGCCCCAAACTTGAATGACAAAAGTGTCATCCACAGTCTTTGCAACAATTGCAAGCACTTGCTGTTTTTTCAGCCCTTGGACCTTCAAAGCCTCAATAGCCTACTGAAGCTGTTCATAAGGATCAATACTTGCCTCGGCTTTGTTCTTGCGACTTTCTTCAGCTTTGCCAAAGGATTGGGTGACTATATTGAGGCGAGGCTCAATTGTTGTTGACATGTCGTCACCCAGATTTGAAACGACTTCAGGTTAGTCCTTTTCAATTGCAGCTCGCCCCAAGATTAGAGAGCTTTTTGGCGTGAAATTTTTGGCATGTGATGTGGTCAATGATGGAACCAAAATCCCAAAGGCTAAATCTGCTACAATTCTCTACAAATCTTCAATCATGCTCATTAGCTCAGAAATAGTGGGTTCATGGGTTTGAGATGATTGGGGTTCAAGTGTATCCATCATACACAAGTGCGTGCTTTTTGGAAGATACACCTCAAGCTTGGGTAAATAGGCTGGGGTGATGTATATGTTGGGGTTGTAAGTGGATGGTAGTGTATGGATTAGGTTGAGGTGTGAAGATAATGGGTTAGTGGTTGCCTGAGGTCCTTTTGGTGGAGCTATGATGTCTTTGTCAATAAGATCCTAAATCTTATGATAGAGGCAGATGCAACGGTTTGTATCATGACCGTGCTACTAATGATAGACACAATATTTAGCAGGGTCATATCTTGGTGGAAGAGAATTTGGGAGGGGTCGTGGTTCTAGGAGCTCTAGGTACCCTTTTTCTAGCAGCGTTTTCAAGGCTTAAGCAAGACTTATGTAAAGAGGATGGAAATTTCAGGCTTGGGGCCGAGTTGAAGTGGTTGGTTTTTGGCTATTGATGGGAGTGGCGACAATGTTTACTTCTGAGCATTTCACAACTGTGCTACCACTGGTAGTAGCATTGGAATTACGAACAACATTCTTCTTCAAAGGCTAATTATTTTCCATAATGATTTCTTGTCTAATGGCATCCTCGATTTGAACTCCCATTTCATAAAGCTCTATAAAGGTAAATAGAAGTAGAACAATCATCTTCTGCAGTAACTTGCCACGCAGATTCCGAACAACCATTTTTATTTGATCCTTTTCGGAAGGTCTCGTGGTCATCATTGAGGCTTTGGCCCTCCATCTTGTCATAAACTCGGAGAAACTCTCCTTCGGCTCTTGATGGGTTGCCTCGAGATCACGAGTTGTGACCTCAATTTGTGTATTGTAAGAGTACTAAGCAATGAAGGCTTCAACCATCTCCTCCCAATTCTGTTTGACGGAATCTTCCAACTTAGCATACCAAATGGCCGCTATACCCAACATGGTGCTACTAAAGAGAGATAGCTTCTGTGGTCTAGTTAAGCCCATCGGCCGCAAGATATCAAAAAACAATTGCAAGTGGACCATCGGATCCCCTGAGCCGTCAAAACGATCAATGTGCGGCATCTTAAACTGATCCGGCAATGTAATTGTAGAATCAGTGTATCCATCCTCTATGTCTGAGATGGAGTTAACCTCTTGTGCACTTTTGAACAACTTCTCTAGTTTGTTAACTTTGAGCGCAGTTGGATCCACTTCGAATTCAAATGGTGCCTCAATCTGATAAACCGGTACTTTGGAAGCTTGTGCTGGGATTGGCTCTATTGGATTGCTGTGGTTTTCTTGGACATTGGCAGTATTAGCAGTGGCACTGGGCACAGGGATAGCTGCGGTGGGTACACGTAATGCAGTGGCTGCTGTTGGCTGTGATTGCTATTGTTGTAGCCTGGTTATAACCTCAGCCTAACGGGCCGTAACCTTGGCTTGACAGACCACGTCATGTTGCAGTGTCTCGACTATCTGTTACAGATGGTGTATTAGTTTCTTCATACTGGCCGGGGGATACTGTGCCATTGGAATAGGCGACTGGTCTTGTGCTGGACTGGAAATAGATGACTGTTCCCGAACCAGACTAGACACAGGTGAGTTGAGGAGTGACTACTGTAAAAACTGAACTAGTGAATTCTGTCTGATTCTCCTCCGTCTGGAAACCGGATGGGAGTGAGGTAAACTCGGGTTACGCTTGAACTAGGTTCCCAACCTCACAAAGTCTATTGATACGAGTCCAAAGTACCTGGGGGATATCGGAGCCTTCTAAAGCTATGGTTTCAGGACTACCTTGTAAAAGAGAAAACAGACAGCATCTCAGCCCAATTTCACTAGAATAAACAAAAACACAGCTAAATGAATGTACTTCTCGCTGAATTCTGCCCCACAAACTAACACCAACTGTACCACTGATATGAAGCACCCCTGTACAGTTTCACTGTAAAGCACATACCAGTTAAAAGAGAACCAAAGCACCCTTATGAGGGGATAGGGTTACCCTGTCCTAGTTTTGTCATGAACTAGGGTTTCACTACTTCAATCAAGCAGTTTTACGCAATCCTACATTCAGGTGAGCATCTTGTCCTAGTTTGGACTAGTCACTAAGGTTTTACTATATGCAACTAGGTCGAATGGTCAAAGGGGGTACCTCAGCAAGACTACCTAAATACCTCTCACACCTAACACCGAGAAGTGAAATGAAGATTAAACGGTACAGCGGTAGTCCAGATCCAAGGGTTGTGTTCCCAACATGGCAGAGCCCACGACCGGTCAGCCTTTTGGTAAGCTTTTGGGCAAGCCTCCAATAAACCGTCCAAAAATAGCAGATGACAAACACAGTAACTTAAGAACACCAATGCAAATGCAATGTAAAGAACATATAAGTGTAGATAAAATTTTACATCATGAAGTTTGAGTCAAGTTCTCTAAGTCCCCAGCAGAGTCGCTAGAAACTGTAGCTCGACTTTTTGTGCTTCTTTCGGATACGATAGCCCTACAGTTCGGACTCCCATGGTTCTGAATTTGATCTCATAAGTGCAATGTGAAATAGATAAACACAAAAGAGTCCAAATTCAGCAAATCTTTTGAAAAATCGATTTTGAATCAAATGCCAAAAATAGAC
The DNA here is from genome assembly GCA_030407325.1 of Camellia japonica. Lineage (NCBI taxonomy): Eukaryota > Viridiplantae > Streptophyta > Magnoliopsida > Ericales > Theaceae > Camellia > Camellia japonica. The sequence continues at coordinate 57,253,358 of JAPPVO010000003.1, forward strand.
TACTTTGCTAGATACAGAGTCGCCACCTAAATATTTTTGAGAAATTTAGGAAACTTATGACTCGTGCCAAAGGCCACATGTCTGTTATCACCAAGATTGTCTCGGCTCAGGAACTTAGGTACGAGAGGGGAAGGTCATGAATTGAACACCCCCGCTCGCTTGATCAAAAATCGGCCTCTACTAATCATGATGTAAATTTTATTTACATTATATGCGCTTGTTTCGATTATTAGGCTAGCATTACTATGTGATGGGCACACAAGTATAGACTAATTTGCAAAAATTGGAACAATTTGATTTTATGTTTGTTTTTTAAAAAAGTTTGCGAATGTGCCACTTAAAAAAGTGGGCTCAAATGTACATTAATCAAACGATCCCAATTCAAGCAACTAGCCTTCATCTACAGCCATTCAAACGATTTATCACTTAAGCACTTAGCCTTATGGAAAGTATGCTAGACATGGTAACAATCACACTCATACAATATGCTAAAGCAAATAAAAGCTCACCTAGTACTCCAAGCCAAAAAAGATGACAGAGTTAGAATAATGCATGATCCTAACTATGTAATGTGACTAATGCAACACATGCGATATGCAATTACTAGACTTGGCTACTAATATGGCGTATGAATCAATTTGATAGCATGCGGTCTAAGCACGTATTCAAAGAAGTATTAACTAACAATGCAAGTTAGAATAATGAGCCGAACCTTATGCATGCAAGACAATGGATGCAAGGCATGAAAGATGCTAAACGAAACATGATACCCTAAACTAATCATCATAAGCAGGTAAATAAAAAGGAGAAAGACGTGGGGTTGAAAGACATATACATTATTACAACTGTGCCCTCGCGTAGGAGGGTCCGAATAAACTAACTAGCTATTACAAAACAAATTAACTAACTTTTACAATAACAAATTTAACCAACTATTCTAGCTAATTAAAGAATTACAATGCAAAATTAATCAATCTAACTAATTAATTAATTACAACAAATTAACTAGCTACTCTAATTAATTAATTACAACACAAATTAACTACCTATTCTAACTCATTAATAATTACTACACAAAGTGACTTAATTTACAACACCAAATGAACTAGCTAACTAGTTATTACAAGTCCAAAAGCGAATGGGTCTCGATAAGTAAGGGAAATGCTTATGCATGCACGAATTTCCACTCGAAAGACCCACTGTTCTGCTGCCAGAATGCCTCTGTTGCACAATTAGAATATTTTTTCACCTCAGCCTTTACTCTGTTCTGTTCCAAAAACTTGCTGCTCAGTTTGACAAAAGTGGCCGGCAGGCCAGAAGTAGTGGTTGCCCAGCCACAAATGGTAGCCTGCCGTTTAAAAAAGTGGCCTGTCAGCCACTGACGCTTGGTTCCTCCTGCTGGAACAGAGCACAAACAGAGCATCCTCAATGGATGTTTATATACTTTACCCCTTCTTATCATCAAACAACTCAAAGGAGTAGCAAACTCAATTTGCAAGCCATCAATCGATGTAATTTCATTGCATGATGGCCTATGAACCAAGGTATACAATTTCAATCAATGCACAATAAAAGACTCTCAAACCTCCTCTCTATCATGGATTGATCAAGGGAAGTAGTTGACATTGGAAACTTGAACCATTTCATCACTAGCAAGCATGAAATGCCTTAAGTTTCATGTGTTCAATTAACGTCTGATTGAACACCAAATTGCTTATTATCTTGCATCATTTTTAGTCCTAATTTTATTACTTCATTTTAATTACCAACCATTCCTTAATTCATTAAGTCCAATAGTGATCTTTAAGTCCTCTAATGGAAAGGAGTACCAAACCAAGTGTTGTTTCAAGCATAAGAGAAGTCTCATGCCGTTGGTAATGAACCTCCAAGGGGATTAAACCATTGAGCACAATAACCTCAATCTTAAGCTTAAACAAGCAAGTAGTTTGAGACAACTTTCAAAGCAAAGAAAAAGCCAAGAAAGGAAGAAGGTTACAGAGGTGATTAAATATGAATACAAGTATGGAAAGTAAGAAATAAACACTATCAACTCAAATAGGTTGGTAGCTAAGGCCTAAACCACCAAGCCTATGAGGACCATTACACTACAAGCATGCTATACAAAGCTCAAATGAAATGAACAACTAAAAACAGTCCTAAAATAGTCCTAAAACATACTGGAATTAAGACAAAAATAACTAAAACAATAAGCTATAACATGGAGCAAGTTAAGCTAGTAAGCAAGCACAAGGAGGGGAGGCTACTCCCTTCATTTTGGGACTCTAAAACATGGTTTTAGCCTCTGAAAAACCTCTGAGATTCAGTATTCAAAAGCTCAAAAAAAATTGACATGAAGGTGGGAAATACAAGGGCAAAGGCTTGAGAAGTGAAATGCAAAGAAGGGTGATCCATCCCCACACCCTTAATGGCTTTAAACCATAAGTTTCAGTTCAAAAATACAGAGTATAAACAACCCAAAAATAGTCCAAAAATAGTAGAAAAAATAGCAAAGAAATCAAAGAAATAAGCCAAGACTTATACCTCTTGAAGAGGAGAACCCTTTCTAAGTGACAAATCAACACTTAAGCCTCTGTTTGGGAAGTGGGTTGGCTTTTTGGCTTTTTGGCTTTTTTGGCTATATGAGCCTGGGCTCAAAAGCTTGGTTTGGGAAGGGCTTTTGGCTTTTTGGCTTTTTTGACTTTTTGTGAGAGAAGAGTGTAATGATTATGGGGTTGGATGGGATGTTTTGTCTGTTGTGGCTCATAAGCCTATTCTGTCTTTTGTGGCTCATTGAGCCAAAAAAGCCCAATGAGCCCTTGCCAAACCACACACCCTTAAGAGCTCAAAGTAAGCTCAACAGTATCTCAGCTCAAATACCACAAGATTTGGTTTAGAATGTATAGGCAAAGGCTTAAGAATTTGCAAAAGAGAGTGGGAATTGTAGAGAGAGAAAAATATTTTTGCTCTAAAATTTTCAACCCTAAAAAATAGAAGGGGAGGTCTTCTATTTATAGAAAAACATGAAACTCCCTCAGAAATATCCATACATACACGTGTGGGCAGATGCATGCACGTGTGAAAATAGCTGGCACAGCTGGCAGAAATATCTGTAAAAACACACAAGTGGCTGGCAGGCCACTAATGTTGACCGGCAGCCTACACTAGTGGACCTGCAGGTCCCAGGGTTTTTAGGCTTGAAAAACTGTGGTTTTGGTCCAAAACAAGGCAAAAGGTGTATAGGATTTGAAGGCTCAAAGCTGTGACATTCTGCTGAGGACTTCGAGTACTTGATAAGCATGTACAAATTCATCATTGGGTGCGCAAGCGACGACGCCCAAGTCATAAGGGCGGTCAAAAATAGGGTGTTTACATATGGCAGGATACTCTTCATAAGAATCGCCTATGTGAGTGTGAATTTGGCCGGTTCTATGAGATTTGTGAAGGGCTACAATTCTCTAAAGCACTGATGAAAGACTGGGTTGTTCAAGGCAAAAATAAACACAATAGTGAGAACTAAATTGTGTCTGGTAATATACTGTGTAAGTTCTATTGTCTTGATTTACACAAATGGATCAACAGTTTAAGACATCATGTTCACTGGTTAGCTAGTAAATCTAATAGTGTCTCACAAGGAAAGGTTCAAAGCCAAAAGCTGTCTATCCTTTGCAAAATATCTTCGATTTTTGTGTTCTCTGTAATAAGATCATGTTGTTGCATTTTCTCTCTATCAAATTCCATTCATGTGGGAGATTGTTAGAAATTATGGTTTTTATAGGCTTATTTTGGGTCAACTTTGAGTGGGTCCACACGTCTTTTGGGATGGGTTCAAAAAGGTGACATGCTCCTTGCCGCATGGCAAATCACACGGTGAAGACGATTCGTCAAAACCATTTATGAATGAATGGGAAGTTGACGTCGTTTTCGGGTTTGTAAAATGGGAAATTGAAGAGTCAAATGTGGGTTTCCTTAATATGGTTGCCCTACATTGAAACTTTAAGAGAGCTTATGTAGGTATATAAACTCTAAGTGGACATACTTGGGTTGGGCCCCAAGAGACATCCCAAGTTTGTGGAAGGGAGGGCTTATAGACAAAGTGGGCTTTGGTTCAAACCACCACACATGCGCCGTCGTCGTCCGGCCAGGCCTTGCGCGAGTGTGGGTTGTGGGTCGAGTCCTAACATTAATTTTTTGAACAAAATTTATTTGAATTTTTTTCAAAATTCTTGCAAGAAAATTGAAATTTTGCTCTAAAACAGTTTAAATTCAAATTATTTGCTCCCAACCAGTGTGTCTATTCTGAATCAGTCCGAAGCAAATTCAAACAGTTTTTCTAATTGTTTTAAACAGATTTAAAACTGCCCAGCAGATTCAAACAGATTCAAAACTGTTTGCACCAGACAGATTCAAATTTGCACTAGTTCATTTCAAAATTTCAAACCTGTTCAATTTGAACTTGTACCTGTTCGGCTCTTCCAACAGTTACTAACTATACCTGTAAATACAGAATCATTCTAACAGATTTGATCATCCAAAAAATTCAATTATCTTCTCGTTTGTGCTCTCTTTTTGCATTATTCTTCATACTAGTTTTTAGAGAAATTTCTAAGAGTATAGAACATAGGTTCTGGTTCGCCGAAACAAATTGTTTTTAGTACTAATATATTCTGTGTAAGATCATTGTATCATGGAAAATAGACGCCATTATTTTGTAAGCACATGAGCGGGGCGAATCTGTCTTAACAACAGAGTGTCACACACTCGACTTGATCATTCTTGTTCTTAAGTTGTTTCGGTAAGTAAATTCTGTAAGTAAATTATCTTATTTGTTTGTTTCAAATAAAGCTCACCCTCTCTGTAGTTGTAATCTATGCTTTTATCCTAGACTTGTTCTATTACTGAATTTTTATGATCAATGTTTGCTGTGCAGTACAAGTTTTGAGTCTTGATATTTCATAGTTTCTCTTTAGTGCTTCATTCGTTAATTTTTATTTTATTTGGTGTAAGTTTTTTGTTTGATGGATTCTTTTGTAAGTTCCATTTAGGCTTTGTTTGCCATATATTAAAAAAGTCAAAAAGTGACTATCTCATTTAAGTCACATTATCTTATTTAAGTCACATCATTTTTCTATCACATCACTTCAAATTCAACCCAAATCCAAATAATAGAAATTTCACTGTTTAAGAAAAAAAAAAGTGGCCATGAAGCTGTGACATCATCAATGTATAATAAAACAATATTTTATGTAGTTACATAAATTTCACTCATTATGATATACCTTCGTGCCCAAGGTACTGAATTTTTATGATAAAAAAAAAGGTACACGATGTTCAACTATATGTCACACTTTTTAAATCTTATTTCACCATCTAATTAAAAAAAAAAAAAAACCCCTCAATTTTACTTCAAGAAGAGTAATAAATAAAACAGAAAATACTTTCTCATATAAAACAGGGAAAAACTCTCTCGTCTTTATCCTTCGCACTTTATCGTCAATGGCGGCAACCGGCCACCTGCTCACTCTCAATCTCACTCCTCCCCTTTCCTCCCGCCGAAAATTAGCCCCCGCCACCGCCGCCACCACCACCAACCACCACCCTCCGGCTCCCCTCCAACACCGTCAAATGTGACCATTCCTCCCACTCCTCCCCTCTAAACCCTAAACCCCTAAAATCCTCACCTCCCAAACCCCTCCTCACCCTCACCAAAGCCCTAGCAGTCTCTGCCGCCACCGGAATCCTCTTCCACCTAGCCTCCTCCGCTCCTTCTTTCATCGGAGGCGGTCCCGGCGGCGGAGGAGACGGAGGCGGTGGTGGAGACGGCGGTTTCTGGTGGAGATTATTCTCTCCGGCGGCAATCGCGAAGGACGACGACGACGCGGCCTCGCAGTCTCAGGAATGGGACTCTCACGGGCTACCTGCCAACATTGTGGTCCAGCTAAACAAGCTCAGTGGGTTCAAGAAATACAAACTCTCGGAGATCTTGTTCTTCGATCGCCGCCGCTGGACCACCGTCGGCACCGAGGACTCTTTCTTCGAGATGGTCTCGCTTCGTCCCGGCGGCATATACACCAAAACCCAGCTCCAGAAAGAGCTTGAAACCCTAGCCACTTGTGGGATGTTCGAAAAAGTCGATCTTGAAGGCAAGACCAACCCAGACGGGACGATTGGAGTCACGATATCGTTCACGGAGAGTACATGGCAATCGGCTGATAAGTTTAGGTGTATCAATGTGGGTCTAATGCAGCAATCGAAGCCAATCGAAATGGATCCTGATATGACCGAGAAGGAGAGAATCGAGTATTTCAGGAGTCAAGAGAAGGACTATAGGAGGAGAATTGAGAGAGCGAGGCCGTGTTTGTTGCCCATGGCAGTGCATAGGGAGGTATTGCAGATGTTGAGGGAACAAGGGACGGTGAGTGCACGGTTGTTGCAGAAGATTCGGGACCGGGTTCAGCAGTGGTATCACGATGAGGGGTATGCGTGCGCACAGGTTGTGAATTTCGGGAATTTGAATACGAAGGAGGTTGTTTGTGAGGTGGTGGAAGGAGATATCACCCAGTTGGTGATTCAGTTCCAGGATAAGCTTGGCAATGTGTGCGAGGGGAACACCCACTTTGGAGTCGTGAGGCGAGAATTGCCCAAACAGGTGATGCATAGTTGGTTCTTTTGCATAAATCTTTACTTTATAGGTTCAAATTTATCAATTAGTTGTATAAATTTTTGGTTCTGCATTGTTAATTGCCTACTTAGCTTGGCTGAATTTTGCTTTGTAACTTACTTGATATATTGGAATTTGTTTTTTTGTGATTTGATTGGTTTGCTTTTGACATTTTGGTTCTTATTCGGTTGCCAAATGTGGATTCTGTTTGCAGCTCCGACAAGGGCGTGTTTTCAACATAGAAGCAGGGAAACAAGCTCTGAGGAACATAAACTCGCTAGCTTTGTTTTCCAATATTGAAGTTAATCCACGGCCAGACGAGAAAAATGAGGGAGGCATTATTGTGGAGATAAAGCTCAAAGAACTAGAACAGAAGTCGGCTGAAATCAGTACCGAATGGAGTATTGTACCTGGACGGGGAGGTCGCCCTGCACTGGTATATAAGTTAAAACTGTTAATTTTAACTTCTGTAAAACATTTTTGGATTAGGGTATAATTTTATTGTTCTAACTAAGTGCTATTTCTTTTATATGATGTTCTTCAGGCTTCAATTCAGCCCGGCGGAACTGTTTCCTTTGAGCATCGGAACCTCAAAGGGTTAAACAGGTCCATTCTTGGTTCAGTGACTACTAGCAACTTCCTCAATCCTCAGGTAATTGTTATTGGCATTTATTATCTGACATACTTAATTTACATAATTGCTGTGTTATCTTTGCACGTTGTAGCCTAATAATGTGGCAATTCTCTCTGCAGGATGACCTTTCTTTTAAGCTTGAGTATGTGCATCCATATTTAGATGGTGTATATAATCCTCGCAACCGCACCTTCCGCGCAAACTGCTTTAACAGCAGGAAACTGAGTCCAGTCTTCACAGGCGGGCCAGGGTTGGACGAAGTCCCCCCTATATGGGTTGATCGTGCGGGTGTGAAAGCCAATATTACAGAGGTAAGACTGCAATGCTTCTCTTATTGTTATGTCTTTCAGCAACTCTGAGTAGGTTATTCATTTTATACTTGATAGTACATAACCGTTATTTGCCTCGCAGAATTTCACTTGTCAAAGCAAATTCACTTATGGGCTTGTCATGGAAGAGATAACAACACGCGATGAAAGCAGTCATATTTCTCCAAATGGTCAAAGGGTGTTGCCAAGTGGAGGAATTAGTGCAGATGGACCTCCAACAACACTCAGTGGCACTGGCATTGACCGAATGGCATTTGCTCAGGCAAATATCACGCGTGATAACACCAAGTTTGTGAATGGAGCGATAGTTGGTGAGAGGAATGTGTTCCAGGTGAGTCTTTTAAGCATACATTGTTCTTTTATGTATCATGTTTACTATCGGATGATTTAAGTTGGATCATGAATGCCCTTGATTTTATGACTGTCCAAATTATCATCTGAATTCCTTGGTATACTTAACTGAAATATGGGATACAGTTTTAGGTCATTCTCATTAAGGATCATTTGAAATTGGTCAGTGCTTTTATCGATGAAGGTTTTTCTGTATTTTTTCTTCCTAACTTCGGAATTTACTTTCCTCCAGTGACTTATTTCTTTCCCTTGGAAGAAAGTTATGGCCATCAAAATAACTGGTTGATTATTTAATGTCCTCTGGATCTGTTAATCTCAGTTTGTGTGTGGTTCTAAAAAACTCATATCTTTATGATTAAAAAGTTAAATTGTATTTACATATGATGAAGGATACTCCGCGTTACCAATTGCCTTTGTAAGTGTCTGCTTTATGTGCATCTATTTGAAAAAATTTCTTTCTTCCCTCACACAATAAAAGAATTCAATTAAGTTTCTCTTTTTGTAGTATTTGATGAGCTTAATAGGACTGTTGTTTGAGTGTTCTGTATCCACTTTTTGTTGAATAAATATTGGTAATTTGAATATTTAGATAATATATGAAAGCTTCCATTTTAGGAGGTAGTGAATTTTTATTTAATAATTTGAAGCAGAATCCATTCGTTTTTCATTGAAAACATCTCTGTTGTCTTCGAGTTAAGTGACCATGCATAAAAAAATATTTACTTCACCTGTTAATACTATGTTTTATATACAAATTGCAGCTTGACCAAGGCCTTGGCATCGGCAGCAAGTTTCCATTTTTTAACCGCCACCAGTTAACAGTAACCCGATTCATCCAGCTAAAGCAAGTGGAGGAAGGTGCTGGTAAACCAGCACCACCTGTGCTGGTCCTTCATGGCCATTATGGTGGCTGTGTGGGAGACCTCCCAAGTTATGATGCTTTTACACTTGGGGGACCGTATTCAGTGAGGGGTTACAACATGGGAGAGATAGGTGCAGCCCGGAATATCCTTGAGGTAAGACTTGATGTAGATTGATCATATGCATATATTTTGTAGTAAAATGGGGTAGATAATTGTGTGATACATGCCATTGTTGTAGCTAATGATCTTTATATCAAAGAAAAATATGGTTTGTGCTGGTGATTTTTGTATTTAATTTCTGGTTCTAATGCGTCCTGTAGCTTGCTGCTGAGATGCGGATACCTGTGAGAAACACACACGTTTATGCATTTGCAGAACACGGAAACGATTTAGGAAGTTCAAAGGATGTAAAGGGTAACCCAACAGAGGTCTATAGGAGAATGGGTCAAGGTTCCTCATATGGTGTTGGGGTCAAGCTAGGGCTAGTACGAGCAGAGTATGCTGTTGATCACAACTCTGGGACTGGTGCCATTTTCTTCAGATTTGGGGAGAGATTTTGAGATCTGTTTCGAAGTCCCAAAGTTTTGCTAGGTACCATTCATCGTCACATTTGATGACCGAAGAATATGTTTCACAAGCTGAGTTGTTCAGAAACTACACATTTATAATTTGTACGGGGATTCATGCTTTGGGAAGTTTATTATTATTGTATTAATCTTTTGTTTGAATTGAATCCCCCAACAAATTTGTATTTTTTGTTATGATCCAAGTATGAATTTTCTTTTCCCTTACATGAAGGTTGTTGTTTTGGATGACTGAAGTTTGGTGAGCACTCATCAATGACGTTGAATTTTGAATTGTCTGCAATTTGGTGGTCTAAATGGTAATAGATACAATCATTTTGTTCGTACAAATGGTACAACAAAGGGTGAGAACAACTAAAGGGACACATTTTTATTAGAAAGAGTGTAAAAAATGTCTGACAGGTTGGAGCAGATTGAGTCATCGGTTGACAATGCTAAAAATTTAATACAAATTATCATATCACAAGGCACTTGCACCATTAAATTTTTGGGCAAATTACATATACCTCTCGAGATTTAGTAAAATTACAGATATTCCTCTGAGGTTTAAGAAATTACAGCTATTCCCCCTGAAGGTACTATTTGCATAACAAATTAGGGGACAAATTGTTATGAAAATATAAACCTCAGGGGGTATCTGTAATTTTTGAAACTTCAAGAGGTATCTATAATTTAGCTAAACCTCGAGAGAGGTATATGTAATTTGCCCTTAATTTTTATGTGGAAGAAAAGACAGTTCTTAAACAACAACAATCCTCAAGTGGGCAACAGATGTGCAAGCCCAATTTAAAAAGTCACAAATACATGGCTTCTTACTGAAAGAACTGTAGGAGAAAAAAATGACCTTTCTACAATGAACTGTGAACACCACTTCCTGCACAAGCAAAACGCCATTCAAAAAATGGACTTCCTGTGATGAGTATTGGTGAGATCTTCGGAGAAGTGGAGTTGAGAAATGTGATTTGAAATTCCATCAATTCTGTCATTTCTTCTCTTTATCTTCTGTCAAACAACAAACACAAAGGTGCATTTCCCTTCACAGACCCAGCTCCTTTTTCAATTGAGCAAGGGTGGCTTCAATCTCATCAATGTCTTCCTCAATGCTGCTCTCTTTTGCAGCTTTGGTTTGACTACCACTTCCCCTTCCCTCTGTTCGATAACTTTTAAACACATCGCCTTCACTCTTTTCTGCTTCGACCTCTTCATCAGTGATGTTGAGCTCTTTCTCTAAGAATTCAACAAATTCTTCCCCGATTTCCTGCCAAGCACATTTCATTTATCAAACTATATCTAACAAAACTGTTGTATTCATTTTTGATGAAATTGTTGTGAAAATTAGATCTCACTGCCAATTCCTCCCATAAACTCTTTGGCTTTCCTTGTGAAGCAGCGCTTGCCTCCCAGTTCCTAAATTCTTCTTGAAGATCTCTAAATAAGTCCTCTGTAACACCAATTCCAAACTTCAGTAGCAGAACAAGGTAGGTTTTTTTACTACCAACATAGAGAGATGAAGATGCTATGCAAGATTGGGAAATGATCCAGGGTTAACTTAAAAGCACTTGTGGTGTCAACAATTCTACCTATTGTTATTTGAACATCCCTCAAAAAGTTACCTGCAGCATAAAGGTGTTAAATATAAGAACATACTAAAAAAAATTTATCCTTTCTTTGTTTTGTTTTTGATAAATAAAGAAAAACCTTTCTCCTTATAAAGGGTAAGATATACTGAACGAGGTCAGAAAATCTTCTCTTTGAAAGTTTGGAGGTTTATGCACAGAAAAGTACTCAATCAAAAACACTAATGCCATGGAAAATTTGGGTCTAGCAAGAAGTCGGGAATATATGCAGTTAAGATTGGTCCAAACACCACCATAAGCAATAATGTGATAAGTGGGAAAATCTAATTTCTTGACATGCATGCGAGATCTATTCAGTCAAGGAACTGTACAAGGCTTGTCAGCCTCACACTGCAATGACTTGAAAGATGCTCATTTTGGTCATGGACATGAGGCAAGAACCACTCTCGTGAAATCTGAATACTAAGAGGCAATGAACATTGAAGTAGAAAAACTTCACATATAAAGACACATTTCTAATATATAAAAAGAAAGACCAAAAAGTTTCTCTGAGCAGAAATTCTTACCGAAGCCATAGAACTCTTCTTCTTCTTGAGTATTCCTACTTTGGTTTCTTCCAGCAGTTGAATATGAGTAATCAGATGTTCCATTTCCAGACTCATATCTCCTTCGAGATTCAGAGTTCAGCAATGTATTGTATGCATGCTTTATCCTCATAAATTTCTCCTGAGCATTTGCCTGTAACCCAAGAGATTTGAAATTCTTAAATCTAAAATAAACAGAGTAAAAGATGCAGGATTTATAATACTTGTGGTGAAATGTTTATTATAGAAGAGTGGAGAACAAATAGTCCAGACGGTGATATCCCCTATGATATAAAATCAAAAGAAATTGCAGTATCTTTGCAATTTCTATTTTATCCACTGATATTCTCAGGGTATCTCATAAATTGTCAAATAGAACTAAATTGAATATGTTCTCAGAACCAAAGAGTTTTCCCTTCCTCTTATGATGTAATCATCCATAGGTGTTAAATCTTCATAAGATTCAGAACAATTCTCACCTGATATTCATCTAACTGTATCTCCATAGACCAAATTCTTCACCTCGTTTAGCTGTCTACAGTATAAATTCAAATATCCAGTCCTTTCCAGGCTGCTAAAATTGGCAATTTGGTAGTTGGGATTTCTTCTAAGTACATTTCCAAAAGGAGGGGCACTTTGTGCATCATGAATGTGTGACAAAGTGCAACACAGAGAGAGAGAGAGAGAGAGAGTAACTCTAAATCAAAAGTAAAGGAAAGACTAATGACTAAAATATCACAAAAAATAAATAAATAACTAAAGAGAAAATAACAGAACAACCAAAAAGGAAAATATGTTTATTCACAGAATGTACATCTATACATGTTATGAAGGAGTGAACCTAGGAAAAAAAATTATTTATCCTTTTTTTCTGGAAAGTTAGGTGTACAGTACGAAAAAATTCAGCAAAATTGGAAAGCTAATTAACTGAAAAATATAGTAAAACATGGAACTCTCAGCACATTCACGCTGTGTTTGGTTAGGGGATTTGGGAAGGAATTTGGAAAGGGAAAAGAAAAAGGTAGTTGAAGCGTTAAGAATTCCATTTTGCCAACAAGATTAATTTCATATTTCATTCAAGTTCTAGAAATGGTTTGATATGCATGTAAAAGGATATAATGTACAATGGATAACATATCAAAGAAATAAAAATGATGATATGATAAATATAGTAGTCAATGAATAGCCACCTGAGGCCCTGAAGGCAGGGGGTTGCTCCTGCTCATTAAGGCATTCGTTTAAGGCTGTGACTTGCTGTGAGCAATAGGGTTTGTCACCATAGTTGCTTCTGTTATGCATATCCATTTTTCTAGTCTCAAGCAATGGCGTCTTATGGATATAGCATTACAGAGCCAGGTTAGGCTTTCTTTCTTAAGATTTCTTTTTTCTTTTTTCTTTTCTTATTGATAATAATATGAAGTTATTGACAAAGGAACGACCAAACATAATGACTGGAAAACGACAAAAAGATAGTAACTTCATTCTTAACATAGAATATGACAATAGGTGGAGTAGAAAGGTGGAAAAGGCTTCTACAGCTAACTAACCTCATGCATTCAGCATAAAGCTTTGATTCACTTAAATACAAATGTTAATGTGCATATTTCAGCTCTTTTCCTTGGTTTACGAGAGAAGAAGAATTGAGGAGGAATTACATAAATCTGGGAAAGGAACAAGACAAGAACTCAAATTGTGTCAAACTCGAAGATTTACATATATAACCAATTCATAATTGTGTATAGAACATTTGGTAGAACCAAGTCCATCACTAAAAAACGGTCATACCAAATGCACAAGGCTCCTCCTTGTGGGTGAGGTAGTAGGTAGGCAACTGTCCCCATTTTTTTCTGGAGAGGTTGATTCCCGTGACTCAAATCCACACCACAATACTAGCACTCCGTTTGGATTGGGAGATGAGAAAAGAAAGGAAATGATTGGAGTTTCTCATCTAGGTGAGAAAAGAGAAGAAATGATTGTTGTTTCTCACCTTCGTGTTTGGATGGATAATGATGAAAATAGGATATATGAGTCTTTTTATTTTATTTGTTTTGTATTTGGAGAAGTAATTTAGGTATTATAATTTTTTTTAGAGTTATTTTGGTTTCTCACCACTTTTAGTGAGAAACAAAACTTAATTTTGGAGTAATTTGTGTTTCTCACCATTTCTCATCATTACTCACCTTATTAATGATCCAAATAAGCAATGAAAAATCTCATTCTCTCCGTTTCTTTTCTTACCAAACCCCTCAATCCAAACAAAGTGTAGGAGCGGATATCACTTGTCATCACTACAGTTCACAACCTCAGCATAAAGTCCATCACTATGGGCTATCAAGATGATCTTCATGAAAGGGCAATCACTTGTATTCTCAAGCCATCCTCTCCAGCACCATCATTATCCTAAAGTTTGGATTAATGACCTCTCAATGATCAAAGTCACCCACCCTCATAAATTGGTTTATCATTTAGCTAGGCAAAATAGTTCATCAGAGCTACCCTAACAAACTATGTGCCTCCCAACTTCAGAATGGGTAGATCCCAGTAAGTAACATGAAACCTGCGTCAAATCTCTAGATTTTACATATTACCTGTGTGATGTAAGCCGGAACATTAGACAAAACTGTGCCAAACTCTGTGTTTAAGCATAGAGTTGGAACTAATTAAATCCACCTATAAAGGGCTCATCAGTCATCTCTGTGTTCTAGATAGAATTGTAAAAGCAAACAAAGCCAAATCCTGCAACTTAACAGTTAAGTGAACCAAATAAAAGCTTCAATAGTTTCGAAATTCTGCAAAAAATCTGTTGATTACCAGACTAAACTCCATGTAACACATTTGAATTGGCACTTTCAAATTATGAAAGACAAATATACTTTTCAATTGTTGAAAACTAGATAATACCACCAAAAATTCATAAATTCGGTTTCAAAACAGTGGATTATCTTGAACTACAAGGCAAAGAAAGTAAAGCGTATATCATTATATATCAAATAGAGTGATTATATACCTCTTTGTTGACATCAGGATGGTATTTCAGAGCAAGTCTCCGATAAGCTTTCTTGATTTCATTGGGACTTGCAGAAGGAGAAACGCCCAACACTTGGTACGGAGACTCTCTGCGACTGGATTTCACTACTGTACAACGATTGCTTCTCTTCTTCCTCTTCTTGTGATTTCTGTAACCTGTTGAGAAAACCGGTGGTGCATATACAATAGGGTTTGAATTGCCTCCTCCATAGCCAATTCTGCAAATGGGTATCGAAGACTTTGCTTGGTTTTGCAGATGCAGAAGACCACGATGAGTATGGTTCGAACCCAGATGAGAAACAGCGAAGAGCTTGATTGCTGTTAGAGACAGAGCAAATCCGTGCATGTTCATGAATCAATAATCAGTGATATCGAAACCGAAGAAGACTCCATCAAGGCGTCATTTTGTGGCTGTGGACAATTCCAATCTATCGATCGTGATAGAACTGAAAATCAACGGTTTCAAACTACTGATCAGGACTCAATGGATTTTACCGAAATGACCCTGTTGTCCTTTTATGTGTGTATAGAGGCATGTAAGCTGTTTGATGTAATTCCTCAAAGACTGGGTTTTGAACATTGTTCTCCAATTTGAGTACATTGATACTGAAATGGTGTCTGGTTCTTTTCGATCATCTTCCGAGGAGTACACGAAGCTCATTGGAATATACAGTCGTGATCGAGCATTGCAATCAGGCAGAGCACTACATGCTCACCTGATCATCAATGGGTTAGTTCGTTTGAACCATTTCGCTTCCAAGCTCATAGCTTTCTACACCGAGTGCAGACAATTATCTGACGCTCGGAAAGTGTTCGACATAATTCCCCAAACAAATGTCAGTCGTTGGATTGTTCTGATCGGGGCCTACGCCCGCCATGGCTTTCACCAGGAGGCTATGGGTGTCTTCTGTGATATGCAGAGAGAAGGTGTAAGACCCAACAAGTTTGTTCTCCCCAGCATTCTCAAAGCCTGTGCACACCTCTCTGATCAATGGACCGGAGAGAAGATACATACTGTAATTCTCAGAAATAAATTTGATTCCGATGTGTTCGTCAATAGTGGATTGCTGGATATGTACTCAAAATGCAGACAAATTGAAAAGGCAAGGCGGGTGTTCGATGGAATGGTTGAGAAAGATGTAGTAGCTTTGAATGCCATGGTTTCAGGCTATGTTCAACATGGGTTTGTTAAAGAAGCATTGTGTTTGGTTGAAGAAATGCAAGAAATCGGATTGAACCCCAATGTGGTAACATGGAATACATTGATTGCAGGTTTTTCACAGGCCGGCGATGATTCAATGGTCTCTGAAATGTTTCAACTGATGCGTGTAGGTGGAATCGAGCCTGATGTGGTATCTTGGACTTCAGTCATTTCTGGGCTTGTGCAGAATTTTCGTAATGGCGAGGCTTTTGATACATTCAAGCAAATGTTAGGGCACGGGTTGTGTCCAAGTTCGGCTACAATCAGCAGTCTCATCCCTGCGTGTGCAACGGTAGCTGATTTTAGGCGTGGAAAGGAGATTCATGGGTATGCGGTGGTGACTGGAGTCGAACAAGATGTATTTGTTAGGAGTGCTCTAGTTGACATGTATGCAAAATGCGGTTTTCTGTATGACGCAAGGACATTGTTTCATAGCATGCCTGTTAAGAACACGGTTACTTGGAATTCCATGATTTTTGGATACACAAATCATGGGTATTGCAACGAAGCGATTGAGCATTTCAACCAGATAATAGAGGATGATGAGAAGAAACCAGATCACTTGACTTTCACTGCATCTCTCACTGCTTGTAGTCACGGAGGAATGGTTGAACTAGGGCAGAGTTTGTTCGACTTGATGCAACAGAAGTTTGGGATCAAACCAAAGTTAGAGCATTATGCGTGCATGGTGGATCTTCTTGGTAAAGCAGGGAAGCTTGTTGAGGCTTATAATTTGATTAAAATGATGCCCATTAAACCTGACATATTTGTATGGGGGGCATTGTTAGGGGCATGTAGACAGCATGGGAATATAGATCTTGCTGAAATAGCTGCAAAACATCTGCGTGAACTTGAGCCTGATAGTCCTGGAAGCAGTTTGTTGTTGTCAAATTTGTATGCTGATACCGGAAGTTGGGGAAACGCTGCAAGGGTGAAGAAGATGATGAAGAAACGAAAGTTGAAAAACTATCCCGGATGCAGTTGGATAGAAGCCATCTAATATGTAATCCAGCCTACACAATGCTATCCTTTGTCTAGAACTATCTATAAAATTTTGTAATCTTGATGTGAAAGAGTGAATAGGTCATGTAGCCCTTCAAAATATTGAGGCTATTGAGTAAAATACCAAGTTCTTTATCTGGAAACTTCTCAATAATATCATGAATAGAGATCCAAACAGAGGAGCAAATTTTCAAGTGGCGAAAGAAGTAAATGCAGCAAAAAAAATTACACAAAACAAGGATAAGAATCTTTTCACAAGAAAGAGGCTGTGGAAAGGGGATCACAGCATCAAAAACACCAAGCAGGCAAGGAATGCTGCAACTTTTGCTTCATTGCTGAAACAAAAACAGTTCAACTTTTTGCCAGTTCAACTTCATTGTCGATTTCATGTACTTTTAAGGATTTTCCAAGATCTAGTAAACCAGAAATAATATGCCAGGATCCAACAACTGCTGATTAATTTTCGGCTTAGTTTTCAATCGACTTTTTGCTTTGCCGCTGAAAAGAAGTTTAATAGTCATTAATACATGAGACAACACCATTTATTGATCAAAATACGGGTCAAGAATATACTTCACAACTTTCAATCCTCTGCAAAGACCAGACATAATACACCGGGACCCTCCTTCCCACTTTGACATAGCAAGAATAGAGAGAGAGAGAGAGAGAGAGAGAGAGAGATCTTTTCCTGATTCATGTATACCCAGATGATACTGGAATACAACTCCAATTTGCTCTCCAGT
Source organism: Camellia japonica (assembly GCA_030407325.1). Taxonomy (NCBI): domain Eukaryota; kingdom Viridiplantae; phylum Streptophyta; class Magnoliopsida; order Ericales; family Theaceae; genus Camellia; species Camellia japonica. Next base: position 57,270,911 of record JAPPVO010000003.1, read on the forward strand.
GATTTCCTAAGAACTCCACTCATGTCTGGCAGGTCCAGTGACAAATTAAGCAAGTTGAGTTCCATGGGTTAAAGCGTGTGCCAAGTTTATCAATGCTTTGAATCTACAACAAAATAAATATATAATTGTAATTCGCAGTTCCTTTGCAAACACCAGGTGCACAATTAACTAAAAAGCATTAGAGAAACACGAAACAACTCCATACCAATTGCAACCAAACTCTTTATAGATGACGCGCGTTGCTCGTTGATGGATTTAGACAGGTTAGCAATATAATATCTACAAACATGCACGAAAATTGAAATGACCCCAACTTCCAAATAGGAAGAAACTACTAAAGAATTAGACATCATATACTTTACATATAATTATATGAGCAAGTACAACTTTTTTCCCATACGTTCTCATGTTGAATAGAGCCTCAATGAACCACATCCACCCATGCTCAAGCTTGGCTCTTTTCAGCTGACAAGCACCAAAATGGTATTCAAGCTTAGCTGTTTTGAAATTGAACGTGGTTGTTGGCAAGCCAAGCCTAAGTTGTACATGAATGACTCAATTCATTTGCAGCCTTAATTGAGCAAATTATAAAAAGAACAAGAACCTTAAACCATGCAAAACCCACAAGAATGGGTCTCACCTGGAAACTAGGCAAACTTCAACCTTAGTCACACTATCAGCAAAAAAGTAAGGAGCAGCTGACGCAAAACAGCTCTAGAATAAAGTGAACCCTATTGATCAGTCCTCGTGAAGAGATCATCATGATAGAAATATCTATTTTTTGATACAAAAGATAATAATTGAAGAGAAAGATAACCATTAACTGCTTGTAATAAAATACATGAAACTGTCAGGTAAAGATGTAAGCTTATCACAGTTAAACTGTAAAATTCTCAATCAAAATTTTTTGAGTTTCAGTAATCATCATGAAACTTGTTACGCACAGAACAAGCATTGAACATCAGGGAAATTTCCATACACAAGTCCAAAAAAGGGAGATCCAGACAAATTTGAAGTTTTTTGTATGTAAATCATGTTAGAAATTACTAACATCTCAGGAAAATACAAAACAAAACTCATCAGCCAAACGTTAGAAGCCACCATATGCAGCAACATGCAAGCTTGATTCTGTATAAAACCAAATGTGCACAATCGTGCAATCATGCAGCATGCACGCTGTAAATTTGTCTACAAAACTAGTGCCAAGCCATCGAAGGGGGCACCACAAGACAAGAAAATGCCAAATAATATACTGACAAGCTAGGTGTCTGCGAAAGAGGGGAATACATTTGATGTCTTGAGCGATCTTGGTAGTCTGGAAAACAATGTAAGTTAGGTTTATTTTAAAAGCTTCATACCCGTCTGATGAAACATAAATATACAGCAGTCTTAAGAGGAAAAGAAAAATCACTAATAAATTCATATAGTGGACCAACATGAAGAACCCAATTATCATACATGGTTCACTGAGCAACACATTTTTTTTACCATGCTAGCATTTCTTTCAACAAATCACTTAATTAAGTAATCAAAGGTAAGTTACGATTGTTCACAATTCACATTTAATTAGGGTACCTACATAGAATTCAGCTGCCAATACGAGCTTTCAATAGAACATTAGGCTCCAATATCTATTAATCTAAATCCAACAAATAATCTAAATAAAATCCTAGTTGTCATTCACAAGCTCACAATTCCAAAACCCAATTATCATACATGGTTCACTAAGCAACACATTTTTTTACCATGCTAGCATTTCTTTCAACAAATCACCTAATTAAGTAATCAAAGGTCAGTTCCGATTGTTCACAATTCACATTTAATTAGTGTACCTATATAGAATTCCGCTGCCAATACGAGCTTCAATAGAATATTAGGCTCCAATATCTATTAATCTAAATCCAACAAATAATCTAAATAAAATCCTAGTTGTCATTCACAAGCTCACAAATCCAAAACTATCCAAGCCCAATATCAATCCTGTATTATTAATTCGTACCAGCAAACACAAAGTGACAATGAACAACATCAATGTTTGGTGATGATAATAATAACTATTCTAAATACTAAAAGCTCAAATAGATCCCAAAAAAAAAAAAAGTCACCTCTCTACTTATCATTAGGAGTAACATGTTGAAAAGATGCAACAGAGCCAAACTTATTTCCAGACCAGTCCCTCTGCTGCACCATATTATACGGATGCGAGTCAAACCCATGATAAGGACCAGGAGCAGCCGGCATCCCCATATGGCCATGCCCCATCACCGGCATATGCATCATCTGCAGCGGATACGGCATTGGAATCGGCATCGCCACGTGTCCGTTCCCGTTCCCGCTCCCATTCCCGGATTCATGTAGGCTCTGCGGCACCGGCGTCGAAGCGAAGAGATGATCAGATGACGAAGGACCTTCGTTCGATAACCCCTGCATCCTCTTCAAGTAGAGTCGATACTTCTGCAAGTGACTCGCTACGTTTTCCCGAGTCAATCCCTCGACATTCATCAACTGCATAATTGTCTTCGGAACCGCGTTTTTGATACCTAAATGCGCAACAACGTCTACGAATCGCTTGTGCAGCTGAGGCGTCCAGACGAGTCGCGGCCGCTTCAGCGTCCTCGCCGATGGATCATCGTTTCCGTTCTCCGACCTCAACGCCGAGTCGGCCTCTTCGACACCGCTGTCGATCCTCCTCAATTTCCTTGATTCCGAACCGTCTCTAGTCAGATCCGCCTCGTCCACATCCATAGCCAATCCTTCCTTAGCCCTATCTTCGTTAAACGACTTGAAATTGAAATTATTCGACGCGGACAACGCATTAAACTGCGCTCGGATCGTCGAGAGCGTGTTCTGAGAGGCGCGATTCACGTCCATCATGCTCCGGCAGGGCTCCGGCGAGATGCTGAACGCCGACGCCAGCTCGTGAGGAATCAACGGCTGAGACAACGGCGTCAGATCGTCGGCGCTCGGCAACCCTACCTCCCACTCCAACACTCTGTCATCGTCTCCGCCACGGCCACCACCGCCGCCATCGTACTCACTCATCCTCACTTCTTCCCCCATCTTCACAGCTCCAAATTCGCGAATCACAACCAATCTCTAGTCATCAAAATTGCTTCGGTTTCGGATCAAAAAGAGAGAATTGTGGAGTTAAAGAGAGAAAGAGAGAGAGAGAGAGTGCTGTTGGGAGATATTTCTGGAGTGGTCATCGGAAGATTCGCAGAGAAGAGAGAGAGAGGGGGGTCTTCTGGTTTGGGAAAAAGAGCAAAGCGGTAATTAAAAATGATTTAATTAATTTCTGTAATTAAATGTTTAGGGAAAGGTATGAAAAAGTGCAATATCTAATTCCAGATCAGTACTATCTAGTTGCCAACGTGGATTTCTTAGCCAGATATTTTAGATCCTCTAAATATCTTTCTGTATAATTAGAGCTCATACTCGCCACAGTACAAGGGTTTTTATGTAATTTGAGTTGGATTGTTTCTTTAGCACCGCCTTTGGCTCTCAGGCTCTTTTTATAAAGTCTGGAGAGTTAGGAAAAGGTATCCACGTGGACGAATAGGAGTGGAGGATATTGGTGGACAGCTGGGAGATGAGACGTGGATGATTTGTGGCGGCACGGTGAGGACATTGGTGTTCCCTATTGCATGTGGAACGTGGGATGGTTCGAAGTTTTAAGAGGAAACAATTTGGTCAGTTGATCTGAGGGTAAGGAAGGCAGGAACATGTACCTCCACAACGTACAGACGTGTAGGATACGCTGCTTTCCCAGACAACAATCAGCAACGGACGATAAACTTATGGAAAATGTTTGGTGAGTTGAATTTTTGTGGTTTGAATAATTGGAATGTGTTAAAATGATGTCATTTTATATTTAAAATGATATTATTTTGGATGTTTTGAGTTATTTGAGTTATAATTTTTCGGACCATCAATTATTATTGTAAACTTATTTATTGTTGGCCCAATTACATTAACACTTCCGCAATTTAAAATTTGTGTGATTTTGATTTTTAATTTTTTAATTATGGTATATTTAATTTTAAATTTTAAATATATTATTTTAAATAAAGACAATTAAAAATATATCTTTTTTTTTTATAAATTATCTATTTTAAGAGTAAAATTATCATATAATATTTTTTATTGATTAACTTATATGCTATTTGAAATGTAATAATAGTTTTTAATGAATAATGTTAGAACTTTATTGGTTTTATAATTCTATTTGGTTTGGTTTTTATAATTTATTTTTAGAAAAAATTTCTAAGAAATTAAAAATTAAATTGGTAAAAAAAAATTAAAAAATATTATTTTATTTTTGGGGAGGGTAAAAATAATTTTTTTATATTTATTTTCATTCAATTAGTTTTATTTTTTCAAAATTCAAATATGGTAACAATTTTGATATTATTATTAAACTAATCCATTAAATCAAAAAATCTAAAATAAAAAACATTTCATATATTAAACATATAGATTATACATTAAAAACCATCCATTACATTACATGATAATCATTCAAAAATATCTGTTAACAATAAATACAACCATCTATTACATAATAATCATCCAAAAACATAAAAAACAACCACTAATTACATGATCATCATTCAAACACATACTAAAATTAATTTGGTAAAAAATAAAAATGTAAAAATTTATCATTTTTATATAATTTATCTTTGGTGGTAGAAATATTTTTTTAAATTCAAAAATAATTTTTTGACATTTATTTTTGTCAAACTAGGTTATGTTTTATCAAATTGACAACTTTATTATTGAAATAGAGCAACAATGTCTTCAATTATCCTTATTTAGAATGAGATTTGAAATTTATGATCAAATGTATTACAATTAAAATGTTATGAATCAAAGTAACACAAGTTTTAAATTACCGTGACTGTTAATATAATTCACCTTCTATTGTTTTAAAATTAGAGCTGGTTTGAAATGTGATTATATTTTAGTTAATTTTTTAATTTTTTTAAATAAAAAGAGATGTTAGAAAATAAAGAAGGTGATGTAATTGGGTATTTTGACTATTTTATTCAAAAGTACACATTTTCTCACATGCCAAAAACTACCTTAATTAATGAATAATCATTTATTTCATTTAGGGGAGAATAACTTAACAATGGTCATAATAAAAATAAATTGGGAGAATTACTAAATAGTGGAATTGAGAAAAATAATTATAAAAATATTAGAATGTAAGTGACTTTGTGGTGGGGTATAAGTGAAAAATTATTCTCCCAAACAAATTGTAAAATCATGAAAAAATATATCAATTTAATTATTAAAGTGTATAAACTTTCTCACTAATTTGTAATTTTTTTTTGAACTACTGCACTATACTTTTATTTTCCCTTCATTTAGAATTATTTTTTATAAGACTTATAAGTTGATTTTTTTTTTATTACAAAAATACATGTAAAAAAATAAGTAATATGACTAAATGTTGCCAAAAGAACCCTTAATCCAATTCAATATTTGGAATGGACTGTATTGGACGAAAATAAATTAATTGACAATCACATTTTGGCCCCCGTTTAGTAATTGATTTTTTGACTTCACTTCTTATAAAAAGATATATAAAAAAATAGATAAAATATTATAATAATTTCTAGTGATTTTCTTAATTAAAAATCACACTCTCCTAACGGGTCCATTGTTTAAATTTTTAAATAACCTTCAATAAGGAGGCTACAATTTTAGCCAATAATTTTTCGGTGGGAGTTGTAATGAATTTAAATCTCTTAAAATTAAGTCGTGCAATATTTTATAAAAATAACTTAAAATTAGTATAAGCATATATACCACTTTATATTAATGTAGAATCAAAACATTTTTTATTTGTAAGAAAAATATAATAAATTAATTAGATTATGATTATTATCAAATCAATAGAATTTTTATATAAATATTATACACGTTAAACTCTATAAAATGAACCATTTAAATTATTAAAACAAAACCTATAATAATCAACATGTTAGTCCATGACTGAGGAAAGCCCAGTCCTCATTTTTTTGGGGTTAAATAATTCAAGTGTCTAGTAAAACACCTTATCATATTATCCATCTCCAAGACTAGGGACAACCTTGTGCAACTGATGATAGAAATAGTATATGAAACATGGCAACCACCACATCTCTATCTACCCCTCTTCTCTCCTCCATTCTCAACCCAAGACCTCGCTATTCGCTTAAACCCCTCACCTTTCACCCTCCTCTTTCCTCAAAAAGAATCATCCCCCTTCACAACCCACCTCACGAAATCCCGCTAAAACCCACCCAAATTCGGAGAATCTCAGCTGTATCTGGAGATTCATTGCCTTCAGAAGCAAACCCAGTTGAGAATTCTGAGCAGATTATTTCCGGTGGTGATGATACTGGATTCACCATCATTTCTGTTCTTCTGTTCATAGCTTTCATTGGCCTGTCTGTTCTCACTATTGGGGTAAAAATCAGTCTCTTCAACTTGCTATCCTTATCCACTTTCTTTTCTTTTTCTTTTAAAAGAAATTTTTTTTATTTATACATTTAAAAAAGAAATCAGTTCTGTTTTGTTGTGATTGATTGAAATTTTTTTTGTGCGTGGGCAGCTTCAACTTGCTAGTTCTTGTGGGTAAATGTAATAAATAAATCGATGCTGTTTTGTTGACATTGATTAAATATTTTATTTTGGAATGTGGGTTGCTGCTAAGTTGTGGGCTGCTTCAACTTGCTAGTTCTTATCTACTTCGTCTTTCTTTCTTTATTTATTTGTTCGGTACATGTAATAAAGAAATCAATGTTGTTTTGTCGAAACAAAAATGCACCAAAAAATTATATTAAAAGTTTACCAAATGTCTCACAATTATTCATATTGTGTGGGTCTCACCCCTTATGTGATATTTGGCCAAACTTTTGATATAATTTTTAGGTCTCTAGTATTATTCTCGTTGAAATTGATTGAAAATTTGTGATTTTGGAATATGGGTTGCTACTAATTTTGTGTGGTGGTTTGGGTTTTCCCACAGATTGTCTACTTAGCAGTGACAGATTTCTTGCAGAAGAGGGAGAGAGAGAAGATTGAGAAAGAAGAGGCAGCTAAGAAGAAGAAGAAGAAGAGTGGTAAAAAAGGGGTGGTGAGATCTAGGGCTGGACCCAGAGGGTTTGGACAAAAAATTGAGGACGATGATGAAGATTTTTAGAATGCACAACAATTGTAAGATTCCCATTATTATTATTTTTTTGGGTACACTCAAGGTTGTAGCCATGAAGAAATGAGAGTTTTGTTTCTGGCCAACTGTGTAGTCGTGTAGAGAGGAGAGTTTTGTTGCAACTCTTAGCTAAAAAGGTGAAAGGGTTCTACTCAACTGGATTGCTTCTCACTATATGTTGTTGAATCCATCATTGAAATGTAGAAATGGGATTTTCTTCATCTTTTTCTAAATGTTTTTTTCTAAGAGTTTCATGTGGGGTGTGGGGTGTGTGTGTGTGTGTGTGAGAGAGAGAGAGAGAGAGAGAGAGAGAGAGAGATGGTTGAGTACCGTGGCATGTATTTCAGGTAAGACGGTAAACAAGCTGAATCGAGTGAGCAAAATTTTAATATGTTTAGACTTATTTATTAAAATTTTAACTCAATAAAAATTTAACAAATTAAGCTCGAGTCAAGTTAACTCAGAGTTGATTCGAGTTCGAATCTACTCATGAGTTTTAACGAGCCAAAAAATTTATAAATTCATATATGAGACTAAAATTATAATTAAAATTTTAATTATACAATTATATATACAATATATATAAACATTCTAACAAAAAAATTAATATTTTATCAAAATAATAATATTTACCAATATTATATAAATATACTGTCTATAATTAACTATTATTTATATTTATATTTTTTAAATATATAAATAACATATTTATCTTATTTTTTATACATATTTTTACATTATTTAATATATAAATAATAAATATTAAACAAAAAAAATTAACGAGCCGAATTTTAGAATGTTTAGACTTATTTATTAAAAATTTAACAAGCTTAAGCTCGAACGCAAAAAAAATTTAAAGAACTGAGTTCAAACGAATTCTTACCGAGCTAAACTCGATCATATTCAAACAACTCTGTTCACTTGCAGCAGGAGAATATCAGATTTCATTTAGGCTCTTAGACAAATAACCAAGCTAAGAGTTCACTTTGACTGTTAGACAAAACCAAGATAAGAAAGACTTATTATTCCCTTAAAATGGCGACAATGATTCGAATTTATAATGTAATTTTTATTGTTTTTAGTCTACCATACTTGAAAATTGATATTTTGATGAAATAATCATTCTATTTCATTGAATCAAACACTACTCATTACTAGTTATCGACAACTTTTATCATCTCCTAAAACTCTTGACACAGATTCACATACAGTGGTTTCCTCTTTCTTCGCAAAAAGCCAACAGAAAGATCCAAATGCAAAGTCCACAACATATTAACACACATACATTGGTTATACATACATCTACAATCTCCAAGAACACCAATTTGGCTAGTGTTCAACAAGAAGCAATTGTAAATACCAGTTTCATATAGTATTGATAACTAACCGGGAGTAACCCAGATTCAACAACCCAAAAACATAAACGATGAATGATATGCATGGTTGAAAGAACAAAATCACCAAAACAAATAAACAGTAACTAACATTATACTCGGCTTCCAGCCTCACCTAAACATCAACTCAGACACGGCAACATTTTTACAAAGTCACGATTGAAATGTAAACTACCTCAAAAGTGTTCATTTTTACACCCTAAAAACTTGTATTGTCAATTGTCTCCTCTGCAAGTGGGGCATTAGAAACACCTGACCTGACATCCGAGCCTCTCAGCGTACTAGATTCTACGTATAAACCTTAACCTACAGAATGTACATTTTTCTAGTACAAGCAACAACTTTATTTCCAATCAGCTCTTAAAGATAGGAAGAGCTGCAGCACTAAACATGCGGAAGAAAAAAAGAGAAATAGGTAGCCAAACTAGCCTTTAGTTAGCCATACAATAACTTTCTTTCCTATGGAATATATGCCGAGTGTGTAGACTGAGCAGCAATTCTCCTTTCTGCAAAAAATTAAAATAATTGGTTAGAGAGCTAGCTGCGACCAAAAGAGAATCACACCAGGATACAAAAGGTCATCAAATACAAGATCTAAAGAAGAGGAACCGATTAGTTTTTGGGAAGACCACCGTCGACAAAAATCTCAGTAACAGTTTTAAAAAGATAATGGTGCTGTTTCCTGCAGCTAAAATGGAATGTTTATGACTCCTTTTTCATTTTTCTTCTTCTTTTAAAATAAATAAATAAATTTTGAAGTTAACTGTCAAACCTTTCATTGTAGCTTTTGTTGATAGCTAAGAGCATCTCCAATCCATATTCTCTCTCTTTTTTTCATCAAATTTGAGTGAAATTTGGGTTAAAAGCTAGATTGGATATGGACACTAACTCCTTGCTCTCTTTTTTCATCAATTCTTTTTGAAAATTTTCAAACTTATTCCATCTATCAAAATAAATAAATAAATAAATAAAATTCAAACTTATTCCAAAATTCTCTTTTTAACCATTTTTTTTATTAAAGAAAACAATCTCAAATCTTTAATCTTCAATCTTTTTAAAATTTCATCAAATTTGAGTAAAAATATGATTGTTAAAATTTGGTGAAGGATTTGGTTCATCTTTGATTTGGTGAAAAGATTCTCCCCCTTGGTTTGACACAAATTTGATGAAATGGTTGGAACATAGTTTTAGCCATTTTTCATTAGATTCAAATTTGATGAAAAAATTGATGAAGGGTTAGAGATAACTATTATGCAGTAAAAATAGCTTAAATCAGTTTTCTTCAATTTTCCATGAAATTACAGGAGGGGTGCTTTTAGATTATGCTTATATATTATCAGCTTTCAATTTAGAATAAAATCCAACAAATATGGCATATTTAACCATTGGTAACTTATTTGATCTGTAACTGGTTAAGCTAATCAAGTTATTGAGCCACGCATTTACACCAGCTTACTCCCTTTAACCAAAAAGCATCAATTTCAAACTCGCACACGAGGGAAAAAAACAGAAAAGGGAAAAACCTAGCATGAAAAAACAGCTTTATCTAAATGCAAAAGGCGATAAATGTAGATGCATGGGTCAGAACTAAAGAGATGAAAATTAAGTACCTCCAGCTGCAACAAGCTTCTCCACACGAGCGACAATATGCTTTCCGTACGTGTATTTTTTCAGTGCATTCAGATGAACCTTAATTCGGGACAGGATTAGCTCACGCTGTTGATCATCACAAGTTTCCAGTACTTTTTGTACAACATAATTTGCAAATTGATCTTTCATCATTGCCTGGATATGAAACATAACAGTAATAAGAAATTTAAAAATAAATATGCAAATCTCTGTTTGGACACATCACAAACAATCCTCAACTAGGGCCAGCCACATGGTTCCTTCTCCAGTTGGCTCTATGCACAACCATATCCTCTGTCAAGCATAAAACCACAATCACATATCATGTGTTATATGGACCCTTCTAAATTTGTAAAGTACTTAGAGAGGGGATTGCTAGTTGGGACCAGACTACTAATTTGCCCATGATTCAAAATTCGCTCCCCAATCCCCCTTAATCCTGTGTTTGTTTGGCCGGATTGCTAGTTGGGACCAGACTACTAATCGCCCATATGGGGAACTATCCAATCCCACCCCCGGGACAATTAGGTCCCCCAACGGACAGGGCCAGCCCTGAGATTTGTGGGGCCTAAGGCGAACTATAAAAATGGGGCCCCTCTAATATATTTTTTTTTAATAAAAAATTTATGTATAAAATGATAAGTATCCACAAATTTTTTATTTAAGTATACTTGAACATATAATCATTAAAATTATAAATTAAAATTTACTTTCATATACTCGAATTAATTGTTCTACTTTCATCCTCTTCTTTCTCTTTTCATTTCCAGAACTATACTTCCTAGGAAACATGGCTATAATCACAAACACTTCAATCCACAAATTACAAACACTGCAAATCAATCCACAAATCACACACACTTCAATCCACAAATCACAATCCACTGATCTGATAGCAAATTAATTATAAAAAAATAAAAAATAAAAAAATTTAATGAAACAAAATTAGGGCAAAAAATTTATTCAATTAAAACTAATAAATACCTAGGTAAAAAAATTAGGGCTAAATTATTTATTCCACTAAAATCTAATGGATAAAGAAGGTAAAAAAAAATAGGACAAATTTATTATTCCACTGATTGATAGAGAAAGAATGTAGAAAAAAAAATTAGGGTAACTTTATTTAATAAAATCTGATAGTGAGAGAAGATTTACCATGAGAGAGAGTGTGTGAGAGAGAGTGTGTCGCCGGAGAAGTGAGTGAAAGAGAGAGAGTGAGTCGCTCACAACAATGTTGTGCTCTGCATCTGCCTTGCCTTGAACTTGGTACATATTGCCGTGATCTTCATTTCATTACTTCATTAAAGAGAGAAAGATTGAAAGCAAAACAGTGCACTGAAGTGAAAGTGATGTTGTATATAGTGTATGTATGGTTTGGGTTGGGCCCAAACACTTCTTCTGTTTTTGTTTTGATTTTTTTTTTTTTTTTATATGTTTTCATTTTAATAAATATGAGCCAAACACATTTATAAATAAATATGAGCTAAATTTTACATGGGCCGAATAAAACATTTTGAGGCCCTTTAAATTGATCTTAAAACAAAAAAAAAAAGGGGTTGGGCCTATAACAATTTATTAAATTTGGGAGCCCTTTTTTTTGACCAAAATTTGGGGCTTAAGGCACAAGCCTTACCTGCCTTAGGTCAGGGCCGGCCCTGCCAGCGGATTATCTTCCCTCAACCATCCAACAGTATAAAGAAAATCTTGAAGTATTCTTGAGTAGTCAACTATCCAATCCCATCCCCGGGACAATAAGGTCCCCTAGTGGATTATCTTCCCTCAACCATCCAACAGTATACAAAAAATTTTGAAGTATGCTTGAGTAGTCAACTATGCATAAAATACACTTTATGCATAAAATACTATGTGTTATTTAGTTTGTTTTTTATACTCACGTGATGTGCTAGTTAGTAGTACACATCAATTAGCCTAAAAGAATAAAAGAAATATTTCATAAATATGAATCCTAACTGCATCTTGTAGTACACACCAAAACCTCCACATCGTCGCCCTTGCAACCCCATCATGTGCTTTTTCTCCATCAACAATTACCATATCAATGCCTTTCTTTTTTCTAGATTTCTGCATTAATCTCCCCGAGTTTCAATGGTTAAAAATGGACCCAAAAAAAAAGACTACCGAATGTGCTTAGTCAGCAGTACACATCAATTAGCCTAAAAGAATCAAAGAAATATTTCATAAATATGAATCGTAACTGCATCTTGTAGTACACACCAAAACCTCCACATTGTCGCCCTTGCAACCCTATCATGTGCTTTTTCTCCATCAACAATTACCATATCAATGCCTTTCCTTTTTCTAGATTTCTGCATTAATCTCCCCGAGTTTCAATGGTTAAAAATGGACCCAAAAAAAAGACTACTGAAACAAAGACATCCAGGGGATGAGGCTACAAGACTGAACCCCAAAATCACAATACTCAGCTCCACACGAAACTCATAAGAGTACACAATTACATTCAGATCACAGATTTCAAATCATGAAGCATTACCCATCCCCTGCCCCTTCCCCCCCACTCCAAAACCCAATAAATATTTAATGAAAAAATAAAACGGAACATGATATATTGAATTTAGAGATATGGAGACATTATCTTGAGATGATACATCCTCTATTCACAATCATCATTCATTCTAACTTACGGTGCAAAGCTCAGGAGAGTTAAAATCCATCAATTATCTTATCCTAAAAACAAAACGAAGAGGCATACAGTTATGCTAGATAACTGCAAGAAAACCATTTTGTTGCTTTAGCTAATAAAGTTTGGCTTTCAAGATCATGATGCTCACACTGAAGCATTCAGAAAGAATAATTTCCTGTCAGCCATGGCCAATCTGAAAACATCTGTAAAACTGTTGACTCTGTTTTTACAATTAGCAAAATCAAAAGGCTCTGCAGAGTTGTTGCTTTCCCTGATTTGTAAGTGTTGCATCACAATTTACATATCTAGAGTCTTGAGGTTCAGCAACTGCCATTCTGAAGGAAATTATCAAACTGAAGAGGTACAACCAGTCTATAATGTCTCGTTTCAGCTGGACAACACATTTTTTTTTGGGGATAAATAATCAAACTTTATAAATAAAAAAAAAGCATCAAGATGATGCGAAGAATACAAAAATGCAGCCCACACATGAACTGAACACAACTAACTAATCAAATCCTCCACAAAATCTACGAAAACCAAAACATTTGGATCAACTGTACCCGTAACCCACTATGCAACGCCATCAACAACCTACTCTCTAACCACGAAACAGAAAAGGTTGATGGAGTCAAAGAAAAAGGTTAATAAGACTCGACAATTCCATAAATAATAATGCCTCCAGTAATTATTATTGATTAGACTGTCAGCTATAGTAATAATTTTCAATTTTCTCAACAAATGTTTGCTCAATCAAAAGGGTAATTTCATTCTCAACATATGTTTACCCAATAGCATGTTATTGATTGATTTGAATGCTTCAGATAGCAAAAGCTATAACAAGGAACTTGCTCATCTTCATAACATGACATATGCAAACACACACACACAAAAAAGGAGCACAATATGAGACACATTCCATGCAAACTTTATAGCCTATCTCTAATGCAAATCAATTCTGAAAATCACAACATACACAAAAGCCAAAAGAGGAAATGATAACAATATGGTCAGTGAAAGAAAGTCCTAGACAAGAATTTCAATTTCATACTAGTCATAGAAAGCAAACGGACACAACCAACCTGAAGAGGCTCATTCTCATCAGTAGAGCCAAGCATCTCATTCACCAAGAGCTGACGTTCGGAAGGACCGCCAAAAGATAAACACTTCTCCACAACATTGGAGGCAAACTTCTGCTGACTCATTTGAACTATCTTCCCAGCTAATTCCTTGATTATCGTCGAACGTTCGTGTGGCTTTCCATGCTCCAGTACATGCTATTGTAAAGTAAATGAAGAATATAAACAAAAAGAAGCAAACACAAAGACATCATGGCATGTATCTCATATAGAACAAAACACATGTTAAGTATACAGTAGAAAGCAATTAGAGGAGGTCCAAAGTCAAATTACAGTAAGCAAACTCTCGGGGCAATTAATTATATCTCCAATCAGAGGAGCCCAATAGCATTTGTTTAGTTGAGTTCTCACTCACAAAAACCCCTACAACAGTCCCAACAATTTTGGTATTTTTTTATTATTTTATTTTTGGGTTCAGTCAACAATTATGGTGAAATGGCTGCCACAGACATCAACTAGGGAATGGGTTGATCAGAGCACTGTCTACACCCCGATTTGGAAACTGGCTTCATCGTCCCAACAATTTTGGTATTTTTTTATTATTTTATTTTTGGGTTCAGTCAACAATTATGGTGAAATGGCTGCCACAGTCATCAACTAGGGAATGGGTTGATCAGAGCACCGTCTACACCCCGATTTGGAAACTGGCTTCATCGTTTGAATGAAAGTGACAAGTCAAAAGTTGAAGAGGTACTTTGTGTAATTCGTGTATCTGGTTTCAGGGATCAAGATGGGTCTCGAGTTTACATTGGCCCTTTGTAATTAACGTGTAGATGTGGACCTTGCGTGGTGCGTGTTCTACAACCAGGTAATTTCTCTAGAGAACAAACACTAAACTCCTGAGCGCACCAAGCATAGAAACAGCAGCAGTTCATCATAGAAACAAGCAAATGCAATCACACAATGTCTTTGGACTAGCTGAATCACAGCCCTTACAGAAACAATGGCATATATGATTTATACATCGGAATCTTTCAAAACAAGGTTGCAAACCTGAACAACATAATTGCCATACTGATCTTGTGCCAACAAGCTAACAGATCCTAAAATTTCATCCATCACTTTGCTCTGGGTCTTTGGATCGCCGCAGTGCTCCAATATTCTCTGTTCCAAAAATAAACAAAAAATTAAATACATATATATATACATATATATCATCACAGATCATCACCCTTTCCTATAAAATTCTCCTGAATTTCAAAACATAATAAGAGATTAATACCTGTACCACACGACACCCATATGGATGGGTTGAAAGGGTCACAACTTGATCAAAAAATGTTGAAACAATGAACTGGATATGTTCTTCAGGAACACATTCAATACACTTCTGAATCACATGGTTCCCATTTTGATCACGCACACAGCGCATGACATGACCATCGAGCTCTTCCACCATTTTTATCTTTTGATCAAGATCAACAACTTCTATTGCCTGAACATAAAAACAGAGTTCATGATTGCAAGAATTAATAAGTGTCAGCTCAATTAGCAATGGTAAGTTTAGAACTGATAAAAAGACTCAAAATCCAGCTGTTACCAAATTTGCCTCACATACTGATAGGATAGAATCATATGATAACTAATGTGAGTAGCACCCCTCTCAAAAAATAAAAATAAAAACAAAAGAGAGAGATTTTCATCATCAAGAGGGCAGAAAAGAGAAAAAGAAAGTCCAACCAACTTAGTACTTGTTTTTCCATAAAAAATTCTTTGCAGTGGAAATATGTGAATTTCTGTTGTTCAATCAAGTTCCCTTGCAGTTTACCAAGAAATAATACATCAAACTTCCTACAATTTCAATGACAATGGTAGCAAATTGTAAAACATTTAAATAAAACGTTATGTAAGATCAATATCCATGCTAAGGCCACACAAATGTTGTTCAACACAAAAACATAAAAGAAAACATGTCCGCTGTTGGTTGCACACATGAATGAAAGGGATCTAGATATGAAAACATACACGAGATATACCAACTCAAAATACAGCTTGACTAAAAATTTGATGTTACCTTCTGGATCACTCGACAACCGTACATTTGAAGGCTAAGTGTCAGCACATGTCCAAAAAGATTGTTAGCCAGTTCTCTTCTCTGGGACACAAATCCATGCTCAAAAAACTGAAATTAAATACCAAAAGTCACTTGTCTAAAATCCACTAAAGAGGGTAAAGCTACAGCCATGTCCTATGTATACACATATACACATTATATGCATTATCTGAGAAACTGAGTGAGCATTTTGTACCTTTTGAATCACATAATTACCAAACACATCAGTCATCAATGTAAGAGCTTGTGGAAAAATTTCCTCAAAAACCATGTTTTTCTCCTCTGTTGTTGCAGTTTCGAGCTTCTGTTGAATGAACCGGCTCCCATACTGATCCGCACTGTTTACAAATGATGTTTAATAAGAGAGACTAAAAGTCAGGATGGTTCAACAGCATTCAAGCTCAAAAGCAAGCACATACCTGAACTCAACAACATGACCTGTGATTTCAGAAAGTTCGAAACACTTAGTTTTATTGCTCTTAAACTCTTCCAGCAAAGAGGACGCGAAGATATCTTCCACATTACAACCAGCCTGCAAGTGCCAAGGTCCCATTACACCCCCAGCTAAGTTTCTCATCACAGAAGGATATTGCATATTGAGTTCACCATGCCTCATAGGACTACCGGGTCCACCAGGAGAGTTTGGAATGACGGGACTAGCCAAGGGACTTCCAGGATACGACAAACCAACACCATACGCAGGAGTTCCATAGTAGCCGTGGTGATTAGAACCACCAGACTTCGTGCCCATGGGAACACCATACTGTGATTTTTGAGGTGATAGCAAAGACCCCAGATAAGCTTTTTGAAGTAAATCCATGTATGAATCCCCCAAGTAATTTCTATCCATAGAGGGATCATTAAGTGCTGCAGCTTGTGCTGCAGCATACTCACCTGTCCTCAAGTACTGAAGGTACATTGGATCCACAAGTGGTGCCTGAAGGGCATTCCCAGCCATCTGATTCCCAATTCTGTTCAGATTCTGTGATTCTGATGCTGTGGGGCTTAGGAAGGATCCAGAAGGCAAACCACCCCCCAAAACCCTTGAGTCCAATCCATGGACAGCCATAGCTGATGCTGCAGCAACATTTTCATATAAAGGTGGCAGATTAGAAGCCATCATGGATGGCATAACTGTATTTATGGAGTACCCACCTAAACCATAGTTCAAGTACGATGAATTAGCACTATCCATATGCTGATAGTGAGAAGGCAAACTTCCTTTGCTGTTAAGAGTAGAAGCAGGAGACCCTTTTACATACGATTTATTGGGAGATGGGTTACTAAGGTCTAATCCAGCTCCATTGCTCCTGCTTGAATCCAAGTATGATACTTTCGATGACTGGTCACCAAAAGGCCTATGAAAACTTCCCGATTCAGATTTTTTCATGTACGGATGCTGCTTAGCATTAGCATGACCACTTTGCAAATTGAAGAGATAATTCTGGTGATCATCAACATCCTGTTCAATCTGTGGTGGCAAATGGTTCTCTTCAACCATCGCACCATTTGAAAGGTTGAGGCCAGACAAAGCAGTGACCAAATCTGCAGATTCGATCACGGGAGTTGAGACGCTATTAAATGAGTTTGAAGCATTAATACTTCTCTTCTCAGATGTACTTACTCTCTCTCCACCAATAGGAGCAAGGCAAGGACTAGGAGCCCTAGCAATGAGTTGGGGATCAGGGGTGGTACTACGAGACAAGGAAGCACCCAAAGCAGCAGCATAAGAATACGAAGCGGGTGGACCGACATTTTGGACGGAAGATGAGCTCTGAACATTCACATTGGATTGCATAGTATCCGTAGAAGCCAATTCGCTATGCAAATGAACTAGATCAGCGTCAGCAGAACCTAAAGTCTCACTATTTTCAAAAGCATTACGGCTAGCAGGCCTAGAAGGATTCCTAGAGGCAGGACTTGCACGCCCTAAATCATCCTGCACAAACATTAGTGTTAGTTGCAGGCTCCAAAATCCAGAAGAATAAAACAAACTAACTAACTAACATGAAATGAGCTAAGTAGGCTAACAGAGAGATATTTTTTTTGCATTTTGATTTTAAACAACTAGCATGTAATAGGATGGACTTATTGAACAAATCCAAATTATTTGGGGTCCACAACATGGATCAGTCTTCTCCAGTTGTCAAAGACAAAACCCAATTAGAGAATCCCGAGGATCTAAGCTCATAAGATTTTAATTAAGTTTCCAGGATGCTACATCTCCTCCGCAACCCTGCTTCATTCTCCAAGCTTGGAACAAGCTGTGTGAAAGATAATAAAGATAACATACATGACACAGTACAACACTACTGCAGGCTGCAGCATGACCTTTTGTCAACTAAGATCCTTGGATCTGTCATATTTCCAACAGTATGCTACCCATAAAGCAAAAATTACTACGTAATCAAGTCATCAACCCAAAAAGATGCAGATTAGCAGTTAACAACAAAAAACACATTAACTATACCAGCCAAAAGAGTAAATAAATACACAGTTCATCTTTACATGACATGTAAAAAATGTCTGGAGTTTCAACAAGATCGCTCAATTTGCTCAAAAGATACAATACAATCCGTATCAACTGTCAACTGTCAACGATGAAGGGAAGCAATGAATGACATTCAACAATCGAAAGGAATATTATCAACTGAAGAACAGATAACCTAATATACCAGTAAAAGGTGGAGTTAAACACATGACATAAAAATACAAGTACGTAAGAAAGCATAAAAGAGAGAAAATCACCTGAAATATTTCAGCAAGGCTCTTCTGTTTCCCACCAAGCCCTAAACCAGGCAAGCCAATCAGACCATCACCACCCCACTCTGCCGAACCATGGACTTTCTCCGAATCAGTCTCACTCTCTCCTTTCTTCGAACCAAACCCTGGAGGCATAGAAAACAGTGATCTCCCCCCACCACCACTATCATTCCTATTCACTTTCCTTCTATCTCCAATCCCACCCGAGGCCGAACTCCCTCCTTGCAGCCTCTGTGTAAACCGCCAGTCCTCTTTAGACATCAAAGGAGGTGGCAGCCTAGGGTTTAAATTCACATTCGAATAATAATAAGACAAATAAGCCGGATCAGACCTAAGCTCTTCCTCAGACATAAAGCCATTACCACTCTTATTGTTGGCAAACCCTGAAAAGCCACCATCACCACCGCCACCACCGCTATGATTGAACAAACCACCAACTGCACTCAGTGAACCCTCAACAGTGGGAGGAGCTGACCCACTTCTAAACAAATTTAGCTCCTTTTCGCGATCATCAACGTCTTGTCGCCGCTGCTCGCGGAGCAACAAGCTAATTTCATTCTCCAATTCATCTCCAAACGATCCTTCATTACCGCCAAGCACCGGCATCCTACCCAAATCAGACAACATATTCACACCCAACAAACCCTAAAACCCTAAAAGGTTGCAAAAATCAAACTTCACAATCTAAAACACTCAAAACCCACAAAATTAACCCCCTTAGAATCCCCTATATGAACTCATAAAAATCCAATCTTTGATCACCAAAACTCCAAAACAGCTCATTCAGTTGCGTCAAACGATCAAAAAACTGGACAATCGAGCACACACAAGCAATAAAGATTCGATTATTAACACTGAATCATCATAAAAATAAAGAAAAACAAACACGTTTTCTCTTACTTTCCAACATTGAACACCAAGATAGCACCGCCAGGACTAAAAAGTGCTGCCAGAAAACAAAAACAAAAACAAAAACAAAAAACAACAGTTGGAGCTGAGGAAGAGTAGGAGGTGGTGAAGAGTTGTGAGATCAAATAGAAATTGGGGGAAGTTGATGGTCCTGATCAACCCGGCGGCGAATTGGTTCTTACAGAGAACCCTTTTTAGGGTTTTGTTTTTTCAACTCAGACACATATCTATGATTAAATACAGTTACCCAAAAAGAAATTAATAATTTCTTTTTATTTTATTTTTATTTTTTTTATAGTATTTAGAAATGTTATTATTGTTTTTAGAAAGTCGAGTAATAGAAATTAAAAAAAAAAAATATCCTGAATCAAAGGGTTTGCTAATTGACCGAGTGAAAACCGACTCAACTGTATATGTGTTATATAGAGAGAAAATGAGGAGAGAGAGAGAGAGAGATAACGATGTTTATTTTGGGGTTTCCTCGTGTTCCGAAAGAAGAATATGTGGGCGCCACGTAAACACTTCAGATTCGGTGGTTCGAGGAGAGAGATTGGGCTTTAGTTCAGGCAGACGCTGGCAACTACTGTTTTTGTTTGATTTTCTAAAATTGAATTATATTTTGATTTTTTTATATTTTAAATTATCTTCTTAGCTTCTAAAATAATAGTATGTTGTTTGTCTTTAATCTCTGATGCTTAAATTGTATTAATTTATGCTCTATTTATTTTTTTGTACGAAAAATATTTTTAATATATTTGTTAGTGGTGGTAGGATGAAGGTAGAAGTAGAGGTGTGTGATAGGATATAAGCTGTACGAGTACGAAATAATCTTTTCATATAATCTTATTGATCAAGTTTACACTCCTCCAAATGTCGTTGCTTTACTACCTGAAAATACAAATGTGAGTTAGCTGACGGGTGTGTGCCAGAAACCTCTCTGATACCTAAGTCAGCAAAATAGACAATAGACACAAAAGCTCTGTGTATTTGAAAGTAAGAATTGTGATACTTCTACATAGGTCCTGCTAGGGCTGTTGATGAAAACCGTGCACCCGCCAACCCATCCGAACCGACCGGACCCAGCACACAACGGACGGGCAAGACAACGTAGATGGTATGCGGTCTATTTTATTTGATTTTTTGGGATTCACGGTCAATAGTGATTTTTGTATTTTTCATCCGTCGAAACCGACCCGACCGACAAATACCAAGCTTCTCTAATACGCTTCCACCCACCTACCAAGCTTGTCATATATACTTCACAGTTTACAAGGTCTGTCTCTCACGTACTTTACAAAGTCTGAATCCCTATTTCTATCTCTCACACTTCACAAAGCCACTTATGTCAACTCTTTTTTCAAAGAGAAAAACTGAATAGGCTCCATCATTTTTCATGGAGAAAAATTAAAAAGGCAAAACAAATATAGAGAGAGGGAGTGCACTGAATTAGCTCCATCATTTTTCAAGGAGAAAAATTGAAAAGGCAAAACAAATACATAAAGAGAGAGAGAATGTACCGAATCAGAAAAAAAGCAAAGCAATCCTCTCTGTTTCTCTTTTGCTCTCTCTCACGTAACAAATCAAAGCTTCTCCTTGTTTGTCTATATTTGAAGTTCAATTAGTGACTTTCTTTGAGATGTGGGAACCAAGATCTTCAACCCTAAAAGAGGATTATTCTCCAGAGATTCAGGTGTCTCTCTTTATTCATTTTGGGGTTTTTATTTTTGATGTTTTGATTTATAATTTGTAGCTTTTTGTTGGTTAATACTTCATATTTTGTTTCTCTAATCATGGTTGATTTCGGGATTTCTAAGTATTTTTCATTTTCTTGTTTTGATTTTCTGATTTTCTGTTTATGATTGTTATGTTTTCATTTAATGTTTATAAAAATATTTTGATTTGTTTATATTTTGATTGAGGGTTTGAAAAATATTATGAGATATGTTCATGTTCTGATAAGCAATTTTATTTTCTTAATTTTGGATAAAAAAATGATTAAAAAAAAAAAAGGGCCCAATATGTCATTAGCCTAATCCGCCCACATCCAATCCGACAACCCGAATATCAATTCAGTCGATTTCAACAAGTGATTGGTTCGAAAACGGTTGGGCTGAATGTCAATCCGAACTGATCCAGTCGACTAACGGGTATGTATGCAACCTGACCCCGACCCCGTGAACAACCCTAGGTCCTGCCATGAGCTTTTGTAGATTTCGCCTGGCACAATCTTAGAAGGACTCCAACTCTCTTTAGTAGAGTTCTCCTAGGAATCACTTTCCCAAGGATAATGTCTATCCTGATAACATCCTGCTCACTACCATCCAAGTGAGATGGTTGCAACCCTTACCTCGGCTAGTACCACACCTAACCGAGCTTAGACTAAAGCAGCACCATGGTAGTCCTAGCTACGAGATGGTGCCTTGCAGAGCTACCCCTAGCTCGGTCCTACATTTTACTAACACCTTGGTTCTCCACTGGATTTTAGCCTGGGATAGCTAGGTCAGGCATCTGGCGGCCTATCTATAACCGACCTGATGCCTAGATGATCCAAGACCGTGTTACATAAACATTTACTCTGGCCCGTAGTTCGGCCCAATGTCTAAGGAAAAATGGACTTAGCTTGGTAAAGACTATTCTCATAAATTACCCTCTCATAGGCCTATTTTGAAAAGTGGGTTAAAAGTCACTTCCTAGCTTTTAACCCACTTTCCTCTCTCGCAAAAAAGTCAAAAAAACTAAAAACAGCTCTTAACCATCTTCCCAAAACACTCCATAGTGGCGGCAATAATAGCGGTGATAGTCATAGTGATGGTGGTGTGGTGATAGAAGTGATAGTGACAATGGTAATGTGATGATAATAGTAAGATTTTAGTTCATAAAACATTTTGCGCCTTTCAAAAATAAAAAATATTTGCTGTCCAAATAATCTTATTTTTTGTTGAATTTTATTTTCTATTATACCAAATGTTAGAAATATGAAAAGAAAAATAATCTTTTTCTTCTACCTAAACAAATGTAGCATTAATTTATAATGTATAAAACATAATTTGATTTGATCCTCAACCTAACTCTGCCCATATAAGCCATTTAATTTAGGGATAAATGTGTAAATGCAATTAAAAAAATTTCAATAGATGCGAAATTCATCATTTTGTTCCCAATATTTAACTTGTTTGAATTTAATTCCTCATGTATGAAAAATATTTCAATTTGATCCAAACATAATTCCATCTCTCTATATAAATGAAGAGTAAAATGTGAAAATTATAAATACATATCATTAAAACACGACAAAATGAATTTGACATCTTTAGAGAAAAATGTTTATCAACATTCAACATCTATATATGTTAATTCTGTATTAAACATATTGGATGTGTAATTTCAAATTATTTACCCTCTAACGATGTTGGATTTTTTGTGTTTTGATGGTGTATATTTATGATTTTCCCGGTTTGCTCCTAGTTCAAATAGAGAGGGACATAATTAGGTTGGGATCAAATTAAAACATTTTTTATACATTAAGGTCTCATTTGGAAATATACGTTTTTAGTAAATTTTTAGCTTTTTTGCTAAAATATGATGTAAAAAAAACTAGTATGTTTGAGATATTTTTTTATTTTTTATGAAAAGATATGTAAAAAGTAGAGAGAAAATAGAATCTTTGACTTTTTGGTATAGGTTGTTGACTTTTTGATTTTTTTGTGACTTTTTGACTTTTAAGCTAAAAAGTGATGTTGCCAAACGAGTCATAAGAATTAAATTAAAATAATGCACACAAATTGTCTTCAATCCAAAATTAGATTGGAGGTTCCATTACCCGGTTATGTGAGCTTACTCTTAAGTTCATCTTACTGATCCAAATCATTCAATTTGTAAAAATAATCAAACAGATTAATCATGTAAAAATTCAAGCTGATTAGAGATCGGTGACCACGTGATTATTTTATATTTATATAAAAAATAAATAAAAAATCTATTTTCAAAATTATACTTGTTATTTAAAATATATATATATATAAACACTATCCCATCAGATAGTTGTTAAATATTATGGACGTAAAATGCACAAACTGTATATTTTGGGTACTAAAATTGTAATTTAAATTGCATCATTTAGAGACAAAAAGAAAAAAAATAACCCTTTTAGATTTTTGGGCAAGGACAATATAGAACTTTGATGCTTTCCGATTTACTGTTTTGGTAATTATAGCACAAGCAATATGCTATCTTTCTTTTTTTTGCCTTGGTGGGTAATAGTAGCATGCTATTCTAGGCATTATTAGACATCAAAATCTAAGCAAATGTGACACCAAAAAGGAGAATGTTAAATTACTAACCTTTGATTTACCGCCCAAAAAAAAATTGTTGTGAGAGCATTGTAATCATGAACATAGAATCTTTTCTTTAAAATTATGCATTATGAAAAAATCTACATAGCTATTGAAATTAGAAACAAAATCTAGCAAATGTGGTTGGAAAGCAGAGTATTAAATTCTCAGCCTTTTTTTGGAGCATACAATCATAATAAATGTAGAATGAATATGCCTGGAAGGGACTTTTAAACAATGGTGTGGTGTGAAATCATTGTGCAAAGATAAGCTTTGGGTAGTAAAAATACATGATTTTTCATGGAAGAATTCCACATCAGTGGTATTATGAAAAAATATTTATAAAAAAGTAAAAAAAAAATTATAATTATAATTATTAATATTTATCACTTTTTTATATATTTTTTTTTCTGATGCCATTAATTTGTAATTCTTCCATCTTTCATTGCCTGTAAAAGGCATAATAAA
This sequence comes from Camellia japonica, assembly GCA_030407325.1. Lineage (NCBI taxonomy): Eukaryota > Viridiplantae > Streptophyta > Magnoliopsida > Ericales > Theaceae > Camellia > Camellia japonica. The sequence goes on from JAPPVO010000003.1 coordinate 57,295,463, forward strand.
TAAAAAAGTTGTGTTTATTTTTTTATTTTTTTTTTTTATAAAATGATTATCCAGTACATGAGACTCCCACTTAAACTTTGTCATATTCCCATTTTTAATGAGACTAGTTTCATTTCTTGAACCTAATGCATTTTACCATTAAGTCCAATTACTCTTTTAAATAATTCATTTTTTTAATCAACTAAAATAAAATAAAATAAAATAAAAAATATTAAGACTAGCTCGACCCTAAATGTATCTACGATGGAAGATAACACCAAAAGAACCCCTTTAACAGCCCTAGTGGAAGATTGAAATTTTTAAGTCAGTCAATTGGTCTCGTCACTTCACAATTTCACTAGTGTGATTTACTTATCGTGATTATATATTATACTCTCGCAAGTAATTTTGAAACATTCAATAATTTTTCCGATGTCTATACGTGGCCCTTCCAAATTTTCTTATATTTCAATACAAATATATATATTTTTTAAAGTGTATATGGTTCCTCTATTTATGACAACTTGAGGTTATTATGTTGGGATGAAATATACCAAGATGATCTATGCATCAAATAAATTGGTGAAAATAGAAAAGCGCCTTTGACATACTTTAATTGGTTATAAAGTTAGTGTTGTTTTGTTGATATTATTATAAAGTAGTAAGATATATATATATATATATAAAAGGTTTTGCTTTGTGTTGTGAGATATTGAAGATTGGAAGGAAACGCGTGGACTAGAGTTTGTCCTGTTTATGGAGTGTGGTTTGTTTATTATTACATAAAGTCTATAAACCTAAAAACAAATATTAGAAATTGAATCAGAAAGTGGCATGCAGCGGAGATTTACTCTTATATTGTAGGTTTATATATGAAGTTAATTTCAACTATTTAATGTATTCTCTAAACATTTGTTTAAGGATAAATTATATTATTAGTCTCTTTAGTTTGAGCGAAATTCCACTTTGATTCTCATAGTTTTAATTTAAATAATTTAAACTCTGTATTTTTAATTTTATTGTAATGTGATCCATCCGTCATTTATTATTAATAGTTTGAACAGAAAAAACATCACCAAAAAACTAGAGAGACTAAAGTTGAATTCAAAATAAATTATAGGAACTACCGGTTAAAACAAACTATAAGTAAGGAGTTGTTTGGGAAGTACTAGATTAGTATACATTTTGATTTTTTATAAAAAAAATGTGAAATATAAATTGGGTTTGAAGTGATATGGTAGAGAGGTGATATAATCCAAATAAGATTTTAGCACGTGCTATTTTAGCACATGCCGAACGAGTAGTAAATTTCACTTTAGTTTCTCTAATTTTGTAAGCGATCTTTCTTCGTTCTAGATTTTAAAAAGGATCACATTGTAATAAAATTAAAAATACATAAATTAAATTATTCAAATTAAAATTACAAAAATAAAGTATAACACTTCACCTAAACTACAATTTTCCTTCTCTTTTTTTTTTCCCTCTGAAAATGTGTAACTGTTCTTATTAATATTATTGGTGTGGAATGGTCAAAGCAGTTGTCTAAACTCAAACAGTTTAGGTGGGCAGGTTTGGAACCTCTTTCCTTAATTTCTTTATCTTACTTGGTCTTTTGCACTACTATTCACTCCATTTTGTGTCTTTTTTCTCTATATGCATAGTCAAGTTCTTTTTTCAAACCAAAAAGGAAAAAGATGTCATTGTTACTATTCACCCATAAACTCACCTATAAGAGCATCTTTAATGGTGTTTGCTAAAATAATATGGTGCTCCAATGGTTTACTTGTTATTTTAGCAAATCTCAACCAACTTTTCTTCCAAATTTGTAGGCATTGTTTGGATACAGGTTTTTTAGTGATTTTTTTTTTTTTATTTTTTTTTGTCTTTTGTGACTTTTTTTACTATTTTCTAAAAAAAATTATATATTTATATTATTCCCGACTAGACAAATATAAAAAAATTTTTTTTTTTAAAAAAATATTTATTTTAAATGACACTTGATGTTTTTATTTTATCTTTTTAATTTGTATAATCCAATGACAAAAGCACACTGTTGGATTAAATAATCCAACGGTTCAAATTGAAGCAAAATGTGTCTCTCTCTATTCTCTCCGTCTCTCTGTCTCTGTTTATCACTTCTCTCTTGATTCTAGAACATACTCTCACATTTGCGCGCTCTCTCTCTCTCTCTACTCAACTCTCTGTCTCTTTTTTTTTTTCCAATGGCTCATCTTCTTCTTCATCACCCCAACCCCCATTCTCTCTTCTCCAACCCTCTTTTTCTTCAGTTTCTCACTCCGATCTCCAACCCTTCTTCTTTCTTCTCCAACCCCATTCTCTTTTCTCCACCACCAAACTCTAACCCTCAAACCCCAATCATCTTCTCATCATCATCATCTTCTTCTTCTTCTTCTTCTTTCTCTCTCTCTCTCTCTCTCTCTCTCTCTCTCTCCGTTCTAAATTGTTGATTTCCATCGATCGAAACCATAACCCTAATCAAAATGATCTTCTCTCTCCCCGCTTTGATCTATCTCTCCCTCTATTTTAACCCTTGATTCCGACGATCCATCTCTGTCAGTGATGATCCAAACCTGACATCGTAATGACGACCTCTTCTCCAACGATCCCTCTGTCAGTGATGATCCAAACCCAAAACCCTATTGAAGACTAATAGGGCAATTTATGTGGAAATTAGGCCGAGCTAAGACCATTTGTTGAATGGACTGAGCTAGGTATACACTCTTGGTCATTGGGCTAGGCCGGGATAAGGATGAACCTCGTTATAAGGACAAAAGAATGAAGTTGTATTACAGATTTAGGCCAAAGTAATTATCTCGGTAGCACGGTCCTAGACCTTTCGCATCTAACTGATCGGTGGAGATCAGACCGAGCTAATGGATAGCTCGGCAGAGTGCCATTCCAAGTCAAGGCTAACTGAATTAATTTAATTAGTATTGAGCTGTGTAAGCAAGGTTAAGTCTTGTGCCAACCGAGGTAAGAGATTGCAACTATCTCACTTAGGAAAATAGTAAGTAAGGAGTTATCAAGATAGACATTATCTTTAGAAGTGTGATTCTTAAGAGGACTCTTGTGAGGAGAGTGAGAGTCCTACTTGGATTGTGCCAGGCAGAAGCTACAAAAGCTCATAACAGGACCTATGTTATAGGTATCACAATTTTCACTTTAGAATACACAGGGCTTTTGTATCTATTGTCTATTGTGCTAACTTAGGCATCGGAGAGGTTTCCGGTACACCTCCACCGGCTAGCTCATGTTTGTGTTTTCAAGTAGTAAAGCGACAACATTTGGAGGAGTGCAAACTTGATCAACAGGATTATACGAGAAGATTATTTATGTGCTCGTACAATTGGCGCCGTCTGTGGGAAGCAATCACAAAGAACAAATCTCTTGGTTAAGTTTTTCTTTTAACTAACTTCAATGGCGCACAACGAAGACTTGCCATACTCTGCTATTGATGGGCAAACCCCAGAGGGGGGCAGGAGGCGTGAAGGCTTACCTTTTATCCCGCCTATGGCAGAGTTAGATCCCCAACGACGGAACCCACGGAGGGATACACGTGAAAGACGGGGCTCCAGTACTCGTCGCTCCCAAAGCCCTGAAAGGCAGAGGCAGAGGTTGGATCCTCAAGTTCTGGAAGATTGCGTGAGGGAGAAAAACGAATTGATACAGAGGATGGTGGCGAACATGAAGACAATAAAGCGCCAGATAAAAGGCAAAGAGGTGGCAACAGAAGAGGGGCGCAAAGGCAACATACACTCTTACCACTCAGAAGATTGTGATAGACAGGTCACACCATCACAAGCTGAAAGTAGAAGTCTCAGATCGGGGGATACACAATCAAGGACTTCTAGGGCGCGTTGCTCCAGGTTTGAGAGAACGAGGACTGAAAGGTCTTACATGGAGGGAAGCAGTTATCGGCCCTCGCATTCGCAACAAACGACATCTAGGTACACGGAGTTGCCTAGGTCGGTGGACTTGCGAACAGTCCTAGAGGAGAGGGCCCAAAGGAGGGAAAGACATTCAGGCTCGTGACCCCTACAGAGTCTCCGCACTACAACGGTTGGCTCTTAGAACGCGTGGGAATGTCGAGGTAGGAATGCCAGAGTCGCGCTTTGCTTATGAACCGGTAGACAAAACGTTAGCAAGGCTGCAAAGCTCGTCGTTCGTTCCGGCGATAGAGAACGCACCATTACCCTCCGGCTTCCACCATCCCAAATTCACCACTTATGAGAGGAAGTCAAACCCCTACATGCACTTGAGCCACTTTCACCAAGTTATGGTCGTATATCGGCGAAACGAGGCTCTAATGTGTATCCTGTTTCCTTCTAGCCTTGGTGACCTGGGTTTGACATGGTTTGAAAGGTTGCCAGAAGGTAGCATAGCTTCATGGGCACAACTAGCAGAGGAATTTGTGACCAGATTTAGAACGAACACCAAGATACTTGTGGAGATTGACCAGCATCTCTCCATAGACATGGGCGAGAAGGAAACATTGAGGTCTTATAATAACTGGTATTGGGAGACTTTTAATCAGATTGGGGATTGTCCCACAAACCTAGTTATCGCACAGTACAAACGAGGTTTGCCGATTGGTAACAAATTGAGGGATTCAATAACGAGGAATTCACCTTTCACAATAAAGGCCCTAATGGAAAGAGTGCATCAGCACATCCGAATAGAAGAAGATATTGCACGCACCAAAGCAAAAGTAGACACAACAACGATGCCAGACAAAAAACCTGTGACAAAGGTAAACACGGTCGGGCAAGAAGAACAATCGAGCAAGAATGGGCGAGGTAGACAAGCCAACAGAGAGGACCCCTAAGCAAGGAAGTTGAGAGTCCGCACTGCCATCACCAAGGTATTCAACAAACTTATCTACCGAATTCTTAGCGAGATACGCGACGAACTCTTCGTTCGGTAGCCAGCCAAGTTGGCAAAAGCACAGAGTGGTTACGATGATAGGTACCGTTGCATGTTCCATGATGAAAAGGGGCACCGAACTGAAAATTGTACACCGTTGAGACAACATCTGGAGGAGTTAGTAGTCGCTGGTCACTTGGACTAGTATATAGAGAGGGGAACACAGCCGGCCCTCCAGGACCGCAACAGGCCGAATGGGATGTCGGTCGACGATCCACCCCAAGGTATAATTAACATGATACATGGGGTTGTCGAACCCGAGCAGGTATGTGAGCTTAGAAGGATGATAAAAAAGGTTGAGTACTTGAGAGAGGTAGTAAGTGCACAACCTACTTTCAAAAGGAAAAAAACAGAGGCAACGAACATCATCTCCTTTTCTGACAAGGACTTAGCAAGGTTACAATGGCCTCACAACGACGCACTAGTGGTTACTTTGCGCGTCAAGCGGATCCTAATTGACTAAGGGAGCTCCTGCGAGATAATGTACTACGAGACTTTCAAGCAACTAAAATTGGAGGACAAAGACTTGGCACCCACAACACCCCCCTTAGTCAGCTTCAACTCGATGCTAGAATGGCCAGTGGGCAAGATAATTCTGTCAGTCAAGGTAGGAACGATGACGAAACAGGTGGAATTTTGGGTATTGAAAGTCTCTTCCACTTACAACATAGTCTTGGGAAGAGCATGGTTGCATGCCATGCGATCAGTAACATCAACCTACCATTAGGTGTTATGGTTTCCTAACAAAATTGGAGTAATTGAAGAAGTTTTAGGAGACCAAATCATGTCAAAACAGTGTTTCGTTAAAGTAACGGCAGCCGGGCTGCAAAAGGGTTTGTACAAATGGTAGAAGAGCCAGAAAGCAACAAGCTATTCGCAGACGTCGGCAAAGCAGCCAAACAGAAGGTAGTAGAAGACTTGGTAGAGGTAAGGATAGATGAAAAGGACCTAGAAAAGTTCTTTTTGCTCGGCTCGTCTCTGTCCAGCACTAAGAGAATAGAGATCATGGAATTTTTTACCTCTAACATCGAAGTGTTCGCCTGGATGCCGTATGACATGTCTGGCATTGACCTCAATTTCATCTGTCATCAACTCAATGTCTATCCAACTGCCAGGCCAATTATACAGCGAACTCGCCGATCGGTACTCCACCACACAGAGATAGTGGCCGAGGAAGTAGGAAACCTGTTGGAAGTAGGGGCAATAAAAGAAGTACACTATCCTAGGTGGATTTCCAACGCTGTAGTGGTGCCAAAAAAGAATGGCAAATAGCGCATTTGTGTGGACTACAAAACAGTTAACAAAGCAAGCCCAAAAGACAGCTTTTCCCTACCATGAATAGACTAACTGATGGACCTGACAACAGGGCATAACCGACTTAGCTTTCTTGATGCATATCGCAGTTACCACCAGATCGCTATGTATGAACCGGATCAGGAGGTCACGTCATTTACAATACCCAAAGGACTATATTATTACAAGGTCATGCCCTTTGGCCTGAAAAACGCAGGGGCTACATTCTAACGGATGATCACCAAAATGTTTGAACCATTGTTAGACAGAACAATTGAGGCTTACATAGATGATATGGTGGTCAAAAGCAGAGATGAGAGGGACCATCTCAGGGACTTAGATGAGATGTTTCAAATTTTGAAGCCCCACAAGTTGCGACTGAACGCATCTAAGTGCGTATTCAGCATGTGGTCAAGCAAATTCCTGGACTTTCTAGTGACCAACCGGGGTATAGAAGCTAATCCCTCTCAGATCAAAGCCATCCAAGATCTTGAGAGGCCCAACACAGTCAAGTTAGTACAGCACCTCACTGGCCTAGCAGTCGCACTAAACCGGTTCATAAGTCGGTCATCAAACAGGTGTCGATCGTTCTTCCAAGCACTGAAGGACAAGTTTGAGTGGGATGATGAGTGCGACCGCGCCCTGGAAAGTCTGAAAGACTACATGACCTCTCCTCCGTTGTTAGTAACCCCCGTACTAGGAGATGAGCTCTTTTTGTACTTAGTAGTTTCCCAGCATGCAGTTAGCGCAGTGTTGGTAAGAGCTGAAGGAATTCAACACCTGCCTATCTTTTATATGAGCAAGACATTGCTAGGCGCGGAAACAAGGTACCTACCATTGGAAAAACTGGCCTTAGCTTTGATGATTGCGTCAAGAAAGTTGTTACACTACTTCCATGCCCACACTGTGGTTGTCTTAACAGCCTTCCCCTTAAAAGCCTTGTTTGAGAGGGCAAATTTTTCTGGACGAATTTTGAAATAGGCAGTGAAGTTGGGGCAGTTCGACATTAAGTTTCAACCAAGAACCGCAATAAAGGCCCAAGCTTTGGTAGACTTTGTGGTCGAGTTCGCACCAGGAAGTCATCATGTTTATCCGATTGACTTGACCGAGGCAACCGAAAGAATGGGAGAGAGGGAAGGAGGGACAGACAGCAGCACTGCCAGCAAGGACTCACCCAAAAGTAAAGTCTTGAGACAGTCAAACAGTAAGGATCAAAGCCCAACGGCAGACAATAACCTAGAAGAAGGCATTAGTGACGCCCTTGATCCCAAGACATCATCACATCCTTCCACTTGCTGGAAGCTATTCGTCGGAGAGATGCAGAAACTCTTCATGGATGAAGCATTCAACAAGCATGGTGCAGGACTTGGCATAGTCCTCATCTCACCGAATGGCCTAACAATTGAACATGCAGTCGACCTTGGCTTCCCAGCATCCAACAACGAGGCGGAGTATTAAGCATTGCTAGTAGGTTTGAAATCAGCACTTCGCATGAAGGTCACCGAGCTGATGGTGTACAGTGACTCCCAGCTGGTAGTCAACCAGATTTTGGATGACTACGAGGCAAAGGATGATAGGATGGCTAAGTACCAAGAGTTGGTCAGAAAGGAGATCATGAAGTTCGAAGTAGTCCGCATAGAGCAAATTGGCCGAGAGGAAAATAGTAAAACAGATGAGCTGACCGATTTTGCGTCAATGGCAGATACATCTATCCCACACCCATTGTTGATTGACTTTCTACCCAAACCAAGTATTGAAGAGCCCAAAGCAGCCAAAGCATGTTGTGCCGAGCCAGGCCCTTCATAGATGGATCCCATAATAGTATTTTTAAAAGATGGCATCTTACTAAAAGAAAGAAAGAAGCCAACAAAATTAGAGCAAAATCACAGTGATTTTGGCTCTTCCTATCATTAGTATTGTACAAAAAGTCCTTCACAGGACCTTACTTGAAGTGTGTCCATCCCAGTAAGGTTGAGGCATTTTTGTTCGAAATACACAAAGGCATTTGTAGAAGCCACCAAGGGGGACGAGTAATGGCCTACCGTGCAATCTCACAAGGGTAATGGCCTACCGTGCAATCTCACAAGGGTATTGGTGGCCATACATGCAAGCGAATTCAAAGAAATATGTCAAGAAGTGTGAGAATGTCAGAAGTTCGCACACCAAATACATCAACCAGCCAGAGAGTTTCTACTATTGACCAGCTCGTAGCCTTTTGCGATATGGGGCCTGGACATAGTAGGACCATTCCCAACTACGCCCGGTAGCAGAAAATTCTTCCTCGCAGCAACGGACTATTTCACAAAGTGGGTGGAGGCAGAAGCACTCGCATCCATAAAAGAAAAAGATGTCAAGAAGTTTGTCTGGTAGAACATCATAACTCGGTTCGGAATACCCAAGGCTTTAATATCTGACAACGACACTGAGTTCGATGGTAAGATCTTCAGGGCTTTTTGTGAAGAATACAAGATAGAATTTAACAACTCCACGCCAGCATACCTCCAAGCCAATGGTCAGGTCGAACCTTCCAACAAAGTAGTCTTAGATGGCCTAAAAAAGAGGTTGGAAAGAACAAAAGGTAAGTGGGTCGAGGAGCTTCCCCATGTTCTATGGGTTTACCGTACCATACCTCAACGGTCAACTAGCGAAACTCCTTTTTCTTTGGTCTATGGCATGGAGGCAGTAATCCCATTGGAAGTAGGCCTCCCCACTATTAGGAGTGAAAATTTTGATCCAAACTTGAATAGGGAGGCCATAGCTCTAGAACTCGACCTCATAGAAGAAAGAAGAGAAAGGGCATTGGTGCACATTGCATCATATCAACAAGAGTTGTTCAAGAAATACAACAAAACAGTGCACCCAAGGCAATTCAAGATTGGAGATTGGGTACTACATAAAGTAATAGGCAACACTTTGGTACCTGGAGATGGCAAGTTAGGACCTAACTGGGAACGACCATACAAAGTGATTGGTTTAACAAGAAAATGGGCATATCACTTAGAAGATATGGACATCAAAGCTATTTCCAGGCCATGGAACACGGCCAATCTCAAACTATTTTATTTTTAGTTTTTTCTTAAAAACACTTGTAATTTTTCTTTTTCAATAAAACAAGTAGACTTTTTTCTAGTAAAATTCTTTCCTCTGTTTGCAAAAATGGTTCGTACTTATTGCCGACTGGGGGCAACTAAGAAGGTTGGCAGGTTTGACCGACACTTTTCTTTCTTCAGCCGAGATAAGGATCTAGGTTGAAGAAGGTTGGCAGGTTTGACCAACACTTTCCTTTCTTTAGCCAAGATAAGGATCTAAGCTGAAGAAGGTTGGCAGGTTTGACCAACACTTTCCTTTCCTCAGCCGAGATAAGGATCTAGGCTGAAGAAGGTTGGCAGGTTTGACCAACACTTTCTTTTTTCAACCGAGATAAGGATCTAGGCTGAAGAAGATTGGCAGGTTGATCCACATCTTTTTAGCCAAGATACAGAATCAAAGCAACAATCTCAGTTGCAAAGGGTTTGCTATATCCCGAAGTTGTCATTCAGTCGAGATATTTATCTCGGCCAAAAAAGGTGGGCAGGATAGGGAAGGCCGAGCTAAATTAGGCTAGCTAGGCTTGTAAAACAGATAGTGCACTAAAGGAAAGAAGTACGGCGATTGAACAAAAAGATATCAAAAAGCAAACAAAAGATTCATTCATTAGAAATTCAGTATAAAATGAGGGGCTTGTAGCCCGGTTACATTTTCGTTGAAAGTAAAAAATAGAAAATCAGGCAAAAAGGTCGTCCAAATGGGCATCCAGATTAACCCGGGCTTCTCCACTCGGTAGGCCGGTTTCGGCGGATACTTCTTGGGCTAGGTCGGCCACAGGCACCCCTTCAACTGTACTTGGCATCGGTTGGTTAAGCAGATCCATCCCAGCTAGCAAAGAAGACTGGAGACCGAGGTCAGTGTTTGCAGGTAGGCCATTATTGGGTGCAGGGGATTCTTCCTCCTCCTCTCCCTCTTGGAGAAGCTTCTGTTGGACCGCATTGGCGTAGTCCGCCATGTAGCTTGGTATGAAGTGAGGAAGAAGGTTCAGAAAGATCTCGGTGTCTTGCCCCTAACTGAGCTTGACAGCTGCCGCCTTCCACCTGCATTTGAAGAAAATGTCTTTAGCAGCTTCACACTGCAAGACGTAGGTTGCCTTCCCTTCTTTGAAACCTCAATCCTCAGCATCTTTAATCTTCTTCTTCAGCTCGATGATCTTGGCAGTCTTCTTCTTTTCCAACTTGGCCAATTCGCACAAGTAACGATCTTTTTCTCAGCCAGTGCTTTTTGCTTATTGGCCTCTACTGCGTTGACTAGCTTAGTCAGACGCATGTTTTCGGATTCCAGCTCAGTCAACTTTAGATGAGCCTCTTTCAGTTCGGTCACCCTGGCATTTGCATCAGCTACGGCCGACCAAGTGGTCTTGCAGAGTTCAAGCACACGCTTGTGAGATACGTGATTTTTTTGCAAAGCCTGCGAAGGGGAAAAGTAGTGGTTAAAATAAACTGAGCAGGCAGATGGATAATTTGGATATGAATAGATGGGAGGAAAAACTTACAAGTACCATGGATTTGGTCGCCAAGCGAATAGCTTTAAGCTCGGTCAGGTGATCATGATGCTCTATGTCTGCTAACAAACAAACACTTTTTGAAAGATTATACGCAAGCAGATGGTCCTTCCCAGCCACCACTGAATCCTTAGTGGATACAACTCGGTTTTTATAGGACATCGAGGGTGCCTATGCAGAAGGGCTTGTTCGGCCTAAATGGGCAGGCTTAGGGCTCGGTGATGCAGGGTTTGGTAGTGCGGTCACTTCCTCATCCACCAAGTGTTGCGGTTCAGTTGAAGAGGTGCGTGCACGCTTGCTTGGCCTGGTCGTTGTTACCCTGGTGGTTGGAAGCGCGACTACTGTTTTGCGTGGGTGACCGGATGGTGCTTGTTCGGTTTGGTGACCAGCGGGCGTTTGCTTGGTGACAAGAGCTCGCATAGCCTTTCTTTTTGCCATTTCTTGCTCCTCAGTCAGGGGAATTAGATTGATCTGGGGAAGAGTGGGGTCCGGCTCGAGTGAAGGTTCTAGGAGGAAGTCGGTTACTCTGGTTTTCCTCTTACTGCTATAACGGTAGGTCGGCTGTACGTCGAGCAGCTCGGACTAGTCTCGATGCCGATATCATAACGCGGCTCGAAGTGCGTCTTGATTCGCGTAAGTGTAAGTTGATTTCAAGTGGTTTAAATCTGCATAAACGAAAGAAGAACACAAGGGTTAGTGCGGTGGTTATTGGAACAACAAAGAAAGTTGAACCGGAGTGCGATGGTTATTGGAACAACAAAGAAAGTTGAACCGGAATGTTCTTACCAGCATTTCCTTTATTCCAGTTTATATTGTAGCCCGGTATCTGGGCTTCCTGATCTTCAAAATGGCCAGAAACCCAGAAGAAATCATCATCGTTTAAATCTTTGTCTGGTGTGTTTTTGATAATTTTTTCTCGGCCTCTTCTTACTCTGAGGTAGTACACCTAACCGTCATCATTTTGGCCAAGCGAATATTGATGAAATAGCTCGGCCAATCCAAGGTTGAGGCCAAGTCGGCGGTGTAGCTCGGTGATACCATTTATTATTCTGTAAGTGTTTGTGGATAGTTAGGTTGGACACAATCTTGTTTGCCTAAAGAACTCGCATATAAGGGGTTGTACAGAGAACCGAAGCCTGGCTTCTACGATCAATATCACTGTAAAGGAGACGAAGCCCGGTTGGCCTCAGGGTGTGGTGTCTAGCTCGGCTAAGGAGAAGTGGACGTCATTAGGAATGTGGTAGTCTCTTCGAAATTCGGCCATGGCCCCAAACGAGTCTACTAGGAATCGATATTTACCCATTATACTTAAAAATTGTTATATTACAAATGAACACGGCTGCCTAGGCCGGCGCTGAGGTGACTTTGGGTAGCTCGGTTGAGCAAAATCGCCCTGGAGCAAAGTGCAAGGGTGTGCCTGGCCAACCTAGTCAAGTCTGCAAAGTGAAAATAACAAGGGTTATGCCCAGTTAATGGACCGGGCTAAGTAAAATATACAAAGCAAAATAAGCCTTGCTCAGCTACAACTAGGTTACAGACTATTCCCAGTTTGGCGAAGAAATAGGACCGGCTAAGGTTTATAGCTCGGTTTTTGATCAAATGCATTTTTAGTTCGGTCGAGTGCAGGCCTGAAGGTCACAAACAATTGCCTAGTTCGGTCATAACATGATTTGGGATCAACAAAAAATAGTCCTAGACTAGTTCTTAGTTCTAATCAGTGTGTTTCTGGGTTTACTCATGGTGTTTCAAGGTTCTTTATATTGGTTTGGACTTTAGTGTTCATAAATACATATTTGGTAACTGAGACACTATCTTTAGAAATAAGCAGAAATAGTTACAAAGATGAAGAACTTACCAGTTTGGGAATGAAGTCCGAATCTAGTCTAATGAAACGAATGCAAGTAGTGTTGAGGAAAGCAGGAGATGCATAGGCCCAGTCTTGAGCACAGGAAGATTAGGGGTTGAAGATTGGGAGCTTAGAGGAACGAGGGTTAGCAAAGGGGAAAGATGAACAGTGAGTGGCCTTTCAAAAAAGTGAAGCTATATAATTAAGGTAAAATGGGCGGGACTGTTCAAATTTCATAAATACAAGACGGCTGTAATAGATGTACTTGACTAGTGGGGGCATGCCACGTGTCCAGAGGAATAAATAACGTTTCAGACGTGCATGAGTAGTGAAGTGGCGTGCAGAGCAACTGACAAGACATTTCTAACCAAACGAATTGGGAGCCTAGGTAAAAATGAGCTCGGTTGGAGGCCTGTACATTTAGCTCTGCTGGAGAAGACTAATCCCAATCATGCACTATAGAAGGAATTAAGGGGCAATTGAGAGGGCAATTTATGTGGAAATTAGGTCAAGCTAAGACCATCTGTTGAATGAACTGAGCTAAGTATACACTCTTGGTCGTTAGGCCGGGCTAGGATAAGGATGGACCGTGTTATAAGGACAAAAGAATGAAGTCGTATTACAGATTTGGGCTGAAATAATTATCTCGGTAGCACGGTCCTAGACCTTCTGCATCTAACCGATCGGTGGAGATCGGACCGAGCTAATGGATAGCTCGGCAAAGTGTCATTTCCAAGTCAAGGCTAACTGAATTAATTTAATTAGTACCGAGCTGTGTAAGCAAAGTTAAGTCTTGTGCCAACCGAGGTAAGAGATTGCAACTATCTCACTTAGGAAAACAGTGAGTAAGGAGTTATCAGGATAGACATTATCCTTGGGAGTATGATTCCTAGGAGGACTCTTGTGAGGAGAGTTGAAGTTCTACTAGGATTGTGCCAGGTAGAATCTACAAAAGCTTATGATAGGACCTATATATAGGTATCACAATTTTCACTTTAGAATACACAGAGCTTTTGTGTTTATTGTCTATTGTGCTGACTTAGGCATCGGAGAGGTTTCCGGCACACCCCCGCCGGCTAGCTCTCACGTTTGTGTTTTCAGGTAGTAAATGGACAACGTTTAGAGGAGTGCAAACTTGATTAACAGGATTATATGAGAAGATTATTCCTATGCTCATACAAAGACCATCCAAAGAGCACGAAAACGATCAACCCTTTGTGTCAGGTATTTTTTATTTTTTATTTTTTTGTGAAATAGTTGTTCAATTTATTTTATTTTTTTTGCTTGAAATTGCTAAAATTGAAATTGTGTTGAAATTTTGCTTGAAATTGCTCAATCGGCGTTTGCTTCTGAAATTTTGCTTCTGTTTTTATTTTGTGGTTTTTTGAGTGAATTTTGCTTCTGTGTTTATGTTGGATGATGAGAAAGGAGGGAGGGAGGGAGGGAGGGAGGAAACGGTTGGTTGAAGCTGACTTGGCAGCTGCCAAAGCTTGTGCCATGTTTGACACAAGTTTTGGCATTTACCAAAGATAGCAGTTGCCAAAACTTACCATTGGAGATGGATTTCTATAAACTGCTGCCATAATTTGGCAAATAGCAGCTCCAATGGCAAACCATTGGAGATGCTCTAACACACAATTGTTATAACGTAGTGTGGATCTTAATAAATATTAAATACTCAATTATGTATTTAACTTTGTGGTAAGTTGGTGGGTGAAGGAAGAGATTTGGCGAACCTATCTCCAAATTTGAATTTTGGAGAAAGTATATATATATTTTTTATATTTTTATACTTGTCATAAGTTGTTCTAATTTTTTTTTTTATGTATTTATCATTGAGTTGAGAATCATAACGAAAATCATAACAACAATAACCCTATTTTAAAGTGAACCACGTAAACTTATAAACCTTGTATTGTTTGTGCGTGCGATTTATCTTTATTTTTTTTTCATTTGTTGATTTCTATATATCATATTTTACTTATAGTGAATATAGTTGTTATGGATTCCTAACAAGAACCATCACCACCAAAAACACTATATCAAAATGGTGTCCAAACCAAGTGTTTGATATATGACAACCAATCACCAGTAGTAGTTCCCCCCAATTGATGGGTATTAGAAAGACTGATGGGTGCAAAATGCAAACACTTGTTCAGTGATCCAAACGTCGGGAAAGTGACTTTTTTCTGCTGATCCATTTGCGTTTAGTAGCATACCAGAATTAGAAAGAAAATAAAAATAAAAAATGAAAACTTTTTAACTTTCTCAGAATTAGTGTCATCACAACAGCTTACTTGGACTTGTCATCACATGTGTGCTGTATATTTGCACCTATGCGTCATCAAAAACAGCTCATGTGATAAGATTTTTGAGGATTTATTTCAGTTTCACATGGAGGAGAGAAGATAATCTGAAAGGGGTATTATCTATATCAAAATTATGGTATTAGTTACAGAGTAAATTTAATACTATAGTAGATTTTTACGTACGAAAACATGAATATAAGACAATAGGTGAGTTCTATACTTACATAGGAGTGTGCGTAGTGCGGTTCGGATAGTTTGAGAGTAAAATTATAAATCGAATGACAGATTAACGGATTGACGAATTGACAAATTGCAATTTTAGTGATTTTCGGTGAATGGGTAGATTGAAGAATATTTGAATCAATTATCAAGCCTTTGTACAATATATAATATGAATTTGTTATAAATTTTACATATATAACACAATTTTTTTTCATATATATAGCTAATTTTTTTATATAAATAACACAAACTAATTTTATATATATGTAACTACTAATTTGTAATAAATTTCACATATTAAATATCTCTCACGCTTATTTTTACTTTGATATTTCATTATAAGTTAAAAAATATATATGTATTAATTATAGTAGAGCGGAGTGGTTTTAAAGGCAGATTATAAATTTTAAAGTTTAAATCACGGTTAGCAGATAGAGCGGTGTACATTGATACAGATCAGTGCGATTTTAGCAGATTGAACAATATTTTACACAGCCCTCACATGTAAGACCTATCTTATCTTTGGTTAGGCATACAATCACTGTGAAATATTCGAAAAATTAGGTAACTACACTTAGATAAGATTTTTCATTGTAAAATGACTAAAATTTCCTTTTCAAAATAACTCATCCCAATACAAATTATCCTAAAATAACTTATCTCGCTGCATAATCTCATTTGATAACCAAACATATTCCATCCTAGGCAATTGCACAAGTGGTCATAGAGAGGACATTTAGGTGCCAAGATGAGTGAAATTTCAGATTTTAATCTATGTAGAGACGTTGGGCCGTAGTTATAATCTAACTACTAAAATATTGACTGGTATCTCGTGCCAAAAAAAAAAAAAAAAGCCAAGCATATCCTTTGAAAGTACTTATCTTCAGGTTCTAAAGTTCGGCCACAATAATAATACATCACCATTAATTAATATTGTAACCATGTAATGTAGCATTTGTGGGTGAAGAAGATAATGTACAACATTGAATTAAATTAATGTTGGACTATTGCAAGCATTGTTGGGAGAAAACTATGAGATATTTGTTTCATTAGCAATGCTAGGTGTCATGAAATTTTTTTCATGAAAATAATCATGAAAGTTTTGTGACCCTTGGATTACACTTAGAATAAAGCACCACACACCAATCAAGGTAATCTAAGAATCATAAATTTTTCATGATCATTTTTATGACAAAATTTTCATGATCCCTAACTTTTCTCTTGTTTCATGGTCACTGTCAATCGCGCACACTAGACTTCCACAAAATTCATGCCATTCGGCTTCTCCACCCTAGATCCAATTCTTTTATTTCTTACTGTTTCTAGTGACCAAAGTCGCTTAATATTTTTTAGTCAATATTTAGAGGTTTTGTTAATGACAATTTTAAGGATTATTAATAACAAATATAAAATGTCAAAATATTTATAATTTAACACATTTTACATATCCCAAACACTTTTATATATTTTTAGACACCAATACCAATTCTATAAGTCAATTTTAATATTTATATTGCTGAGAATGCTTTCAGTTATGTGAGTGAAGCTTTTTTGTTTGGCAATTAATAACACAATGACAAACTATATGTGAAAGTGATGAGCTTAATTAGAGTATGATGATTGATCAGTTAAATAGATTCTTAGGATCTTAATTCCATTTCCCTTTCTAAATCCTCTCCCAAATCCCCCAACCAAACACAGCATAAATTTTTTAGAGTCTAAATGTGACTCAAACTTGTCAACTACATTGAGGAGTTTGAAAAATATGTTTTAAGTATTGTTTTTAAAATGTTAATTATTTGTCAGAATTTTTTCTTACTTAATCAGAAGACTCTAATTTTTATATAAATATTAGGCCAAAATTAAATAAACTCACTAAAATAAAAAATAAAAAAACACTAAAATATGAATTTCCAAATGACACCTAAGCCAGAAGCAATTATGGGATAGGACTTTAGAATAAAAAGTAATCAACCCCATTTGGTATAGTTTATTAGGTTTGTTTATGATTTTTTTGTTTTTTTGTGAATATTTCAGTTTCCACATTGTAAAATTAAAAAATTGATTATTGGAAGGCTAGAGCATAGTTCTTTTAATTTTTAATAATCAACTTTAAAGTTAAAAAAAAGGTTTTAAAAAAAGAAAAAGAAAAAAAGACATCCCTATTACAAGTCCAATTAATCTTTCGAACCCAGGCCCAAAATTTCAACAAAACCCATCTAACTGCAAGACTGGATCTTAATGGGCCCTGTGTCCAGCCCACATATGCTCATAGGGCTTCTGGTGTAAGTAGCCCATGCTTTAAACTACGATGCCTAACCTCTATTGGGAATCAGTTAAAAAAGAAAAAAGAAAAATATCAAAAAAAAACCTCAATTGGGAATTTTGTTTCTTATTATTATTTTGTTTATTTATTTATTTTTATGTTTGGATCTTAAAATTATTAAAGAATGGGAAAATGAAAGAATTAAATTTAATTTCTTTCATCTTTTTGTTTTCTTCTCATCCTTTTTCCTTCTTTTTTCCCTTCACAAATCTATACTCCAAACATAGATTTTACGAGAAAAAAAATTAACGAGAAATTCTTTTACAAAAATTCTATTGGTTGATAATAAGATTCGTGAAATAATACAATTTAAGCATTAAAATTAGTGCTTTAATCAAAGTGGGGTGGAATCCTCTGTTCCTAAAATCTCTAATTTCTTTTGTGATAGAAAAAATAAAAGCATACATGATCCAATTCACCCTTAGAAGTTATTGGACATTCAAATGACAAAATGAATGAGATTTAAAATGAGATATTCATCCCATGACTTTGGTCTCAATATCATTATTTACTTATACAATGGTAAAGCTAAGCTAGCAAATCTCATTGTTAACTGATTTGGGATTGTAAGATATCATCACCAT
The DNA here is from genome assembly GCA_030407325.1 of Camellia japonica. Classification (NCBI taxonomy): domain Eukaryota; kingdom Viridiplantae; phylum Streptophyta; class Magnoliopsida; order Ericales; family Theaceae; genus Camellia; species Camellia japonica. The sequence continues at coordinate 57,313,557 of JAPPVO010000003.1, forward strand.
CGGCAACTGACGTTCACCATAACCCACTGTATTAACAATGATCTGGTGGTAGCCATTTTCTCTTTTAATAGCTTCACTCAATTATCAATATTTACCACCTTGTCAAGTATCTTAAATGGTTAGACTGTTGGAACAATCTTTTGGTGTAAAATAAATAATATGAAATCAAATTAAACAAATAAAAATTAATTACTTACAGAACTTATTAACTGAAATGAAAAGTACAAAAAGAGATCAAGTCGAGTGTGTGACACTCTGTCCTTAAGACAGATTCGCCCTGCTTCGGTGCTTACAGATTAATGACGTCTATCTCCCAGAATACAATGATCCTTACACAAATTGTAGTAGCACTCCAAACAATTTGTACGGCGAACCAAACCTGTGTTCTATACTCTCTGAATTTTTTCCTAAAAAAAATATGAAGAATAATGCAATCAAAGTGCAAAACCGGGAAGAAAACAATTTTTATGGATATTTTCAGATGTTAGAAATGCTGGAAATGGTATGATTTTATAGACAGATTGGTGACCAAACAGATCTGTCCGAACAGGTAAGAATTTCAAATGAACAGATCTATTTTTGAAACGAACAGGTGCAGTCTAGATTTTGAATAGATAACTGCAGTAGTTTCATATCTGTTCAAAATTGCATATCTGTTCATAACTGCTGGGCATTTTTAAACCTGTCCGAAACTGCTGGACTGTTTTTCAATCTGGAGCACTGTTTGGACAGAAAAATTTGGCGTAAAATTTAAATTAATTTTCCCGCAAGAATTTGAAAAAATTCAAATAAATTTTGTCTAAAAAATTAATATTAGAACCAAATCGACCCGGTTCGGCCAGTAGGACAGACGGCAGCTGCGCGCGGGTGCGTGTGTGGTAGTTTGAGCCAAGGTTCACTTTGTCTATAACTCCTCCCTTCTACAAACTTGGGGTGCCCCTTGGGGCCCAACCCAAGTGTTGCCACCTAGAACTTATATATACACATAAGTTCTCTTAAGTTTCCAATGTGGGACATGCCTTACAAGGAAACCCATATTTTATTCTTTATTTGTCCATTCTACGAACCCCAAAATGACGTCAACTTCCTATTCACTCATAAATGGTTTTGACGAACTGTCTTCACCGTGTGACTTGCGATGCAGCAAGGAACACATCACCTCTTTGGACCTACCTTAAAAGACGTGTGGGCCCTATCCAAATTTGAGCTCAAAGTTAGCCCAAAATAAGCCTATAAAATCATATTTTTTTTCTAACAATCCCCCACATTAATGGAATTTGACGGAGAGAAAATGCGACAACATAATTAATTACAGAGAGTATAGAAATTGGGAATATTCTGCAAAGGATATGTAGTTTTTGGCTTTGAACCTTCCCTTGTGAGACACTATCGGATTTATTAGCTAACCAGTAAACATGATATCTTGAACTGTTCAGCCATTTGTGTAAACTAAGACAATAGAACTCACAGAGTATATTACCAGACACAATTTAGTTCTCACTATTATGTTCATTTTGGCCCTGAACAACCTGGTCTTTCATGAGTGCTCTAGAGAATTGTAACCCTTCACAAATTTCATAGAATCAGCCTAGTTCACACTCATATAGGTGATTCTTATGAAGAGTATATTGCCATACTCTATTAGGTATACCTAGATATAAGAATAATTAAAAGTATTACTTAACCTAAAGCGCTGCAGACATCATTATTTCATCATAGAAATGGGTAGGAGTTTGACTCTCCAGTGATCCTTCTGAGTCATACACAATTCGGTTGTTCCTTTGAACCTAGATCTTGGGATCTCTAGTCAACTAGGTTGGGTTGCCGTTGTGGTAACTCTTATTTAATAGGCTTAAGTCCCATTTCCCTCGATGAATTCTCAACTAACTCTCTTGCTGACCCTCTGGTTAGTGGATCTGCTATGTTGTCTTTAGACTTCACATATTTAATGGAAATAATTCCATTAGAGAGTAGTTGCCTCACGGTGTTATGTTAACGACAAATGTGTCGTGACTTACCGTTATACATATGACTCTGTGCTCTACCAATTGCTGATTGACTATCACAATGTATACATATAGCAGGCACCGGTTTTGGCCATATTGAAATATCTTCAAGGAAGTGGCGAAGCCATTTTGCCTCTTCCCCAGCTTTATCTAAAGCTATGAATTCTGATTCCATAGTAGACCTAGCAATGCAAGTCTGTTTGGAAGATTTTCAAGATACAGCCGCCCCCCCAAGAGTAAATACATACCCGCTGGTGGATTTTGAGTCTCTAGTATCCGATATCCAGTTTGCATCACAGTATCCTTCAAGTACTGCTGGATATTTAATATAATTTAACCCAATGTTACGAGTAAATTAGAGATATCTTAGAACCATTATAATAACTTTCCAGTGTTCTACTCCTGAATTACTCGTATATCTACTTAATTTACTTGGTGAGTGCAGTTCACCAAGTACATTAAGCTTCCAATAATTTGGGCATACTCTAATTGAGAAATACTTTCATGTACATTCTTAGAAAGAAACAAATTAACATCCACATGTGTTCTAGCAAGATGATCATCATCTTTGCTAAATTTATCAAATATTTTCTCAATGTAATGTGATTGTAACAAAGCATAACCTTTTGATGTTTTGGTAATTTTCATATCAAGAATTACATCAACAATTCCCATGTCTTTCATATCAAAATGTTTATTCAATATTTTCTTGGTAGTTTTAATCATGTCATTATTACTACCTATGATGAGCATATCATCCATATAAAGACATACTATAACATAGCCTTTATTTGTGCTTTTAACATAAACACATTTGTCACATTCATTAATTTTGAATCCATTTGACATCACTGCTTTGTCAAATTTCTCATGCCATTGCTTTGGCGCTTGTTTTAAACTATATAATGATTTAACCAATTTACACACTTTCTTTTCTTTTCCTGGAACAGAAAATTCTTCTGGTTATTGTATATAAATTTCTTTATCTAACTCACCATTTAAGAAAGCAATTTTCACATCCATTTGATGAATTTCTAGATTGTACAACGATACAATAGCAATTAGCATTCTAATGGATGTTATTTGAGTAACCGGTGAATATGTGTCAAAATAATCAAGACCTTCTTTTTGTCTAAAACCTTTGACTACAAGTCTTGCCTTGTATTTGTCAATTGATCCATCTGCTTTCATTTTTCTCGTGAAAATCCACTTGTATCCAAGAGGTTTACAACCTGGTTGCAAGTCCACCAATTCCCAAGTGTGATTTTGCAAGATGGATTCAATTTCGCTGTTTACAACTTCTTTTCATAAAGGAGCTTCAGGACTGGACATAACTTCTTTGAAAGTTAAAGGCTCATTTTCTAACAAAAAAGTTAAAAAATCTGGACCAAAAGACTTTGAGGTTCTAGCACGTTTACTATGTCTAGGTTCCTCTTCTTCATTTTGATCTATCTTTTGCTCTTGTTCTTGATCATAACTAGTAATAGTATCAAAAGATCTTTTGTTAGTACTAGTCTCTTGTCTAGTTTTATTTGGAAACACATGTTCAAAGAAGACGCATTCCGAGATTCAATAATAGTATTTACATGTATTTCGGAATGTTCTGATTTATGAATCAAAAACCGATATACACTACTATTCTTGGCATAACTAATGAAAATGCAATCAACGGTTTTAAGACCTATCTTAGTCTTTTTAGGACTAGGAATAGCCACTTTAGCCAAACACTCTCATACTTTTAAGTATTTGTAGGATGGTACTCTTCTATGCCACATTTCATAAGGTGTTTGATTCACTTTCTTTCGGGGTACTTTATTTAAAATATAATTAGCAGAAAGTATTGCTTCCCCCACAAGTTCTGAGGTAATCCATAACTTATTAACATGGCATTCATCATTTCTTTTAAAGTCCTATTTTTCCTTTCAGCAATTCCATTTTGCTAAGGTGAGTAAGCAGCGGTGGTTTGATGAATTATTCCATATTCTTTACAAAACTTACCAAAAGGTGATTCATATTCACCACCTCTATCACTTCTAAGTTTTTTAATTTTCTTACCAAGTTGATTTTCAACTTCATTCTTGTATTGAATGAAAGTTTCCAAAGCTTCATCATTGGTTCGAATTAAATAACATAACTATATCTAGTATAGTCATCTATAAAAGTGATAAAATATTTTTTCCCACCTTTAGTTTAAATTGATTTAAAATCTCAAATGTCACTATGAATTAATTCAAGTAGTTCCATACTTCTTTCAATTGTATGGAAAAAAGTTTTGGATAATTTTGCCTCAACACAAATTTCACATTTATGATTTAAATCAATGTCAAATTTAGGTAAACATTCCATATTAATTAATCTACTCAAAGATCTATAATTAACATGTCTTAGTCTACCATGCCACAAATTTAAAAACTCAAGCAAGTAAGAAGAATATGTATTTTTATTAATAACAGAGGGTATAACACTCATTACATTGATTTTGAAAAGGCCATCAGACATGTAACCTTTTTCTACATACATCCCATTTTTTGTAAGTACAAACTTGTCACTTTCAAAAACTAGCCTAAACCCATTTTTACTCAACAAAGATCCGAAAATAAGGTTCTTGCGAATATCCGGTACATGCAGCACATTGTTGAGAATGAGTTCCTTTCCAGATGTCATCTTCAAAATAATCTTTCCGTGTCCTTCAATTTTGAAAGTTGAGGAGTTGCCCATAAAAAGTTGTTCATCGTTGTCCACTATAGAATAAGATGTGAACATCTTTTTGTCGGCACAAATGTGGCGAGTAGAACCAGTGTCCACCCACTATCCTTTAGGATTTCCAACAAGGTTTGCTTAAAAAACAACTGTAGAAAGATTTATGTCCTCAACACCATTGGAAATTTTGTCCATTTCGGTCGTATGGGCTTGAGTAGGCTTCTTGCTTGATCTTCCTTTGCCTTTGCGTTTGCTACAACAATCTTTGGCCTGATGTCCCTCTTTGTCACAGATATAACATTTGCCATTAAACTTGTACTTTTTAGTTTCTCCTCCTTCAGAACCTTGTGAGGAACTTTCTCTAGAAAACTTCTGTTTCTTAGCTTTTGGAGCATGTTCTACCACATTTGCCTTTGACTCCATTGGATGCTTACCAGCCCGCTTCTCTGAATTGCGGTTATTTTCCTCAATCCTCAAACGCACAATTAATTCCTCGAAAGTCATTTCTTTGCACTTGTGTTTGAGGTAGTTCTTGAATTCCTTCCAGCCTTGTAGTAATTTTTTCAATCAAAGCAACAACTTGGAAGGATTCACTACGAGACATGCTTTTTGCATGAATGTCATGCAGAATGAGTTGGAGATTTTGAACTTGGCTGATCACAGTTTAAGAATCAACCATCACAAAATCCAAGAATTTGCTAACCACAAATTTTTTGAGCCAGCATCTTCTGTTTTGTACTTTTTCTCCAGAGACTCCCAAAGTTCCTTTGTCATTTTGATAAGACTGTAGACGTTATATAATGTGTTGTCAAGTCCGTTCAAGATGTAGTTCCGGCAAAGGAAATCAGTATATTTCTAGGCATCAACTGCAGCAACCACTTGCCGGTCGGTTTCATCATTTTTCAGAGGAGGAGTGTCCTCATGGAGAAAATGTGTCAGGTTGAGAGTAATAAGATAGAACGACATTTTCGGCTGCCATATTTTAAAATCAGTTTCTGAGAACTTCTCTAGCTTCTCACTGTGATTGACTGGCACAGTCACAACATGAGGAAGGGTTGAAGCAATTGCAGTCACCATACCAGTATTTGTTTGAGCATTAGTTTCAGTAGACGTGAATTCTAAATTATAAAACAAAATTATAATTAGAATTTTATACTACACAGAAAATTTAAACCAAAACCATATAATTAAATTCTGTAAAAATAAAAGAAACAAGAATTGTAACTTTTATTTTCCAATTAATTTGAAAATAAAATAAAATTTTATTTAAACAAATTAATTTTACACAGAAAAATATTTTTGTAACACTTCAAAAATTAAAATACTGAAAACAGAATTTTTATTAATGAACACTCAGAAATTATTTCTGAAAACCAAAATTAATTTTGACCAACTTTACAAATGAATATTCTGAATTGTTAATGACTACCAGTATATTACTACTAGTTGTCAAATAAAATAAACAGTATATTACTATTATTTGTCAAACAGTATATTACTACTATTTATTTTTCCAACCAAAATATTATTTTGTAAAACCACATAAAATAATTTTTGTAAGAAGAAAAAAGAGAAAAGGAAACAAACGAAAAATTCTGTATAAACAGAATAATTCGAATCTGTCTTAAGATTGTTGGAACAATCTTCTGTATAAAATAAATAATATGAAACCAAATCAAACAAATAAAAATAAATTCCTTACAGAACTTATTTACCGAAATGAAAAGTACAAAAAGAGATCAAGTCGAGTGTGTGACACTTTGTTCTTAAGACAGATTCGCCTCGCTTTGGTGCTTATGGATTAATGGCATCTATCTACCAGGATACAATGATCTTTACATAAATTGTAGTAGCACTCTAAACGATTTGTACGGCGAACCAAACCTGTGTTCTATACTCTTTGAATTTTTTTCTAAAAAAGAATGAAGAATAATGCAACCAAAGTGCAAAACCGGGAAGAAAAGAATTTTGTTGGATATTTTTGGATGTTAGAAATGTTGGAAATGGTTTGTTTTTATAGGTAGATTGGTGACCGAACAGATCTGTCCGAACAGGTAAGAATTTCAAATGAACAGATCTGTTTTTGAAATAAATAGGTGTAGTCTAGATTTTGAACAAATAACTGCAGCAGTTTCATATATGTTCATAATTGCTAGGCAGTTTTAAACCTGTCCGAAACTGCTAGACTGTTTTTCAATCTGTCGAACAGTTTGAACTTGTAGGAAAATAGACTGAAAATGAGCACTGTTTGGACAGAAAAAATTGGCACAAAATTTAAACTAATTTTCCCGTAAGAATTTGAAAAAATTCAAATAAATTTTGTCTAAAAAATTAATGTTAGAACCGACCAGACCAACACCCACACCCAGCACGGCTTGGCGTCGTGTGTGTGGTGGTTTGAGCCAAGGTTCATTTTGTCCATAATTCCTCTCTTCTACAAACTTAAGGTGCCCCTTGGGGCCCAACCCAAGTGTTGCCACTTAAAACTTATATACACACATAAGTTCTCTTAAGTTTCCAATGTGGGACAAGCTTTTCAAGGAAACCCATATTTTATTCTTTAATTGTCCATTCCACGAACTCGAAAATGACGTCAACTTCCCATTAACTCATAAATGGTTTTGACGAACCGTCTTCACTATGTGACTTGCTATGTGGCAAGGAACATGTCACATTTTTTGACCCACCTTAAAAAACGTGTGGGCCCCATCCAAATTTAGACTCAAAGTTAGTCCAAAATTAGCCTATAAAACCATATCTTTTCCAACATAGACTTAATAAACCGAATTAGACGGTCCAATTAGAGATTAATTTTTTTTGTCTCTAAAAGTGAAAACTTTTGTTATAAAAGATATTTAGGGATCAATTTCTATTATCGTGAAAATAGTTGCTAAAAGTTCGTCCCAAAATTTAAAAAACAAGGTTTTTAGAGACAATTTTTAAAATGTCACTAATGAATACACTTTTAAGGACAAAATAATTTGGTCTCAAAAGGGTTTATTTTTTGAGACAAAAAATTCAGTCCTAAAAGGATAATAATTCATCACTAATGTCCAATTTTCGTTGCTAAAAATATAATAACAATACTTTTCATAACAAAAATATTTGGTCTTTACGAAATAATTATGTCCTTAAATTCAGGGCTGGTTTGGCATGTTTGAAAAAAGTCAAAAAGCCAAAAAATTATTAAAAAAGTCAAAAAGTTATCACTATTCACACAAAAAATATATATAAAAAAAACAAATTTTCCCAAAAAAAGTACAAGCCAACTTTTTGGCTGAAGTGATGTTTTGGTCTGAAGTGATAGTACGAACTCGTCAAGCGGGTGCACACAAAATTTACATAGAACGGTGCTGTTTGGCCCATGGGGACCCATCACAGGTCCTGTTTTGATAATCTGAACCTTTCAATGTGTAGAACTCGTCGAGTACTATATGCTTGTAAATAATCACGTTGATCGGATATCGATAACTATATGATCAAATCAGTTTTGTATAAAAAAGTGGACGGTACACAAAGCAACGGTTGACAAAAACTAATCCGATCAAATAGCTATCGACATCCGATCACCGTGATTTTTTACAAATATATAGTACTCGACGAGTTCTACACATTGAACGGTTCGATTATCAAAACGGGACACGTGGTGGGCTCCAACGAGCCGAACAACACTGTAGGCAATCTGTTCCTATACATCTTGTTGCCAACTGTATGTGTGACGGTACCATCACTATCAGTAGGCATTAAGGGTGTAATAATGGCTCGGCCCGGCCCCCTCAGGCTTTGTGGGCTCGCGTTTTTTTAGTGGGCCAGGCCGGGCCGTGGGCCAAAAATTGGGGCCTAGGCCTAAGCCCAAGCCCACTCATAATAGGGCCTATGGACGGGCCTAGGGCCTGGGCTCGGGCATAGTCGGCCTTTTTTTTTTTTTAAATATTAGAAATAAAAAATTAAAAACAAAATTATATTAGAATATTTTAATTACGATTAATGAGATATTTTGTTTGGTTATGTAATGTTTTATGGTGATATTTAAATTTAATTATATATGACTTATGTTTTTTTAATTGTGAACTTATAACTAAAAAAGTATGCAATTATGTAATTTTTTTCTTTTAAAATGAATAATTTTATATATATGAAATTGAAACTTTCAATATTCCAATATTAAATTATTTATATAACATTTATTGAATGAATAATTTTTATTTCAAAATGAAATAAAATATTACAAAAATTGATATTATTAAATAAATTAGGTGTAGATTACTGATGATGGTATAGCAATTGCATCACTATAGGTCAAGTACATCCCAACTAGGTTGGCACCTACTAGCCTATCAATCATATGCATTATATTCCACCTCAATAATCTAAAAAAAAAAAAATCAAGAAAAAAACGAAATGAAATGAAATAGTAAAAAATAAATTGTTGATCAATCATCGGAGGAGACAGACATTTCAGTCGCGTTGCCCGATGATATGTCATCCAAACCATATTGAATTCGCTCATTTTTACTAAAATTTTGTCTTCTTGTAAGCGAGTGTATGTGATCTCTGGATATCATCAGTGCCTCAACCATTTCGGGTGAAAGCCTACTTCTGTAGTCACTTAGCACCCGTCCACCTGCACTAAAAGGTCAAGTACATCCCTATAGGTCAAGTACATCCCAACTAGGTTAACACCTACTAGCCTACCAATCATTTGCATTATACTCCACCTCAATAATCTAAAAAAAAAAAAAAAAAAAACAACAAAAACCAAGAAAAAAACGAAATGAAATGAAATAGTAAAAAATAAATTGTTAATCAATCATCGAAGGAGACAGACATTTCAGTCGCGTTTCCCGATGATATGTCATCCAAATCATATTGAATTTGCTTATTTTTACTAAAATTTTGTCTTCTTGTAAGCGCGTGCATATGATCTTTGGATTTCGGGTGAAAGCCTGCTTCTGTTGTCACTCAGCACCCGTCCACCTGCACTAAAAACTGTTTCCGAAGCAACTGTAGAAATAGGAACGGTTAGTATATCACGGGTTATCTGTGAAAGTACAGGCCACATAGATTCATTTTGTTTTCACTATTCTAAAATGTCAAAATTATCGGAATCATCCACTGACGGGCTTTCCAAATAACGTTGTAGTTCAGAATTACTTACACTTGTATGTTGAGATATTCTTCTACTTTTTATTGCTGTGAAAATACTAAATCTCCTGCCTCGAGATTGGACTGTTAGTGTAGTGTGTGTATGTGTATTTACAGATGCAAATGCAGCTGCAGCTGTAGCTGCCCTGTATTCTTGAAATAATATGTTGCATGTTTACATAATAGGGGCAAACTGCATTTGATCAGCAAAAATACGCTCTAAAAATTCTTGTAAACCAACTTCTTTACACCTAGGATCAATTATTATAGCTAAACCTAATAGATGAGGCAAATGATGAAAATATTTATCAAATTTTTCTTTCATTGAAGTACTAATGGTTACATAAAGTTCATTACCCATACATTTTATGAAAACTTTAATTATTTCTGTTAGCATATGTAAAATAAATGGTGAAGTAGGAGTATATATATAAGAAAATAATTTTGTTGAAGTATCAAAAACTTTTAAAAAATCTTTATACCAGGCTACTTGGCGCCAATTAAGTTCAGTAGGTGTCAGTACTCCTCCTATTGATATTGTTGCAAAAAATAAATCTATTACTCTTCTTTGTTTACAAGCTATTTTTAACATATTATATGTTGAATTCCACCTACTATCTACATCTAGAATTAATTTTTTAAATGACATATTTTCTCGTTGACAAATTTTTCTATATTCTGAAATTCGATTAGCAGAAGACATAATAGTAACAACTGCATTTTTTATTACAAGTACAGAGTTTCGTATACATGCATAGCTTCTTTAACAATCAAATTTAAAATATGGGCACAACAACGAACATGAAATAAATCACCATCAACAAATAATTGTAAAGTTGATTTTAAATGGGTTACAGTTTGATTATAATATGATGCATTATCTAAACTCATCTTAAATATTTTATTTTGTAAAGCCCACTCATATAATACATTTCTTATTTCTACACCAAGCGAATGACCAGTGTATGGAAGTTCAACTAATTTAAATGAAATAATTCTTTTATTTAATTTCCAATCATTATCAATAAAATGTGCAGTGATACATTGATATTCAAAACCATTATTTGACCACAGATCAGATGTTAAACAAACTCTTCCATTCAAATTTTTAAAGATATCAAATAATTCACTTTTAATACCCTCAAATTTCTTTAAAATCCAGTTTCTAGTAGTATTTTTTGAAAAACTTTGATATTGCGGTATAAAACTTTCGTGAATCATTTCGGTAAAATCAGGACATTCACTAATACTAAAAGGTTGTTCTTTTTTAATAATATAATCAACTACAGAATTTTGTGCACGTATAAGATCATATGAAAATGTTTGCAAATTACCAGTTGATGAAGTCCCTAATTGCATTTGACTTCGAATATTAGATTGTTTACTTTGTAAATATTTGTCAGAATGCCTTTTTAAATTACTAGTACCCCCTGTAGATGCAGCACTAAGTAAACGTGCACAATATTTACATTTTGCTATAAATGTAATTGTGCCATCAGGATTATTTATAGATATTTTTTCAAAATGTTCCCAAACACTACTACTTCTGCTCCTAGATGATGATCCAACTGTTGGAAGAGGGATATTAGAAGGAGAATCAACAGATTCATGTGGTGTAATATATGTATCAATATCGACATAAACATTAGGCATATTAGGATCCATAGTAATGCAAGTAAAACAATATATAAGAATTAATAATTAATTTAAATAACGTGTAAATTCAATCAGCAAAAAATAATAATTAATATATGTGCATAAATAATTAATGAAAAAAATGAGTAGTTAATAAATTTAAGTAAACTAATTAATGTTACTGACTGGCGAATGCGATATAGAAATTTTCTTCTTTTGCTAAAAGTTTCTTGTTGCACAATTGCAATAGCCACTTAGGAATGACACTTCAAAATTAATTGAGAGTTGAGAGAGATTGAGAGAGTTTAAGAGAGAGAGAATGATTTGTTGTGAAATTTATTTTGAAAACTGAAATACATTTATAGTAATTTGAATTCTAATCGTTTGAATTATGACCGTTTTATATATATCCGCTTGAGTTATAGGAGATGCAAATTTGCAATGCAACGGCTCAAAATTGAGGTTAGGCTGGTACTATAATAGTAGGTAGCGGGCTGTACGGTGGCATGGCACCGACAACAAAGTTTTAGGAAATGGTTGCCTCCTTTTCGGGCAACCATTTAGATGGTGCTCTTTGGCCAGTGGGAGTCATCATGGGTCTCGTTTTGCTATCGAAACCGTCAATGTGTACAACTCGTCGAGTGTTATATGTTTATAAAAAATCACATTGATCGGATATCTATAACTATCTGATCGGATTAGTTTTTTTTGTCAACCATTAACTATAACACCATACATTTTTATACCAAACTGATTTGATCATGTAGTTAGCAATATTCGATTAACGTGATTTTTTACAAGCATATAGTAATGGAAGAGTTCTACACATTGACGATTCAGATTATTAAAATGAGACTCGTGGTGAGCCCCCACGGGCCCCATATTACCTTCCAACTTAGTAAATATATATATATATATATAATTTTTTTTTTCTTTCACGTTAGGTACACTTTTCTATCAAACAACGAAGTAAGAAATTTTTTAAAAAAAATATGAAGGCCAGCCACACACAGACTGTGCACTGCCACTGGCAGCCATAGTGTGGCAGGACGTGGTGGTGCACTGGCGTCATACATCATCATTTTCCATCAAACAATTATTAATTTGATTTTAATTTAATAAATTATTATTAATTTTTGTTTTATTTTTAAATTATTAAGGGAGACTTATTTATAAGTCCTTTTTCAGACACTTATGGTAGGTTAAGTCCTGCGTAATTTCTTATAGAATTTCAAGTCCTATTCAGATAGGAATGTATTCCACAAGATCGTACATAAACGTAAAGTGACGTGACACCTACATAAACATAATGTAACGTGACACCTACATAAACGTAACGTAACGTGACACCTACATAAACGTAACGTAACGTGTCACGTTACGTTTCGCAAACTTAATTAATTTTTATTTTTTAAGATTGAATGTGAAAATGTTGCTGGTTTATGTTGGTGTCACGTTACGTTTCATATAAATATGATCTATGTCAACATTCAATTTCCTAGGAAATTGAATGTTGCCATAGATCATAGGTGTCACGTTACGTTTATGTAGGTGTCACGTTACGTTTATATAGATATAATCTATGGTAACATTCAATTTCCTATATATGGTTTTACTATTATTTATGATATTAACAACTAATATTGAGAGTAAATGTGTCAACAAACTTTCCACAGAACTTATGGGAACATAAGTTTTTTAGTAGGACCATATGTAGCATAAGTCTCCCTAATAGGACTTATAAATAATTTTCCCAATTATTAATGTTATTTATTTAATTATATTAATTTTTATTTAATTTTTTTATTTTTATTTTTATAAGATCAATCTTTTTATTTATTTAATTATTTTATTTTTTAAAGATTAATCTTCTTATTTATTTTCTTTTTTATATTTTTTAATTATTTAACTATTGTAAGTTGTTTTTTATTTTTATTTTTTAAAATTTGATCATTGGTAGAGAGAGGGTTTGATGGTTGAATCGGACCGGGCCGCCCGCAGGGCCCGAGATTTTTTGGGCCCGGCCGGACCCCAAATGGAAGGCCCAGGCCAGGCCCAAGCCCAAGGTACTAGGCTAGACTCAGGTCCAGGCTTAACCAGGCCGAAACGGGTTGGGCCCATCTCGGGCTTCTTGCCGCCCACGAGTCTTGGGCCATTTTTACACCCCTAGTAGGCATTTAGATATAGTAGGAGTAAAATAGTAATTTTACTATTTTATACAATATTTTAATAAACATTTTTTTCGTAAAAAGTCAAAAAGTTATCCAAAACAACCATATTTTTTTCTCTACTTTTTAGTCCAAAAAGTTAAAAAGTGCACTTATTTAGGATATCCCAAACAACCCCGCCCAAAACTCATTATCAAATTTTGCTATAAACTAAACTGAATATCAATCAATTCGCGAATTTTCATAAAATAAATACTCATAATTAAATTTTAAAATTTTTATCCAACATGTTAAACTCATATGGCAATAACATATAAAATTTTTATAATTTTCTGAGATAGGAAACTATATAAAATACAAAATCAGACTATTTTTACACATAATTTTACACAAGTCCAATCCAAATATTGTTCAATTAATTTATGCACTAACTTTGTCACGGCCCGCTCCCCGTACCCAAGGGTTAAGTATCGTAATGACCAGTAACTGAAGTTACCTACGGCCAATTCATAAACAAATCAATAAATGCGAGCGGAAGTAATACTTAAATGAGGGTACCAAAATAACCATTGGAGCTTCTATTTTTATTACAGAATTATATTGACAAAAAAGGCCGATATGTACATAGAAAAATATCATAAAAGTGTTGTGTGTGTCTATTCCGCAGCCTCGCATCTAAGACTTTCCACAAGCTATTTTTGAATTGCATGTTTCCTGAAAATTGGTGAACAACTATAAGCACATGGCAGAGTGTGAAATATTATACCAAGAGTATAAGGGACACGAAATAACCATGGATAGTTAATTAGGTCAAAACATTTACATAACTCAGTTTGATAAATAAATCATTTAAGTAGCAGAACTGAAATACAGAAATTATGTAAATAAATAACCATAACCACGGTACAGAACAAAACAGAGGTCACAGAAGTGACAGTCAGAACAGAGGTACGTATTCAAGAGGTAGCTCGTACGGATTCTAGAGGTGGCTTCCACAATAGTGTAGCACTTAGCTCCGCACAGCACTTTGCTCCATCCAAAACAGAGGTACGGATTCAAGAGTGGCTCGTATGAATTCTAAAGGTGGCTCCCACAATAGTGTAGCACTTAGCTCCGCATAGCACTTTGCTCCGCGCAGAACAAAGGTCAATGGATCCATGACAAACAGAGGACCACAAAGTGATCAAACAGAGGCCAATGGTTATTTAAGTCCCCCAAGGCGTGAGACTCTCGTGGTGGTACTTACAAAACATAATTGTTTATAAGGTCATAGCCAAATATTCTTTCAAATATAGACAAATATATCCATGGGTTTCCTTTTTAGAAATAGGGTTCAGAAATTAAACCACGTAACTAAAATATTAATATAATTTATAATAACTTATAAAAATATCCATGGGTTTCCTTTTCACAATTAGGGTTCAGATAATAATCTACGTAACTGAAATCTTTATAAAACATAACTTTTATTAATATACTAATAAAACATAACTTGCATAAAATAAATATGGTAAGTCAAAACATAAGTAAAATATATTTTGGTAACTCAAGGTATGTAACGCCCCCAATTTTCATGCCCAAATGATAATACATTTACTTCAAATCAAAATAACATAAAACAAATAAATACCCTCATGGGTTTACAAGTTTCCAAGGCTTGAGCCTGGCTACACAAAATGGTTATTCAAACCCATACATACAAAGCCCTTGGCTTACAATACAAAGTCACGCAAAATGAGAGCATTGTACTCCCAACACACGTACTTCCACGCCTCTAGTTGGGTGGAATCACCACATCTTTTCCTGCACAAAAATCCCGTAGGGTGAGCATAAAGCCCAGTAGAAAATTCTTAACAAAGTATATACATTTTATACAAGTCTCAAGAGATGAAATGCACATACCATGCTATGCCCTTTTTGAAGATAATTTACATATTTATCCTTTGAAAACCATCATGCTCAATGATGTCATGCAATTTCAATTGTTCAAAACTTAACAATTTATTTCAAGGGCGGTAAATACGTCTCTGGTAATCCCTAGGCCGATGTCTGCAAGTAGACTATACAAGTACTACCAAATTGTCATTTTTACCAATCGCAACTGGAAAAATCAACAATCACCTATCCGCGCGAATTTTTCGGTCTTTCACCCCGGACCCGCAGGCCAACTTATTCTACACCACCTGTCAAGACTTACCATCATTATTTACCCCAAAACCATTTCATGAAAACTTATTTCTCAACATTCTTTTCTCAATGCAAGTTTTCAAATCAAACATCAAAGTGTAATGTAATGAAATGAAATGATATGCCAATACCATGTTAAAAATGCAATGCAATATTTCTTTCACTTTCAATACTCCCACACAATATTCCCATTGTGATCAAAATTCTCATCTCAATGCAATTTCACAAGATGAATAAATACTTTTATTTCAATTCATCAAAGGAATAACATAATTCCCACATTTCAAATAATCTTAACAATTTAGTCATCTCAAGACTATATTAATACTTTTAAACAACAATGCCCAAAATTTCAACAATTCTCATATTCCATGAAAATATCATTTATATGTAAATAAATAAACAGTTTTCAAATATCATTTATTTTGGCACACAAAATAAATATAACAACATATTCTAAAAATTTTCAACATCTTTGTTAAAAATTCCCAACTTCTAGATTTTCTCATCAAAAGCCATTCATCTTCAAATATTTAAGATCTCACCAAAAACATCTTTCTTTCATCAACATAGTTCAAAAACCCTAAATTTCTATTTTTAGAAATAAGAAAGTAAACCCACTTTCGAAAATCAATCATCTTCTTGAATCAAAAATTCATTTTTATCAAAACAAATCAAAAGATGATTTCTAAAATCATTTAGATCTTGCAAAAACATATATATAACTCAAAGAAAATCGCTACCTCAAGTTTGACGAGGAGGCATGCAAAACTCCAAAGCACTTCAATTTACGACCCCAACAGAAATTGTAGCAGCCATGCACGTGGGGTCCACTTCAATTACCAAATCTGACGGCCCATAACACAATCTCACAACAGAGATATATGGGCCAAATACCACCTATTTTTGGCCTCAAGAACATGGGTCTGAAGTTCACTACAAGTGTCCCTGCCAATTATTCCATAAAAAAGGGCTGAAAACACACTGCCCATAACTCACCAGTCCAATATACACACTGCCCATAAATAACGTGGGCCAAACACCATGAACCAAAAACCAACGTGGGCCAAGAATTGGTCTTCCCCACTACCAGCAACTATAATCAACATTGCCACAATTCCTAGAATCAAAATGAACAAAGTGGCTCATTTCTTTGAATGTATAATATATATATATATGTATATACAGAAACTAACAACAGTCCACTATTTTCAAAAGTTGTTCTGAATAATACCTGCTCCTACGCGCGACCTTCTTGGAAAGAACAGGTTAAACCGCACTGGACCAACCCACCAACCATGCACCATCACAGCAGCTGGCCTGCTCAGATCACCCTCAGATTCCTGTGCATACAGTTCCCAGAATGTGATGCATCTTTGAAGGAATAGTGAGGTGGAGTGGAAACACACATAATAAGCCTCATGTTTGGAGTAGTACAAGAGCTCTCAAAGTCTATTTTTTTCTTTTTCTATTAAGCTCAAAAGATAAGCAACCCTATTCTTATCCAACCCCGACAAAACTGCTGCCTCAATTGCATCTGGGTCTTTATCCTTATTATCATCCTTAACACTAAGAAAATTCCGACACTGAAAGGTGAGATGCCCAACACGCCCACACTTCTTGCAGGCTCCATGAGCCTCATCAGCATTGAACGAGTATACGGGCTAGTGCGAGCAATCCCTGGAAGCTGGCATACGCGTTCTCACCTTCCGGTTCTGTGGTAGAAGACTTCTGTGCTGGGAGCTTTTGTGTCTTCCTTATTGGGAGCATAAGGGTCATACCCAATGGCACTCTGCCATCTACCGTGAGTCTGTAGGGCAGCACTACTGTGCACCCGATTGTTCGCGGGCATACGAACCCTACCTTCTGTTGCTGGCATCTTAAAATCCGAAAGAACAAACTCAACCCTGTATTGTTCTCTGAGATTCGAAAGACAGCAAGAGAAAGTCGATGAATTGGAGAGAAACAGAGATACGACAATTGGCAAAGAGAGAGAGAGAGAGAGAGATAAGTATTATTTTAATAGCCCCACCCCATGTGTGTCTTCTTTAGCTTTAACAAATGTTGTCCACCCACACACATCATCATATTCTATATTCCATCTTTGCCTATTTGTTTTTCATCTCTAACTCTCTCTCAAAATATTCTTTACACCCTGTATCACTCACCACCAAAAACATTATCATATTCCACTCCCTCTTTGCTTTCTCTTTCACCCAAAATTTCTCAAACCAATCCATCTCTTTTCTTTAGTAGACCAGACCATTGTGGATCCTTTAGACAAGAAGAATAAGAAAATATAAAAATAAAAAGAAATGAGAGAAATGAGTGGAGGGCAGCCCCCCCTCCTACGTGGTTGCCTCTCTATACACAAAAAAAATATATTCCAATGCCTACACAACACTCACTTCCCTTTTATATAAAAAAAATTCCTCCACCATAAAAGCCATCATCAGAATATGCTCTACCTTTATTTTATCATTAATTAATTTATTTGTTTATTTTTTTTTGAGTTACTACAACCTACCCTCCTTAAAGAAATTTCGTCCTCGAAATTAATTCAAGTAATGTAATACATTCTACCGTCACCCACAAACTCACTCAAATACTTACCAATGCATCAACAAAAATTCTTTGACTTCTACATGAGCCTCAACGAGTCACACCTGTTAACGAACCAAACCATTACTTTTGCACAACAACTGATTATAAAAACCCTTATAAGTATAAGCCATTAAATGATTCTTCTACTCACACTGATAACCCAAAGCAACGAAATAGGATCTAATCCCTTAAGTAAAATAAAATGACTCTCCAAAATACCAAGACACCATACCTTATTGGTGATAACCCAACTTTAACGAAGTATCTCCATCGCCTAATGCTCAATGCACCCCAAGGCCGAAATAACTACTACTCCGAGACCTTAACAAAACGAAATAATTACTCTTCAAAAGCACTAACCACCAACTCAAATAGTGACCGTCAACCGTCACATAACAGACAATACCTTACCAATACTATTCTACATCAAACTAATATTATGATAACCCACGAGATCAAACACAATTTAAGCATATGCCGTTACCACGACAGAATATTCCGTTAGCAGACGTCATCGCGCGTAAGCAAAACACGTAAAATGAAAAAAAATACGAATGCAGGGATACGGGGTTTCAAACCCCTAACTTCAAGCTCAGGCCACAGCCCAAACCACTAAGTTAAACCACTGAGCCAAGCTACTCTTGTGATCAGATATTCAAACAAATATATATATATATATATATATATAGTAATATATGAGACACATATACATAAAATCAAAACAAAACAAAATAGAAGAATTACTCGTTGCGGGTTTCGAACCCTTAACCTCAGGCTCAACCTCTCCATCCTTAGACGCCGAACCATACCACTCAACCAAGTCACTCTTGTGACACGATTAGTCGAATAAATGTATATAATACATAAATATACAATATATATACATATATGTATACCACTTTCCCACTTCTCTCTCTTCTTTCGAGAACTGCGTCTGACACGCGGTTTGCTTTTGCGTCGGTTAGCCGACAAAAGTAGACTTCATCAATTTCCGCTCGTCTCGACCCTCTCTCCATCTTGTCTTCTTCTCTTCTGTATTATTCTGAATCGGAATTTTTTTTTTCTTCTACTTATTCCCTCATTCCCCTTTCTTCTTCATCACTCTCTTCCATCTCCCTCTTCATCACTCTCTTTTGTTTCCTCTTCCTCATCGAGAGAAAAGAGAGACTGAACGGAGGGGAAGAGTTGTCTCAAAACTCAGTCTGTTCTCTCTGTATTTTTCTGACTCTCCTTTCTTGCTCTTTACATCTCTCACCACACATGGCCTCATCTCGCCCCCTCACTCTCTTTCCAGACCTCAATGATCCGAGTTCCTCTGGACCAAGTGTCCCTGTTCCCATTCTTCCTAACCTTCCTGGACCGAGTGCCCCTGTTCCCATTCTTCCTAGCTTTCCTATGATATCAGTTGAGCAAATCATGGCTGCTCAATCTGATATTGAGGCCAACCACTTCACACTAAGCTCTTGCATGGAAACCGTGACTGCGGTTACCAAATTATCTCACCGGTTACAGAATAGAACCATTGAAGTACAACATCTAAACTCCCAACTTTCTCTGCTCCAGCGCATGTACAAAGATGCGCAAGCAGAAATTTGCACCTTAAAGGCAGAGAACAAGGAGTTGAAGCGAAAGACCACCGTCATGACCCGACTCGGAGCACCTTCGTACTTCACCTTTGACAACCAGCAGGGAGTCAAATCCCCCGGCGGTCCTGCACATACTAAAGCAGAGCCTTCAAAGGTCAACCAGCAGGGAGTCAAATCCCCCGGCGGTCCTGCACGTACTGAGGCAGAGCCTTCAAAGGTCTCCCGAAGCGACAAAAAAAGGAAGGGCTCGGCGGGAGAGTCGAGTAAGTGAAATCGGCATGTGGCTGTTATCCTAAACAAGATCCTTTTTTTTTTTTCTTTTTTTCTTTTTTTGTTGTTGTTGTTGTTGCTGTTGTTGTCTCTGTAATCGGGGATGTCATCCCCTGACTTCAATAAAATCAGCTTTGCTCTGTTTTTTTTTTTTTTTACACAACTATGGCATAACTAGCATAATATTATATCTTATACTAATAGAAAATTAATTATTTATTTTATTATCACAACCATTATTATTATTATTTATTTATACTTTGACCCCTAAATTCTTAATAATTATATTATTTACAAAATTACACATAATAATATATAATATATTATATAATTTCCCAACTGTGATTAAATAATGTTAGTATAAATTCTACAGAATAATTAAAAATCTGGGTTGTTACAAACTTTTTTTTTTAATTATGAGTTATTACATGGCTAGCCGTGTGATATTTCTAAAAACATGTGATTTGTCATGTGATATCTCAAAATTATGTGGTATACTTTGATACCACTGTTGGTGGGATGTTATGACAATTTCATTTATAAATTCTGATACCAGTGTTGGTGGTATGTTCTGATACCATTATTGGTGAAAATTATGACAATTTTTTTTTATAAACTCTTATACCACTGTTGGTGGTATGTTCTGATATCATTGTTGGTGAAAATTATGACAATTTTTTTTATAAACTCTTATACCACTATTGGTGGTATGCTCTGATACCATTGTTGGTGGTATGTTCTGATACCATTGTTGGTGAAAATTATTGTTGTAATGATCCAAATTTTTAATTATTCTGTAAAATTTATACTAATATTATTTAATCACAGTTAGGAAAATATACGATTTATTTTGTATTAGTATATGTAATTTTGTAAAATAATATAATTAGTAAAAAAAAATTTAGGGGTCAAAGTATAAATAATAATAATAATAATGGGTGTGCTAGTAAAATAAATAAATAATTTTCTATTGGTATATCATAGAGTGTAATTTAATTAGGAATTAATTAATTTATGTAATTATATTAAAAATTGGGCTAAAGTGCAATAATCTTAAATATCTATTAAAGATAATAATGAATCTTTATAATTTATTAGCGAATCTGTTAAGAAATTTGGGGTCACGTATGCGCCTTATCAAAGAGATCTCGGGGTTCGAACCCTTAACCTCGGGCTTAGGCTCTTCGAATCCTCAATCCACTAAACCATTGAACCCAAGCCATACCTGTGACCCAAATGTTCAAACAAATATATATATATATTACATAGCTATACAATATATATACATATATGCGTACACATACATTCCCGCGTCTTTCCCTATTTTTCGACATCCACGCTTGACACGCGGCCTGCTTTTGCGTCACTGGCCGACAAAAGCAGGCCACCTCGAACGACGCTCGCCTCGGCTCTCTCCCTCTCTTTGTCTTTCTCTCTCGTCTTCTTCTTCTCTTCAGTATCTTCCCTCTTCTTCTTAACCACTCTCTTCTTCTTCTTCTTCTCCATCACTCTTCCATCTTCCTCCTCCTTCTTCTTTTCCTCTTCTATTTTCTGTCATTCCTCTGTGACTCCCTTCTTTCCTCTCTCTTCTTATACATGGCTTCGTCTCGCCCTTTCTCTCTCTTTCCGGATCTTAATGATCCATCGAGCTCCTCTGGGCCAAGTGCCCCTACTCTTACTCATTCTAGTCTTCTTACACTAACAGTTGAGCAAGTGATGGCTGCTCAAAATGATATCGAGGCCAACCACTATACGTCGAGGTCCTGCATAGAGACAGTGGCAGCGGTCACTAATCTGTCTCACCGTCTGCAAAACAAGACGTGTGAGGTACACCAGGCTAACGCCCAACTCTCCATACTCCAGTGCATGTACAGAGATGCGCAGGCAGAAATTTGTGTATTGAAGGCTGAAAACAAGGAGCTGAAAAGGCAAACCACCTCCATGGCTAGATTTGGGGCTTCCTCATACCTCGCCTTTGATGGCCGGCGGGGAGCCAACTCTGTCGGCGGAAACACTGTGGTGGTTCTCGGTGGAAACACGGGAGCAGGACCTTCGAAGGCTGGCGACAAAAAGAAGAAGAGCACGGCGACGGAAGAGCCGAGTAAGTGAAGTCGGTGCGTCGCCGTCACCGGAGAAGAAAGAAGAAAAAGATCCCTCTCTTTTTTGTTTGTTTTTGTTTTTCTCTCTTTTTTTTTGTTTTTTGTTTTTTGTTTTTTGTATTTCTGGTTTCTTTTTTTTTCTGTATTTTCTGTTTTTTTTTTCTTCTTGTTTTGAGTCTTTGTATTTTCTGGGTTTATTTATTTATTTTTTTTTTGGAGTCTCTGTAATCGGGGATGTCCCCCCCTGACTGTATAAAAAGTTTCAATTTTGTATCTCAATGGTGTGACTGGCATATCACTTTGAGTTTGCAAATACTTTTGTTTGATCGAATTTGAGATTAATTGAAATTTGAACTCAGAATTGGACATTGATCCATACTGACCTGAATAAAAATAAAACTGACTCGACGTAAGAAAAACGAAGCCAAAATAATCCAAACACACTTCTATACGTTGATTGGTATGAATACCCTAACTGGTATAAATACACTAACTAGTATGAATACACACTGACATACACTGACTGGTATAAATACACTGACTGGTATGAAGACACACTGATGTACACTGACTAGTATAAATACACTAACTGGTACGAATACACACTCATATACACTGAGGAGTTAACTCGAGTGGTGGAGAAGACAGAATCACTGACTCAACTATGCCCTGAATTCATTGCCTTGATGATTTTTTTTTTTTTTTTTTTGTAAAAATGTTTTGATCAACATGAGAGTTGGAGTAGCATACTTATTCCATTTTCTGTCTTGAAATCATGTAAGTTAAATTGTGAGCACTGAAAATTTTTCCTTTTTTGAGTCCAAAGAATGGTCCAAGTTTTGCAAAAATGGAACAATTTTCGAGAAAATTAGTCAACTTCATTCAAATTAATCAAAACCTATTTTTTGCAAATGACCACTACTCAACTAATATGGAATCAATCATTGAGGTGCATAGCCCCAAGCCAGATAACCCCGAATTGGTTTTTGTAGCAACGATGATAACCGAACCGAGCCGATCCGAATCGAATGAAACCGAGCAGAACTGGACCGAACCGAACTGCCGAACTGAACCAAGTTGAATTGAACCAACTGAATTGAGCAGAACAAAGATACACCAATCAAACACGGATAGAACAACCAAGTCGACTAAAGATACACCAATCAAACATGGACAAAATGAATGAGTTGAAAAAAATTATTTGGGCCGAACTTCAAGATGAAGCTACCTACGTATCCCAAAGATAGGAATCAGGCCATCGTAGTTCAGGCTAAGGTTCACTCGGGTATTGACACTCTCCTTTTGTGCTCTAACTTTTGCCAAAGCCGCCCTTTCGGGTTTTCAACCTTGCGAGCTTTTGATTTTTTTCTATATATATATATATTTTTTTTTGATTTTTTCATTTCATTTTTTTTTCATCATTTTTTTTATTTTTTGTTTTTCTGCTCTAACTTTTGCCTGGGTCGCCCTTCCGGGTTTTCCGTCCAGCGAGCCTCTTAAGAGTTTCAGTTTAGCTTGTCGATGTTGATTGGGTGTGAGATCTGTAGGCCATCAAAATCTATAATAATAACTGCTACACTTGACCAGGAGATATGATGATGTAGGGACTAGGCTACTTGGGTTTGAATTTACCCCTAGTGTAGTGGATAGGAACTCAACTGTCCTTCAATAATAAAATTCATTTTCTCAAATTCTGGGTGTTGCCTTTCTGTGCGGTCTTCTTTGGGAAACGATTCAGTTTTAACTCTTTGATCACATCCAACCTTTTACCCCTAGTTCAAGGGCTGCTTCAAATCTAAATCACATCCGACCTTCTTGCCCCTAGTTCAAAGGTTGCTTCCAATCTGAATCACTGGCCCTACATAGTTTTGGCTAAGGTTCACTCGGGTATTGACACTCTCCTTTTGCGCTCTAACTTTTGCCAAAGCCGCCCTTTCGGGTTTTCAACCTTGCGAGCTTTCTTTTTTTTTTTTCTTTTTTTTTGTGCTCTAACTTTTGCCTGGGTCGCCCTTCCGGGTTTTCAGCCCAGCGAGCCTCTCAAAGGTGGTACCTTATTGCCCCTAGTTCAAGAGTTGCCTCCATTTCAGCTATGCAAGCCTCACACTTTTGCCCCTAGTTCAAGGGCTGTTTCAAATCAAAATCACATTCTCTGCCCTGAGTTCAAGGGCTGTTTCTAATCTTGATCACATCATTGCCCCTAGTTCAAGGGCTATTTCCAATCTAAATCATATTCGACCTTATTGCCCCTAGTTGAAGGGCTGCCTCTATTTGAATCACATCATGGCCCCTAGTTCAAGGGCTATTTCCAATTCGGCTATGCAAGCCTTACACTTTGAATGATCATTGAATACTTCGAATCAAGGTTTGAAAGCTAAGGAGCTAAGGAGGTCGGACCACGAGTCAAGAGGGATCCTCTGCTGTATAACTAATTCTAGGTATGTCTTCGTAGGATCACGCAAAAATAGTTTTTGAAATCTTTTCACAAAGTGACTAATCACTCGTACTTTTACGAAGATAAGATAGAACCAATTTGGACCAAGTCAGGATTCTTCTCAGTACCCACATTAACAAAAATGATTTTATTCATCAAAGGCTTAGCACACCTCTCTTCCTCTCAGTTGATCAAAATTTGCAAATCCCGAGGAAATTCTTCCTCTTCGTTTTTATCAGAGTTTTGGAAAACGTTTTGAAAAACTTTGGTCAATGCGATGAATTAAGGCATAGAAAAGTAGCCAGACTCTATGGCATTTTTTTTTTCTGTTTATTGAAAAGAGACTATGACTCAGCAATGACAACAGACTTTTGACAACATATTCAAAAGAAAATGACAAAGATGACCTAGACAGGACAGAAATGTCTAGGTTAGCACTATCGAAATCAACAGACTCTGACTCATTAGGCTGACTCGAGCCTGACTCTAACTCTACAAACTTGGTGGAGTCAAACTTAGACTCAATACTCAATTCAGAACTCAGAATAAAACCATTCTCAATTTTGCTAGTCAAAGTGTGGGCCAGCCACAACATTCAAAATAAAGCTCGTGCAATCAACAGGTGTTCACTCCCCAATCACAGAGATGGTCGGATACCCTACAAGTTCTATTTATTTACAATGGTCAACTTTGTGGGATATCGGAGTTTTTTTTGTTTTTAATTTTTTTTGATTTTATGTTTTTGTTATTTTTTTTTTTGTTTGTTTTTGAAGCAATGGTGCTAAATTGAACATCCTGAACCACTCATTCGAATGTGAGAACCCCTGTATAAATCCAATACATTACACATAAAGCAGGAAAGAGAAAAAAAACACCCCTAAAGAGGGTAGGGTTATCCTGTCCTAGCTTGGAATGATCTAGGGTTTCACTATTCACACAAACGGTATCATACATCCTAGAAATGGGAAAACATCATGTCCTAATTTGAAAGGTACTATAGCTTACTATATGTACAAGGTTGGCTTTACTCTAAGGGTTGAAGTCAAGGTGACGTTACCAAAGAGTCCTTTGGGTCATAACCAATAAAGATCCCAGGAAATCAGAAGAGTCAAATAGCCTCTCTTCGGAGTCTGAGAACCTTAGATAACAGAGCTAGATAGCAAAGCTACCCTTTTGACAAATCGCAAAAAGGTTACAACACAAGGCCTCTGAAGTAACGTAGAGATAGGCGTAGTGTCACAAAAAGTATGCCTGTGTTCCCACCAGTATCTGGGCAACACAGGAACTTTAAGTGCACCAATGCATGCAATGCAATAAACATATAATTGAAAATAAAAGTCATATCATGGAGTTCGAGTCAAGGTTTCATAAATCCCCAGCAGAGTCGCCAGAAACTGTAACATGCCCGGGGGGTACCCACGCGCGTTAAACAGTTTGGACTCCCGAGATCTCTTTGATCTAGCCTCACGAGTGCAATGTGAAACGTAGATGAGAGTCCAGATTTGGCAACTTTTATTGAAAATCCATTTTATTGCAATTTTATCAAAAATGGACTGCGTCATCAGATCTCAGAGTCGCCACCTAATATTTTGGGAAATTAGGAAACCCATGACTCAGTGCCAAGGCCACTGTTCGTCGTAACCAAGGATGCTTGGCTCAGAACCTTAGGTATGAGAGGGGAAGGTCAATAGGGCTCACCCGATCAAAAGATCGGCCTCTACTAAACCATGATATGAATTTTATTTTCTTTATATGTTTATGTTCTGATTGTTTTAGTAAATCCTAAAATTTACTATGTGAAGCATACAAGTATAGACTAGTTTTCTCAAATTGGAACAATTCAACTTCATGTTTGTTTTTCGAAAAGGGTTTGAATTTGCCACTTGACAAAGTGGGCTTAAAGTTTGTGAATTTGCCACTGCAAAGTGGGCTTAAAACGTATATTTATTGAATTATTCCAATTCAAACAACAAGCCTTCATCCACAGGCATTCATACAGTTATATCAAGTAAGCAAGTAGCCTCATGGTAGAATACTAACACATAGTAAGAAAAACACACACAAATGGGATGCTAAAGCATAAAAACTCACAGATTGACCGACGTCCCTCGAACAACTACAAAACAAGGTTAGTAAAATATGCATGATCTTATATACAGAATCCTAATGCAATTCACTCATGAGATGCACTAAAGATTCGGCTTCTAAAATATGGCATGTGAATCATCTCAATAACATGAGGTAGCGCATAGAATCACAGAAAAATAGATTAAATCCGCACATATAAATTTAGCCGAATCTTAATGCATGAAACATGGATGCAAAGCATGGATATGCATGGCATGTCAGATATATACATATGTACAGTTAGAAAAAGCGATTAAAGAATGGGATAGAAAGAAGCGGGGTGGGGAATTATTACAACACTTGAATTATTACATATCCGAAGGAGAGAGAAATAAAATAAAATCCTCACAAACAC
Source organism: Camellia japonica (assembly GCA_030407325.1). Taxonomy (NCBI): domain Eukaryota; kingdom Viridiplantae; phylum Streptophyta; class Magnoliopsida; order Ericales; family Theaceae; genus Camellia; species Camellia japonica. Next base: position 57,340,870 of record JAPPVO010000003.1, read on the forward strand.
TCAAAATAAAAATAAGAAAATTCATTAACTAGCAAAACAAACTATTTGTCTTCACGCCTCAGCCCATGTAAACTCATCTTCAATGGAGGCCCCATCAATACTCAAACGAAATGGCTCACTGTCAAGCCGGCCCGACCTCTTCAAGGCCAACCCACTAGCCAATCAAAAATGCACCAACCCAACGTGAATGATATCCACATGGGTTATTATTCTGCAGCACCAAAATCCCACAACTTTATGGCCCAATAACCATGATTTTTCTCCAAGTGCTGGATTGTTCAATCAGCCCAATAAAATATGAACCTTGGCTTAATCACATGAGGTGGCCCACGGACAGCCCACTGTGGGGATCTTTTTTTGTTACACCAGGAGCCCTTGTGTTTCTGAGGCTCATAAGATTGAACCATTAACACAATTTTGAATTCCCTCCAAAATTCATTCCAATGTAATTATCATTCCTTTGCTCGGCAGACCATCAACAGGTAGAAGAAGAAGAAGAAGGAGAAGATGGTGTTGATGATCCAGCTCCAAAATGGGTCCGTGTGTCTCCCCCTAGAGAGAGAGAGAGATTGATCTTTTTTGTCTAAGCCAGAGAGACTACTGCCATGTGTATCTTTGTCATGCATGGAGAGAGAGCGCCTCTGTGAGAGGTGTGCTGTGGAAGATCCAGCCCCTCCCCTGTCAATGGTGTGTGTATGTATATCAGAGAGTGTGTGCATTTGCATGTGCTATGCACCTGTGTGTGGGCGTTGTGTGAATGAGTGTGTGTGTCTTGATGCCGTGGTGGTGGTGTGCTTGCCGAGTGAGAGGGTGAAGTTGGTGGGTGTGTAGTGGTGCTGCTGGGTGCATGGCAGTGATGGATGTGTGTGCCGTGAGTGTGTATCAGTGGGTCTCTAGAGAGAGAGATGGGTGGGTTAGAGAGAGAGAGAGAGCCCGTGTGTGTGCCCTTCTGTACCTGTCTTGTGTGCATGTGTATGCATGTAGGTGTGCATGCCGTGTGTGAGAGAGTGGTGATGGGCATGCCGAGAGAAAGAGAGAGGTGGAGCCCCTGTCTGTGTGTGTTTAGCCCCCCCTCTCTCTCTCTAAACCATGTGTGCCTGCCTCGTGTATGTTGAGTGTGTGCCTCGTGTATGCATGTGTGTGTTAGCTTTTGTTTGATTAATCCCCACCCAGAGAGATATAATGCAAATGTGCGTTATCCCTTATCAAAAATCATATCATTCATTTTAAAACTCCTCCACCACCTCCCTCTTTTTCCAAAAGAATATTTTGCACCACCGCCCCATGATATTTCTTCTTTGTTATTTTCTGTTTTTTTTTTATCGTCATTTTTTTTTTGTTTATAAAATATTTATCAATTTATATAAAACACACCTAAACATATATACACATACATAAAATTATACAAAAATATATAAAATATTAGTATTATAAAATAATTTGACCAAAATAGTTGAGGTTTGGGATTAAAGCTTCACTTTGATTTTTCTGCTGAGAGTGGTCAAAATAAAGTGCCCAAGTCTTAGGACATGTCAAAATAGGGTGTCTACAACAGTAATTAAATAAAATTGAAGAATTAAATTGACAATTAAAAGTAGGGTTGGAGATATTAATTTTCGGGAAAAATCTTAGGGTAGAGAATTCACCACTAACCACATGAATGAGACTTAACATCAGCCATCAATCGCAATCCTGTTTGAACTACCCAATATTTCACAACTACAAGTTTGAAATATTAATCAAGAGAGTTGTCGCATTCAACGTACCAGCACGAATCATCTCGAGTAGTACGAGTCGTTTGCTCTAAACTATGTTAGCAAAACGACCCGTCTCTCATAGCATGACTCGTCCCGTACTTTGAATACAAACACAAAGAATACTAATGTATGGAAAGCATTAAACAATCACAGAGAGTAAAATGCTTGAAGAGATGAACGAAACAATTATTAAAAACTTCTAAACCATCCATACATTCATTGAAACCAATTTACAATTAAAGCTCATGAACAATTCCATTACATGGCTAGGGTTTCATCAAAACCCTAGAAAAGACGACTAGCCGCTCATGGAGGAGTGGAAAGAGGAAGAAGATGAGGAAGAAACCCTTATGGAAGTGTCCTTCGAGCTTTTGTAGAATATCACCTCTTTGGAACCCTAGCCTCCCTCTATTCTGAATTAATTTTTTCGAACCCTAGGTTTGGCTATTTTTCTGTCTTTTATTCGCAGCAAAACAAACCAAAAATTTCGTGCACGCGTCCCTAGGTGGGCCGCACGTGCGGTTAAGTTTGGCCGCACGTGCAGTGGTCTGGCTGGCTCGGATTCTTCACTTCTCACTCGGAGAATCTGCTTTCGCGCCCTTTTTGATTGAATTTTCATATTTTCTGCCAAATCTGTACAAGTGCACGAAACACATCATCTCCACCAAATAAATAAAATTAAAAGACTAAAAATGTAACTTAAGTGGCCTCAATGTGGTACCTTTCAGCCTACATCAGTCACCATAATGTATTTTACGTATGTTTTGACTTACCATATTTATTTTATACAAGTTATATTTTATAAACTATTATAAATTAGATAAATATTTCAGTTACGTGGTTTTATTTCTGAACCCTATTTATTAAAAGGAAACCCATGGATATGTTTATTTTATATTTTAAGAATATTTGATTATAACCTTATAAACAATTATGTTTTGTAAGTACCACCATGGGAGTCGCACGCCTTGGGGGACTTAAATAACCATTGGCCTCTGTTTGACCACTTTGTGGCCCTCTGTCTGTCATGAATCCAATGACATCTGTTCTGTGCGGAGCAAAGTGTTGTGCGGAGATAAGTGCTACACTATTATGGGAGACACCTTTATAGTCCGTACGAGCCACCTCTTGAGTCCGTACTTCTGTTCTGATTGTCACTTCTGTGACCTCTGTTCTGTTCTGTTCTGTACCATGGTTATGGTTATTTATTTACATAATTTCTGTATTTCAGTTTCTGCCACTTAAATGATTTATTCACCAAACTGAGTTATGTAAATGTTTTGGCCTACTAACTATCCATGGTTATTTCGTGTCCCTTATACTCTTGGTATAATATTTCTCACTCTGCCATGTGCTTATAGTTGTTTACAAATTTTCAGGAAACAAAGCATTTTAGAAATAGTTTTTGGAAAGTCTTAGATGCGGGGTTACGGAATAGACACACATAGCACTTTTATGTTATTTTTATATATGTAAATATCGACCTTTTTGGGTCAATAAATTTTGTAATAAAAATAGAAGTTCCGATGATTATTTTAGTACCCTCACTTAAATATTACTTTCGCTCGCATTTATTTGTTTGTTTATGAATTGGCCGGAGGTAACCTCAGTTACTGGCCATCACGATGCTTAACCCTTGGGTACGGGGAGGGGGTCGTGACAATTGTGATGACCCAGATTTTTTTTAAAAAAAATAGTCAGTGCATAATTTAATTGAGTAAATTTTCGGATTTGACTGTTGTGTAAATTCTCTGCGAGAACAGTTCGATTTTGTATTTTTTTAAAATAGTTCCCGATCTCAGAAAATTTGTGAAATTTTTATATGTTGTTCACATACGAGTCTAGCACGTTGGGTAAAAATTTCAAAATTTATCGATGAGTATTTATTTTATGAAAATTCGCGGACTGATTGGTGTTCAATTTAATTCATACCAGAATTTTGTTATTTAATTTTGAATGTTTAGACCATAACTTGAGATAAATTTGTTGGGTCTATTTTGGTATATAATTGGGCCATGGTTGGCTTATGGGTGGGAATTTAATCAAGATCCATGATTTAGATTTAATTTAATTTGAGTTTGTTTAATGACTCATGTTTAACTGTTTGGTCCTTTTTAATTATGTGATTGGTAATAACCATCTTCGGAGTTGTTATTATTTATTATATAGGATTATAATTATAATAAATATTTAATAGTTGATTTTATGGTGTGTACCATATGGTGAAAAATTATATATTTTATAGTAAATGAAATGGGTATATATTTCATAATGAACAAAATATTATATTTTGTGGTGTATAAAAATATTATATTTTGTGTGAGAAAAATTATATCATTTTATAATTTATATTATAAAATTTGAAAATATTATTATAAAAATTAATATTTTGAAAAACCCATGATTGGGAAAGCAAACCCACGTGGGATTGCTCCCCCCTCTTTCCTTCCCATCATTTCCTTTTCTTTCTTTCATTTTTTTGGCTGAGTAGAGAGCCTAGCACACACACTCTCTCTCTCTCTCAGCATGTGTGTGTGTGTCTCTCTCTCTCTCTCTTTTTTTTTTTTTTCCCCCTCCATTGTTGCTCAATCTTTAAGCTTCAAATGGGAGCCCTTAGAGTGAGATTTTGTAAAAGTGTTGTAAAGGAAAGTTGGAGAGCTCGTCATGATCTTCGCAATGGTAGTTTCGGATTCACGATTAGGCAAGATTTGCCTTCCAGATTTGCTCTTCTTCATTATTTGAGGTAGGGACTTTCTTCATATTTTTACATTAAAGTTATATTAGGGTTATTTTGAGAAAATATGTCATTTTAAAAGGTATTGAATATATATATATATATATATTTTTAGATTTTTATTTGGTAATTTTTGGAAGAAAAATTATGTTGAAATGTTAAGAATGTTGGCATTTTGAGATTGATTTTGGAAAAAATCATTTTGCGTTTTGTAAAAAAAATCTAAAAATAAAATTTAAAGGTTGTATGATTGTATTTACATCATATTATGATTAGATGATTTATTTTGAGAAATATAAAGTTGAATTATTTTTTTTTATCTTTGATTTGGAATTTATTTTTGAGAAAAATAAAATAATGTTGAGGAATATGGAGTAAATGCTTAAGTAGAAATTATAGAGTTACTTTGGGATTAAAAACTCTAAAAGTGTTATATTCATGATATTTTTGAAAAGATGATATGTTGATGATTAAGTTGTGTTCATTTTTATAAAAATAAAAATGTGAAATGCGAACTTTCAGACTCGTAACCTTGAAAATGTTACCATTGGGCATATTTCATAATTTTTGATGTAAATATCATGTTGGTTAAATAATTTTAGAAAAAGTTGTGAAATTGTTATTGATAGAGAATTTGGTAAAAATATTACCTCTTTAAATAGCTTAGCATGAAAAATGGTTATGTTGAAATATAGTTATATACATATTTTTGCAAAATCTAGATGATTTTCAAAATCATCATTTGATTTGTTTTGAAAATTGATTGTTGATTCAAGAAGATGAGAGGTATTTTTTAAAGGGAGTTTACTTTCTTGTTCCTTTTAAAATAGAAATTAAGAGTTTTGAATTATGAGAATTGAAGAGAGATGTTTTTGGTGACTTTCTTTCAATAAATGAAGATGAGTGGTTTTGGTGAGAAAACCTAAAAATTGGGAGTTTTTAAGAAAGATATTGACAATCTTTGAAGATGTTGTTATATTTATTTTGTGTGCCAAAATAAGTGATGTTTGAAAATTTATTTATTTGCTTACATATAAATGATGGTTTTCATGGAATATGAGAATTGTTGAAATTTTGGAAATTGTTGTTAAAGATATTGATATAGTCTTGAAGTGACTAAATGGTTGAGATTACTCTAAGTGTGGGAATTTTGTTGTCCCATGGATGAATTGGAATAAAAGTATTTATATTCGTCTTGAGAAATTATATTGAAATGAGAAGTGATAATTTTGATCACAATAGGAATATTGTGTGGAAGCATTAAAAATGGAAGAAATATTGCATTGTATTATTAATCATTGCATTGACATATCAATTCATTTGATAATGATGAGCTTTGAAATTTGATTTGAAAATTTGGCATTGAGAAATGAATGTTGGGAAACAAGTTTTCATGAAATGATTTTGGGATAAATACGGTGATAAGTCTTAAAAGGTGGTGTAGGTGATAGGTGTCGAACCTTCTAGTTAACACTGGTAAAAATAACAGATTACAGGTGTCGAGCTTTCCAATTAATATTGGTAAAAATGACAGATTACAGGTGTCGAGCTTCTAGTTAATGCTGGTAAAAATGACAAATTGGTAGTACTTGTATAGTCTACTTGCAGACACCAGCCTAGGGATTTCCTGAGTCGTATTTACCATCTTGAAATTTTATTGAAATTGTTGGATTAATGTGTTTTCAAAATGGCATTGTGCGTAAGATTTTCAAAAGATGAGAAAAATATTTTGAGCATGACATATCATATGCATTTATCTCATAAGACTGTATAAAATGGATTTGATGAATTATTTAATTATTTGATTCAATTGATAATGAGATAATTGAATGAATTGAAAAGAATGTCTTGTTGCTATTGAAACATGTTTATTTATTTAAGTTAACTTGTTATGGTTAATTAAATAAATTGGATTTAAGATATTATGTAATAAAATCATATAGTTTTGACATGATATGATTTTACATATATGTATGAGTATTTTGGTAACCGTATATCTTCTAATGTTTTAATATGAGATTGTTTGGTGAGCTAGTGGTTGCTCACCCCCTGCCTGTACATGTGTACATGGAATGCTTTTCGAATTTGAAGATCAAACAATAGTTTTTACCATTTCATAAGTGTAATGTAGTAATGGATTGTACTGCTTCATTTGTTGTTTTGCTGAGAGCTAATTTTTTTTGTAAAGAGTAGTGTCCTCTCTTTTATTGTAAGCCTCAAAGCATTTCTTTTATTTATATGTAAATGTCATTGTTGTATAACGAGAGAGAATATGTATATTTAATTATTCATCATTTCATCCAATGATAAAAATGTTATTTGTAAATGGACTTAATTAATGAATATTGGTAAGGTTATCCGAGTAATACCATTGTTGGTAGTATACTCTGATACCATTGTTGAAAGTAAAAGAAGGATGTAAATCAATGTATGATTCAAAAAGAAACACAATATTTAACGTGGTTCGATCTTGATCGGAGCCTAAATGTTACACATTTGGCCCACTAACATGCATTTTATTAGTCTATTAGTTTGTATTATTTTATAGTTTTATGTGATTTTTTGTTTATTTGTATATAATTTAGGTGTTTGTACATAAATTAGTGTAAATAATACATATTAAGGGGTTATTTGGGGTGTTCTAAATAAGTGCACTTTTTGACTTTTTGGTGAGAGAAGTAGACAGAAAAAAGATGTGTTTGGGATAACTTTTTTTCTTTTTACAAAAAAATGTGTATTAAAATATTGTATAAAATAGCAAAATTACATTATTACCCTTATGTCCTAGACTCAGTGACAGTGCTGATTGAAGGACAGTACGAATTGCCCTGCAAATAGTGATAACTTCAGAACATATATATTGTGAGGCCCTAACTTTTTGTAATGTCCCCAAATACTTATAGTTGAAGAATTTCAATAAGAAACCTTGTTTCTCCATTTCTTGCAAATTAAACCCTAGAAATAAGGAACGACTGTGCGAGATAATCAACAAACCCTAATTGACTCTGAGAACTTAAAAAACATTTTAAAACCCTGAATTAATAATTTAGAAACCCTATAATGAAAAATTATAAGAGAAAAACTGTGATAACCCTGTCTTGTGTTAAGTTAATTAATCGTGATTATGTTGTGATTATGTGATTAATTTGAATTTGGGTGTTAATTGCATGATTAAATGTGATTTTGACCTTATATTTGTTCACCGTAGGAAAATCTGTTCAACTTACTGTTGTAAATTGAAAATTAAAGGCCTTATTGGCCGCAGAAACTGAAATTGTCTACGCCATTGTGATTAGCGTAATTTTTAGAGCCTATGGTGAAATTTAATTAGAAATTAATTCGGATTAAAATAATTAGATTCAGAATGATTAAATTAAAGCATCATTACTTAGCCTTTATCAATTTGATTAGCCAAGCCTATAAATAGGCCTATATACACCCAATTCTTTCTCTTGAACTCAACTTGGCTGAGATTTCACATTTTAGAGAGAGAGAGAGAGAGAGAGAGAGAGAGAGAGAGAGAGAGAGAGATCATCTTTTTAAATTTTTGCAAGAGAATTCAAGATTTGGAGGCTAGGCTCAAAAACTAGCTAGGAATTGGAAGATTTGAACCTCTAGGTGAGTAATTAGACATGAATTCATGAGTTTGAGTTGTAATTATGTGAACTCAAAGATAAATTATGATCAAAAACATGAATTGAGTTGAATTTGATGATTTTGAAGTCATTATAAACATGCATGTAAAAGATTGCCATGAATTTGTGTATTTGAGCATGAAACATATGATCCATGTTGAATTTTGATTAAGATTCATGCTTTTGATAATCTTTTGCTTCATTTAAGTTGAGAATGGAAATTATATTCCACGTGCAAGCACAATTCATGAAGGTACAAGCTTTAGTTGCATGAATTTGAAGTATTGAAGATGAGTTTGGTATGAATTGTATATGTATGTAATTGATTCATGGAAATTGAGGTTCATAATGTCGTAAATTTAGTATTTGTATCATGTTAGAAGATGTACAAGTGAATTATGGGTCATAATATGCAAGTTACATCAACTTGAATGCAAATTTGAAGCTCAAACAGTTTGCTAGAAATTCCAAAATTCGTCAAGTCCGCTCGAGTGGGGTATGCGTCGCTCGAGCGTAAAATGTTAGCTCCTAGAAGTTTTGCAGACATTGATGTCCGCTCAAGCGTGAGGAGTTACGCTCGAGCGCCCGGTCACATGTTTTGACTTTCAGTTCGATCGTCCAAAGTCACGCTCGAACACAAAAATAGGGCAGCCAGTACTTTTGCAGACCAAAAGGGGTCCGTTCGAGCGACCAAAGTTGCGCTCGAGCAGAGAGCCCTGTTTCTAAAATTTTAAAAAGTGATTTTGTGATTTGTTTTCCGTTCTCTTTCATTTCTAAGCACTCTTAGGCATGCATTGAACATTATAAATGAGTTAAAAGGATAAGAAAGATGCCTAAGAGGGATGTATAAATTAAAAATGGATTAAATCGCTTGTGACCCATTATGTTGTTGGAAAAAATGGTTTTTTGGGGACTTTAATTTAATATTAAAGTGTTGTGACTTTAATTAAATATTAAAGTGGGTCCTAACCAATTTTTTGTGTTGGGTCCAAGTGAGCCAAAAACCATTGGGTTTTGAATAAGAAATTGCCAAGAAATTGCTTCATGATGTTAGATTCATGAATAGGATTTTAAAGAGTATTTAAATCTTTTTTCTTGGCTAAAGGGTGTGAATCCTTTGGGCATCCATACTTTTCATTTTGTGGAAAGGGGCTATGGATGCTTGGTGTTTTAATGACTAGCCTTAAAGGCTGAAGGCTTTTCCTCTCTCCCCTATACATGTATAAATTGAGACCCTCTTGTCAAATTTCTATATAGAAATTTTTGCTTCTATTTTACAAGTCAGTTTGCTAGATAGTTCCTATTGTGAGAGAGTGCTGCCATTGTTTTGTTCGCTAAGCTAGACAGATAGTGCTTCTGCCGTAGCTGGTTTTGACCGTCGTATCCTGGGAGACAGACGCCGGATTTCCTCAAGCACTCGACCCGTGAGGCTGCGAAATCTGTTTTAAGGAAACTGCTTCCGTGCAAGCTTCGGTTTCGTCTCTTTACCCTTTTATTGTTTTGTGTATTTCTGTTGAAATTTATTTGTAATTATTAGCATATGTTCTTGGTATATAATTTGTTTTCTTCATAAATCTATTTATTTAATTTCACAATTTTGAACAACAAGCTTAAAACAGATTTTATATATCTTTTCTATGAAATTGATCGAATAGATTTATTTAGACTATTAGGTTAGCTTTGTATAATGTTACTAGGAATTGTTGCGGAATTGCTCACTATTTCAATAATTGTAAATTATGCAATGGTACTCTCTAATTGCTTAGTTTAATTAGAATGCTCTATTATAATTTGCATACTTAATTGTATTAGTATGATCTTGTTTTATGCGTATGGTTCATCATTTCCTACATGATTTGCATGAATTTTAAGGTTATAAATATAATTTATGGATGTTGCAATTTTGACATGCTTATTATTTTCTAGGCTAGATTACATAATTTAATGTATTTGGAGTTATAGAGTTTTATGAATTGTGTATATGATTAATCTAAATTATCTAATTGGGTGCGTTAATCTGAATTATTTAATTAGGTGCATTAATCTGAATTATTTAATTAGGTGCATTAATCTGAATTATTTAATTGGGTGCATTAACTTTGAATTTGACTTATCTATTTGGAGTTATTAGTTTAAATGCTTATTATGAATTAATTTCATTCATGACTCATGAGTATTGAACTTTATTTTAAAGTTGTAATTTAATTTTGAAGTTACAAATTGTATTTTGTTTTGGTACCTTATATTAGTTGGTTACTTATATAATTAATAGTTGGCTAGATGGTTTCAATTATTTATTATAATTAAATTTTTTAGATTATTTGTTTGTATTTTGTTGTGGTTTGCTACTAATTTTCTTTGTAGGGATACCAATGCGAAAAACAAATATAAAACCAAATGAATAGAATTTGGGATGTAAAAACAAAAATGTTTGGACTACTAACGTTTGTGTTGAATAGGAATACCTAAGCGTGGAAAAGCTTTTGGACTAAATAGAATCCTTATGGATTGGCTATTTTATCAAAATGTTTGAAGCATGTTTGCTTGAGATGTAATTGATTTGTTTACCAATTTGTAGTAGCAAGTTTTATTTGCTTATATTGTTGTAGCAATGGTTTTACATTGCTTGTAAAAGTTTTGGACCCTGGTTTGCTTTAACCTAGTTCATCCCTAAGAAAATTTAATTCTTAATTTGTTTATCACGGACTAGGAGTCAACATGCTCTTAAAAGTTTTGTCAAAAGGTTAACTGGGTTTTAAGTGGGACCGATGTAACCCCTCCAGTCTTCCTGGGAACTTTCTTGACCATGTTCGATTCTAGGTTTTGTGGTGAGACTAATTTTTGAATTAATTTTTCTTCTAAGGATTTTCTAAGGGTTAAGTTTAATTTCTGGAAACACAGAAGTGATATTCTGTGTAATTTTCAGAAATGGAAACTATCACTGATGCTGCTACTACTGCTAATGTTGGTGGGGATTTGAACCCCGGGGCAACTAGATTGCCAACCCCTACTGCTGTGACCTCTGTGGTCAACCCTAGTGTTACTCCTGGCTGTTCGGGAGGACCGCTTAGTCACCATGAGCACCCAGAAAAATTTGCTGGGGAAAACTTTAAGAGATGGCAGCAAAAGATGCTGTTTTACTTGACCACGCTAAACCTTGCCAAGGTTCTGAGTGAGGATCCTCCAGCTGTGGGAGAATGAGCCTGACAGGCAGAAAGTCATGGCGCTTGACACATGGAAGCAGACAGACTATCTTTGCCGGAACTATGTGTTCAACAGCTTGGCAGACTCACTTTATAGTGTGTTTTGTTCCAAGAGCTCAGCAAAAGAATTATGGGAATCTCTGGACAAAAAGTACAGGACTGAGGATGCCGGGGCAAAGAAATTTGTGGTTGGCCGTTTCCTTGATTTTAAAATGGTAGATTCTAAAACTGTGATAAGCCAAGTCCAGGAGTTCCAAGTGATCTTGCATGAAATTCATGCTGAGGGGATGCCTTTGAACGAGTCATTCCAAGTTGCTGTGATCATTGAGAAACTTCCCAATGGTTGGAAGAATTTCAAGATTTACTTGAAGCACAAGCGCAAGGAAATGTCTGTTGAAGAGCTGGTTGTCCGACTCCTGATTGAAGAGGATAATAAAAGAAAGGAGGAGTACCTCCTCAGTAAAGGCCAATGTCGTTGAGCATGGCAAATCTTCTGGATAAGGAAGAAGCCCCCTGTGAACAAGAGCTCTAAGCTGGGGCCAAGGGGTGGTGTTGCAAAGAAGTCGGCTTATAAGCCGCAGGAACCTGGTTATCGGTTCTTTGGGAAGTGTTATAACTGTGGTAACGAGGGGCATCGGGCTAGTGACTGCCGCAAGCAGAAGCAGAAGAAGCCATACAAGACCAAACCTCGTGCTCATATGGCAGACTTACAAGAGCACTCCCATGAAGGATGATATGCACTTGTCTGCCGTTGTCTCTACGGTGAATCTGGTGGGTTCAAACCCAAGAAAATGGTGGATTGATACTGGGGCTACACGCCACATCTGCTCCGAGCAAGACTGTTTACAACTTTCGAACCGGTTACAAACGGTGAGAAGTTGTTTATGGGAAACTCTGCTACCTCGATTGTTGAGGGGAAAGGAAAGGTGGTCCTGAAGTTGACGTCAGGAAAGGAGCTGATCTTGAACGAAGTCCTGTATGTTCCGGACATTCGTAAAAATCTTGTCTCAGGGTCTCTTCTTAGTAAACATGGTTTTCGCATGGTTTTTAAGTCCGACAAGGTCGTTCTTACCAAAAGCGAAATGTATGTGAGTAAGGGTTATATGTTGGGGGGTATGTTTAAACTCAATGTTATGACTGTTATCCCAAAGATGAATAAAGGTGCATCTTCTTCTGTTTACATGCTTGAGTCTTCCAATTTGTGGCATGGTAGACTAGGACATGTGAACTTTGAATCTTTACGTAGATTAATCAAGTTAGATCACATACCATCTTTTAAGATTAATCCGAAACGCAAGTGTAAACTTGTGTTGAAGCGAAGTTGACAAGATCTTCGTTTTATTCTATTGAAAGAAGTTCAGAACCGTTGGATTTAGTGCATAGTGATGTGTGTGACTTAAAATTTATACAATCACGTGGTGGCAATAAGTACTTCATCACTTTTGTTGATGATTGCACTAAGTAGTGTTATGTTTATTTGCTCAAAAGCAAAGATGAAGCGATTGACAAGTTTGTTCTTTATAAGAATGAAGTTGAGAATCAAGTAGGCCGCAAGATTAAGGCTCTAAGAAGTGATCGTGGTGGTAAGTATGAATCTCCGTTTATTGAGACTTGTGCTCAATTTGGGATTATCCACCAAACCACAGCGCCTTATTCTCCTCAGTCTAATGGGATTGCTGAGCGGAAGAATAGGACGCTAAAGGAAATGATGAATGCAATGTTGATAAGTTCTGGATTGCCACAGAACTTGTGGGGGGAAGCAATTCTCTCTGCAAATTACATTCTGAATAAAGTACCCCAGAAGAAGGTGGACAAGACGCCGTATGAGTTATAGAAAGGCGTTAAGCCTTCGTATAAATTCTTACGAATGTGGGGGTGTCTTGCAAAAGTGGCGTTTCCTACACCCAAACAGGTTAGGATAGGCCCGAAATCTGTGAATTGTATATTCATTGGTTATGCACATAATAGTAGTGCATATCGGTTTCTTGTTCATAAGTCTGAAATTCCAGACATACACAGGAATACCATCATGGAGTCAAGGAATGCATGTTTCTTTGAAGACATTTTTCCTTGCCGAACCTATGCAGGGTTCCAAGGTCTTTGGAGCAATTTGATGAGCTTGCTAGTGAGGATGATCATGTTGATGATCCAGGTGATGATCAAATTGAGGTTTTAGATGAGCCTAGAAGGAGTAAAAGGGCCAGGACATCCAAATCTTTTGGTCCAGACTTCTTGACTTATATGGTTGAGAACGAACCTCAAACTTTCCACGAAGCTGTGACTTCTCCTGAGAGTCCTATTTTACACAAGGGGAAATATCCTGGCAGATCACTGTGAGTAATATTTTAGTAAAGATATGTTCGAGTACGTTATTTTACAAACGTTACTTCTGTATGAGCCTTATGGATTTGTAAGTTGAATTATAGATGAATATTTCCAATGGCAGTCTTTTGCATAAGACTAATTGAATATAAATACAAATATGATCATGATCAAGGGCACGAGGCACACATGGATACGAATATGGAAATGAATTGGGCCTAAGCCCGTTTGATTATTATGATGGGCCAAAGGCTGTTTGACATGAATGATTGGGCCAAAGGCCGTTTGAATATTATGATTGGGCCAAATGCCGTTTGATATGAATGATTGGGTTAAAGGCCGTTTGAATATTATAATTGGGCCAAAGGCCGTTTGACATAAATGATTGGGCCGAAGGCCGTTTGACACGAACAAATTGGGCCCGAGGCCATTTGATGTGCTTGGGCCCGAGGCTGTTCGATGTATTAGATAGAAACATAATTGGGCTTATGGCCGTTTGATATGTTTGCTACAAGTCTCATTCATGTAACCCCCTTATTTTGATATTATTCACTGGGCTATCGCTCACTCTCATTTACATGTGTGTAGATGAGCAAAGAGATGTCCAAACCCAGCCTCAGTGAAAGATATGAGAGGAAGTTAAGTCGTGGAGTCAACCCGAACGTTTCATGCATGAGATCTTGTTTTTTTTTGTTCTTTTGTTCACTTTTTTGTTACCCTAATGAATATGTGGATCATCATGTATATAAGCATTATGTTTGACAGTCTACATGTTTGAAAGTTCCTGGATATATAAGATGTTATTTCCGTCTACATGTGTGAGTTATTATGGGTTGTTAATGGAGTGTTTTGCTTTACCATGTAAGCATAGCTCATTGGACAGAATTTTAAGTCAGCTTCCGTTTTGGCCCCTTATTCTATTAAAAATATGTTTGATCAGGTTTGAGGCCATATGTAATCCCTTGATTACTGGCCGGTTATGACCTTAATCCATAGGGGCGGGTTCGGGTCATGACAAAAACCCTAGTTTTCGGTAATCGTAGTTTTAGCCTGGTATCTCGCCTTTTGCTGCGAATCGGCACCACGTGGCCCGAATTATTTTTCCTATCATTATTTTATTAATTATATGACTTAAACATATGTTTTATTTCAAAATTTCATATTGTACCATTTTCTTTCTTAATTATTGCATTTTGGCCCTAAAACCTTAATATTTTATTCAATAAAGGTACAACCAATATTTTATTAATTTATACAAAATATCCTCTATATTTTATTAACAAAAAAAAAAAAAAAATCAATCAAATTTTCACATGGGTAAATAGGGTAGCCAGTTGTGGGTGGTGAAAAGGACCTAAAATTGTATTTTTATACATAGCAAATCTTGTACAAATATGCAACAAATCTTTGACCAACATGGAGGAATAAGGGGTATTTATTGCTATATCTTTTTTGTCTCCCAATTAACTAGTAAATAGGATTACTTTTTCTTAATCAAGATCAATTAACACAAATCTTAATTGGATCCAATTACAAACCAACCAAACTTGAATAGTATCTATTGAAAACCAACCAAACCAAACCAAACCAACCCTTCTCTCTCCTCCTTGGCTTATAAATACAAGCCTTGCTAGCTATTTTATTTCACTCCATACACACACAACACATAGCTGAGAGAAGAGAAAAGGGAGAGCAACTTAGCTTGAGAGAAAAAGAGAAGAAAATGGAGCAACAAGTAGGAAAAAGATCTAACAAACCAAGGTAAATCTCATACACCCTTTCTCTTAATGAATCATCATGTTTTTCCCCTTCATAATACATGCTAAAAATATATTTCACATGATACTAAGAGTTACTACATTGTTAGATGATGTATGGTTTGAAAATGAAATGTTCCTCTTTTTCCTTGCAATTTCCAGCAAGCTTTTCTCAAGGTTTTTGATTTTATTTCCATAGCAAACCTTCACCAACTCAAAATCTGTTTTAAAGGGGTATTAATTGACCTATGTAGAGTATGTGAAAATTTTGGCTAAGACCATGGATGTGTTTTTATGACTCCTTTTATTTTTCTAAATATTGGGTGCAAGAACCTATTTAAAACAGGAAACTTTAAGAAATTCTAGAAAATTATAGAAAAATTATCTCACGTTCATTTTTATATCAAAATCTTCCTATGAAGGTTATATTTCAAAAAAAAATTATTTCAATGAAAATGAATGAGTATTTTAAGAGAAACACCAAATTTTGTAATAGTTGTCAAATCTGGATAGATCTGTGTATTTCTTAAATATCTAAAAATCAAAAAGGGCCACCCTACTTCCGTAAAATGATTCTAAAACTAGACTTGATTCTCTACAAATTCTTAGTAAGCCACATTTCTGAAACCCTTAGAAAATATTTTTTTTCTATATTTATTTTTGAACCGGTGTAGTGTTGAAAATCTGACAGTGTGGTTCTTGTTGCAGTTAGTGTTTTTGTGCTATCGTAACATATTTGTTGTAATATATGTCATACTTACATGCTTGAGTTTCGCTTGAATGGCCTTATTTTGCTCTTACTTGTGCTAACCACCAATGTGTAATGAACTTAATATGAAAAAGGGAAAGCTAAATGGGTTGGTAAAGAGGGTTGGCAACCACACTAGTTATACATCATAATTCATGAGAATGTTAAGTTGATATTAGTAGTGGATTAAGATGAGCAATTTTTGCGCAACTGGTTGTTTCGGAACCCTTGAATGGAGCGGTTGTATTCGAACCCTAGGTAGTTCGGTGTAAGGAGGAATTTGGGCTAGGCCCATCATTACCATCTCTTTTGAGGCCCTCGGTTGGCCCTCCGCTGTATATAACCATTGGTAGGCATCTGAGGTAAGGTCTGCAACAAAGCAGCAAAAGAGGGGGCATACCGAATAATCCGCGTCCAATTCTTAGAGTTGGGAAGACAAAATTTCTTTGGGGGATTTCTAAACTACTAATAATTAACCATATAATCTGTGCTATGAACTTAAATGCTATGATTCTTTCCTCTGTTTTTTTGTAAATTTTGTTGTGTATTGGATTGGGAAAAAATGATGGGGTGTGTGTGCGTTTACTGGGCATTCAAAGCTCACGGCGTATCATGCCAGGTGCCGAAGAGGAGCTTACAGTAAGAGATGACGAGCCGAAAACCTTCGAAGACATTTGGCTATCTTAGAAAAGTTAGAAATTTCCTTTTGATGTTTTGCAAAGTTCATATAAAAATTTAAATTTTCTTTTGGGATGTAATGTTAATGGAAAACTTTTGTAATTAAGGATATTCATAATTATTCTATTATTGTGTACTTATTTCTAACACCAATATAACCCCTGACGTCGCTTATGAGACCTTGTGTCAATGTGTCTTAAGATCTGTCAAAAAGATAGTGCGCTACCTAAAAAAGCTGGACTTAAAAGGGAGACTAATTTGACTCCTCTGGCGATCTGAGATCTTATTTGGTTATTGGCCATAAGACTCATTAGTGACTTTCCCTTGACTACAACCATTAGTGTAGATTTGGGGCGTCACATATATATATAGCATAAGGCTTCACGGGTATTGTTGGGCCCATGGGGGACCACCACGGGTCCTGTTTTGATAATTCGAACCGAACAATGTGTAGAACTCGTCGAGTACTATATGCCTGTAAAAAATCACGTTGATCGGATATCAATAACTATGTGATCAAAACAGTTTTTTATGAAAAAAATGGAAAGTGAAAAATAAACGGCTGACAAAAATCTGATTTGATCACATAGTTATTCATATCCGATCAATGTGATTTTTTACAGGCATATAGTACTCGACGAGTTCTACAGATTGAATGGTTCGGATTATCAAAAATGGAATCCGTGGTGGGCCCCCACAGGGCCCAACAGTACCCTCAAACTTATTAATGAATATATATATCTAATTTGTAATTTGTACCATCACAGTGTATGTATGTAATTTTCCCTATCACTACAATACCATCATATGTGTAAAGTTGGATTGTACTTTTTTGTGTAAATTATTATTTTTTTTATATTTTTAATCAACAATGATAGAGATCCCTACAAAATACAACCCCCACAAACCCCAAAATGATCTGAATCATTCATGTCACTATGAGACATAATTCTCAAAAAAAATTCAAACACATCAATGGTCAATACATTAGTGGGGGTCATCTTTTGGGGGGGTCTCAAATTTTCCATTTTTAATTTGTGAATAGTGATAACTTATTTATTTTTTTAGTAACTTTTTGACTTTTTGTTTTTTTTATAACATGCCAAACCAGCTCTAAAAAAAAAAAAACAAATAGATGTTGTTGCGGTTTGTTTCCAATGTTGAATTTTGTCGGTGGATGTTCAAATTTATATATCTTGTTTGGAGTGTTCTAAATAAGTGCACTTTTTAAATTTTCGGTAAGAAAAGTAGACAGAAAAAAGATGTGTGTTTGGGATGATTTTTTTGTTTTTTTACGAAAAAATGTGTATGAATATATTGTATAAAATAGCAAAATTACATTATTGCCCCTATGTCCTAGACTCAGTGACAGTGCTGATTGAAGGACAGTACGGATTGCCCTGCAAATGGTGATAGCTTCAGAACATATATATATAGCATGAGGCTTCATGGGTATTGTTGGGCCCGTGGGGGCCCACCACGGGTCCCGTTTCAATAATTTGAACCGATCAATGTGTAGAACTTATCGAGTACTATATTCTTGTAAAAACTCACGTTGATCGGATATCGATAGTTATGTGATCAAAACAGTTTTGTATGAAAAAAATGAACGGTGAAAAGTAAATGGCTGACAAAAATCTAATTTGATTACATAGCTATCCATATCCGATCAATGTGATTTTTTACAAGAATATAGTACTCGACGAGTTCTACATATTGAATGGTTCGGATTATCGAAATGGAACCCATGGTGGGCTTCCATGGGCCCAACAATACCCTCAAACTTAATGAATATATATATCTAATTTGTAATTTATACTATCACAGTGTATGTATGTAATTTTTCCCATCATTTCAGTACCATCACCTGTGTAAAGTTGGATTGTACTTTTTTTATGTAAATTAATTTTTTTATATATATTTTTAATTTGTGAATAGTGATAACTTT
Organism: Camellia japonica; assembly: GCA_030407325.1. Taxonomy (NCBI): domain Eukaryota; kingdom Viridiplantae; phylum Streptophyta; class Magnoliopsida; order Ericales; family Theaceae; genus Camellia; species Camellia japonica. The sequence continues at coordinate 57,359,652 of JAPPVO010000003.1, forward strand.
TTTTATTTTTTTAGTAACTTTTTGACTTTTTATTTTTTTTATAACAAACCAAACTAGCCCTTAGTCTCTAATACCTTAATTTTTTTATTTTTTATTTTATATATATATATTTTTTTTTGTTGTTGTTGCAGTGGTGCTATATCTATGACTAAACAAATAATGTCTTTTTTAAGTGAAGCTGATTTGTTTAAGTGGTAGTTAAAATGCCTTATCAAACACACTTCAAGATTTAGCAAATGAATTAAAAAAAAAGCACGGGATGCTTGTTTTAGGAAGTAGGTTAGAAGATAATTTTTTTGTTTTTTTGGATTTTTTTTGAAATAATATGTAAATAAAATAGAAAGGTGAGGTGACTAAAAAATGTCAAAAAAATTACTTTTAACCCACTTGTCAAAATAAGTTCCAAAAATGTATAACATTTTTAACAAACAAGTTCCAAAAGTGAGAAATAGGGATGTAAGAAAAATCGAAAAAACTGACTAAACCGATCGAACCGGATCGAACCGGTCATATTTGGTCAGTGTTTTAATATGAATCGGTCTGTTCGGTTTTGGAAATTAATTTTTTTTAGTTTTCGGTTCAGTGCCGGTTTTGGTATACTATACACCGATTTGCACCGAAACCGACCGAATATATTTACATATAATATATATTAAATATATAATGAATATTTTGACTCTATTTGATAGACTTGTGGTTTAGACTTATGGTATGATTGTTTTAAGTTTTGGTTTTGTTTTGATGTCAAGACTTTGATTCTGAAATTATATTTTGTTTCTAATTCTAATTCACTAAAAGCTTCAAGCCTTAGTATTTATTAATTTTTTATTTGTATTTTTGTGAATGGTTAGATTAGATATGATTAAAATTGTGTACAAATGGCATTTAATATTTTTATATAAATTATTTATTATACTATAAATTTAAAAAATGACTTAATTTTGAAAGCATTTAAACCGATTAAATCGCATGGAACCGAACCGATTGAATCGGTGCGGTTTGGTGCGGTTTGATAAAAAATTTGGTCTGTATTAGTTTTCAATAAAATAAAACCGACATTATCAGTTTGGTGCAAAATTTCACCTAAACACCGACCGTCCCGAACCGATTACATCCCTAGTGAGAAATGTTAGAAGAAATCAAATTATATGTAGTATATTGTATTAAATATTGCCAAGAGGCCGTCTTTGACCACTGTTTGCACCTAAGCAATGCATTTCATGTAAGCTACTTTTTTTTATTATTATTATTATCCAAACAAACATTGCATAAGCATTTCTTATTTTCTATGGATTTTATTTTATTATGAGTGTAGTATTGCGTGATGCTTATTTTAAGTTTGATTTGAAAATTTAATGCATTTCAAAATATATTTAGGTTTAATTTATTTTACTTTTGAATAAATCTAAATGAGTTTTAACTGAGCTCATAACAAGCGAATCCAGAGTAATTTGATTTTTATAGTGCAAACACATCTATTGAGTAGTGAATTAGGTTATTCAAACTTGGCTTAAAAATTTAACGACATCTAAAATATGTTTAAATTTGACTTGTTTATAAAATGAGTCAATCTCAAACTAATTTTTAATGAATTCAAGTGTTAAACATAAGATTAACTCGAGCAACTTTGTTTATTCTACAAACCTTAGTTATCTATAACATATATTTATTAACCCAAAAAAAAAAAAATGAAAAAAAGAAGAAGAAGAAGAAGATAATATCACGCACCGTATACGTAGTGCGGCAAAATTGTTCTTTTCATTGGACTTTATGCAAAATTATTTTTCTTTTTAACTCGATATTATCTAAACATCTGAAAATTAACCCCTCCAAAAAAACAAAAACAGAAAAACAAATTATATGTAAACATTCTTTGTTGTGATTTGTGGTGTTTGGCTCAAAGGAAAAGGCACTTATAAATTCTCTCCCCTTTTCAACACAGTTTGACAGAATATGATAGTGAGCAACTTTATTTACAGCTAAGGGGTATTGGATTTTCTTTTTGATCTCTTTTGCAATCTTGGGGGTGTGTGTGTGTCTGTGTGTGCCCATTCTAAGAATGCCTCTTTCTTTATGGGTTCAAAAGCTAAGTTATTCTCTTTGAAAAGGACTTTCACTCATAAAAAAGCAAATGGAAAATAGACTCAAAGAAAGGCGTAAACCAGTAGCATGGAGAAGGTTTAAGAATCCAATCAATATCATCTATTTTTTAGGCTTTTCAAATTTCCCATTCTGTCTTTATTTTTATTTTTGGCAATGACTAACCAAGAAATTGTGAAGAACCTTGAAGGCACTATGCTAAAAAATCAAATATTGATTATGAGACACAAAATCTTTTATTTCAAATATCTTTGTTCTTCTATTATAAATTTCTCTTGTCTTCTTATTTTAAAATACTTTTAAGATTGAAAGATAGTTTGTTAGAGTATGCATTTTTTCCATACTCTTACAACGTTTTTTGGGCTATAAAGAAAGGAAAAGGGCATATACTTTCAATAAATTAGCCGTTGGTGCAAATGCAATTTATTTTGGGTGACATGACGAATTAGGAAGATTGTTGGAATTTAAGAATTATTAGTAGTTATTAACAATTAACAACTAACAACTAACAACTTGGACATTCTTAAAGAAAAAAAGTACTAACAAAGCTTTAAAACTGTAGTAATTGCGCCTTAGAATAGATATATGTTAAGTGGGATGAAAATTAACATTAAGGTTGATTTTGTTAATGCTGCTAATTTTATTTTTTTTGTTTGTTGAAATTAAGAAACATGTTTTCAATTTTTTCTTTTTCGAAAAGGAAAATAAAAAATATGTTTTATTCTTACATATGTTTTGTGAAGTATGTAACAACAAAAACTTTTGACTCCTTCATGATCTTACCAAAAAATTAAAAAAATAAAAAGAATTGACCATAATTATTAAAAAAATAAAAATCGACCCGAATTGTTAAATGGAGAAAAGGATTTGGATGACTGTGTTCAGCAAACGTCCCATCTCACAAAATATGAAGGATTGGATACTTCATGATCTTGGGTTTATATTTTAATCTAGCAAGAGAAACCAAAAAAAAAAAAAAAAAATCCATAATTTTTAACATGAAATTTATTTAGAAAGTGAGTGTGTGGTGTAAATTGAAACTTGATATATTAGATGCTGTTTGATAAAGCTGAAAATTAAAAATTAAAATTAAAATTAAGTATTAAAAACTGAATGCTGAATTTTATAAGCTGAAAAGATATTTGATAAAAATTCAAGTGCTGAACTACTAATAAATTGTTTGATATATATAAGATTAAATTTGAAATTTATTATTTTCAAATTGTATATTTCAATTTTTAAATTGTGATGGTGATGATGGTATGATGGCGGTGGTAGTGGTGGTGGTGGTGGCGACGGCAACGATGATGGTGGTGGTGGTGGTGGTAGTGGTATGATGGTGGTGGTGGATAGTAGTGATGGTGGTGGTGGTGTATTTTATAAATTCAGTCAGAATTAAGTAACTTTATACAATTTAAAATTTTCTTTAAGTTTTAACTTACATTTTAAGAGGCACTAAATTTTTAAGTGATATCAATTGTGATTATCAAATAAAATTAATTGATTATTACTTAATACATTTAATTTTAAGTGTTGAATCATGTTATCAAACACTCCCTTATATTGAATATAATCCATACAATTTAAATTCTAGACAATTTTTTAAGTACTTTTTTAAGGCAGAAATGATTCATCCATCTAATTTGAAAACTCTAAATAAAACTCTAATAACTTGACAATAAAAAAAAAAGAAAAACAAGACATAAATATCACAACATTGTAAAACCTATACACCATTAGAACTCTCTAAACCTCTTCTTTTAAAACCCCCATTCTTTTTTCTAGGTTATTGATTAAGAAATCAAGCAATCAAGCCATGAGTTCCATCAAGGAGGTTGGGAGAAAGTGACCCACCTCACAAATTAACCCATTACTATTATTTTATTTTTTTGGCATACTCTACTATTATTAAATGAAGGGATAAAGGAATTTATCAAAAAAAATAAAATAAAAAATAAAGGGATAAAGGAGAAAGATTATTTTTAAGAAAATTTTTATATCCATGTATAATTTTAACAAAAAATTACAAATTAATAATAAATTTTATCAATATTAATAATTAAAATTATAAAATTTTTCATACACATGTAATAATTTTTTTAAGTTCCCACTATAGAATGATTTTCTCTTATTTTTAACTATTGGATAAAGGAAAAACCATGCTACTTGATGGTCCACAAAACTGTTTCACATGTATAGTTTACATACATTCCAAGTATAGTAGGGATCACATTTTAAATTAATTTTAAACCATCTATACACTTTTCTATGAATAATTTTGTCTTCCGCATATGTACATCTAACATTTTCAAGAAAAAAATAAAATAATTGAAGAGGGTGAAATAAGGAATTCCATAGTTCTATAGGAATGGAATTAAATTATACCGAAGTTTGTACTATGGGGCTAATTTGAGAATTAGGCATTTTCAATTAAAAATAAACATAATAAGCTAAGACATGTCTTGTTTTTATATATTTTTATTTTTTTTTCTATATTTATTTGAACTCAATTAAGGATAGTCAATTGGACCATAACTTGGTTTGTTGAGAATAATTTCACACCTTTCACGTTGAATTAATCAAATGGTATGTCTGAATGAGTGGTCTTGATCGATTATAATCATGAGTGAGCCAAGTTGTTGAAAATTACAAGACTAAAACGTAAAACCCAGATTTAGATTTAAATAATAAAATAAAAATAAAAAGTAGAACCAAATTCCACGCCTGGGGCTGGGCTGGAACGCATGTTTCTTGGTGGGAATCTCCCGTCAAGTTAGACTATTTTATCGACGATTAATTGATTTTAGTTTCAAAATCGGCGGTCGAACCTGTAATGTTAGCACTTTCCTCATCTGGTCAACGCCCTACAACCCGACCCGTTTGGCTTACACTCAACCCGCTCTTGTTCCGGCCCACAGTTAAATCGATAACTGACCAATCTATTTTCACGGCACCACTAACGCCGTCTACCATTATTATATCAAATAGAATATACCGTTAATCTTCAGAGCAAAAATTCATTTACACACCCCATTTATTTATTTAGGCGAAAAATATTTTTTACATAATTGTTCTTTTATTTGATGATGGTGGTGGTGAAATGAAGGTGGAGATGGTGGTATGATGGTGAAGCCGCGATAGTGATGGTGGCAGATTGGCAGTGGTAATGGTGATGCTGGTGTGATGGTGAAGTGAGAGTGATGGTGGTATTGTCATGACATTGATAAGACTCAAGTTCCGAAAATGTTTTTCACAATTTAAAAGTGAAAAATATTTTCTGCTTATATAAACTTGTTTTTGTGTATTATGAAAAATATTTTTCGTTGCCTTTCGTGTCTATTGTATCAAACACCAGAAAATGCAGAAAATATTTTCTAATTTTTTTTGTCCAAATAAACAGAACGTTAGTCATTGTAATTTATTTTAGAGAAATTACAAAAATAAATAAATAAATAAATAACTCCAATGTTTGAGTTTTATAATAACGTAAGCCCTCATATTTTATTTATCAATTTAAACTTTAATTTTTAAATTTATTTGTAATTTAAATTATTTATTTATTTTTGTTAAGTAAAATTAATAGAAAAATAAAATCTTAGGCTTCGCTTAGGATGTGGGCTAGCTCTAAAAAGTCTTATTTGAGATAAGTTTTTTGGCTTTTTGACTTTTGTAAGAGAAAAAATGAAATAATTATGATTTGGATGTGATATTTTTTAACCTGAGCCTAAAAAACTTATTTTATCTTTTTGTGATTATTTTAGTGTCAACCCACCCTAATCCAACTTTCCAAACTAGTGCATAGTCATTAAATCAATATAGATGTACGAAAAAAAATATTTAAAATGTCTATTTTAATTGGTTTTAATAACTAAAATATAGTTTTTCTAACAAATTTACTTTAGAAAAATAAACAAATAATTTAGATTAAAAATAAATTAAAAGATTAAAATTTAAATTGATAAAATTAAAAATTCTTAATTTAATTTGTTACGAGGGAGATTGATCAATAAGTCCCATATTTTAGACTTGTAATTCATATAGTCCAATATTTTTTCTTATAATCTATTTAGGCCTCGTTTGGGAACAGACTAATTTAGTAACTTTTTGGCTAATTGGCTAAAAAGGTAGGTAAAAAAAACTTGTATGTTTGGGATGACTTTTTGACTAATTACGAAAAGCTGTGCAAAAAGTAGAGAGAAGCCGTAATTGTTGACTTTTTGGTATGACTAATTGGCTAATTGGCTAATTTAGTAACTTTTTGGCTAATTGGCTAAAAAGGTAGCATCCCAAACGAGGCAGTTATTTTTGATGTGTAATGACTCATTTGCCCGTCACACTGGAATGTCACATTTAGAAAAAGTACACTAAAGAGATTTTAGTGTCACATCATACTCACCACGTTAGAATGTCACATTTGAAAAAAGTACATTAAAGAGTTTTTAATTTTTCTATAGTGTTACATCATACCCGCCACATTAAACTATCACATGTCACGTTTGGGAAAAGTACACTAAGGAGTTTTTAATTTTTTTTAAAATGTCACATTATACCTATCACGTTGACAAGTTTGAAAAAAATACACTAAGGAATTTTTATTTTTTTTTGAAGTGTCGCATCATACTTACTACGTTGTCATGTTTGAGAATAGTACACTAATGAATTTTTATTTTTTTTAGAGTGTCATGTCATACCTGCTTATGTTGTCACGTTTGAGAAAAGTATACTAAGAAATTTTTATTTTTTTAAAGTGTCACATTATATTTGCCATTGTCACATTTGAAAAGGTACACTGAGGAGGAATTATTTTTTTTAGAGTAAAAGTTTTGGAGTGTCACATTATACCCGTTACGTTGTCACATTTAGAAAAAATACTCTAAATTTTTTTTTAATTTTTTGGAGCATCACATCGTTGGAGTGTGATATTAATACCTGTCACATTGGAATATCATATCATATCTTTCATATTAATAAAGGGGTATAATTGTCTATCAAAACACTACTAAAATAAAAAATATGACCAAATAGAAAGAAACTCTCTACTAATACTTAACTGATCAATAGAAAAATTTTGGACTAATTAGAGTACTTGTTTATAAGATGAGATTTATTGATAAATATTCCTTGTTCCAAAGCTGAAACCTTTAATTGTTTTATTATAAAATTTCCTTTATTGGTTTTTGGGACAATAATCATCATAATTTTCATCCTATCAATGTAAACTTCATATTTTTATTTATGTTTTAATGCAATTCATTTTGTCATTAGCATTTTAGATTGAAAAAATGACACGTACAACTTAAATTAGAATTTTAATAACTTTAATATACTTCTATTTATTTATTTACGCGGTAGTCTTTATTGCCCTTATAATCTCTAGAATTTTAAATGTTAATAACAATTGACAAAGAAACCACAACAGGCATTAAAATATAAAATTAAAATAATGAAGGGGCAATTGCAATAAAATGATTGCTCTGGCAACACAAAAAATAAAAAGTTTATTAATTTATTAGTTTATTTAAGTCATATTATCACTCTATTTTTTTATATAATTTTTTAAATACATAAAAAAATCAAAAAATAAATAGAGAACTTACGTATAAGTCGTAATAGGTAGACTTATTATCTAATATGTCCTGTGAGAATTAATGATATTTTTCATCAAATACTATTAAAAACCATCATTAATTGTTAATTTTTAGTGACAGTTTAAAAATTTTATCACAAAAAATGTCACCAATTATAAATTTTAGTGACAATTTAAAAAAATCATTAAAAAAAATGTCACTAATTTTTAATTTTTAGCAACAGTTTAAAAATTTCGTTACAGAAAAACGTCATTAATTGTAATTTTTAGAGATAATTTATAAAAATAGTCCTATGTATTTATACTTTTATTTCCTAAGATCATTTTTTTTTTCTGATTTATATTGTTTGTTGGACTATTATACCTTTATGTTTATTTTTGATATGTATTACATAGAAAAAAAATATACACATTTCATTTTTATTGCTACTTCTATTTTGGTAGTTACCGTGATTCATATTTTTCTTTTTGATCAGTTTAATTCACATTTATGGTATTGTTTCATTGTGCTAGGGTTTGAAACTCTCTATTTGGTAGGGTTTAGAAATTCTAGTTTACACATGGTGGTGAAATAATATTATGTTTGTCTATTGTTGCGGTGAAGCTTTGTGTTCATCAATTGTCACATTGTATTCGAACTTTTGTGTTCGTCCATTGTTACTCCGTGTTCGAAACTCTATGTTTCTCCATTATCGAAACTTTGTTTATATCCAGTCAATTTTGTTACAAACATATTCTTCAAAGATGGGTTTGGTTTGATTTGGATTGATGGAATAGTGAAATTGCATAGACTATTAATTATAGTGATAATGATAAAGATGATGATGAAGGTGAGGATGTGAGTGATATTTTTTATTTTTAGAATGATTGAGTTTTATTTTTAATTCTATTGCTGCCATTATTTCTATTTTTTTGTCAATCAGTATGAATGTTCACATTTCACATTATTTGAAAATCTGAGAAATAAGTGTTTGAATATAGATATGGACATAATTATATCATATTGGTTAATTGTTATTTGTTAATATACTTGTTGTTTGAATAATTATTTTTTGTTACTATTAAACAATTGAAATAATCATTTTTTTCTTTTAATTTTGTTTCTTGTTGCAATGTAAATGTTCACATTGGTATGAATTTAATTTTCTAAGGTTAGTTGTATGTTAATTTAAAATTGTGAACATTCACATTGTATTTTAATATGAGTTTTTTTTTAAATGTTTTTTTTGAAAGCTAGTTGTATTTTGTTATTTTTTTAACGATACTTGTTGGTTGAATAATCATTTTTGTTATTATTGAACAATCAAAATAGTCGATTTTTACTTTTTTCAATTTTATTTTATGTTTTAACGTTGTAGTGTGAATGTTTTTCATATTGGTATGAGTTTATTTTTATTTTTTAAAACTAATTGTATATTAATTGTAAATTGTGAACATTCACATTGAATTTGTAGTATAAGTTTTATTTTTTCAAAAGTTAATTGTGAGTTTGTTATTTTTGTTACTATGCTTGTTAGTTGAATAATCATTTTTGTTACCATTGAACAATTGAAATAATTGATTTTTACTTTTTTTCAATTTTGCTTTATGTTTTCAGGTTGCAGTGTAAATGTTTACATTGGTATGAGTTATTTTTTTTAAGGCTAGTTGTATATTAATTAAAAATTGTGAACATTCACATTGTATTTTAGTATGAATTTTATTTTTTTGAAGGTTAATTGTATATTTGTTGTTTGTTGTGAACATTCATATTATATTTTAGTATGAATTTTATTTTTTTGAAGGTTAATTGTATATTTGTTGTTTGTTGTGAACATTCATATTATATTTTAGTATGTGTTTTGTATTTTCAAAAGTTAGTTATATATTTGTTATTTATTATGAACATTTACATTATATTTTAGTATGTGTTTTGTTTTTTAAAAAGTTAGTTGTATGTTTGTTGTTTACTGTGAACATCCACATTGTATTTTGATTTTCATTCAGATTTTTTGTTGTGTTATTTTTAAAATTTTCAAATTATAAAAAGATTCAAAATTCAAAATTTGATATTTTCTCCATGGAATGCAGAAGAGATTTTCTCCTTAGAAAGGGAGACATTTTCACCATGGAATAAAGAAAAGATTTTCTTTTTAGAATGAAGGAAAGATTTTCTTTATAAAATGAGGGACTATTGTTATGTGTTACTTTTAAAATCGAAACATATCTAAAAAATTAGAAAAAATGATTTGTTCATATTATATTAAAGAGGACTTAATAGAATACTAAAAAAGAATATGAGTTACATGAAATAAAACACTTAAAAAGAGAATTTATAAAAAAAATGACCAAAAAAATTCACTAATTACTAATTTTTAATAACATATAAAAAATTGTTACAAAAAATTATTTATAACGATGCTTTTGTTAATATTTATTTTCAATAGAATTAAATATAATTATTAAAGCCTATTAATAACTTACCAAAAAAAATAACAACTCCGATTCGTAGCTCGAATTCGGAGAAGAAGAAGAAGAGAAGAAGAAGAAGGAGGAAAGAGGAGGAAGAAGGAGAACTGGAGGGGAGGGGGCCATTAAAATCGGGCTGGAGGAGGCGGGACTGCGCGGGGCTGCGACAATCGGAGCTGCTGCGACGATCGGCGGCGGCGGAGGCACAGGAGGGGCCCTTCTCTCCTCTCCTCCTCTGTTCTTCTCCTGTGTTCAACGAAGAAGAAGAAGAAAAGAAAGAAAGAAAGAAAAGGAAGAGAAAGAAAGAAAAATAAAAAAAAAAATCGCAAAACGACGTCGTTTTGCGATTCGAGCCAAAATTGGATCACTTTTTTCGAACTACCAATCATTTTTCAAAAAATAATAAATCATACCTAAACCAAAATGATAAATTTTGAGTTGATATCATTTTAAAATTAAGATGAAAACTACAGTATATCTAATTAAACTCCATTCCAATTGCCACGCAACGAAACGCCGTTAAAATGCTCGCTCGACTACCGACGCGTTGGTTGCACGCCATGGAAACTTCACTCGATGTTCGACGCCGTTAATAACAGAGCAAAGTGAACGCTCCTCTGCCGTTATCTCCATCATCACGCGTGTTTATAAACCCTTATTCTTCTCTTTTTCACACCCATCAATACATCTCTCTCTCTCTCTCTCTCTCTCTCTCTCCCTCCCTCACATCCACATCTTCATCTTCATCGTCGGTCTGTAAAATCTTCGGCGAGGTCTGTCTATTTATTCGATATATATTTCAGATCTAATAAGATCGACGGAAGATGGACTCGACGGCGTCGTATTGGTGTTACAACTGCACTCGCTTCGTTAGGGTTTCGCGTCAAGGCACCGTAGTTTGTCCAGACTGCGACAGCGGATTCATTGAGGCGGTGCATGCTTCTCCTCCGCCGCCGCCTCAGCCGGACGCCGCCGCGATCTACATGTTCGGCAGCAACCGCCGGCAGCGGCGGAACCACGGTGACCGATCACCGTTCAATCCGGTCATCGTGCTGCGAGGTCCGGCCGACGGCGGCGGCGATGACGGTGGCGGCGGAGAGCAGAGGAGCTTCGAGTTGTACTACGACGACGGCGATGGGTCAGGGCTCCGCCCTCTTCCGGCGGCCATGTCGGAGTTTTTGATGGTATCAGGGTTTGATCGATTGCTTGATCAGCTGTCGCAGTTCGAAATCAACGGGATAGGTCGATACGATCAGCCTCCGGCGTCAAAAGCCGCTGTCGAATCGATGCCGACGATTGAAATCGTCGACGGACACATCAGCTCTGAATTGCACTGCGCTGTGTGTAAAGAAGCTTTCGATCTCGGCTCTGAAGCTCGCGAAATGCCTTGTAAACACATATACCATTCAGATTGTATTCTCCCTTGGTTGTCTCTTCGTAATTCGTGCCCTGTTTGTCGCCATGAACTTCCCACCGACGCAACAGCATCGTCGGATCTCGAAATTGGAGACCCGTCTCGAGCCCCAAACGATGAAGAGGCGATTGGGCTCACCATATGGAGACTCCCAGGCGGTGGATTCGCGGTGGGTAGGTTTTCAGGGGGAAGAAGATCGGGCGGCGAGAGAGAGCTCCCTGCAGTGTACACGGAAATGGACGGTGGATTCAACAACAGCGGTGGTGGTGGGCCGAGGAGGGTTGCGTGGGGGTCGAGGAGGAGCAGATCGAGACAAGGCGGTGGTGGTGGTGGAGGGTTGGGTAGGGCTTTCCGTAATATGTTCTCGTTTTTTGGGAGATTTAGGGGTTCTTCTTCTGGTTCTTCATCACATTCGAGTATTTCAGAATCAGGGTCATCGATTAGGAGAAGTCAGAGTCACTCTGGTTCAGTTTTCAGTAGGTATATGAGGCGGCGTAGCAGAGCTTGGGTTTTGGAAGACAGAAATGAAATGTCTCGGTGGTGATTTTTGGTTTTCGGAGGAGAGTCAGACAAGGAAGGAAAAGTTTTTTCTGCTTTTGGGATTGGGTTTCTCTTTTGAGGAAGGAATTGAATTTCTGGAAGAAAAAAAAAAGACAGAGAAATCTTCTTTTAACAAAACTATATGTAAATAGAAACCCACGCGTAAGAATTGAATGCTAGTAGGAGTATTCCTAGTTAAAGTAGAGAAATGGTTAATCTTTCATGGAATGGGGACCCAATTGCAGTAGCTGGAGAGTGATCAAATTTACACAAAAAAGTCACAGATTTGTTGGTTTTTGAGAATGAAGATTGGCCTTTTGGAAGAATTGGGAAGGTTTTGAAAAGCAAGAAGCTGTTTTGTTGCCACTATTTTACTAATTCTTTTGTTTTTTCATTGATTTGTATGGAACTTGTTATGAATCCTGTTAGATGATCTCCTTCCCTGTCCCTGTTTCTGAACTTGTTTATTGGGGATTATTTGTTTTGGTGGTGGTTCTTCGAACTCAAAGATCAAAATTACAACAAATTATTCTTTTTTTGGTACAAAGATTAAAGCTTTAACTTTTATGAAATTGACCCCTTTTTTTCTTTTCTTTTCTTTTCTGGTCTGTTTCCTTTTTTATTTCTATTTTTTCCTTCCCTCGCTCACAAGAGATTCTGTGTCTTGGCCTTCTAAGAAAGCACTCAGCTTTTTGCATGCCTGCTTATCATCATCCTTTGGGAAAAGATCTACTCATTCACAAAAGGGGAAAAACTGTGTCGAGTCAAAATAAGAGATCCACTTTATTACTACAAATCCAATACCACTTTTTGTATGATCTGATTATTACTATCACGTCTGATCAGTTAGTTTATTTATTTAGTTATTTACTTTATTTAATTTAGAGTTGTAAATGAGTCGATATAAATATAGTAGTAAGTTATTTCTGTTAGTTGAAATTTTATTTCAGAACGTTTTTATGTTTATGAGTTTTAATTAAGTTGAGTTGAAGTAATTTGAAGTTTATTGTGCATATAATTGAGTTGAGTAGTAGTTTGTTTAAATTTAATTTGAAAATTTAATAAATTTTAAAATGTGTTTAACTTGTTTATTTAATCAGCTAATTTAAGAAAAAAGAAAAAAAAAGAAGAAGAAGCTGTAGCTGGGGCTGGAATAACTGGGCTTATTTTACAATTCTACATGAATGAAACTGGACTCATAAAAAGAGGGAATGAAACAAAAATTTAGCCTGTGTTTGGTTGTGTTTTATAATTATGATTTGAGAGTATTAGTTGTATTTTGAGTTTGTGGGATTTAGAATTATGATTTGAGTATAGAAAATTTGTTTGGTAAAGAGTTTTGAAAATAATTTTGAGAAGAGTTTTGATTTGAGTGGGGAATTGTTGATGTGACATTTGATATTTGATAAAAAAATTTACAACTTATAACTAAACATACAATTCAAAATTATTTTAAAGCACATAAAAAATTTTAAAAATTTCAGAAAATATTTTTTTCGATTATATAAAAATTAACATATCAATTGTAAAAAAATAAAATAAAATAAAATAAAAAAATTTAATATTCCGGTCAATCGGCCGGACGTCCCATTAGGTCAAATTTTAAATTTTTTTTTTTTGAAAATCACGACTGCTGTAGAGAACTCTGCAAAGTTTTGGAAACGTGTTTCCAAAACACGTTCCAAACACCATACTGAAAACACAGTGTAGAATCATATTTTTGAAAACACAAACAAACAGAGCCTGTCGTCTCAATTTGATTTAAATAAATTTTAATACTCAAAAAAAATTACGAGGAATAAAAAAAAAAATAACAAAACGTTAAATAAATCATTTATCATAAATTCATAACTATTCAATGCTTTTAACATTAAAGTAGCAACAAATAGTCAAAAGAACTTAAATAATGTAAAATTAAAAAATAACCCACAATGTCAAATTATCAAAATACAAAGGCCCGTTTGTTTTGGTGTATGAGAGGGGAATTGAGATTAGGATAGCTGTGGGTCCCATTTAATGTGCTGTTTGTTTACAGAATTGAGGAAGGGACTGTTAAGCCGAAGGGCTTAGGATAGACCTTACAGATGGGATTCGGATGGGCCTCCAGGACTTGGTATTAGAAAAATAGTTCGGCGGACTAGAGATTTTTTTATTTTTATTTATTTTTATTTTATTTTTTACATGTCGGCATTTTTTTTTGAACATTAATGTTTAATTTTTGTATTTTTTGTTAAGTAAAAATTATTATTTTATTTATTTTATTTTTTCTAAAGTTTTTTTATTTTATTTTTATTTTTTTAAATTTTTTACATGTTGGGCATTTTTTTTAAAACATTAATGTTTAATGTTTTTGTATTTTTTTTATTTGTTTTATTATTTATATAAAAATAATTTAACAATCCCTACACTGACAACTATCATCAAAACAAACACAATTTTTTTAATCCCCTCACTATCAATCCCCTCACTAACAATCCCTCACTATCAATTCCTTTCATTCTATCTCTGAAAACAAACGTAAGGTCATAAAAAAAAAACTAATATAAATCCTAAACTCAAGAAAACAAAATAAGTCCGAGAGACATGTCTCACAACCATAATTATTTCTCGTCACCATTGTAATCCTAGCTAATCATACAAAGAAAGATCGGCTGCGCTCAAACAATATGCATCTGAGATGCCAAGCGACAAAACATGTCAATATACAAGTATACTGATATGAGTATAAGATTTGACACCCACGTGTTCACCAAACACAAACAAAAGTACATTTAATTTTTGTTACGGGACAAGATAAGTAGTTCCACTCGCATCGAGACGAAGATGTAGTTTCCCGAGATATGGTGGCATTTAGTTTCTTGTTCGTACACAAGTAAATATAAATTGAGTATAAAAAAAATATAGTGGGTCAGTCTTGCATAAAAAGTTAGTAAGACCCATCATTCTGGAAAAAAATAAAGTTAGTATAATTTAATCATAAGTATATTACTGAAGAAGTATAAAAATACACCGTTTCATGCTTAAATCATTTGAATTGACCAAAATACAAAGAACAAAAGTTGTACATAATCAAATTTCTTAAAAGATAACACGAAAGGATTTAGTAGAAACTGAACAGGTTGAGAGAAAAACCTGATAGAAGAACCTAGACGGAAATCGACCGAAAAACTTGAAACTGAAAAAAAAAGAAACCATCCTAAGATGATTTTTTTTCAAAAAATTTTAAAACACAAAAAGTGTTCAGAATAAATTTTTACTTTAGTTTACGCGAAATCAATGAAAATAAGCTCGTTTCGTGGGTTAAAACAACATTTAAAATCTACATTGCTAAAATGAATAAAAACTATTGTAATCAAGATCATCCGATTATAAATTTTAATTGATCTTTTTAGTAAAAAGTTAAAATACCAAAGTTGTCTGGAATTGCGTATACATGCCTTTGCCTAAATTTCGTAATTTATCGAGGTCGTTTATTTTCTTTTTCCAGATGTACAACTCAATACAATTCAAACTATACCAATAAACTCATATTTAATTCTTTGTACCTTAACTCTATCATTTTGGCCCTTCACTTTCGGCCTACACATATATCCCATGTGCCTCCCGTATACCTAACACCACTCCGAAGCCAAACTTGCATGGGGATATCATTTCGAATTTGACCTACACTCTGCAGACGGTTAGCATATACGTACGTACGTAAATCAAAATATTCGTCTACTCATGAGAATGAGGCAATAATATATATATATATATATATATATATACAACTCTTTATCTACTCATGAGAACAAACATAACAATGCCGAGCCTAAGACATTCAGATAAATATCATAATCCTCACTTTTTTTTTAAATATTTTTTTTACACTTTTTCTCAACAGCACTCAAATAAAACAACAATTTATGAATCATGGTGGAGTATACAAAATTTATCTATGGTTCCTAATTTATTTTAATGTCATATATCCATGAATGTGAAAATAAATATATATATATATATATATATATATATAAATCCTAAATCTTGCATACACAATTAACTAAAATAATTGAAATCAATCCATCATCTACATGCAAGTACAATATCAAACCAATATCAAATAAATAAAAATAACAAAATAAACATAAATCAAGAAAAGTGAGTTTTGCACTCACAATTATTTTTTCGAAGATCAAAGAAATACTTAGAGAATTAATAAAGCCATCAAAATAAAATCCTAACCCTTTTGTTTTTCTCTCTACCTCTCTCTCTGTCTCTCTCTCTCTCTCTCTCTCCTGTCTCTCTTTCTCAGAACTCCCCCGCGCACAGAGCACTCTCTCTTTCTTACTCTTTTTTTTTTTTTTTTCCTTCTTCTCCTCTTTTTAATGTCGGAAAAATGGTGTGATAAGGCTTATTTTGGGCCATCTTTGAGCCCAAAATAGAGTGGGCCCCAAACGTCTTTTGGGGTGAGTCCGAAAAGGTGACATGTTCGTTGCCGCGTGGCAAGTCACACAGTGAAAACGGTTCGTCAAAACCATTTATGAGTGAATGGGAACTTGACGTCGTTTTTGGGTTCATGGAATAGACATTTAAAGAATGAAATGTGGGTTTCCTTAAAATGGGTTGTCCCACATTGAAACTTTGAGAGAACTTTTATATATATATAAGTTCTAGACTATAACACTTGGGTTGGCCCCCAAGGGGCAACCCAAGTTTGTAGAAGGGAGGAGTTATGGACAAAGTGAACCTTAGCCTAAACCACCACACACGCGCACGCCGGCGCCATCGTCCGGCCAAGCCGAGCCATGCCGGTTGTGGGTCGGGTCGGTTCTAATATTAATTTTTTGGACAAAATTCTTTTGAAGTTTTTCAAAAATTATTGTAGGAATTTAATTCCAAATTTGAATTTGAAAATCAAATTTTTGTTCATAATTTTGTGTCTCTTTTCTGAACCAAATTCCACAACAGATTTTTTAGCTCGAACTGGTTTTTTAATCTGTTCAAATCTGGACAGATTCAAATTCAAAAATCTGGACAGTTAACAGTTAGCAGTTGCGGATCTGTTTGAATAGTAATTGTACCTGTTCATTTACTTTTTCAACAGATTTATTTTCAAATAGATTTAAACTATTTTGACATGTTTATAACTGCCAGAAACTGCCTAGCAGTTCCCAGCAGTTTACAGTTTAATTTGTGTCCAGATCTGTTCAAATTTTGAATCTGTATCTGTTCAAACAGTGTAATATTTGTTCAGTTTAAATGCTGCACTTGTTGGATTCAAAATTACACATGTTCGGTTATATTTATACCTGGGCTGTTCCAGCATTTTCCACATCCGGAAAACAGTCTAAAAAATTCATTTTTTGCTGTCTAAGTTTTCTCTTTAGTTGTATTATTCTTCATATAATTTTAGGAAAAAAATAAAGAGAGTATAGAACATAGGTTATAGTTCGCTGGACAAATTTGTTTGGAGTGCTACTACAAATTTGTGAAGATCATTGTATCCTGGGAGATAGATACCACTTAATAGGGGCCAATCTGTCTTAAGGACAGAGTGTCAAACACTCGACTTGGTCTTTTATTTTTTATTCGGTTCGATAAAATAAATTCTGTAAGTTATTTATTTTATTTTGTTTGATTTAGTTTCAATTTATTTTATTTACACAGAAGATTATTCCAACAATCTTAAGACAGATTCGAATTATTCTGTTTACAGAATTTTTCGTTTGTTTTCCTTTCTCTTTCTTCTTTTACAAAAATTATTTTCTATGGATTTATAAAATAATATTCTGGTTGGAAAAACAAATAGTGATTATATGCTATTTGACAGATAGTAGTAATATACTGTCTATTTTCTTTGACAACTAGTAGTAATATACTGGTGTCATTAACAATTCAGAATATTTATTTGTGGAATTTTGTCATAAATTAATTTTGGTTTTTAGAAATTATTTTCTGAGTGTTCATTAATTAAAATTCTGTTTTAGTATTTTAATTATTGAAGTGTTACAGAAATTTAATTTCCTGTGTGGAATTAATTTGGTTAAATAAAATTTTATTTTATTTCCAAATTAATTGAAAAATAAAAGTTACATTTCTTGTTTCTTTTATTTTTACATAATTTAATTTTGTGAATTTGGTTTAATTTTCTGTGTAGTATAAATTCTAATTATAATTTTGTTTTATAATTTAGAATTCATGGCTACTGAAACTAATGCTTAAACAAGTACTAGTGTGGTGGCTGCAATTGCGCTAACCCCCTCTCCTGTTGTGACAGTACCGGTAAATCACGGTGAGAAGTCAGAGAAGTTCTCAGGAACTGATTTTAAAAGATGGCAACAGAAAATGTTGTTCTATCTTACAACTTTGAACCTGGCTCGTTTTCTTCGTGAGGATGCTCCTATTTTGAAAGAGGATGAAACTGACCGGCAAGTGGTTGTTGTGGTTGGTGCCTGGAAACATGTTGATTTCCTTTGTCGGAACTACATCTTGAACGGACTTGACAACACATTATACAACGTCTACAGTCCTATCAAGACAGCAAAGGATCTTTGGGAGTCGTTGGAGAAAAAGTACAAAACGGAAGATGCCGACTCAAAGAAATTTGTGGTTGGCAAATTCTTGGACTTTGTAATGGTTGATTCTAAGACTGTGATCAACCAAGTTCAAGATCTCCAACTCATTCTGCATGACATTCACGCAGAGGGCATGTCTCTTAGT
Source organism: Camellia japonica (assembly GCA_030407325.1). Classification (NCBI taxonomy): domain Eukaryota; kingdom Viridiplantae; phylum Streptophyta; class Magnoliopsida; order Ericales; family Theaceae; genus Camellia; species Camellia japonica. The sequence goes on from JAPPVO010000003.1 coordinate 57,378,443, forward strand.
GAATCCTTCCAAGTTGCAGCCTTAATTGAGAAATTACCACAAGGCTGGAAGGAATTCAAGAACTACCTCAAACACAAGCGCAAAGAAATGTCTTTGGAAGAATTAATTGTGCGTTTGAGGATTGAGGAGGACAACCGCAATTCAGAGAAACGGGCTGGTAAGTATCCTATGGAGTAAGGGCAATGTGGGGAACATGCTCAAAAAGCAAAGAAACGTAAGTTTTCTGGAGAAAGTTCATCACAAGGCTCTAAAGGAGGGAAAGTTAAAAAGTACAAGTTTAATGGCAAGTGTTACATCTATGATAAAGAGGGAGATCGGGCCAAAAATTGCCGTAGCAAAGGCAAAGCAAAAGCAAAAGCAAAGCAAAAGCAAAGCAAAAGAAAAGCAAAAGAAGAAGAGAACAAGCAAAAAGCCTGCTTAAGCTCATATGAACTGAAGTGGACAATATTTCCAATGGTGTAGATGACATCAATCTTTCTGCTGTTGTTTCCGAGGTAAACCTTGTCGGAAATCCTAAAGAATGGTGGGTGGAACACTGGTGCTACTCGCCATATCTGTGTGACAAAAGATGTTCACATCTTATTCTACAGTGGACAACGGTGAATAACTTTTTATGGGCGACTCCTCAACTTCCAAAGTTGAAGGGCAATGAAAGATTGTACTTAAGATGACATCAGGAAAGGAACTCATTCTCAACAATGTGCTGCATGTACCGGACATTTGCAAGAATCTTGTTTCTGGATCTTTGTTGAGTAAAAATGGGTTAGGCTAGTATTTGAGAGTGATAAATTGTACTTACTAAGAATGTGATATTTAGGAAAATGTTACATGTCTGATGGCCTTTTCAAGATGAATATAATGACCGTTGTACCCTCTGTTATTAATAAAAATACATCTTCTTCTTACTTGCTTGAGTCTTCAAAATTTATGGCATAGTAGACTAGGACATGTTAATTATGGATCTTTATGTAGATTAATTAATATGGAATGTTTACCTAAATTTGACGTTGATTCAAATCATAAAGTGAAATTGCGTTGAGGTAAAATTATCTAAAACTCCTTTTCATTAAATTTGAAAAGAAGTACGGAACCACTTGAATTAATTCTAGTGACATTTGTGATTTAAATCAATTCAAACTAGAGTTGGGGAAAAATATTTTATCACTTTTTATAGATGACTATACTAGATATAGTTTTGTTATTTAATTCGAACCAAGATGAAGCTTTGGAAACTTTCATTCAATAAAGAATGAAGTTGAAAATCAACTTGGTAGAAAATTAAAAAAACTAAGAAGTGATAGAGGTGGTAAATATGAATCACCTTTTGGTGAGTTTTGTAAAGAACATGGAATAATTAATCAAACCACCGCTCCTTACTCACCTCAGCAAAATGGAATTGCTGAAAGGAAAAATAGGACTTTAAAAGAAATGATAAATGCCATGTTAATAAATTCTGGATTTCCTCATAACTTGTGGGGGGAAGCAATACTTTCTGCTAATTATATACTTAATAAAGTACCCGAAAGAAAGTGAATCAAACACCTTATGAATTGTGGCATAGAAGAGTATCATTACAAATACTTAAAAGCGTGGGGGGTGTTTGGCTAAGGTGGCTATTCCTAGTCCTAAAAAAGACTAAGATAGGTCCTAAACCATTGATTGCATTTTCATTGTTATGCAAGAATAGTAGGCAATATCGGTTTTTGATTCATAAATCAGAACATTCTGAAATGCATGTAAATACTATTATTGATCTCGGAATGCATCTTTCTTGAACATATATTTCCAAATAAGACTGGACAAGAGACTAGTAACAATAAAAGATTCATGATACTATTACTAGTCAGGATCAAAGAACATGATCAAGAACAAGAGCAAGAGTTAGATCAACATGAGGAAGAGGAACCTAGGCGTAGCAAACGTACTAGAACCTCAAAATCTTTTGGTCCAGATTTTCTAACATTTTTGTTAAAAAATGAGCCTTTAACTTTCAAAGAGGCTATGTCCAGTCCTGAGGCTCCTTTATGGAAAGAAGCTGTCAATAGTGAAATTGAATCCATCTTGAAAAATCACACTTGGGAATTGGTGTATTATCCACCGGGTTGTAAACCTCTTGAGTACAAGTGGATTTTCAAAAGAAAAATGAAAGCGGATGGATCAATTGACAAATACAAGGCTAGACTTGTGGTCAAAGGATTTAGACAAAAAGAAGGTCTAGATTACTTTAACACATACTCGCCGGTTACTAGAATAACATCCATTAGAATGCTAATTGCTATTGCGTTTTTGTACAATCTAGAAATTCATCAAATGGATGTAAAATCCGCTTTCTTAAATGGTGAGTTAGATAAAGAAATTTATATGCAACAATTAGATGGTTTTTCTGTTCCAGGAAAAGAAAACAAAGTGTGTAAATTGGTTAAATCATTATATGGTTTAAAACAAGCGGCAAAGCAATGGCATGAGAAATTTGACAAGGCAATGATGTCAAATGGATTTAAAATTAATGAGTGTGACAAATGTGTTTATATTAAAAACATAGATAAATGTTATGTCATTGTATGCCTTTATGTAGATGATATGCTCATCATAGGTAGTAATAATGATATGATTAAAACTATCAAGAAAATCTTGAATAAACATTTTGACATGAAGGACATGGGCATTGCTGATGTAATTCTTGGTATGAAAATTACCAAAACATCAGAAGGTGTAATAACCCTCACCACTGATTACTGATAACCCGATTGATTACTGCTAAACTGAGACTGAACATGATTAGTAATCGAATCGATTGAAATACTGAACTGACTGATTGAATATATTAGTTTAAATGCATATCTATCTGTTGACTGTTAAACTTATCTGTTCATGTTTTTATGTTTAAACTGCAAATTGAAGGCCTTATCGGCGGCCGAACCGGAAATTGCTTAGTGTTTTATGATCATTAGAATTTATAAGATTTTATGGCATATTTATCCGAAATTTGATTTGGTATGATTAGATTAGATTAAATAGTGTATTATACATGAGTTGGACTTATTACCATGATGCCATTGTGAGTGGGCCACTTCATAGACCAACTTGAGACTTAGATTCAACATTTTTTTCCTCAGTCATTTTGAACCCACAACCGACTAGAGAGAGAGAGAGTGAGAGTGTAGAGTGATTACAACTTGAGTTCCTTACATTTTGCTTGCGTATTGAAGGAATTGAAGAGAGTATTTGCAAATTGAGCTCCTAGACCTTTAATCAAGACTAAGGTAGAGTAACTACCCTTTTGTTCATGGATTTAAGTGGCTTTTGCATGGTCTAGAGCATAGTTAAAGTCTTGAGCCAAGTTATGGCTCTTAATTGTGAATTATAGCTTAATTCATGCATGCATGTTTGTATTGTTTGACTTTTGAGTTGATTTCATGGAAAATTGTTACATGCATGTCCAAGTTCTAGCTAAGGTCCATGAAACCATCTTGTTTTTGGAAGAATTAGCTCATTTGAGCTTGTATTTAAGGTTTGAAATGATTTGAGTTCATGCATGTTGCATGTTCATCTTGTTCATGAAAATTGGTTTGAAATTGAGTTTAAATTAAACACCCTTGGGCTTTGATTTTTCAATTGAGCTTTGGAATCATGTTAAACTGAGTTTGGAAGTGTTTTCTGGAAAATGAGCCCAAGAGGATCAAGATTTTTGCATCAAAACTTGATTTTGAGCTTGAGGTTCGAATCTGGGAATTCCAGATTTTGAACTCACGCTCGAGCGAGGAAAGTAGCGCTCGAGCGTGAAAATCATGCTCCCAGCATTTTGTTGTGTTTTACAGACCGCTCGAGCGGGGAAACCTGCGCTCGAGCGGGACCTTGTGTCTTACGTTCGAGCGGCTATCGAGCGCCCATCGAGCGTGATTTTCGAGCATCCAGTACTTTTGGCATATTATACAGTCCGTTCGAGTGGAGTGACACGTGCTCGAGCGGAGTATTTTGTTGCCTTTACGCTCGAGCATGGTAACATGCGCTCGAGCGGATCCTCTATTTTCTGAAAATTCTGGAAAATGTTTTAAAGTGCATCTTTGCATCCTCATCCCATCCTAGGCATTCCTAGGGCATGTTTAAGACATCTTAATGAGGATATAGATGTAGAACACATCGAGGCAATTAGGGATTAAGTTATTATCTTTCCCAACTGTGTAGCTTAGTGTGTGTTCGTTCTGTAAACTGTGTAGGGTTGACGACTGGAGACGCGCTCTAGCTTTACTGTAGCCCAGAACTCTGTGAGTAATAATTGTGTAAAGATATGTTCAACTTGAGAATGTTTTCTGACTGTTAACTGAACTGTTTTCTGAATCGATACTGTTAATCGAATGAATGTATGTCCTATATTCTGAACTGTATTGTGGCATCCCTAGCAATTACTGTTTACTGTTACTGTTACAAAGATCTCTGTCGGTTCCCTCGTTGGAACCACTACTGTTTACTGATTGATGGCCATCATTGACTGTTCGGTCTTTTTAGACCTACTGTTTACTGTACTGCTATGCTAATGGATGTACCACATATGACTGTTTACTGTACTGAACAATTGATATACTGATTGAAACAATTGTTTTCAATACTGAAGGACATTCATTCTAAACCCTTTACGCATTATGTTATTCACTGGGCTTTAGCTCACTGCTCTATATATATATATATATATATATATATTATATAATGTAGGTGTACAGGCACCAGACCGTGGCTAGAAGCGTCGGGGTAAACTCCAGTTTTGTCAAGCCAACCCACTGTGCCTCAAATGCGAGGTTCCGAGCCCGTCAAGCTATGGCTTAGGGGTGTTTTAATTTCCCTGTCTGTTTCTGTGTCTGTTTTGTATAATTGTATAGACTGATAGCACTGTACTGTACTGTTAATAGGGATTTGGTCCCTATTCTGAGTGACTGTAAATATTATGCGTACTGTTCTGTACGGAGTATATATATATGTATGAAAAATCTTTTTGCATACAGACTGTCACAGCTCGTTGGACATTGTTTATTTACTGTATTGGCTTCCGCCATGCCCCTGTACTCTGTATTACTGTCTTACTGTTAAGCAGGCCTTCGGTAATCTCAGATTACTGGCCGGTTATGGTGCTAAACCCATAGGGGCGGGTTTGGGTCGTGACAGAAGGTTATGCTTTGTCACAATCTCATTACATTGAAAAAATACTTGACAAATTTAGCAAAGATGATGATCATCTTGCTAGAACACCTGTAGATGTTAATTTGTTTCTATCTAAGAATGTACAGGAAAGTATTTCTCAATTAGAGTATGCCCAAATTATTGGAAGCTTAATGTACTTGATAAACTGCACTCGCCCGGATATTGCTTATGCAGTAAGTAAATTAAGTAGATATACGAGTAATCTAGGAGTGGAACGCTGGAGAGCAATTATAAGGGTTCTAAGATATCTCCGATTTACTCGTAACATTGGGCTGAATTATACTAGATATCCAGCAGTACTTGAAGGATACTGTAATGCAAACTAGATATCGGATACTAGAGACTCAAAGTCCACCGGTGGGTATGTCTTTACTCTGGGTAGTGTGGTTGTATCTTGGAAATCTTTCAAACAGACTTGCATAGCTAGGTCTACTATGAAATTAGAATTCATAGCTTTAGACAAAGCTGGGGAAGAAGCAGAATGGCTTCGCCATTTCCTTGAAGATATTCCAATATGGCCAAAACCGGTGCCTGCTATTTGCATACATTGTGATAGTCAATAAGCAATTGGTAGAGTACAGAGTCATATGTATAACGGTAAGTCGCGACACATTTGTTGTCGACATAACACCGTAAGACAACTACTCTCTAATGGAATTATTTCCATTGAATATGTGAAGTCTAAAGACAACATAGCAAATCCACTAACCAAAGGGTTAGCAAGAGAGTTAGTTGAAAACTCATCGAGGGAAATGGGACTAAAGCTTATTAAATAAGAGTTACCACAACGGCAACCCAACCTAGTTGACTGGAGATCCCAAGATCTAGGTTCAAAGGGACAACCGAGTTGTGATTGACTCAGAAGGATCACTGGGGAGTTAAACTCCTACCCATTTCTATGATGAAATAGTGATGTCTGCAGCGTTTTAAGTTAAGTAAAATTTTAATGGTTCTTATATCTAGGTAAACCTGGTGAAGTATGGCAGGATACTCTTTATAAGAATCACCTATATAAGTGTGAACTGGGCCGGTTCTAAGAGATTTGTGAAAGGCTACAATTCTCTAAAGCACTTATGAAAGACCAGGTTGTTCAGGGCCAAAATGAACACAATAGTGAGAACTAAATTGTGTTTGGAGATATACTGTGTGAGTTCTATTGTCTTGGTTTACACAAACGGTTGAACAGTTCAAGACATCATGTTCACTAGTTAGCTAGTAAATCCGATAGTGTCTCACAAGGGAAGGTTCAAAGCCAAAAGCTACTTATCCTTTGCAGAATATTTTCAATTTTTGTACTCTCTGTATTTAGATCATGTTGTTGCATTTTCTCTCCGTCAAATTCCATTCATGTGGGGGATTGTTGGAAAAATGGTGTGATAAGGCTTATTTTGGGCCATCTTTGAGCCCAAAATTGAGTAGGCCCCAAACACCTTTTGGGGTGGGTCCGAAAAGGTGACATGCTCGTTGCCGCGTGGCAAGTTACACAGTGAAGATGGTTCGTCAAAACCATTTATGAGTGAATGGGAACTTGACGCCGTTTTCGGGTTCGTGGAATAGACATTTAAAGAATGAAATGTGGGTTTCCTTGAAATGGGTTGTCCCACATTGAAACTTTAAGAGAGCTTTTTTGTATATATAAGCTCTAGACTACAACACTTGGGTTGGGCTCCAAGGGGCACCCCAAGTTTGTAGAAGGGAGGAGTTATGGACAAAGTGAACCTTAGCTTAAACCACTGTACACGCGCGCGCGCGCTGTCGCCGTACGTCCATCTGGCCGAGCCGTGTCGGGTATGGGTTGTGGGTTGGGTCAGTTCTAATATTAATTTTTTGGACAAAATTCTTTTGAAGTTTTTCAAAATTATTGCAGGAATTTAATTCCAAATTTGAATTTGAAGTTCAAATTTTTGTCCATAATTTTGTGCCTCTTTCCTGAACCAAATTCCACAACAGATTTTTCAGCCCGAACTGGTTTTTTAATCTGTTCAAATCCGAACAGATTCAGATTCAAAAATCTGGACAGTTAACAGTTAGCAGTTGCAATCTGTTTGAATAGTAATTATACCTGTTCATTTACTTCTTCAACAGATTTATTTTCAAACAGATTTAAACTGTTTTGACAGGTTTATTAAACTACCAGAAAGTGCCCAGCAGTTCCTAGCAATTTATAGTTTAATTTGTGTCCAGATCTGTTCAAATTGTGAATCTGTATCTGTTTAAACAGTGCAGTATCTGTTCAGTTTAAATGTTGCACTTGTTGGATTCAAAATTACACCTGTTCGATCCTATTTATACTTGGGCTGTTCCAGCATTTTCCACATCCAGAAAATAGTCTGCAAAATTTATTTTTGCTGTCTAAGTTTGCTCTTTAGTTGCATTATTCTTCATATAATTTTAGGGAAAAAATAAAGAGAGTATAGAACATAGGTTCTAGTTCGCCGGACAAATTTGTTTGGAGTGCTACTACAAATTTGTGAAGATCATTGTATCCTGGGAGATAGACGCCACTTAACCGTAAGCACCGTAGCGGGGAGAATCTGTCTTAAGGACAGAGTGTCACACACTCGACTTGGTCTTTTATTTTTCATTCAGTTCGATAAAATAAATTCTGTAAGTTATTTATTTTATTTTGTTTGATTTAGTTTCAATTTATTTTATTTACACAGAAGATTGTTCTAACACCTAATGACAGCACCCTTAACCTAATTTACTATTATATTATATAAATACAACATATATAATAATGCTATATAAGATCAATATATATAACACCTTTATATATATATATATATATATATAATATTATTCAGATTAATTATATATAATTAACTATCACATTAAATTATCATGTATCTATGTAATTAATAAAACAATAAAAAAATTAAGTAATAATAATAATAAATAATGACTTAAGAAAAAGTTAAGGCTAAAGGAATTATATAAGCTCCCATAAGATCTTTGGGGGATAGAAGATCTAAAAACATAACAAAACAACTAGGCCTAAATGCTTTTTTAGTTAGGGTTACTAAAAATTTTGCAGGCCAACCCATTGTAGTAAAATTTGTAGTACGAAAAGAAAAGGAAATGAAAAAGATAGCAAAATAAAAATGATTGAAAGAATTTTTTTTCCTTGGTTGGGTTAGAAAATTAGACGAAATATATAGATATATGTACAAAAAAAAAAAAAAAAATCATCTTTTTAGACATTTTGAAAAAGTAATATGTATAATTTCTTTTCATTTTTATTTATTATCACAAACTTAACATTCAAACATAATATTAGGGTTAATGATTTTGAAGTTAGCTCGAGACTTTGGATTGTTTTAGGAAGTTGGTTAAAAGTTGACTTTTTGATTTTTTTTTTTTTTGAAAAAAATGTGTAAAAAAATAGAGAGGTAATGTGACCAAAAATATGTTAAAAGTTGACTGTTGACTTTTGACTTTTAACCAAATTCCCAAATTGAGCATTTGTGACTTTGTGTTTCACTTTAATTGCAAACAACATTTGGAGACATCTGACCAAGGAATTTCAGCCGATCAGAGTAGGTGTTCATGCTACTTAAGTTTCGTTTGACATTGGCTATGGTAGTTAATTTTTTTGTGTTGGGATTTTTTTATCCTCGTTTGGTTTTTGTTTTTGAAATTTTTTGACTTTTGTGTGGAAAAAAATGTAATGATTATGATTTGGATGTAACATTTTGTCTTATTGGCTTATATAGCGTATTTTGTCTTTTTGTACTTTTTTAGTTCCAACATGTTTACCAAACGCAGACTTAGTCATTATAATCAAAAGATCAATTAGAGATCTAGAAATAGAAGTATAGGAATACATTCCAAGAACATGTATGAAATCTCCTAAACCAAGAACAAATATTGAACATAACAAATGTTGAATATGATGGTGATACTATATGTGATTGTGTTATTTAATGAGTAATCTGCAGATATAGTCAGAATATGATTAGATTAGTAGCATATAAAAATTGTCCATCTAATTTTATTTACAATTTTTTATTAATCAATATAACACTATGTACAATAATGTTACTATTACATTACATATATTTTTAATAAATTAGAAATACTAATGAAGTACTGAATTAATAACACTAGTGTAAGTTCATGTCTAAAGATACGGTATAAATAATATTGGGATGTGTGAGTGTTGATTTCCGACCACACAACCACAAAAGGGGAACTCAGCTGGAGAGCACCGACATAATAGATTAAACCCAACAATCTGCACAAAAAGATGAGAACCAGTGGTGGTTCGTCCACCTGGGGCACTCCGACGATCAAGTCAATAAACAATATCTCTCAAAGATAGCAAATAGTACTTACACTTACCAGAAAAAGCTTACCTCAGACCCACGAGGGTGCCTTGCTTTTATAACCTACAATGACCTCATCCTATTAGAAGCCTCATTTCAATGGACTTAAGCTCAATGCTCATCTTGGACCCTCACCTAGATAGAGATAAACTCTTCTTGAGCCTTATCTTTATCCAGACTGAGATCCTCCTCTGTTTTAGGACTCTTGTCCTTTATCTGCTTATCTCGGATTTCGGTTTCTCTGCAGATAACCTCGACTTAGTCGAGATAATCTCAGCAAACATGACCAAGCCATGTGGCACCTCGACTAACACTTCGGCGTCACCTTAGCCAGGTGCCGTTACTCACAAAATATGTCCCCACAACTGCCCCCTAGGTTTTATTATCTTGGCAACCTGAGATAATGGAACCTACATCGTTTGTCCATATAACATGTCGGCTAACAATCCATTCATCTCTCCAACCGAGATTATGACTCGTCGGCTTCAAGTAACCAATACTCTTCTACTTATTCTATCAAGGACCAAGAACCAAGAACCAAGAACCAAGAACCAAGCTCTTTGAGCATCTCAACCGAGATCATTCCTCTAGCCGAGGTTATAGCCTCATTACTTCAAGAATTTCAAGAGTTCCTAATTGCGTATGAGCTGTCACACACGGTCTTTTCAACCGTTTCCTCCACGTGTCCCTTCCTCATTAGTTCGTACCTGACACGCGCTATTAGGTCGCGTCACTTCTGATCACGTCGCCTGACAAGCACGTCGTCCAAGGCTAATTATTTGTGTTAATCATATTATTTAATTTTGATGATGTCTAAAATATATATTTGTAACAATTTAGATTTTTTAATATACATATTTATTTGACACAAAATATTATCTTTTTAAAATATATATATTTGTTAAATATTAGTTAAATAAAAATATTTTTGAAAACTTTACTATTCACTTTTTGAAAATTTAGGCTGATCACTATTCACTTTTTGACAAAATTAAAATTGATTAATTATATTATTTTGACAAAAATGATCAATTGGTTGTATTATCTTGACAAATGTGATATTAATGAGTTGTCTTCTTTTGACAAAAGTGATATATCCAAATATAGTGGTAGGATATATTTAGTTTAAAATCTCTACAACATATACAATATTTTAAAGAGGGCATATATTTTCAGATCTATCATAAATATTATTAAAGAGATTTTTCTGTATGCAAATATTTGATTAGAACATTATATATATAATGCATATAATATAAATAGAATACATCACATGCGTTATTAAACTTTTTACACTATATTGATTATATCATATCACACTATACTACATTGATAATATCATTTTATAATCAAACAAGAAGAAAAAGATGGAGTTATATATATATGTATATATATATATTATAAACAAGATGGAGCAAATCATTTGTTTGTTTGAAAGTTGTGAACTTTGTATTAAATTGTTTACAAAAACGGTGGCTCCATGTTTGAAAAAACAAAAAAGGCAAAGAAAAAATTAGTCTTACATTTATCTTTTTAATTATTAACATTTGCTGACTATTTAAAATCAAGGAGTGTGCTTATGTAAGCCATGACATCAAGAGCGTGCTTATGTAAGCCATGACGTCAGGAGCGTGCTTATGTAAGCCATGACGTCAGCAAGGAGCGTCCAATGGGTATATTGTTGTGTATAAATAGAAGTGTTGTGTGTGGAGAAAAATCAAGAACTTGAAGAGAAAATTTTCTGTGAGCTTCAAAATTCTGAGTATATTGTATTTTGCTCTTTCACTTTCAGATCTAAGTCTAGCCTTTGTTCTTACACTTTCATATCTACTCTTTGTGAGAGAATTATTGTAAAAGAGGGTTTAAGTACCACTTATTCTTATTTCTTATTTTTGTGAGAGATTTTGTAAGGGTAAGTCATTTATTGTTGAGTGAGGCTCAATAGATAAGAGTAAGTCCTGTGCCAAATCCACAAGCTTGGTGGTGTATTTATTCAATTGATAGTAAAGAAATTCTCAAGGAAGTTCCTTGGGGAGTGGACGTAGGCCTGGCGTGCTGAACCACTATAAACGCAGTGTTTGATTTTCTCTCCCTATATCTCTTACTTTTATTTGATAATTATTATTCTGATTTTTTTATTATTAAAATTCTGAATATTGTGTTAATTTTAATATTGTGAAATTTTTAATAACCCAATTCACCCCTCTCTTGGGTTGCCTATCTGGGATAACATTTTGTTTTGCCGTATTTTTGAATTTTTGACAAAACTCTCCATTCTCTCTCTTTGTCTCTTCACTTTTTATTCTTCCGTTCTCTTTCTGCTTAGACTTTCTCTCTCTAAGAAATCCACCATTTTCATACTTTCTAAGCTTTGCAATAGTGCTCGTTTCGCACCTTCGGTGAATTTTTCATTCTTTGGTCATGATCATCATCATCCAACTCCAGCGAACCTCATTCTAGCGTCCGCATTCTCGGCCTCATTTGGTAAGCTCTTAATTTCATTCTCTTCTAATTCAGTCTTCCGCTGTCCTGAATATATATCAATACTATATCTATTGCCATTGAATTCGTTTTCATAGTTATACTCTGTTTCTATCTTCATGTTTTGGTCATCATTTCTTGTTCTTGAATCTGTTTTATGCATCATAATTTGTTCCTGAGTTCTAGGGTATTCGTATTGGTTATGGTTCTTGTACATTGCCTTGGAAACACTCACTCAGTGTTCTACGGATTTGTAATTTTCCATATTCTTGAATCTCTGTTGCTTTATTGATTCTGAATCATGCTCTTTTTCCTACTTTTCTTGCTTTGTTTCTAGATTCTTGCCTTTGATTCTTGTTTCTATATAGACTTAGGTTTGGGAATTGATTTAGAACCCTGTTATTTAGGAAAACTAAAACAAAATCCTTGTCTTGGTCTTCAGAAACCCTCAACCTAGTGCTCTCTAGGTTTTAACCGAAATCTTTAGACCCATACCAATCACTCTTTTCTGAAATCTAGTACCAATTACATATAGCCGACATCATGGGTATGTTTAGGTAGAGAGTGGATACCCCCGCCAAATTAGAATACTTTAGGCAAGAGTTCTTCATTCCAGCCGATGTTCACCGTCGGTTGGTTGGAGAGGGTGACTCTATCATGTTTGGAAAGGACTACATGCCCTTTCCCATAGTCTCCATTATTGAGGGCAGAGTCAGGTTTCCCCTCAACATCCTCTTTATGGAGGTTCTCCATTACTACAAACTAAATTCCATGCAATTGGCCATTAACTCCTTTAGAATCATCAATGGCATTGCGAAGTTAGCACATCGGCAGAATGCTAGAATAACTCTATCTGATATCCAGTATTGCTACACAATGTATGGCCTTAAGACCAACTCTAGCTACACGTACTACCTCAAGCCGAGATCTATATAGTACAAATTGATAGCCAACATTCCAGACTTAAACAAGGGCGCAACAGACAACTACTTAATTGTCTCGGGCAATTGGGAGTTCGCGCCAGACGATGAGCTCCATCTCTTCCCCTTGCACCATGAAGTTTTTGGAGATAACAAGGGTAAGGATTTAGTTTTCCCCCTTGAAGTCCCTTTTTTACTGCCTTATTTAACAATCTCTCTGTTTTCCTGTTCTAATGTTCTCCTTTTTGCCTTTGCAGCTCTCCCTCAGCCAGAAAAGAACTTCTGCCAGTCTTACGCATCGAGCAAAGACTTGGTCTGACTTCTTGGCTTGCCAATTGAACTCCGCAAGGCTCCAATCCTTCTCAACTACATCCCGACTTACCAAAGCCCCATGCCCGACATTCCTTGCAAAAGCAAGTCTTCTCCGTCTGCCACAACTCTGCCAGCCACTTCATCACCAAGGCCAGACTAGACATTCACATCTGATCCAGCAAACCAGCCGTGCACATCTACTCCATAACTAATGTCACGACCCACTCCCCATACCCAAGGGTTAAGTATCATGATGGTCAGTAACTAAAGTTACCTCCGACCCAATTCTTGAACAAATTAATAAACGCGAGAGGAAATAATATTTAAGTGAGGGTACCAAATAATCGGAGGTTAGTTTTCTATTTTTATTACAAAATTTATTGACCAAAAAGGCCGATATTTACATATAAAAATATCATAAAAGTGTTGTGTGAGTCTATTCCACAGCCTCGCGTCTAAGATTTTTCAAAAGCTATTTCTGAATTGCATTGTCTCCTGAAAATTGGTAAACAACTATAAGCACATGGCAGAGTAAGAAATATTATGCCAAGAGTATAAGGGACACAAAATAACCATGGATAGTTATGTAACTAAAATATTTAAGATAGCTTAGTCTGAACAAATTATCCTTTAAGTAGCAAAACTGAGATTATGTAAATAAATAACCATAACCACGATACTGAACAGAACAGAACAGAGATCACAAGAGTGGCAGTCTAAACAGAGGTACGGATTCAATAGGTGGCTCGTACGGATTATAGAGGTGGCTTCCACAATAGTGTAGCATTTATCTCCGCACAGCACTTTGCTCCGCACAGAACATAGGTCAATAAATCCATGATAATAGAGGGCCACAAAGTGACCAAATAGAAGTCGATGGTTATTTAAGTCCCCCAAGGCGTGGGACTTCTGTGGTGGTACTTACAAAACATAATTGTTTATGAGGTTATAGTCAAATATTCTTTAAAATTTAAATAAACATATCCATGGGTTTCATTTTAAACAAATAGAGTTCAAAAATTAATCCATGTAACTGAAATATTTATAAAACATAACTTGTATTAGTATAACTAATAAAATACAACTTGTATAAAATAAATTATGGTAAGTCAAAACATACGTAAGATATATTATGGTAACTCAAGGTACAATATAACTCACCTTAAAATTAATACCTCATTCTTTCTTTCAACTACCAAAGACCCTTTCGACTTCCAGTATTTTCTTCCTCTTTCTTAGTTCTTTTCTTTTCATTTCTTTCCTTTCCTTTCCTCTGAGCAACTCCCCCCTCCTTTATATAGAAAGAGAACCGTGGGCACCAAGCCACGCGGCTGCCCACGTGTCGCATTCCCATTAATACGCCATTAATTCATGCTTATCTCTTACCTTTAGGTTCAATTTCCAAATCTAAACTAATTATATTTTTTTTCCCGATAATCTCATTTACAATTAAATGATACAAATATAAAATTTAAGGGACAACTTAAATTTTCGAATTGTTATAACTAATTCCTCCATTTCAACGCCAACGCCGACGCCGAGTCCCCAGAACGCTTCTGCTCGGAGAACTTGCAGTCGTAGATGTCGAGGTTCCAACATCTCGGTGATCGACCCATCCTGTAGTGACCCTACTTTTCTTAAGTTATTATTGATTATTATTATTATTACCTTATTTTATTTTTGGATTTCATTAAATGTGTGATTACATGATAATTTAATGTGATATTTAGTTAATTTAATGTGTTAGTTAATTATATATAATTAATCTGAATATTTATATTTATATATACATATATAAAAGAAATTATTTATATAGATTTTATATAAGATAGTTATATTTATATATGTTATATTTAAGTTGTATTTATAAAATATAATATAATAATGAATGTGAAGTAGGTTATAAGATTAGAGGCTCAATAAGATAAAAAAAAAAAAAAAAAAACAAGAGCAGCAGCAACAGAAAGAGCCGTGAGAAAGAAACCGAGAGAGAGAGACGGTGGGACAGGGGAGAAAAATAAGGGTTAGGGTTTTGTTTTGGTGGCTACATTAATTTTTCGAGTATTTCTTTGTTCTTCAAAAAAATAATTGTGAATGCAAAACCCACTTCCCTTGGTTTATGTTTAATTTGTTATTTTCGTTTATTTGATGTTAGTTTGATTTTGTATTTACATAAAGATAATAAATTGATTTTAATTATTTTGATTAGTTGTGTATGTCAGGTTTAGGGTTTTTATATGTATTTATTTTGTGGTTGTAATCACACTCATGGATATAAGAAATTAAAATAAACTTAGAACTCATAGATAAATTCTTTATACTCCACCATGACTCCATGAATTGTTGTTTTATTTTAGTGTTGGTGAGAAAGAATGTATAAAAAAAAAGGTGAGGATTATGAGATTTATTTGAATGCCTTAGGCTTGGCATTGTTATGTTTGTTCTCATGAGTGAGATTTTTGCATATATATATTGTTACCTCGTTCTCAGGATTAGATGAGTGTTTTGATTTATGCGCGTACATATATGTTAACTATCTAGGGAGTGTGGTTCAAACTCGGGACGATGTCCTCATGCAAGTTTGGCTTCGAAGCAGTGTTAGGTATACAGGAGGCACATGGGATATATGTGTAGACCAGAAGTGAAGGGCCGAAGTGGTGGAGTTAAGGTACAAAGAATTAAATATAAACTTATATGTATAGTTTGAATTGTATTGATTTGTACATCTTGAAACAAATAATAATCGACCTCAATAAATTATGAAACTTGGGCAGAGATATGTATACATAATTCTAGACAACTTTTGTGTTTTAACTTTTTATTAAAAAGATCGATTAGAACTTGTAATCGGATGATCTTGGTTACAATAGTTTTTATTCGTTTTAACAATGCAGATTTTAGATGTTGTTTTAACCCACGAAACGCGATCATTTTTATTGGTTTCCCATAAACTAAAGTAAAACATTATTCTGAACACTTTTTGTGTTTTGAACTTTTCTGAAAAAAATCATCTTAGGGCAGTTCTTTTCTTTTTCAGCTTCAGATTTTTCGAATGAATTTCGTTTAGATTCTTCTATCAAGTTTTTCTCTCAACTTGTTCAGTTTCTACTAAATTCGTTTGCATTGCATTTTAGGAAATTTGATTCTGTACAACTTTTGTTCTTTGAGTTTTGGTCAATTTGAATTATTTAAGTATGAAACAGTGCACTTTTATACTTCTTCAGCAAGTTATTTATGATTAAATTATACTAACTTTACTTTTTTGCAGAATGGTGGGTCTTACTAACTTTTTATGCAGGGCTAACCCACCATATTTGTATTTTTATTTGGTTTATTTTATACTCAATTTATCTTTAATTGTGTACGGGTAAGAAACTAAATGCCATCGAATCTCGGGAAACTACCCTTTCGTCTCGATGCGGGTGGAACTACTTGTCTTGTCCCGTAACAAGAATTAATGTGCTTTTTGTTTGTGTCTGGTGGACACGTGGGTGTCAATTCTTGTACTCATACCAGTATACTTGTATAATGACCCGTTTTGTCTCTTGGCAACTCGGGTACGTTCTATTTGAGCGTAGCCAAGCTTCCTTTGTAGGATTAGTTGGGGCTACGGTGGTGACGTTGAATAATTATAGTTGTTGGACATGTCTCTTGAATTTCTTTTGTTTTCTTGAGTTTAGGGTTGATATTAGTTTATGTATTAAATTTTTTTTTTTTTGATGACCTTAGTATTATGATAGTTTGGCATTATGGGTTATTTTCCAACTTTACATTATTTAAGTTGTTTTGACTAATTGTTGATATTTTAATGTTGGAGGTATTTGATAGTTATGAAATTATGATGGATGGTTCGGTTGGCGTTTTGTTATTTTTTTTAGAATCCCTTGTTATCTTTTGAACATGGAAATTTACTTAAACCTTATGGGACGAGAACGTTTATATTTTGTTTCACCCCTAGGATTTGGATAATGGAATATTGATTGGGGTTTAGTCCTAATTTAATATTTAATTATCCAGATTTTGGGGCCGAGCTTCCTTTACAGGATTAGTTGGAACTATGGTGGTGACGTGGAATAACTATAGTTGTTGGACATGTCTCTTGGATTTCTTTTGTTTTCTTGAGTTTAGGGTTAATATTAGTTTATGTATTAATTATTTTTTTTATGACCTTAGTATTATGATAGTTTGGCATTGTGGGTTATTTTCTAACTTTACATTATTTAAGTTATTTTGACTAGTTGTTGATACTTTAATATTGGATGTATTTGATAGTTATAAAATTATGGTGGATGGTTTAGTTGGCGTTTTGTTAGTTTTTTTTTTTAAATCCCTTGTTATCTTTTGACTATGGAAATTTACTTAAACCTTATGAGATGAGAACATTTAGATTTTGTTTCACCCGTAGGATTTGGATGATGGAATATTGATTGAGGTTTAGTTCTAATTTAATATTCAATTGTCCAAATTTTGGGGCGTGACATATCCAACCCTTCTATTGCCCTACCAGCAATTCACTTCGGCCCTAGAGTCACCATTGCTGCCACTGCCGACGAAATGGGTCGCACAAAAATTGTTCCTGATGACCTTTTCGCCGACATCCCTAGCACGGTGTTAGTCCATTATTCTTCCTCCTCTCAAACCCAACCAAAGCCTAAAGCCAAGAGGGTAAAAAGGTCTAAGGCTAAAGCCACAGCCACAGAAGTTGAGTCAAAAGATACAATACCAATTTCTAAGTTGGCTGAGATAGAGAAGACTGATTCTATAGCCGAGAAGAGACCTGCCGAGGCTGAGGTATCTGACAGACAGCCATCAAAGAAGCCGAGGTCCAAGGGCACTGCTAAACCAGGATCTTTCTACGCCGATGACCCCTGGACCCTGACAGTCGTGGTCGGAGACCGACTTTTGTTAGTCGGGGATAGTGCGCTAGAATCTATGGAAGTTAGTGCCATCATCTCTATCGCCGTTCTCTTGCCAGCCGACATCAACTGAATGGCCAAGCTCACTGAGTATGAGAACTACGCTTTGATGATGTATCACTGCGTTTTGGTAAGTTTGCATACTTTGTTCCTTCGTTAAGTTTCAATTCTGAGTTTTGTACTTAACAAACTTTCTGCTCTCTATCTCTTCTTGCAGGCCATTTAGCAGGGTCACTCCTTTGTAGTTAAAGCCAAGGCGTTCAAGAAGAAGTTGACCGATAAGACAAAAAAGCGGCCAGACTCCTTTCCTTGCTAAACCAGGTTGAGGCTTACATTCGAGGTCTGCTGGATTAGTCTAAGACTGCCCAGGCTACCCTAAAGAAAGCCAAGGACCGAGCTGAAGCAGATGAAAATGTCATCAAGGTCGCCAAGGCTGAGGAAAAAGAGGCTAAAGAGAAAGAGGCCTAGGCCCAAAATGAACTTCAAGCAGCACTCGCCACGAAAGCGGCTGAAATCAAAACCGCTGATGAAAAGGCCTACACTAAAGGGGATGCCAACAAGAAGCAAGTCAATCAGGCATGCAACAAGGGTTACACCCTTGACTGGATGGCTACTTTGAAGGAGTTGGCCATCCCCGACGACTCGCCCATTCGAGACACCAGCCAACTTATTATGTCATTCCCACCCACTCCAAGCCAATCTGAGGTTGAGGCTAAGGTGGAAGAAGAAGCCAAGATCGAAGTCAATGGTAAAGAATTTGCTGGGGCAAAGTCCCCAACTCTGAATGAGGAAGTCCTGGACTTGACTCAGGATGAAGAGGAGGATAAGGTCCCCAAAGATATCTCTGCTAAAAAAACCGAGATTGCCTCTGCCGAGAAGAGTCTGGACCAGACCCTTATTGAAATTGATGCCGAGATAGCGGCTGAGAAGGAGGGAGCTCTGCCAACTAAGGCTGACACAACGCCAACAGTTGAGGTTGAGCAATCCGAAGTTAACGCCAATGCTTCTAGTACTTAGGATTTTTTCCTTTTATTTTGAACTTTTCTCTTTTGCTAGGCCGATGTGCCTTTTGCCTTGTATCTGAACAAGTTTCTTTTTGTCGAAATGCAAATTCTCTTTTTGACTAAGTATTTGAATGCTTCTTTGTGTGTATGCTTACTTCATTACTTCTGTATCTTGCATGTTTCCACACTTCGAATATTTTTGCAATTTTTCCAAGTACACCTTAACTGTGTAATCACTTCGGGTTGGAACACATCCGACATGTATCATCTCGGATCTACTTTATGTCGGGTGCACCCTTAGTTGGTCACCTCAGACCAATTTACCTCGGAGGTCACCTTTTACTGTGATCTCGGCCAACAGGCTCTTTAAAGAATTCTTTGAATGACATCTCAACAAGTATTTGCTTCCTTACTTTTATCTAGACATCACCCTTCTAAGTCTAGCACCTTGGCTGGATATCTAGGCTAAATACACCTCGAGTACATAGAAGTGCTAATATCTCGGATTGTGATCTCAGATAACTTCAACTTAAAATTTCAGAAAATTGTACAAGTGTTATGTTTTTATTCCATGCCCACTTCCTGTCCCCCTAATGTGAACCTAACCATCATTTATGTTCACATTAAGCATGCAACTTCAATTATCGCCGAGGTCTGATTTAAACAAAGATAAGCCGAGGTCTTATACCTCGATGTTTCTGTTAATCCAACTAGATCAAACTTAGTTCAACTCTACCACATGGAAAGTGTTAATTTAACTCTACCATATGGCAGGTTTAAGTTATTCATCATGTTTTAATCAAAAATATCGTCAACTTAGTTCAACTCTATCATATGGTAAGTGTGTGAGTGATTTTCCGACCACACTGCCAACTCAGTATTCAGCTGGAGAGTACTGGCAGAATAGATGACACTGGCTGACCTGAAACAGAAAGAGAAGATTCCGGCGGTGGTTCGTCCACCCGGGGGCACTCCGACGATCAAGTCAGTATATCTCTCAAAGATAATCAACTGTTAAACTCACTGTTCTGAATATAAATTGTGTACCTTAGACTCATCGGGGGTGCCTTTCTTTTATAGTTAACTCAATCCTTGTCCCAACAGATGCCTAGCTTCAATAGACTTTTGCTCAACGCTTATCTAGTACTCTTTAATAGATAGAGATAAACTCTCTAAGAGCTTTATCCTTATCCAGGCTGAGTCCCCTCATCATTCTAGGACTCTTATGCCCTATCCGCTTATCTCAGATTCCGATATCTTCGGAGATAACCTCGGCCTTGCCGAGATAGCCTCGGCGTCATGACCAGGACACGTGGCACCTCGGCTGACACGTCAGCGTCACCTTGGCTACGTGTTGGTACTCAGAAAATATATCCCCACAACTGCCCCCTAGGTTCTATTACCTCGGCATTCTGAGGTGATGGAACCTATATCAGTACTTCCTACCAGTACGTCGGTTTAAAGTATCTTAGCTGAGATCATCATTATAGGCCGACATGTCTTCTTAAAGATCAAGAATTCCAAGAGCTTCTTCACGCGTATGAGTTGTTATACATAATAACTCAACCGTTTAAGCCACGTGCCTTCCCTTTACTGGATCGTACTTGTTACGCGCTTGTAAGTCGAATTCTGCTTGCGTGCGCCGTCTGACAGATCCGTCGTTTTAGGTTCATTAATTCTGTTTTGCCGCCGTTTCAAGTTTTAACAAAACTTTTTCTATCTTTCCTTATTTTTTCACTTTTTCTCCATCGTTTCTGAGGCTTTCTCTCTCTCTAGCTATTTCTTCCGAATCCTCCATTGTTCAAGCTTCTAAAGCTCTGCAACTTGCTCCGTCCACCTCCTCCGGCGAGGTTCTTGCTAATCTTTTCTGCAGCTGCCGTTCGTCTGACTTCGGTGAACTCAACACCGGCTTCTTTTCTTCGGTGAGTTTACTGTTTCTCCTAATTTCAGTTTTTGATGCTCTTCATTACTCGTTGCCATTACTGCTTTGTTCAAACATTTTGATTTGCGAATCATATATCTGAATGTGATTATTTCACGACTTTGCTCTTGCTCATGTCTTGAATATACGTATTGCTCACAATTTTTCTACACTTTTGCTACTGTTCTTGGCCTGTTACGCCTGTCTTGTGTTTCTTGATGTTCCTTCACTGTTCTTGACTCTGAATCGCATTACCTGTTTTTGTTTTCTAGATTCATGCCTTCAATCTTCATCTCCATAGTTTTAGGTTCCGGACTTGTTTGTAGAACCTATTTTAGAAAAAATTGAAACGATTCCCCACAGATTCTGTGTATTCTTAAGCTTTAGCCGAGGTCCCTAAAACCCTCCAAAAACTCCTTCCTTCTGAAATCCAACTCCTCTAAGTGAAGCTGACGTTATGGGTATGTGGAAGCATAGGGTAGATACCCCGACCAAGTTAAATCACTTTAGGCGTGAGTTTGACATCCCGACCGACGTCCATCTGAGGTTGGCTGGGGAGGATGACTCAATCATGCCTGCAACTGATTCTATGCCCTTCCCTGTGGTAGCCTTCATTGAGTGCGGACTTTGGCTCCCACTCAACACCCTTTTTCGCGAGATATTTCACTACTATAAGTTGAACCCGATGCAACTCGCCATCAATTCCTATCGAGTTATTAATGGTATCATAGCCTTTAGCCAAACAAGAAAACGCTAGGATTACCTTAGCTGATATCCAATACTGCTACACCATGTGTGGCCTCAAAAAAGATACGGGCTATGTTTACTACCTTAAGCCGAGGTCCACAGAGTACAAAATTGTCGCCAACCTCCCTGACTCCAACAAGAGAGCTGGGGATGACTATTTCATTACCTCGGGGAACTGGGAGTTCGCTCCAAACGAGGACCTCCATCTCTACCCTTTTCTTCGATCAGTTTTTGTAGAAGGCAATGGTAAGAGCCATGTGTTCATACTAACTTATTTTTAAAGTCTTCAATACTTTATTTGTTTCTAACGTTTGTTTTTCTTGCAGCTCTCCCTCAGCCACCAAAGGGCTTCTGTCAGTCTTTTTTTCCCAGCAAAGACTTGAGGAAACTCTTGGATCTGCTAGTCCACAAACGGAAGGCCCCTCTTCTACTTAATTTCATTCCTACGTACAAGTCAGCTCTTCCCGACGTCCCCAAGAAGAAGAAGAAGAAGAAGAAGAGTCTGTCTCCTCCTTCCGCCACAACTCCTCAAGCTGCCTCCACATCTCGGCCAGATCAAGGATCGACTTCCGATCCTGCAGAGCAGCCGTCAACCTCGGCTTCGTATCTGATCCCGATATCCCAGTGCTAGCACCGACGACGAACCTTTTTCCCTGCCGAGATAGGCTGTCAAAAAGCAATCGCCAAGGATCTTTTGGCCAACATTTCAGATTCAGTTAATGCTCAACCAGCACCATCCCAGCCAAAACCGAAGACGAAAAGGATCAAGAAGGCTTAGCCAAAGGCAACGGTGACTCAGGTTGATACTGAGGACACTTTGCTGATTTCGAAATTGGCTGAGAGTGAGAAGACCACATATGTTGTCGAGAAGAGGCCTGCCGAGGCCCAACCATCCGAGTCCATCCGATCAAAGAGGCTGAGGTTATCTGCTGCAACCACCTCGGGGTCTCGAAAGCACGATTCCCCCTAGGCCCCCCAAATCACTCTGGAAGATAAGCCAGTTATGGCCAACGATAGTGCTGATGACATTAATGTTGGCGTTGCCCTTAGTATCACTCTGCTTCCTCCAAGCGATCTCGACCGAACCGGCGAGTTGAGTGAATATGAGAACTATGCTCTGATGCTTCAGCGCTCTGTTCAAGTAAGTGTCTTTATTTGGTCGTTTTTCTTTCTTTCTTTCTTTTTATACTTTAGAAGATTTTGTAATAACTGTTGCTTTGATTTATTTTTTCTCAGGCCATCCAGCATGTCCATTCTTTCTCAGTACAATCTTTCGAGAACCGAGAGAAGCTGGCCGAGAAGAAGAGGGAGGTCTCCAGTCTTTAGAAAACTAATAAAAACTTGCAATCATAGATAAAGATCTTAGAGGATCAAGCCGAGGATGCTATCAAGGCTCAAAATGACGCCGAAGAAAAAGGGGAATCCGCTGAGGCCATTAGGAAAGTTCTTGAGGCCCAAAAAAGAGAGGCTAAGGAAAAGATGTCCCAGGCCCAGAAAGAACTTCAGGATGCTCTGGCAACAAAAGAGGCCGAAGTCAAGGCCGCCGACGAGAAAGCATATGCTGAGGGGGTGGCCGATGTCACGGCGGACTATGAAAAGCAAGTAAAGCAGGCATGCAACAAGGGTTTCACCCTTGGTTGGATGTCTCTTCTAAAAAGCTTGATGTCCCCAAGGACTCGCCCCTCAGGAACGCCGACGTCATTCCTCTTTCATTCCCTTCAACTCCAAGTCAATCAACGATGAATCTGAGTCTGAGGAGGAGACCTTGGTGAGGAAATCAAAGGAGGCTGCTGGACCAAGTCCCCTTCTCTAAATGAGCAAGTCCTGGACTTGACTCAAGATGCGGAGGGTGAGGAAGTTCCCAAAGATGCTATAGTTGAGAAGGCATCAGCCGACGTGACCCTTGCCGACAAGAGCCTTGATGAAACCCTTCAAGAAATTGATGCCGAACTTGCGGCGGAAAAGGCTGCTAAGGTGTCTTCCCAGCAGTCGTCCGAACTTCAGACCCAACCATCTGTTGTTGCTGAAGAGTCTTTACTTTGATGTGTTTTTCCTTTGTATTTTGTACTTTTGTTCTTCTCTTTTGTGGAACAATTAGAAAGTTTTGGCCGACGTGCCTTCTTTTGAATGTTAATACAACTTTTTTTCTCTGAATGCTTGTATCTTTGTCTTCTCTTTACTACTTTTGCATGATTCATACTTAGAATATTTTGCATATCTTTAATATACACTTCAATCTTGTGCAACCTTCTCGGAGTGACACATCTCGGTCATACAAACTGATGATCACCTCGGCAAGCACCCAAGTACCTTTCTTAGCATAACCTTGGTTTCAGCTTGTAAATTTGTTCATAAAATTTCAACAAGTGTTTAACCTTAGTCTAACTTTAACTTGTAAACTTTTCTCAAGTTTCAACAAGTGTTAAACACGATCTCGGCTTAACTTCAACTTGTAAACTCTTCTCAAGTTTCAACAAGTGTTAAACATGATCTCGGTTTAACTTCAACTTGTAAACTTTTCTCAAGTTTCAACAAGTGTTAAACATCATCTCAGTTTAACTTCAACTTGTAAACTTTTCTCAAGTTTCAACAAGTGTTAAACATCATCTCGGTTTAACTTCAACTTGTAAACTTTTCTCAAGTTTCAACAAGTGTTAAACCAATTTTGCTTCTTTTTGCCCCCTGATGTGAACCTAAGTTCCACCTGGGTTCTCATTATACATGTATTCCAGAAACAACGTTATATATCTTTATCAGTCACAAGTGTATAAACATATATAAACAAGCTAAAACTTTATTTATTTACTTCGGCAAAATGACAAAAAATTCTAATGATAGAAAAATTTCAAATTGCAAGTGTTCCAAGGCCTTGGCAACTCTTTGCCCTCATTATTTTCAAGCCGATATGCCCCATTGCCCAGTACCGAGATGATTCTGTAGGGTCCTTCCCAATTTGGGCCAAGCTTCCCCTCTCTGGGATCCTTCTTGTTGCCGACGACTTTCCTCAGGACGAGGTCACCGATTTGAAACTCCCTTGGGTTGACCTTTTTATTATAAGCTCTGGCAAGTTGCTGCTGGTATGCTGCCAGCTGAATTGCAGCTCTCTCCCTTCTTTCCTCTAGTAGGTCCAGATCTCGGGCTAAGAGTACATCATTAGTCCCGTTCTCTACTCCCTGGGTTCTGATCCTAGGGATGCCGACCTCCAGCGGAATGACAGCTTCTGTGCCATAAGCCATGGCAAAGGGGGATTCCCCCGTTGATCTTCTCGGCGTAGTCCGATATGCCCAGAGCACACTTGGTAGTTCATCCACCCACTTTCCCTTTGCTGCCTGCAGCCTCTTCTTTATCCCATCCAAGATAACTTTGTTGGATGCTTCTGCTTGTCCATTGCTTTGGGGAAAGCTTGAGGTTGAAAAATAGTTCTTGATTTTGAACTTTGCATAGAAGTTCTTATTAGCTTGCTGCCAAATTGTGTTCCATTGTCTGCAACTATTGCTCTTGGAATCCCAAACCGTTGCGGGTGATGATGTTTTTCCATATGAAGTCTTTACATCAATATCTCGAATTTTGGCAAGGGGCTCAGCTTCTATCCACTTGGTGAAGTAGTATGTTGCCACCAGCAGGTATTTTCTTTGTCTAGTTGCTTGGGGCAATTGCCCAACGAGATCCATGCCGCATTGGGCAAACGGCCAAGGACTGGATACTGGGTTCAGGTCTGTTGTTGGTTGGTGTATTAGAGGTGCAAACCTTTGACATTTTTCACACTTCTTGACATAGGCCTCTGAATCTTTCTGTATGTAGGGCCACCAATACCCCTGGGTAATGGCCCTATGAGCTAGTGATCTGCCCCCAGCGGGGCTTCCGCAAATTCCTTCATGTATTCATATAGAAAATTTTCAACTTATGAAGGGGGACGCACCTCAAAAGGGGTCCAGTGAAGGAATCTTCTGTAGAGATGTCCTCTGCTGTTAGATGAATCGTGCCGACTTCAATCTGATCTTGTGTGCCTCTTTGTGTCATCTGGCAGCTTTCTTCTTTCAGGGAATGCAACAATTGCATCCATCCAGCTTGGTCCCATGTCTACTACACACATTGCTTCAGTTTGTGGTCAGTGGTTCGAGCTCGGGCCCGACAAATAGTCAATCATTATTGTCCTTGCTTTTTCCAGGTTGTACTGCACTAGCTAGGTTGGCCAATGCATCGGCGTGACTGTTTATTATCTTGGCTGACCCTAAGTAGTCGGCAAGTTCTGAAACAAGGCTGCCAACCTGATGATCCTTTGATAGGCGAATCTTTTCATCTCGGGCTGCAAACTCGCCTATTGTCTGGTTGACGATAAGTTGTGAGTCACAAAAGACTATACCTCATCTGCTTGTACTTGCTGCTGCCAGTTTCAGTCCTGCAATGAGTGCTTCGTACTGCTTCATTGTTTGAGGCCTTGAACCCCAAACGAATCGATGTTCTAGACCTGCCCATCTGGAGATATCAATACTACTCCTGCCCCCGTTTCTGTCGGTTTGAACTCCCATCAACGAAAAAGTCGAAAGAAGTCGCCGATGTAAATGCTGCAGGGTCTGAGTTTTTCTTCCTTTCTTTGTTTGTTGCCCTCGGCTGGGCTCCTCCTTGTTTGTTTGGACATCGTTCACCCTAGCTCAACGGAGCCCGTTGTTGATGGATTTAGAGTGAACTCGGCCACGAAGTCGGCCAAAAACCTGGCCTTTGATTGTTGTTCTGGGGTATGTACTCCGGTTGTACTGGCCCAGGGCGACTGCCCATCTGGCTATTTTTCCTGTCAGGTCTCCTTGTTGCAGTAAGGGACTTCAAGGGGTGTTCAGTTAGCACCACAATTTTATGGGCTGGAAGTAATGGTTCAGCTTCTGAAGCCATTATTAAAGCCAGTGCAATTTCTCTAAGGGTAGATACCTCGTTTTTGCATCAGCCAGGGTTTTGCTTACATAGTAAACAGCCCTTGTTTCCCTTTTTCTTCTCGGACTACCACTGCGCTTATCGCATGTTTCTGAAACTGCTTAAAATATAAAAACAGCTCGTCTCCAGGTTCTGGATTTGAAAGAACTGGGGCTGTGGTCAGATACTTATTTAGGTCGGCCAAGGCGCTTCGAATTCTTCGGTCCACAGGAAGTCTGTGGCTTTCTTTACTAAGTTGAAGAAAGGTCTGCACTTGTCTGAGCTTCTGTTGATGAACCTTTCAGGCTGCGGCCCTTCCGGTTAGCATTTGTACCTGTTTTTGCCGACGTCGGGCTCTTCAACTCCAGGATGGCCTTGATCTGATCTGGGCTGGCTTCAATGCCCTTTCTGGTCACCAGGTATCCTAAGAACTTACCAGATCCAACTCCAATGCGCACTTTGATGCTTGAGTCGAAGTCGATATGCTTTAAGGATTCAAAGACTGCTTTGAGGTCGGCAGATGACCTTCGGTTCTTGGTCTTCACGACCATGTCGTCGATGTAAACTTCCACCGTTCAGCCAATCAAGTGTCTGAACATCTTGGTTACTAACCTTTGGTAAGTTGCTCCTGCGTTTTTCAACCCAAAAGGCATCACCTTGTAGCAGTACAACCCTTTTGGCGGTGATAAACGCAGTCTTCTCTCATCCGCGGGGTACATGGCTATCTGGTGATACCCCCTGTAGGCATCCAGGAAGCTCATCCTTCCATGCCCTGAAGTGGTATCCATAGCTGGTCAATTGGGTAGAGGGAAGCTATCTTTGGGACATGCTGTTTAGGCTGGTAAAGTCCACACAGACCCTCCATTTACCATTTTCTTCTTCACCACTACTGTGTTAATAGCCATGTTAGGTAATTTACCTCTCAGATGGCCATAGCCTCCAGAAGTTGTCTACTTCTTCCTCCACTGCTTCGAGGTGCAACAATGTCAGTTTCTTGCTCGTTGGATTACAGGTTTGGTCGACCTGTCAACGTTCAGTTTATGGCAAGTGACCTCAGGGTCAATGCCAGGCATTTCGAAGGTGTCCAAAGTAAACACCTCAATATTTGCTCTTAGGAAAGCTTCCAGCTCTTTTTCCTCTCTTTGGCTAAGCCCGAGCTGAGAAGAAAGAAGCGTTTCCATCCCCTTTCTGGACTAGGATTTTCTTCAGTGCTTCTTCACTTCTCTCGGCTGGCTTTGCCGACATCCTCTAGGACCTCCACGTCCTCGTCTTCGATTCGCATTCTCTGGTTCTCGAATGCTTGTAAGTAGATTCATTACTGCCCATGGAGCAATTCTTTGCTGCAGCTGATCTCTTCTGACCTCCTCAATCCCATGCTTTGTTGGGAACCGCAATAGTTGATGTAGTGTTGAGGGAACATCCCACATTGCATGCAACCATGGCCTTCCCAAGATGATATTGTAAGGGGAGGGTGTGTCGATTACGGTGAACTCTGTTGTTATCTTCCTGGTGCCTGCCTACACCTTTAAGCTGGTTGTTCCCAGTGGCCATGTCGGCGTTCCATTGAACCCGATCATTGGGCTATTGGATTGCTCCATATCGTCTGGGTAAAGGCTGAGCTCCTTGTAACATCGGACGTACATGATGTCACAAGAGCTGCCTTGGTCAATCAGGACGCGCTTTACTTGGCATTCCCCAACCTGGAGGGATACCACCAAGGCATCGTTATGTGGATGCTGCACCATCTTAAGGTCGGCTTCAGTAAAGGACACTACTAGTCCTTGGCACTCCTCTGCCTGATGTCTCTTCTCCCCGACTTGGTAGACATGCTGTAAGTGCTTCACCTTCTGGGTCTCCCCCCTAATTTCGTTCTCGTTGACCTTTGAGTGGATTACATTAATTACCCGAGGTCCTCCTGCCTGAGGTTGCTGTGCTGGGGGAGGCGGAGCTGCTAGTGCCTGAGGCAGTTGCCTGTTCTTCCCTTGTTCTGGCCTCATCGACAAGGTCTCTCAGATGGCCTTGTCTCACCAAGTCTTCCAAGTGTGTTTCAGGGCTCTGCAGCCCTGAGTATATGCCCATCTTCATTGTGGTAAGCACAATGCCTGCCAAGGTTTCTTCCCATAAATTCTCCTGGTGCCCTCGCTGGTGTTTTGAAATAGGGTTGATTCCGAATTTTATCCAGGACTTTGTGGATTGGGATTCGGAACACAGTTGTCACTGCCTGTGCAGCCTTCAGTTCTGTCTCTTGCTTGCTGGATCCATTGTTTCCTCGGCCTTGCTTTGGCGAGAGTTTCTTTCTCTTGTTTTGTCTCCTTAGTCCCCGATATATTTTCCTTGGCTCTGGGTATTTTTCAATTCTGGCCATGAGCTCTTCCATGCTTTTTGGCAGTGTCTTTGCCAAAGACTTTCGTAGCGGACAGTAGTCTTTTAGGCCGTTCTTGAAAGATACGACCGCCACCTCTTGATTACATTCGGTATTCGGTTGAGCACCTCATAGTATCTTTTTGCGTAGGCCCTAAGGCCCTCATCCTTACTGATCTTCAGAGCTATCAATGCGTCTACCCTTAATGGCTGTAGCTTGTTTGTCACGAACCTGGCCACAAATATCTCGGCCAGGTCTTCCCAGGTCTTCACACTTCCCTTTGGTAGTTTGTGAAACCAATCTGATACAATCTCCCCGAAGGACGAGGGGAACACTTTGCAGAGCAACAGCTCGTTCCCACTATACAATGCCATTGAGTTCAAGTATAATCCAACGTGGAAGTTGGGGTCTGACTTACCATCGTATATTTGGAACCTCGGCATATTGAATCTCTTCGGTGCTTCAAATTTGTCCAACTCCACTGAGAATGGTGTTCTCGGCTTATTAGGGGAGTTTACCTCGGCATCGGGCTTTTGTTGCTTCCTCTTGAGGTAATCTCTTAAGTCCTCCTTTGTCCGCCCAGGAGCTCGGCTATCTCCTGATTTCAATCTTTTTGGTGCACTATTTTCAGTTTCGTGGTGAGTCCTCTTTGACCTTTCTCCATTAGTTGTGTCGAAGCACAGCGCCTGCCCCTGAACATGCCGATATTCTTTGGGGTCTGCCTCCTTTCTGTGATGCGTCCTCCGTGATTCTTCCTTTCTTGACTCTCCTCGTCTGACTTCCCTGGAAGGTCGGTGAGAATGTCTTTCGCTCCTGGTGTGCTGAGGGGCTATGGGGATTGTTTTCTGCCCTTCCTTCTGGGCATTGGCCGCTGGAATTGGCATGTCTTGCAGCGAGAATGGTGGCTGCATAACGTTGTTTTGCATCATGAAATTGACGACCGATTGCAGGTCCGCCAATTTGTTTGCCATCTCTTTTACCTTTTCGTCCTTCCGCAGGCATCTATCCTTCCATACTTGGAGGTCATCCTCATTGTAGTACCCACTTCGATCTGGCTTCTTTGGTACGTCGCCATCCTGGCCGACGTCTTTGTTGCTGTGATTCTGGTCACGAGTTTCTGTGTTGCGGTTGTCTCCTTCAACGTCAAGGTCGATTGGTCTACCACTCCCAGCAGGAGTGTCATCCCCAATCATTTCCTTCTGTCCGTTGCTGGCCATCTATTTACCTTTCTTTCCCACAGACGGTGCCAAATTGTGTAAGTGATTTTTCGACCACACTGCCAACTCAGTATTCAGCTGGAGAGTACTGGCAGAATAGATGACACCTGGCTGACCTGAAACAGAAAGAGAAGATTCCGGCGGTGGTTCGTCCACCCGGGGGCACTCCGACGATCAAGTCAGTATATCTCTAAAAGATAATCAACAATTAAACTCACTGTTCTGAATATAAATTGCGTACCTTAGACCTGTCAGGGGGTGCCTTTCTTTTATAGTTAACTCAATCCTTGTCCCAACAGATGCCTAGCTTCAATGGACTTTTGCTCAGTGCTTATCTAGGACTCTTAATAGATAGAGATAAACTCTCTAAGAGCTTTATCCTTATCCAGGCTGAGTCCCTCATCATTCTAGGACTCTTATGCCCTATCCGCTTATCTCGGATTCCGATATCTTCGGGAGATAACCTCGGCCTTGCTGAGATAGCCTCGGCGTCATGACCAGGACACGTGGCACCTCGGCTGACACGTCGGCATCACCTTGGCCACGTGTTGGTACTCAGAAAATATATCCCCACAGTAAGTATAATTCAACTCTACCATATAATAAGTCTAAGTGATTCGTCATGTTTCAATCGGAAACATCGCCAACTTAGTTCAACTCTATCATATGGCAAGTATAATTCAACTCTACCATAGGATAAGTCTAAGTTATTTGTCATGTTTCATTCGGAAACATTGTCATAAGACTATTCAGTCTTATTGCACAACTTGCAAATTCGTAAAAACAAAATCAAACTATCACTTTATTAAAACTTTGGCTAATAAAATCATGATATAAATCTCAAAAAACAAAAACTAATGATAGAAAAACTTCAAGTTGCAAGTGTTCCACGGTCTTGGCAATTCCTTGCCATCATTGTCTTCTAGCCAATATGCTCTATTGCCGGCAATCGAGATGATTCAATAAGGTCCTTCTCAGTTTGGGCCAAGCTTGCCCTCCCTAGGATCATTCTTATTGCTGATGAATTTTCTTAGGACGAGGTCCCCAATCTTGAACTCCCTTGGGTTGACCTTCTTGTTGTCAGCCCTAGCAAGTTGTTGCTGGTATGCCCCTAGTCAAATTGCTACCCTCTCCATCTTTCTTCCAAGAGGTTCAGATCTCGAGCTAGGAATGCCTCGTTGGTCCTATTCTCCACTCCCTGGTTCTGATTCTAGGGATATGGACCTCTAATGGGATAACTACTTCAGTGCCATAAGCCATGGCAAATGGAGACTCCCTAGTTGATATTCTCAGTGTAGTCCGATATACCTACAGCACATTGGGCAATTCTTCCTCCCACTTTCCCTTGGCTGTTTCTAGTCTCTTCTTAATCCCATCCAAAATGGTCTTGTTGGATGCTTCTGTCTGACCATTACTCTAGGGAAAACTAGGAGTAGAGTAATAGTTTTTAATTTTGTACTTTGCACAGAAGCTCTTGATTAGCTTACTGTCAAACTAGGTGCCATTATCTACTATAATGGTCCTTGGGATCCTGAACCTGGTAATTATGTTCTTCCAATAAAGTTCTTCACATCAATATCTCGAATCTTCGCAAGAGGTTCAGCCTTAACCCACTTTGTAAAGTAGTCTGTGACTACTAGCAAGAACTTTCTCTGTCTAGTTGCCTGGGGCAGTGGTCCTACCAGGTCCATGCCCCACTGGGCAAACCGCCAAGGACCGGACACTAGGTTCAGATCTGTTGTTGGCTGATGTATCAAAGGTGCAAACCTTTGACACCTCTCACACTTCCTGACATAGGCTTCAGCATCCTTTTGCATGTATGGCCACCAGTATCCCTGGGATATGGCTTTATGGGTAAGTGACCTGCCCCCTGTATGGCTTCCACAAACTCCTTCATGGATTTCATATAAAAAGTCCTCTACCTGTGAGGGGTGTACACACCGAAGTAAAGGTCCAATGAAGGATCTTCTGTATAGATGGCCTTCTGCTGATAGGCTTGACCGATTTCAGCCTAGTTTTGTGTGCCTATTTTCGATCGTCTGGCAGTCTGCCCTCTCTGAGGAACACAACTATGGCGTCCATCTAGCTGGGACCCATTTCCACACACATTGCTTCGTACTCTGTTACCAGAGGCTCCACACTTGGTCTTGTCAAATAATCAACCATGATTGTCTTTGGTTTCCCTGATTTTATTGCACTAGCCAGGTTTGCCAAGGCGTCGGCGTGGCTATTATTATCTCGGCTAACCTGTTGTAGCCTACAATCCTAGAATAATGCTAGTAGCCTGACAACCTCTTTGACATAGGCTATCACCTTTTTATCTCGGGCTACATACTCACCCGTGGCTTGATTTACAATAAGCTGGGAGTCACAAAGGACCACCAGCTCATCGGTTTCCATTGCTGCTGGTAGCCTTAGTCTAGCAATCAGTGCTTCGTACTCTGCTTGGTTGTTTGAGGCCTTGAATCCCAAACGGATTGATTGCTCTATCATTCACCCCTCTGGTGATACCAAAACCACTCCTGCCCCCACTCCTTGACGGTTTGAACTTCCATCAGCAAACAGGCGGAAGGAATCGTCGATATAGATATCGCAGGGTTTTGGTTTCTCTTCCTTCTTTTGCGTTGCTGGTGTGGGGTTCTTTGGCCCCAGTTGAGTTTCCTCTGGTTCCCCTAGGCATCCTAAGCCGCGGCTCACTAGAGCCCGACGTAAGATGACACCAGGGGTGAACTCAGCCACAAAGTCGGACAGAACCTGGACCTTGATTGCTGTTCTAAGCCTGAATTCTAAGTTATATTGGCCCAGCATCACTGCTCATCTGGCTACTTTGCCTGTCAGATCTCCACGATGTAACAGGGGTTTTAAGAGATGCTCAGTCAGCACCACAATCTTATGAGCTTGAAAATAGTGATTCAATTTTTTGGAAGCCATCACTAGGGCTAGTGTTAACTTCTCCAATGGCAAGTACCTGGTTTCTACGCTTGCAAGGGTTTTACTTACATAGTATACCATCTTTTTGTTCTCCCTCCTCTTCTCGGACTATCATTGCATTCACTACGTGGTTCAAAACTACCAAGTATAGGAAACTCTTCTCCAAGTATTGGGTTTTACAGAACTGGAGCTTTTGTTAGGTACTTTTTTAAGTCGGCCAAGGCGACTTTGCACTCCTCTGTCCATAAAAAATTTGTGGCATTTCTTAACAAACTAAAAAATGGTTTACACTTATCAGAACTTCAGCTGATAAACCTGTTCAGGGCTATCGCCTTGTCGGTCAAAATCTGGACCTGTTTGGCTGACGTTGAGCTCTTTAAGTCAAGGATGGCCTTGATTTGATCTAGGCTTACCTCAATGCCCATTCTGGTGACCAAGTATCCTAGGAACTTACCAAACCCGACTCCAAATGCACATTTTGAAGCATTGAGTTGGAGTCAATAGCAAAAACTGCCTTCAAATCAGCCAGATAGTTCCCAGGCTCCTTGGTCTTCACGACCATGTTATCAATGCAGACTTCTATTGTCTTCCCAATCGGATGCTTAAACATCTTGGTCATAACCGCTGGTAGGTTGCTCCTGCATTTTTTAACTCGAAAGTTTGCAGTCGACGCAATTTACTTGCTCATTATTACAATTGTTTGGATTATCATCAAAACTATTTAGATATCCTCAGTGGTTGCTAACCTTTATTCTTATTTACAGATGTCTCGTCCTCGCCCTCCTTCCAAAGCCTTAATTTCATCTAGTCAACCTTTAGTTGTTCCTCCAATTGAAATGGTCAACCGTTACCAAGTTCTTGGTAATATTCCTTAAAATTAGTTACACTTCTGCCCTTGCTTCAGATCTTTTGCTTCATCCTCACGATCACTTACTCTTATCCACCAAATCCAGTAAGAACTTCTCATTCTAACTACATTAAATTTCAATCAACCAATTTATTTTTCAAAGAACCTACTCACAAGGATAAACATGATGTTCTTGATCTAGTTACAAGTTATTTTCCTCCAGGATGGCATTTTGTTCCTCTTATCCTGATAAGTCAATTTCTTTTTACAAAGATATTCTCTTCCATCACAAGTCAATTGTTATTAAACCAATTTATGATCGAGTTCTCATTAGTAAAATTGTTTACCACTCATTTTATATTCATAACATTGTTTCTCTTGATGAATGGGGACTTCTTTTCTTCTTTAGAGATTTACTGGTCATTCAATCCAATATAGTTATTATGACTATATGGATGCATGGTTTAAAGTTTTCTTATATCAAAATGAGTCATACAGTCACTCCTGGTTCCTTCAATTTGATCATCAATTCAAATCAGTTATCTCTACATGGTTCCTTCGATGGTGGTCTCATTATGGTGCCATACTGAGATTTTCCCACCAGTCCTCATGGAACAAGTCAACTATTTTTCCTCTATTTACAACTTCAATCAACACCAGAAACAGCTTCCTTCGTTGCTCATTTTGATATCCAAATACAAAGTTCCTTGGATATTTAAATGGCAATATGCAACTGATAACAACATAGTCATCCGGCAACATTTTGTGAAATGGTGGGATAACTTCAAAATTCCACACATTATTGAACAAGTCCAGCTTGAATTCCTAGTCAATGTTCATGCTCCAACTCTGCCATGGTAAAAGCTCAGCAGAACCCATCTGCTTCAGTTACTCAAGGAAGCCAACTTCCTCCAGTCAATCTTGGAAGTCCTAATGAACCACCATCTAGTTCCTTCAAGCCCAAGTCATCCAAGTCCAAGACAGTCAAGACAGAAAAATCGAAGTCAACTCAGTCAAAGCCCAAGATTAAGCCTGGATCATCCAGTGATAAGCTACTTCAAATGGCCCGTCTTCTGATGGATCAAGCCCAGTCACAATTAAGCAATGAACCCTCTGATGATGAGCCTCTTGAACCGACCAAAAAGTCCAGCTCATCCAGTTCATCCAATTCAACTAAAGAATCATCTAGTTATGATCCTTATAGGGCCCAGTTCCAAGATGCTCAGGACCCATATGCCTGATACAGTCATTGGATTCCATATAGCTATATTTCTCACCTTCAATCAATACTCTCCTTTTGAGAAAAGCTGCTGATAGATATATCTATATTGATTCCCTCAGTCACATGCCTCCATCGAAAGTAATGAATAGTGAAAAAAGTCAAATTTACTGTTCGCTATTCATCAATCAAACAAAGTCACTACAGTCAAAAGCATCCATCAGCTTTAGTCACTCACAAAAAGTTGCAGCTAGCTCCCATGTGCTTCTTTCAATCAGATTCCTTCACAAGGCTCACAGTAATCTCTTTTGGTTATAAAAGAGCCTCTTCAGTCAATTGTAAGGCAGAGTTAGAAAAATTGAGAGTTTAGTACCTCAAACAATAGTTACCTCTGTAATTTAAATATGTATTTTGAAGAAGTATTTGCTTAATTTCAGTAAACAATTGTAAGTCATTATTTTGTGTTGAACTTAAATTTACGTTTGTAATTTTATTTTAAGTTTTTAAGTTTAATTTCTATGTGTTGCTTCATTTCAGGATTAGGTGTGTATATATATATATATATGCCTTGATTTGTTGAGATTTTTGTACCTTTGACTTTGATTTCATCTGTTTAGGAGGATTTTAATTTTGATTTTGATTTTGATTTGCCCCAATTTTACATTGGATGATTTTGATTTTGATTTCATCTGTTTAGGAGGATTTTGATTTTGATTTGCTCAATTTTACATTACGTTGGATTTGCCTAAAAAATCTATATATATTTGGTGGAGAATATATAAAAATGCTTAATCATCTTTCAAAGCAGCTGCCAAATCTTTTTTTCATCATGTTTTTTGTGGACACTGAGTTACACTAATGAAGTTTGCATCCTATGTCTTGTGTGAACTTACTACTTTATGACCTCTTAAGGGGATAGCACTCAAATGTAAGGATGAAAATCATCACCAAATGCAATGATACGTGACATTGAAAAACACATGCTCACACCTCAATGGGACTACAAATCATAACAATAGAGTCAGTGATTGGTAACATTGAAAAACATTTTCTTACACCTCTTAAACGGAGCAACAAATGAAATAATTATATTTTGGATAAGAGAGAAGTTGTTCTTAATTAAACATAATTTAAGATATTTCTAGACTGGTTTAATTCGATTTTAAGGTGAACAAAATCAAATATATCAGATTGTAGAATATTTGGAACTAAAGTTTGGTTGTGT
The DNA here is from genome assembly GCA_030407325.1 of Camellia japonica. Taxonomy (NCBI): domain Eukaryota; kingdom Viridiplantae; phylum Streptophyta; class Magnoliopsida; order Ericales; family Theaceae; genus Camellia; species Camellia japonica. The sequence goes on from JAPPVO010000003.1 coordinate 57,414,971, forward strand.
GATTCTAAATTAGAAAACTTGTCACTATATTCATACTATGAAGCTCAAGCTTGCCTGGAGATTTTAAACATTCTCTGCCACTTGTTTATTTTATGACTTTGAATGTAATCTATATGCTACCTCTTCAAGCACTGTAAATATCTCGAAATGTAGATACTGTGTTGAAAACTGAAAAGTACATAAAATTGATAATCTCTCCAGGCAACTAGAAATATTGAATTAGAAAGCTCAGAATGATAAACAAAATCTTAAAAAACAAGAATTAAGAGAGAATATATTTGGGTGCTTTTGATTCAACAAAATGAAAATGAACTTAGGTTATTTTTTAATTATACAAACTTAAAAATTCAGAATGAGCAATATATGAGTTAGATTATAGAATTAACTATCTATGGCAATCGATGTTGCATTTATAGGTGATAATGTTTTTAGAATTTTGCTGATAGACCAAAAATCAAAATTTCCAAGAATATTAGAATTCCCTTCATATATTTAAAATTGAGTCATTAGGCTACATGATACAGAAGGCATTTGTAAATTATAAAAACTGGCTTATTTTCCATAATGTTCAAATATTTTGATAAATTTGGAAATAATCAAAGATGCAACATAAGAAGTTAGGATGATCTGCAATCACAAAGATCAGCATGATTCTTCTAGTAGGTCTTAATTATCACCCATATAGCAGATTACAATCAATTATAAAGAAAAATGTCATGGACAATTATTAGTATAAAAATTAGTATAAGACAAGGCTTTGATAATCAAACACATAAATTGATGGATTGGCACTTAGATGTGCTGCGGCATACACATCATGGACAATTATTAGGGTCTGAAAGATGCATGTTTATAAGCACATTATACTATGTTTACCTAGTCACACCTAGTTTATAAGCACTTATACAAGTCTACCTCGTCATGTGATTGGTCCAGATATGTGATTGTATTTGATACAAGTCTACATAGTCATACCATGTTTATAAGCACATTATACTCGATGTTCCTCTTTCTGGTCTGCATATTGAGACAATCTCTAACTGATTGAGGTTTGGCTTCATATTTTTGTAGATGTCAACTTCAAGTGTTAGCGGCAGTACCTCCGATCATTTGACATATTTGAATAAAAATTGTCATAAATGTAGGAGAAAAGCAACTATTCGAATTTCTGAGACGGAGCGGAACAAAAACAAGTTATTTTATTGTTGTCATGATTGCGGTGCTTTTCTTGCATGGTGCTTGCCTACAAATGCACAACGTACACATGAAGGACAAGTGTAAATGGAGAATATAGGAACTGTCACCGAACAACTTTGAAGTATAGACGAACACCTTCGATTTCAAACCAAACAACTTCAATTTCAGAGCGCACAGATGCAAAAATTATAGACAGGCATAAATCGAATTTGGTGTTGTATTTATGGAATCTTCTTCTTCTTTGTAATTTGTGTTGTATTAGTTATAAAGATGTAATAAGTTATATGACAGTTAGAAGTTGAAAACGTTGATATGTATGATGATTTATGATATATGACAGTTATTTTTGAAAAGTATGAACATGTAATCTGTTATCTATTTGTCTGTTTGAAGAATAGTTGAACACAGGTTGTTATCTATTTGTTTGATTGAAGAATGATTGAACACAAGTTGTTATCTGTTTGTATGTTTGTCTGTTTGAAGAATGATTGAACACAGGTTGTTATCTGTTTGTCTGTTTGAAGAATGATTGAACAAAAGTTGTTAACAAGCTTGTTAACACTTTATTTTGAACACAGAATTTCCAGTACATATTTTTTGGACATATTTTTGGACACAGATTTTTTCAGCACAGATTTTTTGAACAGATTTTCAGCACAGCTTGTTAAGATAGATTTTTTTATGACAGTTTTTGAACACAAATTTTGAAAGACAGATTTGTGAACAGATATTTTGAACATAGGTTTTTGAAGGCAAATTTTTTTACACAGGTTTTGGCATTTCTGAAGAAGATTTTCAGCTCAGTTTTTGAACACAGATTTTGAAAGACAATTTGTGAACACATATTTTGAACATAGGTTTTTGAAGACAGATTTTTTTACACAGGTTTTTTAAGACAGTTTCTGAAGACAGATTTTCAACTCAGTTTTTGAACACAAATTTTGAAAGAAGATTTGTGAACACATTTTGAACACAGATTTTTTCAACACTGTTTTTTAAGACAAGTTTTTGGACACGAATTTTTTCATCACAGTTTTTGAAGACAGTGAAGGAACAAAATTATGAAACTATGTGTTTTCATATCCTACTAAACACCATTAAGGGAGATGGTACATTGACTTAAATAAACCAAATTATAAAAACAACCAAAAAGTAAATAATCCAAAAAAACATAAAATAAATTATCCAAAACAAAATTAACTCCAAGTTCAGTCACCTAAAATGTATTACAATTACAAGTTTCCTACTAACGAAAACTACCACAGTCATTGCGGTCCATTTGTACATTCAAGTCAACAAATGAAGATGGTACGACTCCATAAATTTGATGCGTAGTACTAATGGATTGTTGAGTTCTCATAATTCCCGGTGTGCCTCCGATACAGTCCGACTGGGTAAGAGATGTGCTGACTCCATAAATCTGAGTTGGGGCATTCATGAAACTTTGTCTTCTCATAATGTCCACACTTGCCGGGGTGAGAGATGTGCCTCCAATAGCATTGACCATGTGTCCCTATTCAATTAAAATGAAATGTTAAAAACAGTTTACTAAACATTATTGAAAAATAACATAAATTGCTCGATGTAAATTCCTATGATGTACACGTACCGGCACACACATACTATTTTCCATGCCAACCATATAAGGATAAAGCTCTCTACGTGCACTACGTTCAGGTTGAGATTGACATTGACCTTCACCTTCACCTCCAAGCACCTTAGTACCCTATATTGATCAAGGTTAATGAATGCCTCAAATGTATGACATGATTACAATAAAATATGAGTTGAATAGAGAGTAATGATACAAAATGGATGGATATGTATGAATACCAATCAATTTACCTTTGATTTGTTATGTTTTCTTTTGCTTGCCTTCAACCGATTGACTATTTGATCTACTTTGGGCGACCTTTCTTTTAGTAATTGGACGACCTTTTCGGTGAGCAACTAAAGGACTAAGCAACTTGGTATGACTGATTGCCTTTCTATTAATGCTGCCAATTGGGAAATGTGATACATTACTAGTAATAGGTGGTATATTACTAGTCGAAGGTGCTATATTACTCCCACCACCTTCATCATCTTTCATCACTCTTGCCTTGATCTCATCCAACCCACGGTTGATAATTTTTATTTTCCCTTTAGAGTTCCCAGCAAATTGTACAATGCCAATCAATTTTCTGTTCATCTTATCATAGACCTTTGCATTGAAATCATCCCCAAAGCCAATGTATGTGGTTTTTATGCATATGTACTCTATCCAAATCTTTTCTCCATCGTGGTAGAATGTATTTATTTGGAACCTCATTTATGCATCTTGCAATGAGCACAACGAGTGAGTGAGCACACATGATGCCCCTAAATTCAAATAACCGACACATTTATTGCACATCAAATTGTGTCAAATTATAATAGACAACAAAGTCCACATGCTTCATCTTCTCAAAAACTACCCCAACTTCCTTCACAAAATATGTACAAATTGAACCCTCTTCTTTCACAAGAAACGGCTGACAATAAACTAGTCTCTTCATCTCTGCTTGAACTTCTTTGAATTTTGCATTGGTGTAGGCATCCTGAAATTGTTTCTCAAAATCATATACAGTTAGGCAATCAGAGACTTTGTGCCGAGACTTGAAGTCAGCTTTCTTCTCTTTCTTTACCTTACTTCTCAAGGCATTGTCATATGGTTCAACAAATTGTTTTAATGTAGTCTTCGGGTTGACATATTCATCAAAAAAGGCATTTATGCTCTCACTTCGTTGTGTCGTTGACATATCAGCCCAAAAAATATCTTTGACATAGACAGGAACCCATCGATGTCACTCATCATATAACACCCTTAACCACTGATTCTCATAAAGATTGAATTTTGCAATCATCTCTTCCCATTTCATCTCAAATTCATTTTTGTGAAAGTGTCATACACTGCATTTTACAAATCCATGTTCATGGATTCATATTGGGAATACCCTTTCAATTTCTCCGGAATTTTCTTCATGATATACCATAAACACTATCGATGTCGAGTATTGGGGAAGACAATTTCTATAGCATTTCGCATAGCCTTGCACTGATCAGTTATTATAGCTTTTGGGGGATGATCTGACATGCAATTTAACCATGATTTGAATAGCCAAACAAATGTATTAGTGTCTTCACTAGATAGCAGCCCACAACCAAGCAAAATCAACTGTCCATGGTGGTTAACTCCTACAAATGGAGCAAATGGCATATCATATTTGTTAGTGAGGTAAGTTGTGTCAAATGAAATAACATCTCCAAATTCTTTATAAGTCGCCGGACTCATTGCATTCACCCAAAACAAGTTTCTTATGCAAAAGTCAATATCAACATCAATCATATAATAGAAACTCGAATTTTTTGCGTGCATTCTAAAAATACTTTTGAAGTGCATCGGAATCTCCTTCTCTAAGCCTCAATTTTCTAACTCTCTCAATGTAATTCCTTGCATCTCACTCATCAAATGTTAATGACTCATAACCCCTAGCTTCAACAACCATTGAGTTATAATTCCTAAACACCCTAATCTCTGCTTGATCATTAATTTCTAATATTCTCTTCACAAGAGTAAGAATTTTCTTATTCCTTGCAAAATGGCGTGAGTTGGTGGGGATCAAGTCATAATTATGCTCAAGGTTAACTGTGGTCAACATAAATATCCCATCCTTTTGTAGGCTCACTCGTACCCTTGCTTTGCAATTAATTTTTGTGGACAGAGATGGCTTTAGAGAGTTTACTTCTGATTTTTTTTATTCTCTTCCCCGATCGAAAACATTCAATCCCAAACTATCTTAATTCCCCATCATCGCTAATAACTTGTGTTTTACAAGCTATAGAAAATCCAACATGTTTAGCATATTTGGCATAAAATGTGTACGCTTCTTGCTTTGAGCTAAAAAACATACCCCTCTTAGGTTTCTTAACTTCTTCACTCTCATTTAATAAAGGATTCTCACCACTATTTGAATCAATCTCCATTTCTGCTCATTCAAAAATTAAACTGAAATCAAATGATTTAATAACAGATTATTATAACAGATTATTGTGTTTTAATAACAGATTAAACTTTGATTGAGATGAGCTGAATAATGGACCGAAATATTACTTCTTTATCATGATGATTAAACTTGTTTGGATTGCTCCTAATTTTTTTTTTTTTGGTTTGGTGATTAAACTTCTTTATCATGAGCTGAATAATGGACCAAAAAATTATACATGAACTGAATGTGTATTGAACTAATATATACAGCAAATCCCACAAGAAACCAAAACTGAAGTATAAACATACATAACCCAAATGTGTGTTGAACTGAATATCTGACCAATGTTTGGATCTGAAGTATAAATTTCTAGTATAAACTTCTAAAGGGGATTTCTGAACTCAAATGTCTAACCAGAAGTATAAACTTCTAATGTTTGAACTCAACAGTTTGGACATAAAGTATAAACTTCTAATTGGTTTCATGAACTCAAATGTTTCATAAACTTATAAACATCTAAAACAGGGGATTTCTGAACTTTTTTTTTTTTTTTGTTCCATATCTATCTTGCTATGTGATAGAGACAGAAACTGACCAGATGGAAGTCCCAATCCGATGAAGATGCTGGACGGTGGAGGAGACGAACGGCAGAGGACAGATCTGCAAATGCCGAAGGAGACAGTAAACGCGGAACGGTGGAGGAGAGGGACGGCGGAGGAGAGGGCTGACACCAGACGATGGAGGTGAGGGAACAGTGGAACAGAAGCTTAGATCAAATGTGCGGGAACTTTTTTTTTCTTTTTCTTTATATACATGAGATCGATCAACATTTGAGCGGATTTTTATTTATTTATTTATTTATTTTACAGTGCGTGAAACACACACACTCAATATGCAAATGGCCTTCAGTTTCACACATTACATGCCACCTGTTTAGAGCTCTTTTTAGAGCTGGTATTTTAGTGCCGGAACTATTTTTTGGTACTACGTGGAGAACTCAATTGTAATAAACTGATTCAAAATAACATAAAACAGACAACATGCATTAGGCTAAATGGAAAGTATAACCTGACAAATAGTAGTCTATAGAAATTATTTACATAGTAAGATACGGAAATCAAATCTTAAAGAATAATTTTCCAATGAATCTAAAGAAAGCATTAGCACCTTTTTATATCGCGAAGAGAGCCCCAATATTAAATTTTCTATAACAAAAAATAAATAATCTATATAACAAAACACCCAATCGTCACTCAAAAATAGTGAATTTTGCGGTCATAATCGGCCCTAAGAGGGGCACAGCCGGGGATTAAGATGCACTCAAAACACAATCAGGCATAAAATGTGGCCAATGGCCATTAATTGGGGGGGGGGGGGGGGGGGGGGAAACTTATATAAGGTAGATGCGAGAAGAAGACGTACGAAAAAAACCAAAGTTTTATGGAATCCAATCAATTAAAAAAAAAAAAAAGAGTGAATTGAGGAATCATACTCCACAATAAGCCAACTAGGTACGCAATATAACTTGTCGTGACTTGTTTTTCAGGTTTGTTATGTAAAAGCAATATGGAGGTCTTTTGTCCCCTCCCACCGACCACATTCCATGTAAGTCTAAATTTTTATTTTTATTTTTGAATTTTATCCAATACTGAACTCTTGATTAATGGTATTTTATGATTTTTTTAGAAAAATTTATCTATAAATCTCATTTTAAAAAATAGTGATTCAATTAGTCTCAAATTTTTCTTATAGATTAATTAGGGAAAATTTGGCTATAAACCTCCTTTACCTTCCTTTCATTATTAAAAGGATTAAAAAAAAATTATACTTTCTAAACCCCCTCATAATTATAAAGTCTTGCATAAAGAACAAAATTTATTATTTAAATATTTTATTAGACTATTATACCCTCAATTAAATTTTCCCACCTTTTCCACCCACTCTCTCCCACCTTCTCTGTCTCTCTCCTCCCTCTTTCCCTTCTGACTTTATTCTCCGCCGACGTGCTCCTCCTCTTTCTCGTTGCCTCGATCGCCGTCGATGGCCGTGACATGATTAAATTACCGTCGGAAACTTCCAGATTCTTCTCCGGCGATGATAGCCACGACGGCTATGATGATTCCCTTCCAGATCTGAAGCTCTGTTTCTCGACAATTTTGGTAACCTCTTCTTCTCCGGCGATGATAGCAACGTCATCGTCATCACTTTCCTAGCCAAGTCCGGTCAGTTATCAGGCGAAATTCCGGCGATCAACAATGCCGAAACCGATCTCTACGATGAACTCATCAAGAACATCAGGAACGAAATCAACTACGGGCTGTAAAATTGTCCTTCGGTGCCGGAATCGAAGGAGATCATCTACAAAGAGAAACAGATCGTCTCTAAATTGAGGCATGTTTGGTGGAGTTGTTTGGTTATACATATTTTTTTAAACACATATTTGAGTTTTGAATATATGTATATATATATATATATATATTGTGTGTATAAGTATTGTTGAAGACATGTATTCTTTTCATTGAGATTTGTGATTGTTGATCGAGTTTTAGAAGTTTTTCTTCTCAATTAGATATGTTGATTTGTTGATTAATTTGTTTTGTTTTTGTTTTTGTTTGTTTGTTTGTTTTTTTTTTATTTTTTATTTTTTTTTGTTGTTTTTTATTTAATTTCATTTGACAGAACCAGAGTAAAATTTTACTCTGGTTCTATTGCTCTATTTTTTGTTTCAGATAATAAGAGTAAAATTTTACTCTTGTTCTATTGCTCTATTTTTTGTTTGAGAGAATTAGAGTAAAATTTTACTCTGGTGTTAGAATGACAGTAAAATTTTACTGTCAAGAGGTGGTCATTGCCAAACACTTCAGCCGCCACAAACACTGCCTTCGCTTTTTTACTTTTGTGCAAAGTAACATTTTACTTTTAGCTTCAGAGTCTCACAGTTTTCTCGTTTTTCAGAGTAAAATTTTACTTTTATACAGAGTAAAATTTTACTTTTAGTTCAGAGTCTCACAGTTTGCTCGTTTTTCAGAGTAAAATTTTACTCTTATTTAGAGTAAAATTTTACTTTTAGTTTCAAAGTGTAAAATTTTACTCTTATTCAGAGTAAAATTTTACTTTTATATAGAGTAAAATTTTACTCTAAAATACACAGTGAATATGGCTTAATAGGAGAGCTGATAGTATGAGGGTAATATAGTAAAAAAACAAATTTTAAAATATTAGAGGGTTTTGAAAGTACTTATATAATTCTTATTCTTTTGAAAGACAAATTAGATAGTGAGGGGGGCTATCACCAAATCCCCCATTAATTAGTCCCATTAATTTTAAAAAGGTAGATTTAATATATTATTTAAAAATTAGATTTATAGTTATACCCTTATTTTTTTTATTTTATTTTATTATTATTATTCCTATTATTATTATTATTTTTTTTTTTTGTGTGCTAGAAAGGTAAGATATACGATCTATAAGAATCAAATTTGTGATGAACTTTTAAATTAAAATCTTTTTTTATTTAGAATGACTTGAAATGTAAGATTTTCAATCATTTCAAAAATAGTACAAAAATGACTTGAAATATGAGATTCTTCATTCCAAAAATATGTGAAATTCTTTAAATATTTCAAATGGAGTACAAAAATTCCTTAGTAAGCTTTGAGCAAATGTATAATTTTAATCTGTAACACTCTAATGTAACAGTCAAATATAATACTTCAATGAAATATTCCAAAAAAACTCATTAGTATACTTTTTTCAAAGGTAACACTTCAAAAAAAATTCCTTAATGTAACACTTTAATATAATACATAAAAAAATTCTTCAGTATATTTTTTTCTAAATATACTACTCCAATGTAACACTCCAAAAAAAAGAACATGAGATTTTTCAAGCCATTCTAAAATGAGTACAAAAATTCCATAGTAATGTAAATGTATAATTTCAAACTGTGAGTGTTATGTTTAGAAAAAGTATCATAAGTAGTTTTTTAGTATTTTTATGTGTGTTACATTAGAGTGTTATGTTTTAAAAAAAGTACACTAACAAGTTTTTGTGTGTTACATTGAAGTATTACGTTTAGAAAAAGATTGGAGTGTTATATTGTTACGTTTGAAAAAAGTACACTAAAGAGTTTTTTAATGTGTTACACTGAAATGTTACGTTATTTGAGTGTTACATGCTTACTCGTAATGTGGGATTTATTTCAAAAGGAGGAAATATCCAAAACTTTTATACTACGGATTGCCCAAATGTGTAATTTCATATTTGGAGAAACTCACTTTTATCCCTAAACAATTAAACCCAAGCATGCAAGTAACTACTGTTTTGTATAATTTCTACTTTAATGGGACTTTTGGGTTCATAAGAAAAAAGAAAGCACTAAACAACTCACAATATCACATTTTGAGATTTATAAGTTCTTCACACTTTTTTTTTTTTTAAATACAAATTATTATTTTTTTTAAAGATTATGTAAATGGAAAAATGTTTGGGACCCCCACAAAGGAGGACCTCCATGACCCTCACTGATGTATTGACCATTGATGTGTTTGATTTTTTTTTTCTATCTCTGATAGTGACATGAATGATCCAAATTATTTTGAAAGTTGTAAATATTGTGTTTTGTGTGGTCTCTATCATTACCGTTATGTAATGATATCTTAAAAATGTCACTAACTTGTTTGCTATCCTTTGCATTAATGAGTATTTTTAAATTAATAAATGGGTCATGCTACGTGTCATGAAAACTTTCATGAAAACTGTCATGAAAACTCATCTGCACCGTTGGATTATGAGATCATATCTGATCTAACGGTGCAGGCAGTTTTTCTTACCATTTTCCTTACAAATTTTCCTTCCACCTAGCATTTCTCTTAATAAATACAATAAAATTACTTTTTTTTTTTGTTTATAGATAGGATGAAAATTACCATTCGACATAACAAAATCTAACATTAAATAGTGACAAGTTTGTTACAAATCCAAACAGGGTTAAGATTGCATTTAATGACATAAACAGTCTCCACTAGTAGGGCTTATCCAATGGTATGTGGATAAATAATTAGATATTATCCAACTCGTCCCACCCCGCCCAGCCCAGTTCGTCCAATGGAAGATGATTTAGGATTTTGGATAAAGGTTTGAAACCTAATCCCACCCATGAACTTAGTTTGTACAATCCCGCATTAGTAAATCTAGAAAAATATACTGTTAAATTCAATACTGTTCCATTAAAATTAAAAAAAAAAAAAATCATTTGGCAACCCATATTATCTTTGTAAATTGTATTTTTAAAAAAATACACAAAATATAATTTGTTAAAATTGAATTTGATAGTAACCGGTGATATCTTCTTAACTCTCAACTTTTTACATATAACATTATCATTGTCATAATTTGTTAATTTTGTGAATTTATACTTTAATTTTATTGTTTTAATAGTATTAATTAATTTGATCATATGAATTATTAAAAAAGAAAAAGAAATGTGTAGAATTTAATAATATATGTCTAATAAAAAATATGTAACCCGGTTCAATTTGATTTTGGCTCATAAGATTTGACCTAACGGGTGGAATATGATTTTTTTTTTTTAAATAATAAAGCCTGGCCTGTACCAACCCATCGACTGGTCAAAATTTGAAAAACCCATTAATATATGGGACGTTGATACAATAGTTGCGGGCGTCCCATTGATGACTCGTATCCACTATTATAAAAAGTTATGAAAGTAGTGTGTTTGATTGGGGGGATAAGGGGAGACTATTTACTGTGCGGATTATAATTCAGGAGAAGCATCCAATCCAGCGTTTGTTTTTTTTTTAGTCCGGCCGGACTCCCTATCCCCTATATGGGGGATTATACTATCCTAGGGGGAGTGTGAGACAATTTTGGAGGGATTATTTACTGTTGGGATTATGTGGTGAAATGACTATTTTGACCATCTACTATTTAATTATGTATTATATTTACTAAAATTCAATAAAATTTAAATGTTTCAATTTAAAAATAAAATAATTTTATTTAACTTTTTATTGATGTTTTATTTATTTTTTTAAATAATTTTTTATATATATTTTATTGATGTTTTATTTTAAAATTTTGTTTATATTTTATTTAATTTAAAATTTAATTTCATTATTTAAATTTTAATAGATGTTTTATTTAATTTCATTGTTTAATTATTATTATTTTTAAAAACAAATTTATTTAAAATTTTAATTAAAAAAATAACATATATTTTTATCGATATTTTTATTTATTTTTTTTTAAAAAATAATTTATTAATTGTGTAAAAAATAAATAAAATAAATTTTTATTTAATCTAGTTAAAAATAATTAAAATATTAAAGATATATTTATTATAGCTATTACTTAGTAAACAATTGAAAAATGGTAAATAGTTTTTTGCCGAGTCCGTCCAACCTAACATTGGATTCACTAAAAATAGTCATTTTCAGACATCTAATCCCATAAGAAAACAAACATAGGATACATATCCAATCCAATCAAATAGTCTGGGGGATTCATAATCCCAGAATTCAAGTCCGATAGATTATAATTTCCCTTGTCCAGTCCGTCCAATTAAATGTATGTTCATAATGGGAAAATAGAAACATCTCTAAGTACAACTCTTATGTTGAAAGAGAAATAACTAATTTTTGTATCTAACTAACTGAGTTAGCTCAGTTGGTCACGCATGTGAAGATATGACAAATACAATGATTGGTAGTTTTTTACGAGCTAAGTCGAGCTATGCCTATATGGTGTGTCAATTTTTTTTTTTTGAGAAATTACATTTCAGTCCATCTTTCAAAAATAATTATAAAATTATGAAAAAAGATTATGATTTTAATTATTAGTATTTATAAAATTTATCATTTATTTGTAATTATTTTTTTTAAAACTCACAGGTTTGATATCCCCCCTTTTTTCCCCCATTATGAGGGCTCTTAACTATGATTACCTAGATGAAAGGAAATAATCTCGTATCGATTAAAAAGAATTTTGCCTTTGGCAAAAAATTGACTCTCTGGCCTTCTGAGTAAGAGTGTACAAAAATATTTAAATAAATTTGTGTGAGTGATTTTCTTATCACACTGCCCTTCTTAGTAATTCAGCTATAGAACACAAGTAGAATAGATGGCACCCTGCTGTCCTGCACAGAAAGAAAAGGCTCCGGCGGTAGTTCTTCCACCCGGGGGCACTCCGACGATCAAGTCAGTATATCTCTCAAAGATAATCGATTATTCAACTCACAAGCTTGAGTATAAAAACATACCTTAGACCCATGGGGGTGCCTCTCTTTTATAGCCAATACAATCCTAGTCCTAGTAGGAGCCCAACTCCAATGGACTCAGGATTACTGCTAATCTGGAACTTCCAGTGGGATTAGAATAAACCCTCTAAGAGTTTCATCTTTACCCAAACTGAAGTCTTCTCTCAATCTAGGACTCTTGTCCTTTATCCGCTCATCTCGGATTCCGATATCTTCGGAGATAACCTCGGAACTCGGCAACTCCGAGATCACCTCGGCGTAATTACCACGACACGTGGCACCTCGGCTGACACGTCAACGTCACCTTGCCACGTGTTGGTACTTAGAAAATATATCCCCACAACTGCCCCCTAAGTTCTATTACCTCGGCATTCTGAGGTGATGGAACCTATATTGTTCTTCTTTCCAGTACGTTGGCGTCATAACTCTTGAGCCGATGTCATTCTCTTGAAGCCGACATGTCTTCTTTCAAGAACAAGAATTCAAATGAATTCCTCTACGCGCATGAGCTGTCATGCATCACTTCTCAACCGTTTCTCTTACGTGCTTTATTTCCATTGGCCCGTGCCTGTGACGCGCTTGTAAGCCGTCTTTCATCCGTCTGCGCCGTCTGACGCACGCGTTGCTCAAGGCGCAATAAATGCCTTATTTTGCCGCTGTTTCACATTTTTGACAAAAACTCTTCCTCTCTCCTCTGTCTCTTTACCTTTTCATTTGTTTACTTGCTTTTTCTCTCTCTAAAGTTCTTTCTTCTTCGAATCTGCCATTGTTCCAAGCTCCAAACACTGCAACTGTTTTCACTCTGCCGTTCCTGCGAAGCTTTCGCTACTGTTTCAACCGTCATCTGTCCTCGGCGAATTTCGTTCCGGCCTCACCTTGTCTGGTAAGCAACTGGCCCTTCTTTTCCCAGTCCTGATCGTTTCTGGAATTTCCTGTTTTTACTGTTCTGTCCAAGCATTTAATTTGGGAATCATTCACCTGAATGCATTTTATTTCATGATTTTACACATGTCACGAACACTTGCACTGTTTCACCATTGTTCTTGGCCTTCAACTCTTTGTATTCTTTAGGCTCAAGACAGCCCCCCCTCGTTCTTGACTCTGAACACTTGTTCTTGTTTCTTGTTTTCTGTGTTTTTTCCCAGATTCGAGCCTCCAATCCTTGTTTTCATAGATTTAGGGTTGGGATTTGTTTATAGAACCTTCAATTCTTAGGAAGAACTGAAACAATCTTTACCAGTATATACCTAGGTTTAAGCCGAGGTCCCAGTAACCCTTTAAGAGCACTCTGTTTCTGTAGTCAAGTACCTTTACACCAAAATCATGGGTATATGGAGACATAGGGTAAACACCCCAACCAAACTCGAATTCTTTAGGCAAGAGTTCTCCATCCCAGATGATGTCCACTTGAAACTAGCTGGGGAGGACGACTCTATTAAGCCCACGGATGATACAATGCCTTTTCCCGTTGTTGCCTTCGTTGAATGTGGACTTCGGCTTCCACTAAATCCCCTTTTTCGCGAAGTCCTTCACTACTACACCTTGAACCCTATGCAACTCACCATCAACTCCTATAGAGTGCTTAATGGTATCATAGCCTTAGCTCGGCAGGAGAATGTTAGGATCACTCTCGCCGACATCCAATACTGTTATACTATGTGCACCCTTAACCTGAAAGAGAAAGGTTACGTGTATTACCTTAAGCCGAGGTCCACTGAATTCAAAATTGTAGCCGACCTCCCAGATTCCAACAAAGGGGCTGGAGATGACTATCTGATTGCTTCTGGAAATTGGGAGTTTGGCCCAGACGAAGATGTTCATCTTTGCCCTCTTCCCCAAACAGTTAAAGAGGGCAAGGGTAAGAGCCCAGTGTCAATCACTTAGTTGTTCTTTCCATATCCTCAAGATTTGGTCTGTCCCTAATGTCATGTTCTTCTTTGCAGACGTTCGCAAGCCACCAAAGGGCTTCCGCCAGTCCTATTTTCCTGGAAAAGACCTAAAGAAGCTCCTAGACCTTCCGATTCACAAGCGCAAGGCCCCATTGGTACTGAATTTCATCCCAACGTACAAATCCACTTTGCCCGATGTTCCAAGGAGGGTGAAAAAGAGCCTTTCTCCACCCATTGCCACAACTCAAGTTGTTTTCTCATCCCGAACAGATCAAGAGTCCACATCTGACCCAACCAATCAACCTTCCACCTCGGCACCATACTTAGTACCAATTCCTGAAAGAAAACGCCGGCGCAGACTTGTCAAAACTGCCGAAATGGTTCGTCCAAAGCCTGTCGCCCAAGATCTCTTAGCCGACCTCCCAACCGACGTTGACGCTGTCCCCACTCAGTCCATGCCGCCACCAAAACCAAAAAGAACCAAGAAGGCCCAGTCGAAGTCCAAGGCTAGTGGGGCTGAGGCTGAAGATGCTCTGCCCATCTCCCAATTGGCCGAGAGCAAGAAAACCGCTTCTACCTCGGTCAAAAGGTCTGCTGAAAACTCAACCATTAGAATCCCAAAAATCAAAGAAGCCGAGTTCTTCTTCAACAACTGCATCGGAATCCAAAAAACCAGATGTTCCTTGGGCCCCCCAAATTACTTTGGAAGACAGGCCAATAGTGGCCAGTGAGAGTGCCGACGACATAAATGTCGGCGTGGCTCTTAGTACTGCACTGCTTCTGCCTGGTGACTTGGAGCGAAATGCTGGATACAGTGAATATGAGAACTACGCTTTAATGCTCCAACACTCAGTTCAAGTAAGTGTTCTAGTTTGGTACTTGTTCTTTCTTTCTGTTTCATACTTAGAATATTTCCTAACACTTCTGTTTTCTTTCAGGCTATCCAGTACGCCCATTTCTTTTCAATGCAGTCATTTGAAAACCGAGAAAAGTTGGCCGAGATGAAGAGGGAGTTTACTTCCCTTCAGAAGGCCAACAAAAGTCTTCAACAAAAAATGAAGAAGCTGGAAGATCAAGTTGAGGCTGCTACTCAGGCCAAACAGGTAGCTAAGGAAAAGGCTGAATCTACTGAAGCTATAAGGAAGGTTGCTGAGGCTGAGAAGAGGGAAGCCGAGGCTAAAAAGGCCCAGGCCGAAAAGGAGCTCCAAGAGGCCCTGGCTACCAAAGTTGCTGATATAAAGGATGCTGACGAAAAGGCATACGCACAGGGTATGGCCGACGTTACAGAGGAATACAAACTTCAAGTCAGGCAGGCATGGAACAGGGGCTTTCCCTCGGTTGGATGTCCTTAGCAATGAAGCTCATATTCCTGATGATTCACCATGGCGTAAAGCCGACGCGATTCCCCTTCCATTTCCTCCTCCGCCACCTCCAAGTCAAGCTGAAGAGGAATCTGAGTCTGAAGCCGAGGATGAGGATAAGGATGACGATGATGCTTAATAAGGAAGGCCCAAGATGCCAATGAGACCAAATCTCCTCCCAGGATGATCAAGTCCTAGACCTGACTCATGAGGAGGACGAGGAGGTTGTAAGATGCTATTCCTGAACAAGCATCATCCGTCGTTCCTTCAGCCGAAAAATCTTGATGAAACGTTGCAGAGATTGATGCCGAGATTGAGGCAGAAAGGTTGCCGAGGGTTCCACAGAATCTTCCGAGTCCCATCCTTCCAGCTGTTATGCTGAAGAATCTTGAATTTTTATTTCCTTGTCTTTTTACTTTGTTTTGCTTTTCTGAACAATGTAAGCTTCCTTTTATGGCGATGTGCCTTTCTTTGTTCTTGTGAACAATTTACTTCTGAGGCCATAGTGCCTTTTATATACACTGCAACTGTTTTTCTCTGAATGCTTTTAATTTCTCTTCATTGCTTCTGTATGGTTCTACACTTAGAATATTTTGCATGATTTACATAATTCTTCCTTTGCACAATCTTCTCGGGGTTACATACCTCGGGTATAATAACTGCAAATTTTACTTCGGCAAGATACTGACCTGCAATCTTTTTATAAATTTCAACAAGTATAAAACATATACTTTTCAATGTAAACTTTGCAAACTTTTCAAGTTGCAACAAATTGTAAACAATAATTTCACTCTAACCTACCTGTAAATTGCTACAAATTTCAACAAGGACTAACATATACAGTGAACTTTTCTCAAGTTATAACAAGTGTTAAACAGTGATCTACTCGTAAATTGCTACAAATTTCAACAAGGGTTTAAACAATTTAGCTTTAACCTGTAAATTGCTACAGATAATCATATGTCGGCTTAACTTCGACTTGTAAATTGCTACAAATTTCAACAAGTGTTAAGCATCTTTTTGGTTTAGCCAACCAGTAGATTGCCATAAGTCTGTAAGTAATAACATCGGCTTCCTTCGACTTGTAAATTGCTACAAATTTCAACAAGCGAAGAGAACATATCTCGGCTTACTCAACTTGTAAATTGCTACAAATTTCAACAAGTGTAATTTGTATCGGTTTGACCAACTTGTAAATTGCTACAAATTTCAACAAGTGGTAAACTTTGTATCGGTTTGACCAACTTGTAAATTGCTACAAATTTCAACAAGTGGTAAACTTTGTATCGGTTTGACCAACTTGTAAATTGCTACAAATTTCAACAAGTGGTAAACTTTGTATCGGTTTGACCAACTTGTAAATTGCTACAAATTTCAACAAGTGGTAAACTTTGTATCGGTTTGACCAACTTGTAAATTGCTACAAATTTCAACAAGTGGTAAACTTTGTATCTTTGCTTCTCTCTGCCCCCAATGTGAACCTGAGTTTCACTCGGGTTCTCATTACTTAAGACAACATTATGCATTCATAAGTCTTGGGGAATTCTGTAAAGATTTTATTGATGACGTCGGCAAAATACAATGAATATCTCAATGATAGAAAAATTTCAAATTACAAGTGTTCCAGGGTCTTGGCAATGCTTTGCCCTCATTGTCTTCAAGCCGATAAGCTCCATTGCCTAACACGAAGTAATTCTGTAAGGTCCTTCCCAGTTTGGGCCAAGCTTGCCCTCTCTGGGATCCTTCTTGTTGCCGACGACTTTTCTCAAGACTAGGTCGCCGACTTGAAAATCTCTTGGGTTGACCTTCTTGTTGTAAGCTCTGGCAAGCTGTTGCTGGTATACTGCAAGCTGAATTGCAGCCTTCTCTCTTCGTTCTTCCAAAAGATCCAGATCTCGGGCTAAGAGTATGTCATTGGTCCCATTCTCAACTCCCTGGGTTCGGATCCCTGGGATGCCGACTTCTAGTGGAATGACTGCTTCTGTGCCATAAGCCATGGCAAAGGGGGATTCCCCTGTTGATCTTCTCGGCGTAGTCCGATATGCCCAAAGTACGTTGGGCAATTCGTCTACCCACTTTCCTTTTGCTGCCTGCAGCCTCTTCTTTATTCCATCCAAAATTACTTTGTTGGATGCTTCTGCTTGCCCATTACTTTGGGGGAAACTTGGTGTTGAAAAGTAATTCTTGATCTTGAATTTCGCACAAAAGTTCTTGATAAGTTTGCTGTCAAACTGCGTTCCGTTGTCGGCAACGATGGCTCTTGGAATGCCAAATCTGGTGATAATGTTTTTCCATATGAAATTCTTGACGTCCACATCTCGGATTTTGGCAAGAGGTTCTGCCTCTATCCACTTTGTGAAGTAATCTGTTGCTACCAGCAAGTATTTTCTCTGCCCAGTTGCTTGGGGAAGTTGTCCAACCAGATCCATGCCCCATTGGGCAAACGGCCAAGGGCTGGATACTGGATTCAGGTCAGCAGCTGGCTGATGAATCAAAGGTGCAAACCTTTGGCATTGTTCGCACTTCTTTACGTATGCTTCTGCATCTTTTTGCATGTAGGGCCACCAATACCCCTGGGTAATGGCCCTATGGGCTAATGATCTGCCCCCAGTGTGGCTTCCACAAATTCCTTCATGAATTTCATATAAAAAATCTTCAACTTGTAAAGGGTGTACGCACCTTAAAAGGGGTCCAGTGAAGGACCTTCTGTAGAGATGTCCGTCCGCAGTCAGGCTGAATCTTGCCGACTTCAACCTGACTTTGTGCCTCCTTGCGGTCTTCTGGCAGCTTTCCTTCTTTCAGGAATGCAACAATTGCGTCCATCCAGCTTGGCCCCATGTCCACACACATTGCTTCTTGCTTTGCGTCTGTGGTTCTATGCTCGGGCCCGACATATAGTCAATCATAATTGTTCTTGTTTTTCCAGTCTGTATTGAACTTGCCAGGTTGGCCAACGCGTCGGCGTGGCTGTTATCATCTCGGCTTACTTGGAGAAGTCGGCAGTTCTGAAACAGGGCTGCCAATCTGATGACCTCTTTTGCATATGCCGACATCCTCTCGTCTCTGGCTGCAAACTCTCCTGTTGACTGGTTAACAATTAACTGTGAATCACAAAAAACTATTACCTCATCTGCTTCTGCTGCTGCTGCCAGCTTTAGTCCTGCAATTAATGCTTCGTATTCTGCTTCATTGTTTGAGGCCTTGAACCCCAAACGGATGGATTGTTCTATTATTTCTCCATCTGGGGATATCAGCAGCACTCCTGCCCCCGCTCCTTGTCGGTTTGAACTTCCATCGACAAACAGTCTGAATGAGTCGCCGATGTAGATGCTGCAGGGTCTGAGCTTTTCCTTCCTTTGTTCCTTGGCCTTTGGCTGGGATTCTCCCTGCTTGCTGGGACCTCGTTCATCTTGGCTCAACGGAGCCCGATGTTCGATGGACTCAGGTGTGAATTCTGCCACGAAGTCGGCCAAAACCTGGCCCTTAATCGCTGTTCTGGGCCTGAACTCCAGGTCATACTGGCCCAAGGCCACTGCCCACCTTGCAATTCTTCCTGTTAAGTCTCCTTGTTGCAACAAGGACTTCAGTGGGTGCTCTGTAGTATTACAATCTTGTGTGCCTGGAAGTAGTGGTTCAACTTTTTTGAGGCCATTACTAAGGCCAGCATTAACTTTTCTAGCGGTAGATACCTTGTTTCTGCGTCGGCCAAGGTTTTACTTACATAATAGACAGCCTTCTGTTCTCCCTGCTCTTCTCGGATTAGCACTGCACTTACTGCGTGTTCTGACACGGCTAAGTACAGAAACAACTCCTCCCCAGGTTCAGGTGTTGAGAGGACTGGGGCCGTGGTCAGATACTTTTTAGGTCGGCCAAAGCGGCCTCACATTCTTCAGTCCATAGGAAGTCTGCGGTCTTTTTTACCAGGTTGAAGAAGGGTTTACACTTGTCTGAACTTCGGCTTATGAACCTGTTTAGGGCTGCGGCCCTGCCAGTGAGCATTTGAACCTGTTTTGCCGATGTTGGGCTCTGTAGATCTAGGATGGCCTTGATCTGATCTGGGCTGGCCTCTATTCCCCTTCTTGTTACCAGGTACCCTAGAAACTTACCAGATCCACTCCAAACGCGCATTTAGATGCGTTGAGTCGGAGCCGATATGTTTTGAGTATTTCAAATACCTTTTCAGGTCGGCAAGATGACTCTTAGGCTCCTTGGTCTTCACGACCATGTCATCGATGTAGACTTCTACTGTTTGGCCTATCAGGTGCTTGAACATTTTGGTTACCAGCCTTTGGTAGGTTGCTCCTGCGTTCTTCAGCCCAAAAGGCATCACCCTGTAACAGTACAGGCCTTTTGGGGTGATGAACGCTGTCTTCTCCTCGTCTGGGGGGTACATGGCTATCTGGTGGTACCCCCTGTAAGCGTCCAGGAAGCTCATCCTTCCATGTCCAGATGTGGCGTCTACTAATTGATCAATTTTGGGCAGAGGAAAGCTGTCTTTGGGACAGGCTTTATTCAGGCTTGTAAAATCTATGCAGACCCTCCATTTACCGTTTTTCTTTTTACCACCACAGTGTTTGATAGCCATGTTGGATAATTGACTTCTCTGATGGCCTTGGCTTCCAGGAGTCTGTCTACTTCCCTCCACTGCTTCGACGTGCATCAACGTCGGTCTTCTAGCTCGTTGTATTACAGGTTTAGCCGACCTGTCGACGTTCAGTCTGTGACATGTGACCTCGGGGTCAATGCCAGGCATTTCATAAGGTGTCCAGGCGAACACCTCTATGTTTGTTCTTAAAAAGCTTCCAGTTCTTTTTCTTCTTCTTCGGCTAAGCCTGAGCCGAGAAGAAAGAAGCGCTCTTCATCGCCCTCCTGGACGAGGATTTTCTTTAGTGTTTCCTCGCTCTTTCGGCCGGCTCCTTGCCGACATCATCTAGGACCTCCATGTCCTCATCTTCGATCTCTGCCTTCCCTGGTTCTTGTATGTTGCAGGTTGTTTTCATTGCTGCCATGGAGCAATTTTTGGCCTGTAGCTGGTCTCCTCTGACTTCTTCAATCCCATGTTCTGTTGGGAACCGCAATAGTTGATGCAACGTTGAGGGAACTGCCCCCATTGCATGCAACCATGGCCTTCCCAATATGATGTTATAAGGAGAAGGCGTATCAATCACGATGAATTCTGTCCTGATCTTCTTAGTGCCGGCCTGTACTTCCAAGTTTGTAGCGCCCAGTGGCCACGTCGGCGTTCCATTGAAGCCGACCATCGGGCCATTCGATTGCTCCATGTCGTCTGGGTGAAGGCCTAGCTCCTTGTAACATCTAACGTACATGATGTCACAAGAGCTGCCTTGATCTATTAGGATGCGTTTTACTTGGCACTCCCCAACCTGGAGGGATACTACCAAGGCATCATTATGTGGGTGCTGTACCATCTCTAAATCGGCTTCGGTGAAGGCTATCATCGGTCCTTGGCACTCCGCTGGCCGATGTCTCTTTTTCCCCGACTTGGTAGACATGCTGCAGATGCCTTACCCTTGAGTCTCTCCTCTGACTTCGTTCTCGTTAACTTTTGAATGAATCACATTAACTATCCGAGGTCCTTCTGCCCGAGGTTGCGGAGGTGGTGGGGCTGCTGGAGCCTGAGGCAGTCTTGCCTGTTCTTCTCTTGTTCTGGTTTCATCGACAAGGTCTCTCAGGTGGCCTTGCCTTACCAGATCTTCCAAGTGTGCTTTTAGGGCTCTGCAGCCCTGTGTTGTATGTCCGTCTTCATTGTGATAAGCACAATGTCTGTCCATGTTTCTTCCCATAAATTCTCCCGGTTCCCTTGCTGGCGTTCTGAAATAGGGCTGGTTCCGAATTTTTCCTAGGACTTTTTGAATTGGAATTCGGAACACGCGGTTGTCACTGCCTGTTTGGCCCTTAACTCTACCTCTGTTTTGCTGAATCCGTTGTTACTACTACCTACTCGGCCTTGCTTCGGCGAGCCGTTCCCTTTTTCCTGTTTGACTTCCTTGTGGGCCGATGTATCCTCCTCGGCTCTGGCATACTTCTCGATTCTTGCCATGAGCTCTTCCATGCTCTTTGGCAATGTCTTTGCCAAAGATTTCCGCAGTGAACAATCGTCTTTCAGGCCATTCTTGAAAGACACGACTGCTACTTCTTGGTTGCATTCAGGTATTCGATTGAACACCTCGTAGTATCTTTTTGCATAGGCCCTAAGGCCTTCATCCTTGCTGATCTTCAAGGCCATTAGTGCGTCCACCCTTAATGGCTGTAGTTTATTTGTCACGAACCTGGCCACAATCTCGGCCAGGCCTTCCCAGGTCTTCACGCTTCCCTTTGGCAATTTGTGGAACCAATCTGATGCAATCTCCCCAAAGGACGAGGGGAACACTTTGCAGAGCAATGGCTCGTTCCCGCTGTACAACACCATTGAGTTCAGGAATAGACCAACGTGGAAGTTAGGGTCTGACTTACCATCGTATATCTGGAACCTCGACATGCTGAATCTTTTTGGTGCCTCGAATTTGTCCAGTTCTACCGAGAACGGTGTTCTCGGTTTGTTGGGTGAATTAACCTCAGCTTCAGCATTCTGTTCCTTCCTCTTGAGGTAGTTTCTCAAGTCCTCTTTACTCCTTCCTGGAGCTCGGCTATCTTTTGACTTCAGTCTTTTTGGCACACTGCTCTCGGCCTCGTGGTGGGCCCGTTTTGATCTTTCTCCATGGGTTGTGTCAAAGCAGAGTGCCTGCCTTTGGACATTCCGATGTTCTCTGGGCTCTGGGTCCTTCGTGTGGTATGTCCTCTGGGATTTCTCTTGTCTCGGTTCTTCCCGTCCGATCTCCCTGGAAAGCGGTGGGAGTGTTGCGCTCCTGGTATGCCGAGGTGTTTCGAGAATTTCTTTCCTTCCTCCCTTCTGAGTATTAACTGCTGGAATTGGCGTGTCCTGCAGCGGGTATGGTGGTTGCATGACCTTGTTTTGCATCATAAAGTTGACGACCGACTGCAGGTCTGCCAACTTGTCTGCCAATTCTTTTACTTCCTCATCCCTTCGTAGGCACTTGTCCCTCCATACCTGGAGGTTATCTTCGTTGTAGTATCTGTCCTGGTCTGTCTTCTTTGAGGTGTCGCCCTCCTGGCCGACGTTTTTTCCTCCATGCCCCTGGTTGCGGGTTTCTTTATTGTGGTTGTCTCCTTCAATGTCAAGGTTGATAGGCCTGCCACTCCCAGCGGGAGCGTTGTCTCCAACCTTCTCGTTTTGTGCGTTACTGGCCATCTATTTGTCTTTCTTTCCCACAGACGGCGCCAAATTGTGTGAGTGATTTTCTGATCACATTGCCCTTCTTAGTAATTCAGCTATAGAACACAAGCAGAATAGATGGCACCCTGCTGTCCTGCACAGAAAGAAAAGGCTCCGGCGGTGGTTCTTCCACCTGGGGGCACTCCGACGATCAAGTCAGTATATCTCTCAAAGATAATCGATTATTCAACTCACAAGCTTGAGTATAAAAACATACCTTAGACCCTAGGGGGTGCCTCTCTTTTATAGCCAATACAATCCTAGTCCCAGTAGGAGCCCAACTCCAATGGACTCAGGATTACTACTAATCTGGAACTTCCAGTGGAATTAGGATAAACCCTCTAAGAGTTTCATCTTTACCCAAACTGAAGTCTTCTCTCAATCTAGAACTCTTGTCCTTTATCCGCTCATCTCGGATTCCGATATCTTCGGAGATAACCTCGGCAACTCCGAGATCACCTCGGCGTAATTACCACGACACGTGGCACCTCGGCTGACACGTCGGCGTCACCTTGCCACGTGTTGGTACTCAGAAAATATATCCCCACAAAATTAATCCAATTGATTAATTCAAAAATGTTGATCAACAAAATCAAGTTGCAAACACAAAAGTTAATTAAATTTTTCATTAATCATTGATATCTACCTATGTGGTTTAATGAGATTCTGCAATGTTACTTATCTTAGTTGTTGAAGTTTGTTGTGATTGCTAGAAGGATTTTGTTAATGATATAAACAACCTCCAGTATTATAAAAAAAATTGTGAAGATAATAAATATATTTTATTAAAGAATTGTTTTACTTGAAAAGGACTAAAATACCCTTCTTACCAAAAAAATTATTTATTTATTTTTTTTTTTACACTTTCCTCTCTTTTATTTTTTTTTTTTATTCTTTCTTTTTTCACGATTTGCTTTTATCGCTTTATATTATCACTATTTTTTTTTAAATATCTTTTACAAAAATTTACTCATAAATCCCATATGATGGAATATTAATCCATGTAGTAGAGTTTTCTTATGAACTAATTAGTCCTTTTTGTTTTGAAAAATTATATTTATTTGATTTGGTACGATTTGAGTTTAAGTAAATGTCATTTTGTAATTCACTTTTCTAATTTCCTGATTGGTTTTTGGGATGTGAATGGAAATGTGAGGTGTGGAAGATTCTTTTTTGGGAAATTGGTAGCTGAAGTGTTGGTTGTTGCGCATGAAAATCTACATTTCTATTAGTGTAGTTTTTTGGTGTTACATTAGAGTGCTATGTTTGAAAAAAATACACTAATGAGTTTTTGTTTGTTATATTGATTAGAGTTTTACGTTTGAAAAAAATACACTAAGGATTTTTTTAAGAATATTACGTTGTTATATTTGAAAAGAGTATATTAAAGAGTTTTTTAGTATATTATATTGAAATGTTACGTTTGAAAAAAGTACACTGTGTGTTACATTGATTGAATTGTTACGTTTGGAAAAAAAATACACTAAGGAGCTTTTTTGGAATGTTACATTGTTACGTTTGAGAAAAGTACAGTAAGAAATTTTTTAGGGCGTTAGTGTTACGTTTTTAGAGTATTACATTGAAGTGTTACGTTTGAAAAAAATACACTAAAGAGTTTTTTTGAAATGTTACATTTAATAATTTCAACATTATAAGAAAATTCACTTTTGTCCCTCAACACATAACACGCGTATTTATACTTGGTCCTTTTATGCAATTCAGACTAGAATGGGACCTTTGGGTTCATAAGAAAAAAAGAGAGGATCAAACAATTTATAAGATCACTATTTAGTGTTTCACCCTACTTTTAATTATAAAAAAATAAAAAAAAGTTTGATTGATCTAATTTATAAAATAGTGATATATATATATATATAAATATGGTCATTAATAAAGCATAGGGTGTATGATGAATGAGTTAGAAAATTAGATAAAAAATAATGTTTTAGATTTATTAATTTGTTAAAAATGTGATCTATCAAAGAAATGAAAAGGGTATTTTGGTCCACTTACGGAAAAATATAAAGAGTATATTTAGGGTGTGTTTGATTGGACGGACTGGATAAAAGGGGATTAGAATCTATCGGAGTTGAATCCTAAGACTGTGAATCCCCGGACTATTTGATTGGATTAGATATGTATCATGTGTTTGTTTTCTAATAGGATTAGATGTCTGGAAATGACTATTTTTAGTGAATCGAATGTTTGGTTGGGACGGACTGGATAGGATAAATGAACAAAAGACTATTTTACCATTTTTCAATTGTTTACTAAGTAATAGTAATATTAAACATATCTTTAATATTTTAATTATTTTAGCTAGATTAAATAAAAATTTATTTTATTTTATTTTTTACAAAATTAAATAAATTTATTTTTAAAAATTAAATAAATAAAATCAATAAAAATATATGTTATTTTTTTAATTAAAATTTTAAATAAATTTGTTTTTAAAATTATAATAATTAAACAATGAATTAAATTAAAATCTATTAAAATTTAAAAAATTAAATTAAATAAAATATAAACAAAATTTTAAAATAAATCAATAAATATCTATAAAAATTATTTAAAAAAATTAAATAAATAAATCATCAATAAAAAGTTAAATAAAATTATTTTATTTTTAAATTGAGACATTTAAATTTTATTGAATTTTACTAAATATAATACATAATTAAATAGCAGAGGGTCAAAATGGTCATTTTACTACCTAATCCCAATAGTAAATAGTCCCTCTAAAATTGTCCCACACCGCCCCTGGGATAGTATAATCCCCATATGGGAGATAAGGAGTCCGGCCGGACTCCATGTCCAATGGACTAAAAAAAATACAAACGATGGATTACTCACTCCTTTAGATAAGCAATCCGAACAGTAAATAATCCCCCTAATCTCCCAATCAAACACACCGTTAGAGCATATGATTAGCATCTATTGTTTTATTTATTTTTTGAGTATTTGCCCTTACCAAAGACAACAAGAGGATTGGAGTCCATGACCCAAAAGTTACACTAATTAATTAATTAGTTTACAAGTTGGATATTGCTAATTTTCGTTTCCTATTGGCAACAAGCTGCTATCATTGAAGATCTCTTTTATGCGTATTATTAGTGGATCAAAATTATTACAAAAATATTTTGGAGCTCTAATTTGTGAACTTTAATAGTTCTAATATATATATGTGGGGTCTATTTGATGTGATGTTTTGACTTTGTTATTGTTGTTGTTGTTGTTTTTTTTTTTAAACTTTCCACCTCACTATAGCTCAATTAGAATTTTAATTTTAAAGGGTAGTATGATTGCTGAATTCTCAAACATCACTATTATTACTTTAATAGAAGCGAATATACAAGCTTTTATCCCGAGCAATTATGGTTCTAACAAGTTGTTTTAAGTCTGACATTTTTCTCAATTTTATTAGATGTATTATAGTTTCTCCATTAAATCTTCAAAATTTGGTATGTCAATTTTTTTTTGAAGGTTTAGGTAACAGATTGACATATGTTAATTTGATATAGAAACTCTTCACCCGATATATCAAGTCTATTATTTAATTATTTTTAAAAAATGAAATTATTTTATTCGGTGGACTCAATATTTGACATCAATATGGAGCATGTCAAATTTGACATGTTAAATTTATGCCAATTGCCAACTTAGAGTTGATAATTGATACCAAAATATGACTGTTAGAATGCCATATCAGATTTCAAGTATCAGATGGGGTTCTCTTATATGTCTTTTTGTGTATATAAAAAACTCATTTTGTTCTTATAACGAATTATTTTCAAATGAGTTGTTAATGAGTTGACTATATTTTTATTTTTATTTTTTCCCATCTTACATCAACATATTAGTAAGACTATCCAAAATATGGTACTTAAAATTTAATAATTTATTAAATCAATTAGATTAGTTTGTTGATTAAAACTCTTACACTTAAGTAAAAGATTAAGAGTTAAACTCTCTTTAATTGGGTGCCAGTTGATTCCTCTAATTTTTTTTGAGATCTCTGACCCACTTTAAGAGTTTATAAGATATTCCACATATATATATATATATATAATATATATATGTTTTACCGAGCTTTATTAGATTTCTGTATATGTACTTTCTTCTTCTTTTTTTTGGAAAAATTATTTATAAGTTCTATTTAAAAGACTTATTTAATGTGAAATCTTATAAATATTCTTTTAAAATTTGAAATCTTATTTAAAGTAATTTAATTTATTTCTATATTATATCTTATTTTCTCATTCATCATATCATGTTTTGGAAGATTTTTAGAAAGGACTAGTTTACAGGCAATGACCGTGTAAGTTTTTTTTGCCTTGATTGCGGGATTTCAGTGCATTTTCAAAATGTTACTTAAATGGATGTGGATATGGTTGATGATATGATAAAGTTTGGGTTGTGTATTGATTCCTTCGATAGATTTCGACTCCAATCGGTTGAGGGGAAGAGGTTTTTTTTTTTTTTTTTGTGTGAAGTGTGTTGTTGTTTGTTGAAGTGTAAATTGTTCATCTTTAGTAAGGTATTGACAATCTATTACACTCATTGATATGCACACTTTGGCCAATGTTCTGATTAAATGTGTGTATTTGACATTGTGATAGTTGATGCATTTTGATATGTTCAATGTGTGGGGATGGTGTGTATGGGTTCAAGGGTTGGGTTGGTGGATATTTGGTTTTAGTTGTTAATTGGATGTCGAATGTGAACCACGTCGTAAGATGGCAATTGTACATTGAGACCCGAATGATCGTGTTACAATGCATGTTACATTTAGGTGTAACGTTAATCCACATACACCATGTAGTGTATGACATCTGTGTATTTGTTCGGTTGTATATGTGTTTGAATGTGTATCGTGTTTTTGTTGTAATCAGTGTTTACATATATGTCACAGTACGTTGTACAAAATTACTGGAGATTTGGGTTTGTAATTGAATGTAGATTGAATCCTATTGCTTGATGTTGAAGTTACACTAGGTTGAGGGTGATGGTGGTTCAATACATGGGTTGGGTTGGGATGTTACATGTTACATTTAGGATGTTATATCATTCATAATTTAATAGTGTAGTATTGGAATGTCACGTTGGGTTTGGGATGAGAAGTATATGGGAATATCATGGTGGGTTTAAGATGTTATATGTTATATTTACGTTGGGTTTGGAATGAGAAGCATATGAGAATGTGGGTGTTTGGGAAGTGAGTTTTTATGTAGATTTTATGAGATGTAGGTTTTTATGAGATAAAAAATTTTTAGTGTTTGGGAAGATAGTTGGGTTTTTATGTAGTTGGATGTGATGTTTGTGAGAGAAAAAGTGAAATGATTATGGGGTTGGATGTGATATTTTGTTTGGATGTGTTTTTTTTGGTTTTGCAAAACTTTTGTCTTTTAGTGAAAAAAATGAGAAAAAAATTTGGGAACTTGCTTCCCAAACACCTATCACATTGGGTTTAGTATGTTACATGTTACATTTATGTTTTGAATTTTAAATTTCTAACTATATAGATATGATCACAATCTATGATAACATTGGATTTTTCATATATTGTATTGCCATTAATCAAGTTATTTTGAATTTCATAAGCATATGAGAATGTCACGTTGGGTTTGGAAATGTCATATTAGGTTTGGGATGTTACATGTTATATTTACGGTTTGAATTTCAAATTTCCAACCATATAGATATGATTACAATCTATGGTAACATTAGATTTCCCATATATAGTGTTGTTATTAATTAGGTTATTTTAAATTTCAAATTTCTAATTATATAGATATGATCATAATCTATGGTAATATTAGATTTCCCATATATGGTATTGTCATTAATTAAGTTATTTTAAATTTCAAATTTCTTAACCATATAAATATGATCACAATCTATGGTAATATTGGATTTCTCATGTATGGTATTATTATTAATCAGGTTATTAATTAATTAAGATTGGGGTAGACGTGTCCACAATAAAACTACAGGACCAATTGGTTATAAGTTTGTTCAAAGGACCATATCTTGTATAAGTTTTCCAAATATGACTTATAAATAATTTACTCCTTTTTTTTATGTATATTTAAAAAATAAAAAATAATCATAATTAAAATATGACCAAAAAAAAGAATCGAAGGATACATGAACAACATTTGTGAATTGCTATGAATCAAGGGTACGAGTACGGTACTAGTACTAGTATGATACGGGTACGTCGACACCGTAAAATCCAAAAAAAATAAGGTACGAATACGATTTGGTACGCTTGTAAAAAAATATTTATTTTTAATTTAAAGTAATGCAAAAATTAATTAAATAATTTAATTTGTTAAGATTCAACCTAAAATTAATATTTAATGTAAAAAATAAAGGTATAAATTAAAATTAAATGTCAATATGTTAAATAATTTACAAATCATAGTTTAATTTTAAAATCATGCTAAGTATAAAACTAAAAATAAAAAAGAAGTCTAGTGAAAGGAGTTTTATCTCTGTAATAGAAGAAAATATTGTTTCAACTGAAGTACGATACGACTTAGGTATATACTAGGCACGTCTTGGTACCCCAAAAATTAAGAAGAAAAAATTTGGATACGTATTTCATGTACCCAGTACGTATATAAAAGTATCATATGAAGTACCATGCGTCGGTAAATATCCGATATAGGTACAACATGTTTTTCAAATTACCCATGCTTCATAGGTGAATTGTGATCTCTCTCTCCCATGACTTTGCGTTCTTTTTCTATTCAAATTTTGAGTTCTGGGCTTTGGGTTTTATTCACATCTACAAGTAACTCATTCTATTCGAATTTCCAAATTCAGTACTGTTGGTGATAATTACAAATAACACACCAGAAAATACAAATAATAAAATTGCAATAGCTTATTATCAGGGTTGAGGCGCGGGAAACTCGCTCTCTTTAAGGAGATTCAAGCCCTCTGCGGTTAGGCAAAGCCTCACACCGGTGCAGCAGAAAAAACCTTAACTTGTCCCTCCAGGATACAACAGCCCGACTACGTCGTATGGTTCACCAATACTGCACAATTGGATAAACCCAAAGCTTTATCACACACACCCTTTTTATTTGCCTGATAATCTCACTCAAGACATAACAAAAGCAACCCAAAACTTCTTCACCTCTCGTGTATATGTCCCTAGATAGGACATAAGTTCACTATATATATAAGAGCCTATCTTGGTGGATAAGAAAACGAATGAAGACATGGATAAGATTAGAGACTAAAGACCAAGACCTTAGGAAGCTTACCTTGGAAGGATGAAGACTTGGTGGACCAAGACCAAGACTTGGCCAAGACCTTGGATAACTTAGAGGGAAAGAAAAGGAAAGCCAACCTATAACACATTATAATATTAAAATACCTGCTAACATTCCCCCATCTATTTTAATATTATAGGTAACAAAAACTGAGATTATTAAGCAAATAAGGATATTATGCATCATGGTAGGTGTGCTCTGCATTGAACCTCCATTAGTGAAACAATAATTTACTCCAGAGCCAATAGTATGCTCAGCATTGAACTATGACTACTTAAGGGAAATAAATAATTATTGTACACACATAATATTCCAGGTGTTCACAAAAGCTTTAAAAGCTAGCACATTACGGCCTTGTGCGATCCCAGGATTCATGAGTGTGTTTGAGAATTAGCCCAAATCTCATAGGTAGCGGCCCCACTACCACACTCACATAGGTGAATTCTGTCAAGGGTGCTCCTGTAACTATGACACCCCACTCAATAAGAGCTACAGAAATTCATTAAGAGTTTTTTAATAACTCAACCTCTACAACGTTACAGGATAAATGCACTTACATCATAGGGATGGGTAAAAAGTAATTTAGTGCATTTCTCACGGCCATCATATGATCGTTTTTCTCATTGAACCCAGTTACAGGATCTCTGGTCCCTGGGTTGAGTATCCTCATACATGGCTCCTGCTATATTCAATGGGCTTCAACCCCATCCCCCTCGATGTATTCCAGACTCTATCTCTTGCTAAGGCCTTAGTTAATGGATCTGCAAGATTATCACCAGATTTAATATAATCCACATTTATGATGCCATTATTCATATAAGATCTCACAGTACTGTGTTTTCTTCTGATAGGTCTGGATTTACCGTTATAATAACGGTTATTAACTCGACCAATTGCTGCGGTGCTATCACAATGAATCAATATAGGTGGAATCGGTTTTTCCCAACAAGAGATTTCATTTAACAAATCTCTTAACCAATTTGCTTCTTCACTGGCTGTAGCTAAAGCAATAAGCTCAGCCTCCATTGTTGAATTAGCAATAATGGTTTGTTTTTTCGATTTCCAACTTATAGCACCACCTCCCAATGTAAATAAGTAACCAGTGGTTGATAATGAATCACCTGACAAGGTATTCCAATCGGCATCACTGTAACCTTCAAGTACTGCAGGATACTTATTATAAAACAAGCCATATTTTATGGTACCAGATAAATATTTCATAATACGCTCAATGGCTAGCCAGTGATCACTGCCAGGCTTGCTAGTAAACCTGCTAAGTACTCCAACTGCAGGCAATGTCAGGTCTAGTACAGTCAGTCGCATAACGCAAGCTACCAATCATACTACATATTCCTTTTGATTAATTACATCCTCATCATTTTCAACAGGAAATAAACGCACATGAGGATCAAAAGGAGTAAGAACATGCTTGCTTATAAAAATTATATTTTCTCAAAATTTTCTCAACATAATGCGACTGATCAAGAAATATCCCATCACAGGTTTTGGTAATTTTCATTCCCAAAATATAACTAGCCTCACAAAGATCTTTCATATCAAAATGGCTACTAAGCATATTTTTAGTTTCTACGATGATATGCAAATTAGAGCCCAATATAAGTAAATCATCCACATAGAGGCTAATAACGACATGTGAATTCTCTTCAGATTTATAGTAAATGTATTTATCACATTCATTCGTTTTATAGCCATTCTCAATCATGCAGGAATCAAATTTCTCATGCCACTGTTTAGGGGCTTGTTTTAAGCCATATAGGGATTTAACTAGCTTGCACACTTTGCTTTCTTGATCGTGTTCCACAAAACCCTCAGGTTGATCCATATAGATTTCTTCACCCAGGTCTCCATTTAAAAAGGCTGTTTTAACATCCATTTGATGAATTTTTAAATCATGAATTGCAGCCACTGCAATTAATAATCTAATGGATGTAACTCTAGTAACCGGAGAAAATGTATCAAAAAAGTCAAGATCTGCTTGTTGTTTAAAACCTTTTGCAACAAGCCTTGCTTTATATTTATCAATAGTTCCATCCGGTTTAAGTTTTTTTTCTCAAAACCCATTTACAGCCAATAGTTTTACAACCTGGTGGTAAATCTACTAATACCCAAGTTTTATTGGATAATAATGATTCCATCTCATCATTTACAGCCTCGTTCCAAAAACAGAGTCAGGAGATGCCAAAGCTTCTTGTAAAGTTAATGGAGTTTCCTCCACATTAAAAACATGATAATCAGGGCCAAAATCTTTTTCTAATCTGGCTCTTTTACTCCTTCTAGGTTCAAAACTACAGTGTCTTGGTTTTGTAAAAGAGGAGTAGAGGAACCAGTTTCAGATAAAATATTTTCTTGATAATTTTGACCCCCACCATTTTTAGATTTAAAATGAAATTTTTCTTCATGAAAAATTGCATCACCTGATTCAAAAATTATTTTGTTTTCAATATCAAAAAATCTATAGGCTGTACTATTTGTTGCATATCCAAAAAAAGCACAAGTGGCAGCTTTCACACCTAATTTAGGTCTTTTAGGGTCCACAAGTCTGATAAAAGCTAGACAACCCCAAACCCTCAAATATCTCAAATTTGGCTTATGCCCTTTCCACAACTCAAAAGGTGTAACTTTTGTTTTTTTATGTGGCACTCTATTCATAACATAACATGCAGTTAAAATTGCTTCTCCCCACAAATTTGAAGGAGCACCTGCTTCAATTAGCATAGCATTTGTTAAATCAGTTAAAGTTCTATTTTTTCTTTCTGCTACACCATTAGATGTAGGGGAATATGGTGGAGTAGTTTCATGGATTATTCCCAAAGGCTGAGCAAACGAGTTGAATCCAAAAGATTCATACTCCCAGCCTCTATCACTTCTATACCTTTTAATCTTTTTACCGAATTGATTTTCAACTTCAAGAAGGAATTCTTTAAATTTTCAAAAGCATCACTTTTATTTTCAACAAGTATACATAAGTGTATTTTGAAAAATCATCAATAAAAGTGATAAAATATCTATTTTCATCACGTGTTAAAATTCCTTCAAATTCACATAAATCAGTGTGAATTAATTCTAACAATTTAGTATTTCTCTCCACACTTTTATGAGGCCTTTTAGTTATTTTTGCTTGACTGCAAACTTCACATTTCTCAAACTTATTGTTAGTCTGGGAATTAATCCTAAACTACTCATGACTCCCACATATCGGCTATTAATATGACATAGACGAGTATGCCAAAAATTCATAGAAGACAGCATGTAAACAGAAACATGTGCTTTCTTATTCTCAACATTTAATTTAAACATTCCATCACAGGCATACCCTTTTCCACAAATATGCCTTTTTTAGTGATTGCATATTGGTCAGATTCAATAGTCTGCTTGAAACCAGCTTTGTTGAGCAAATAACTTGACATCAAATTTTTCCTCATGGACGGTGTGTACAACACATCTTTTAAAACAAGCACACGTCTAGAGATAAAATTTAGCTCAACATCCCCATACCCGAGCACCTTGGTTAAATTGGAGTCACCAAGCATAACAGTCCTCTCCTCTAGAAGACATGCCTATTGGCACCAGAGTTTGCCCACCACCCTTTTACAGATTGAACCATAAAAATATCTGTGATCATAGCCACAAATGGTTCCTCGGTAACATTAGCCTGTGGTCGAGGCTGTTGTTTCCGAAATTTGCAAGTTCGAGCAATATGCCCACTTTTGCCACACACAAAACATGTCACATTTGTCAGATCTTGTGAAAGGGGTTCTTGGTTCCATTTCTTTTGCCTCGGGTAATTTTTATTTTGTGGCCTTCCAATATTTTTCCAAATTTTCTTAACTGGCTTCAAGTGACTATTTTTATGAAATCGACCTTTAGGTAAAGTATTTCCAGAAGTTAAATTTACCTTTGCAGTGGAATGCTCTTGTGTCATAAGCGCATCTTGTCCTCGTGCTTCCTCCTCCACCCGAATCCATGTGATTAGAGTCTCCAAGGATGTCTCTTTTTGCTTGTAGCGCATTGACTTCTGGAACTCCCTCCAAGATGATGGTAGTTTGTCAACAATACCTGCTACAACAAGATTGTCTCCAATTTTGATGCCTTCAGATCTAACTTCAGCTACTAACATCTGAAAATCTTGAACTTGCTCCACCACTGATTTTCCATCTATCATTTGATAGCGGAAAAAACAGCTTGCAGCATATTTTTTAGCGCCTACCTCTTCAGTGTCATATTTATTCTGTAAGGCTTTCCAAATTTTCTTGGCAATGGTGTAAGTAGTATCATAATAATCATAAAATTGATCTGAAAGACAATTCAAAGATAGTATCGACATTTATACTCATCTGTGTTGTATTTCTCGATTTTTTCAAGATGAACATCATACTCCTCGTCGGTCATCTCTTCAGTGGGGACTTTGTTCGGATTTTTCTCGGTTAGGATATAGGCCACCTTGAGGAAACTGAGGTAGAAAAGCACCTTGCCTTTCCATCTCTTGAAATGAGCTCCCTTGAACCGGAAGGGCTTGTTGAGATCACCGGTGTTCTCGTTGGGCTTCTCCAATACTGGCTCCATGAACTTTTGCTAGTTGAATCTCCTTAAAATTGTTGGTGATAATTACAAATAACACACCAGAAAATACAAATAATAAAATTGCAATAACTTATTATCAGGGCTGAGGCGCGGGAAACTCGCTCTCTTTAAGGAGATTCAAGCCCTCTGCGGTTAGGCAAAGCCTCACACCGGTGCAGCAGAAAAAATCTTGACTTGTCCCCCCCAGGATACAACAGCCCGACTACGTCGTATGGTTCACCAATACTGCACAATTGGATAAACCCAAAGCTTTATCATACACACCCTTTTTATTTGCCTGATAATCTCACTCAAGACATAACAAAAGCAACCCAAAACTTCTTCACCTCTCGTGTATATGTCCCTAGATAGGACATAAGTTCACTATATATATAAGAGCCTATCTTGGTGGATAAGAAAACGAATGAAGACATGGATAAGATTAGAGACTAAGACCAAGACCTTAGGAAGCTTACCTTGGAAGGATGAAGACTTGGTGGACCAAGACCAAGACTTGGCCAAGACCTTGGATAACTTAGAGGGAAAGAAAAGGAAAGCCAACCTATAACACATTATAATATTAAAATACCTGCTAACAAGTACATTGATTTGGGTTTTGCTTGTACAAATGTGGGTTTTCCGTAGTTCAATTTGGTGTTTGGAAATTCTGTTTGTGTGGTTGAACGATTTCTTCTATTCATGCTTCAAGGTCTAGTAATTGCTGATATATTAGTTAATTGGGGTTTTCATTGAACGATCATTTGAAGCAAATTGAGCAAAACTGAGTCTTGTCCTGTTGAGTTTTTGTGTATTGACTACTAAATATGTGCTTTCATGGTCGTAATGTGATTGGATGTAATTTTAACTCATACTCACTCAGTTATAATTGTGCAAAGATATAATCCAGGAATAGTGCTGATTCTGTGATCGGTTTTTATGTGCCTAAACTTTTTTCCTATTTGCAATGATTTTGCTGTGGTATTATAATAGAAATGGTTGATGTTTAAAGTTGAAATAAAGCAACTTCATTTGGAAAAAAAAAATATATATTTTAATATTACTTTGTTTTAATTTTTACCATTGGGTTATGTTATTCGCTAACGTGTCTTGAAGAAAGGAATTTGCATTAAACACACAGGGAAAGATTTGTATATCTAGAAGAGTTATAATAAAGCGTTGGCATTCTTATCTTATCTTAGAATATATTATATATATATATAACTTTTTTTGTGAGTTCTTTTTGTGCATGGTTTGGATTCTTTCTCAAAGATTACATACAAATTTCTATTGAAAAGTTTTATTGAACTTTTTAAAATTGGAAATGATTTGACGTAATTTCAGTTTTCTTAACAGTGAAGGGTCATTGCTGCAGCAGGCTTCATCTTCTTTAGCTTCACCAGAGGTGTTCTACCTTATTTTCTCAAGTCTTGTTGCATAGTCAATAAAAATAGGAGATTTCTATATCCATATAGCAATATGGTTGTCTCACAATCCGCTCTCTCACAAGGCAGTCCCCATCCATGAGAGAAGGTTGTGGATACATCCTTCTTAAGTTGTGGATTTAGCGATTTCCAAAAAAATATGTGTGATGATAGTAAGTTACTTTTTAGTTGTGTATATATAGGTATTAGTTGGCCACATTGTGTTTTTTGTTTGTTTGGTAATTGATTTTTTCTAAAGTCGTTTACAAGACACGAGGGAAGCGAATGAAATTGGGATCGTATAACATCTATATTCTCTTCACCCAATCCGTAAATTCTTATTGCACAACCATATATGTCACGTGGTGGCAGCATTCGTTTTTAGGCTCCATGTCTATCACATGCTACCATGTAACCTCCTCAGAACCTCTGCTGTTGATCACTAATGCATGAAAACATGTTCTTACCTACTTGTTAAGGAAAACATGTTCTTACCCATCTTTGTTCCTCATGTGGAATATTATTGCACCTGGGCCTATCTTGCTAAGGTGCTGCTTGCTATTTCTGGAGCTGTATTGGTCACTCTGGACTGTTTACCTAGGAGGTAATTTTTAATAGGTCCTATGTACAATGTTTCATCCATCTATTAGCAATTGTTTAATATTTGAACTTTTCTCGAGTACAATAGCTACCTAATTCTATAATGGATTCCAAGTGAAGTATCAAATAAATGTTCTTTTTTTTCTTCAAAGATATATAATATTCTCTATGGCTTGCATATAGCAACTGAACTATAAAGTAAAATCTAGTCTTTGGTATATAAACTAATAATGCCTCCTATTGATGTCATTGTATATAGGAAATTGTAATTTTTATGTAGTCTTCTGCTTTTCTTTGTTTCATAATCTCATGGTTGCTGTATTCCAATTTAGGTACCTTCATTTATGCCACGAACTTCTAATTTAAGAGTGCTCTTGGCTGGATTATGTAGCCTTCTGTCATTAATATAAACTGCAATCGATTTCCTCTCCATCTCAAAGTGGGCCCACTTGGACTATCAGTCAGCTTATATGGCACAACACCTCCACCCTTTGACTTGGTAGCCTAGTTTAAATTGTCAGTTTTCATGAAGAGAAACAGGCAAAAAAGGCTCCAAAAAAGGCATTAATGGTATTGTCAAGGGTGTCACGTCGTGATTATGATTCATGTCTCACTATCTCAAGGATGATCGATTTTTATAAAAGTCACAATATTTGAATGTCGGCATTAGAAGTTGTATATGTTCTTATGAGATTCTTACATTGTTCTTTAATAAGCTCAATGCTTTCCATACTTTGGATTCTTGGTTGTCAGTTGTCCCAAAGTGTGTGTGTGTGTGTTTCTGCATGTGCTTCTTTGGATGTTTTCCTCACTGCTTTGTTGCTAATATATATTTTTGGAATGGGCATCGTTGTATATACTCTTTCAGGGTGGTTTATAATTTCTGACTTCAAATTTGGCTCGTAGACAATTCAAGACTTGAGAAAGGAAGATACGAATAAGAAGGCTTCAGAATATGAATTGACATAATTTGCTTGGAGCAAGTTAACTGGGAGACCTTGTTTGAAGCTTGCTATGTTTGCATCAGGTCTCTCTTCTCACTTTGATACCAATTATTTAACAATTTTCCATTAGTGCATGTAACATGATGATTCTAATCTTCTGATCTTCATATACAGTGAACATATGCTCAGTTCAATCAATATTTAAGTACTTTGGTGAATTTCCAAATTATTAACGTTGATTTTTTTTTTTTAATTTTTCTTAAACTTTCTCGAATTACTCTTTGAAATATCTATTATTTCAAATAAACTCTGTATCTCCATACGATTCAAGCTCATTTAGAAATTATCTTTCTCTTGTTTATTTATTTATTGTTAGTAAACTGTGTACAACTTATGTCCCTCTGTCTTTCTGAGGTTTGATGTTGATTTTATCCTTTGGAACATTTCCAGAGTTCTTGCTCAATTATTAGCGTTTAGCTTTTTGATTCTTGTTTTCGTTTTCATTTTTGTTTTTGGTTCTACATGCTGCATAATCCCATCTGGGTAGACCTCAGTCCATTGTGCTCCAACTTGCATGAGCAGACAAATTTTTAGGCTTTACAAAATAAGAAAAAATTAGTATATTAGCGAATGTAATTAACTACTATCATATGGTAACTTAAATTTACAAAACTTATAAAATGAAATGCATTTATATTTTATCATAAATATAACTTTTTTTAATTTTTACCAATTAAATTATGACATGTATTTTTTATTAAGAACTTAAAACACACAATTATTGACATCAGAATAAAAACTCTCTCATGTGTAACTTTGATAAAAATAAATAAAATTTAATTGACTATAAATCATTTTACTACATATTTTAGATTAATTTTATATTATTATTTAAATTTAAAAACTATTTTTTGATTATGTATTATTTCAAAATAAACTCTGTATCTACGTAGGATTCGAGCTCATTTGGAAATTTTCTCTCTCTTGTTCATTTATTTATTGTCAGTTAACTGTGTATAGCTTATGTCCCTCTCTCTTTCTGAGGTTTGATGTTGATCTTATCCTTTGGAACATTTCCAGAGTTCTTGCTCAAGTATTAGCTTTTAGATTTTTTGATTCTTGTCTTTGTTTTTGTTTTTGGTTCTACATGCTGCATAATCCCAGGTGGGTAGACCTCAGTCCACTGTGCTCCAACTTGCATGAGTACAAGAAACAGAGAAAATGCAGCAAACCTTTGTACCCTTTGAACAGTTTTGGAGTTTTTGTGACTACTCGCTTTTGAGCTTTTTTATTTTTTGGTAATTGTAAATTTCCATATTGTTCTGGATACTAATGTAGTTCCCATCTGTGTAGATTTTAATATACTCTATGTTCTGCTGCACCCTAACTTGCATCAATGCAGAAAGCAATAATACAGAAAAATCTAATTGAATCAGAGCTTTGCTTCCCAAAATTTCAAAAACATTAGTCTCATCATAGTAAATCGAACTTGTTAAATAATTGGTTAGAATATAGATATGCTTGTCTTTGATTACTCAACTGCTGCTGTCTTTTGCAATTCCAAGCCAACCTCATGGATCCGTGGCTATTTCTAGTGACTGTGGCTTACTCTTCTGCTCCTTTCATTTCAACACTGTCGGCCTAGGAATAGGCATTGGCATTGACACCAAAACTCAAGGCCATGCATGATGCAGCTGGTTGGATCAGCGTGATGGACCACCTGCAATAATTATGTGGACAACCATAACTTTTTGCAAAGATCAGAGACGATGATTTTCTGTAGGTCAGCACCACTTTTGTATCCACAAAGATACTTACCATTTTTATTTTCTTAAAGGAGAAATAGCACCCCAGCAATAATCACTTGCATCAGTTTCAAGCACTGGTCAACCAGGCATGACTTGGAAGGCTCCTGGGTGGCAAGGTAATGAATGCCTCGTTTGGGATGAGTGTTTGGACTAAAATAGTCATATAGGATAAAATAGGCTATTTTAGCCAAATAGGACAAAATGTCACATCCAACCCATAATCATTTCATTTTTTCTCTTACAAAAGTCAAAAAAGTCAATCCCAAACGAGACTTTTTAATCCCATACTATGTGGAGTAGTTATCGAATTTGGAATTTCAAATTCTACCAAAAATTGAGACAAAAATTGCGCTTCATTTTGATGCTTGGCTTGTTTAATAATTGAGTCAAGTTTGAATAAAGAGCTTGGTTTGAATGGGTTCATAAACACAAAGATATATAAAATATTAATGTTTATTTTAATAATATAAGTATATTTGTATAAGTTTATTTTATTTATTTATTTATTGTTTATATTTAATGTTTGTGCAAATTTTCATATGGTCAAAGTTTGCTTAATGTTTAGTGTTTGTTAATTTCTAGTTGGTCATAACAGCTAACTTTTTATTGGACATAATCATGTTGGTTGTTGTTCTGTTTAGCAGTAATCAAACATTGTACACTTAAATTTTTTATGTATGCCCCCTCCTACTTTTGTAGAAAGGAAATTTGGTCGCTGTGGGCCTCGGAATCGGTTGTTGATGTCAGGTTATGAACTATGTTCATCAAGACTTGGACCAATCATGAACCATAAAAAATTTATGAATTCCACCAACTTATATCCCTCAGATGTGGTTTGTAGAGAATGTTTTGAGGTTCTGACTTGTCCAATTGACACCCCATACCAGAGCCTTGGGTGTCTTTTTAATGTCGAGTCCATGTCCTGTAATTCTTTTTGCTTAGACTTGATATCATTTTTTTTTTTCATTTGACTTTTTAATCTACAAGACCTACCTTTTCTATTATATATGTTGATTAAATTTTAGTTCACTTTTTTGAAATTTTAATTATTTGCTTATTGTATGATATGATTCTAGGCTTAATTATAAAGGTGAGTTTAAGAGTGCTTGTAGTTAACTTTAACTAGCCAGCTCGACTACTCTATATAATCTACTCGGTACATTCTAATTGTCGTCCTAGCCACTTTAATCAAATACTCTACTTTATACCGCTTGCCAAACTCTGACCAACCACTTTGCTTTAGTCATTCTCAAACATTGTGGCAGGGGCGGCATTAGAATTTTGATTCATGGACCCAAACTTAAGGATCTTTATGTTTAATGGGGTGCCATGCTTTCCGACCCTTACACAGTTCGCCACTAGACCTGGATCATATCTCCATCAATATAAATAAATAATTGATCACTAGTTAATCATTGCATAACAATTATGATAAGTTTTTGATTGTCTAAGTTATGAGTTATTTTCTAGTTCTGAATCCAGATCACTTGTTTCTTTCTATGCACCTCTTTTTCTTTACAAACCAATAAAATATAAGCAAATAAAGAATTTCCATTTCTATGAACTACAGTAGTTCATGTGACTTAAAATCTTCCAATTTAGTACCTTCTGTCATTCTTTTATTGTCTGTTTTCTAAAATGTATTTGCTTTCAAATCCATCTATCTACTCTTGCTTTGAGTATGTTCAAGTACCAAAGAACATGAAAGAAAAATAAAATATATCAAATTGTATGCTATACAAATACTAGAATTTATATATAAAATGATGGTCTTATTTATGTTTATTCATTGAAAGTCAAAATACTCATCACTCTAATTTTCAATTACAAAAATATCATTATCGCAATATTCTTGTCTTAAATTATGTATTCATATTATTATTATTTTTTAACAAAACAAGCATGCTACAAGGGGGGATAGTTGGTGTAACTACAAAAATATATCCCAGTGATTAACTGATCATATGCTAGTGTAATAATTACATAGTTGCTAGACTTATTATATTATAATAAACTTTTATAACTCACCCATTTGATATTAATGTATTTTGCTTAAATGTTGGTTTAATTAGCTTGGTGTTTAAGTTTCAGTGATTAGTTCGTTTATAGTAAACAAATTGGAATAAAGCAAACAGACCTAATATCTTTATCATTATTCTTCTGTTGCTTGGAAGAAAGGCGGGTCAAATGTCCCTCTCTTTTTGTGGTATAGGCAGTCCTTATTTAAACCCCTATTTTGGTTGGGAGATATATATATGTCATCACCAACCGATGTTAATATCTCAATCAAAAGTCCTACATGACAATGATTAAGCCCTGGTGCACAGAGTAACCATTTTCAGAAACAAGACTCACATTTGGAAAAGATTCTTTTGGAAGATCAAGAGGATGGTATCCCTCATGATTTGTCTTCTCCACCAAGATTAACGGTTGAAATGAACTTATTTTTTAAGGGTATTTGGAACTTCGCTGAGATTAATCTCTAGATATATATAATCTCCATCTAATATATACTTGTTTGGCATTCAGTTAAATTTTCATTTTTTTTTTTTTTTGCTTTAGTATTTTTTTTAAAAATTTGTGTCAAATTTTATTTTTCCGGTCTGTGAGTGTAGAAGAATTTTGAATTTTTTTTTTTTTCTCTAGTAGACTCTTTTTAAATTTTTTTTACTTTTACATTAGGTCTAGTCAGGTAAATTCTAAAAGCTAAAGTTTTCTAATTTAAAAAAATATCACTAATGATAAATAAATAAAAGTCGACAAAAAACTACTAAAAAGACAATCTCAAATGATCTCTGCATAATTTGATTTAGACTGTAAATTAATTAAGTGGTTATGAGAGGATATTTAGATGCTAGTAAAGTGAGATTTTAGGATCAAGTCAATCGAATATCATTTGTGGTTAACTTACGAAGTTAATTATAAAATAAATTTATGTGATCCACATACGATATGTATGTTTACTAATTTTAAAAATAAAAATAGAATAACAATGCTATCTATGATTAAAAGAATTCTTAAATAAAAAAGATACTAATTAATTGTGTGAGATAAGAATTATCACACTTAAAATGTGATTGTTGCTCAACAATCAGTAAAATATTTTGTGTAGAATTAATTTCATAATCAAACTGTAGAGGATCAGGAGTCAAATAATGGTTACAGTTAAACAAATACCAACACTTGGCAATATCATACAAATCAAACCAACCAAACAAAAATCTTGTATCCGTGAATCATTATTCACTATTCCGCTATGTTAAGATTTGCAATATCAAACAACATGACATAAATGTCCTCCAAGACACAGTTTCTAAGGTATAGATTGGAATCATCTAGCTAATTCATACTTGGGTGCAATTGGGAAAAAAAAAAACAAAAACCACCATGAAGATAATGTTTGACAATAATTAGGAGTTCAAATCAAAAAAATTGACTTCAATAACACTCCAACAGTGAATGAAGTTGGACCAACAGTTGGCCTATCTATTTTTACTGATTATTTTTTTCCAAATGAAATCTCTGTCTGTAATTTTTTTTTTTTCCAGAGAAAATCTAAAGCATTGATTACCTAATCAACCAAACACTCCTTAACCCTATGCCTCTATATAAACATCACCACTGGGCTTTCATGAATCATTCCACACACAGAGAGAAGCTGTAATTAAAGCACAAGCAAGCTTGGCTTTATTGTTGTTTCTTGTTTCAAAGTACAGAGAAATCAAGTACTAAACAAACACTCAAAACATGGGTTCTTCTTCATTTATTCCATCTCCACCATTTGTGGGTGTTTTACTCTGCATATTATTCACTGTTGCAAGTGCAAAGCATGCAAGCATTACAAGGCACTACAAGTTCAATGTAATGAATGCCCTTTCGATATTAGCTCATTTTAGAATATGATCTTTTGGTCCGCTCTCATCTAATCCTCTGTTCCAAAGACGGTATTGTTTGGAACAGAAAGACATAGATGAGTGGGACAGAAGATCTTCGATTGTTAAAATTTATGATATATGCTTACATGTCTTTGGTTTTATCATTTTTGTTGATATGTTTTGTAGGTAAGATTGCAAAATGTGACAAGATTGTGCCATACAAAGACTATTTTGACTGTCAATGGGAAGTTTCCTGGCCCTCGGATTATTGCTAGAGAGGGCGATCGTTTGTTGATCAAGGTTGTCAATCATGTTCCCAACAATGTCAGCTTCCATTGGTATGTCAACCATCCACTATCAAAGATAGTTCGGCTAGGAACACAGAAATCAAACACTACATGAAATGCATATAAATGAATAATATTACATAATTTGTTGGTGGAATCCATTTTTTAAAATTTTCCATCCATATATATTTTGTGACAATTTATGGTTTTCTAGACTTACTACTTAATCAATTATCTATTTATTTATTTTTAATTTTTTTAACAAATTCAAGCTCGAAACTCTAACTATATATATATATATATATATTTGCACATAAGATCTCGTTTTCATTCTCCAACCTTTCTTTATCCTAAACTATTTCTCAATTACACGATGAATCTCTCTAAACTCAATCATGTAATAGAGAAGTTATTTGAAATAGGAATAAGAAATATGGAGACAGAGGATTTGGTCCTCAAAACTTGAACCGTGTATTATATCAACAATACGAGGGATTCAAAAATTTTACTTTGAAAAATACTTAAAAAACAAATGTATGATAACGATTTATTTCTAGACTACAAATCATAATTCGAGATAAATTTCTTGACAATTTTTCTAAGTTTTTATATTTTCATATATATATATATATGATCACCAATCACCATAACACGCAATTTAACTATTCCTCTGTTCACTAATTATGATTTTGGTGAATGGTTTTATGATGAGAACAGGCATGGAATTAGGCAACTTCAGAGTGGATGGGCAGATGGGCCATCCTATGTGACTCAGTGCCCTATACAAACAGGGCAGACCTATGTGTACAACTTCACCATTGTCGGGCAAAGGGGAACTCTGTTTTGGCATTCCCATATCTCATGGCTTAGAGCAACCCTCTATGGACCTCTCATCATCCT
Source organism: Camellia japonica (assembly GCA_030407325.1). Taxonomy (NCBI): domain Eukaryota; kingdom Viridiplantae; phylum Streptophyta; class Magnoliopsida; order Ericales; family Theaceae; genus Camellia; species Camellia japonica. The sequence goes on from JAPPVO010000003.1 coordinate 57,459,697, forward strand.
CCCCAAGCACAATGTTTCTTACCCATTTCCCAAACCCCACAAGGAAGTCCCCATCCTTTTCGGTAACCATCTAACACATTTACTGAACCAAGAATTTTTTGTACCTAAATTTCTTTGTTTCTTTGTCTTTATGCATTCTCTGCGATTGTGTTTTGTTTTGAAATTCTCACTAAACCATGTTATTAGAAAAATATTGAGATAGAGAAATTTTAAGTACACAAGATCTCATACCCATTTATTGGCTTAAATCTACTAACATAAAAGATAAGAATCTATAAATTTTACTCCGAAAGTATATCCCAAAACAAGTATACGGTTTAAATTCAAACCTAATGAGTTGTGAGCCACACCTATAATGAATACGGTGCGCACAATTTAAGTTTGACCAATTTTTTAGATATTTTTCTGGGTACGGTTGTGTCTTCATATTCCCACCATCTCATAAGATTAAAAAAATTTCGAGACAGAGAAATTTAAGTACAAAAGATCGTGTCCCATTTACTGGCCTTATAAATCCACTAACATATGATTGTCTGTATTTCATACATAAAATCTACAGGCGAGTGGTGGAATGCTGATACAGAGGCAGTCATCAACCAGGCACTGCAAACTGGAGCTGGCCCAAACAACTCTGATGCATACACCATTAACGGACTTCCAGGGCCACTGTACAATTGCTCTGCCAATGGTAATCCTCAATTAGGCCTATTGTACAAATTTCTTTTACACAATTCTAATTTGTTTTTGATGCATTGGCAGAGACATTCAAGCTCAATGTCAAGCCTGGCAAGACATACCTTCTTCGCCTGATCAACGCTGCACTCAATGACGATCTATTCTTCAGAATCCAGAACCATTCCCTCACAATTGTCGAAGCAGATGCAGTTTATGTCAAACCATTCCAAACAGATACTCTCCTAATTGCCCCTGGACAAACCACCAATGTCCTACTCAAAACCAACCCCAACACCAACAACACCGCTTTCTTAATGGCGGCGAGCCCATACTCCACTGCGGCCTCAGGCACCTTCGACAACACCACCATTGTCGGAGTTCTCGAGTATGGGAAAAACCCATCTATTTCGTCTTTTTCCAACGCTTCTTTAGGCCTTCCATTTCCAATTCTCCCTTTAATCAACGCGACTTCCTTCGTTGCAAATTTCACTTCCACATTTCGCAGTTTGAACACTGTTAAATTTCCTGCCAATAAGGTCCCTAAAACTGTCCAAAGGCGGTTTTTCTTCACGGTAGGCCTGGGGACCAACCCGTGCCCGAAAAACCAGACTTGTCAGGGGCCTAATGGGACGAAATTTTCTGCTTCTATGAACAACATATCGTTTTCTCTACCCACAACTGCTCTCCTCCAGTCTTATTTCTTTGGAAAATCGAACGGTGTTTATACTACTGATTTTCCGAGTACTCCACTTGTGCCGTTCAATTATACCGGGACACCGCCTAACAACACCATGGTGAGCAATGGAACCAAGTTGGTGGTGCTGCCTTTTAACACCACCGTGGAGGTGGTGCTGCAGGATACTAGTATTCAGGGGGCGGAGAACCACCCTCTTCATCTTCATGGATACAATTTCTTTGTGATTGCACAAGGTTCTGGAAATTTTGATCCTAAGAAGGATCCTGCTAGGTTTAACCTTGTCGACCCAGTTGAACGGAATACCGCTGGCGTGCCGTCTGGTGGGTGGTTGGCGATCCGCTTCCAGGCCGATAATCCAGGTGAAAAAATTCAATAATATAACAACGGTGGTACTACATGCACCCATTAATATACATATTATTGTATTAACTATTGTTATGCCATTATTATTGACCCCACCTATTGTACAAATTACAAATATCCAAAACTTCTAAAAATATGCCACATTTAGTATACTAATTAGTATATTAATTAGTATATATAGCATTATTCATATAACAACATGCCATATAGTAACTGAGTGAGTATGCCACCTATTACATTTTAATGCTGGGTAAATTAAAATCAATAATGGGATATTGTTGAAATTTTAATTGAAGTCTCAACAAAATTAAAACTTATGAATTTGTTGCATTTTAGTCCTCAAGATACGTGCTTTATTTCATTTTTCTATATAAGATATACTTTGTTGCAGTTTGTTTTTGTTTTTTTTTTTTTTTGTGTGTGGAAAATATCACCATGCTATTCTTGATTTTAAATGGCGTTGCTGGCATAAAAAACTAAGTATAATACAAAATTAAAAATAAAAAAATAAAAAATTTAACAAATGGCATAATTCAATATCATTAATGGCCCCCCCACTAGTGGGCTAGTTCATACGGAGTTTTACTCTGACTTTAAATGGACCTCCCGCTAGTGGACGGTGGAATTGGCCTCTCAGGAATTAGTCGAGGTGTGCGCAAGCTGATCCGAACACCCTGAGTTATCAAAAAAAAAAAAAAAGTTTATAGCATGTGATGTATCTCATTAGTGTTACAACTGATGGTTGGTATTCAACAAATTATTCACAACACAAGTTTTAATTTCCCATGATTGGATTGACAAAGATGGTTTATGATAGTAATATTATGATATGGTGATGAAAACAGGTGTATGGTTTATGCACTGTCATTTTGACGTTCATTTGAGTTGGGGATTGAGGATGGCATGGATAGTGTTGGATGGTGATCTCCCAAACCAAAAGCTGCTTCCTCCACCCTCCGATCTTCCTACATGTTGAGCTTTGACTATGCCTGGGCTCCTGCAAGCTTCTATCTCTACTTTTCCCCTTGCTATAACTTATTATACTGTTTTTGTTTTTGTTTTTGTTTTTTGTTTTTTCGTTTTTGTTGTGAAATGTCGCTAGAGAGTGTAGGCAAACAAATATTGACTTGGAAGGTTTTTCTTTTTTTTTTTTTTTTAAATTGGGGGATTTAGTTGATGATAAGTTGTTTGTTTGTGGTTGCTGTTGTTGATTACTACTACATATATAAGCAACAGTCGGAAGAATTGTGGGGGCGGTTTTGTAAAATTCTAAGAGATGGGAATGTGATGTGAATGCCTTTTTATATATATAAATAATTTGATATTGTCTTTTTACATTATTTTATTTTATTTTGTATATATATAGGATATAATTAAATTAAGAAGAATTTGCAAATCAGTTGAAAGAAGAAAAAAAAATATTTATCACTTCAATTATTAAAATTGATAAGTATTATTACTGTTGATTTGAAATTTGTTTTGAAAACATACATTGAATTGTAATTTCTCCATAAATTAATACTAACAAATTATGCTGCCATAAAAATTAAACATAATTCACATGTATAACTGAGCTTATACTTTGTGTTGATGTTTGCGAAGAAGATCTAAAATAAAAATAATTGGTAATTAATGTGGACACTTAATAATTTTGAATGTGGAGTTGCTGCTATGAGGCTATGGGGCTTAGCTTATTTTGATGATTCAAATGGTTTATATTTTATAGTTTGAATAGATCATTAGAGTTGAGTGAAGAATTTGAAAAATTCGCAATCCGTCCAATCCAAGAGGTTTGATTTGATTTTTCTAATTCGTGATTTGGTTTTGGTTTGGAAAATTGAAAACTGGTCTCCGCGGATCGGTTCTGGATTTAAATCCACGGTTCTAAATTGGAATCGAACTAGTATATAACTTAAGTCATATGTCTATCATACATCCTAATGCATACAATCATTCCCTTTTATATATAAAACCAAATCGAAATTTATATGATTTCAGTTTTTTCTTCTCTTTTCTATGTTGCTAGAAATAATTTTTTAATTATTTAGCATAATTTTAGTTTTGTAATTGTTGTTGCCACGATAGTATTTATTTGATGGGAGTTTTATGCTTATAACATGTTAAATAATATGTTTATTTACTAGATATTATGTTTGTTTAAGTTAATAGTAGAACAATATGTTTATGTTTCGGAAAATCATGTGTAGATTAATATTGAACAATATTTGCTTATTACTAGTTTGTTTGGTGATTACTATATGATTTTTCTTGTAAACATATTATATGTGAAATTGTGATTCCAAACTAAACCGAACCGTATTTAAATAGTTTGGTTTGGATTGATTAAGTGATTCAAATGGATTGATTTGGTCCCAATTTTTATAAAATTGTAGACAACAAATTGATCCTGATTTTATTCCAAATCGAACAAATCCAGATCGTACTTACCTCTATAGACCATTCATGAAAAAAAAAAGATTAATCAGAAATCTATAATCTCATAAGAAGACCATATTTGTTTGTAAAAAAAAAAAAATAATCTACTAACATGATAATTTTTTAATGGGTAAATTACACTTACCTCCCCTGAAATTTATCATAATTACAGGTACCTCTCCTATGATTTTAACAATTACATTAACCTCCCTTACTTTACAAAATAATACAATGATTCTCCCTTCTGTTAGAAAGACGTTGCAAAAGTGACTAAATATAATGACATCATAAAAAATAAACACCTAAATGGCCAAAATACCCTCACATTTCTTATAACTCAACTCGCTTCTCTTGTAACCATTTCTCTCCAAATTTTCAATAAACTTTATTTCTTTCCCACCAAGCTATCTCTTTGCCCACCATGCCTTTGTAAAATCCAAGTAAATGAATGACGCCGTGGTTGTAACAGTTATAGAATAACATTTAATTTCATGCATATCTGTTGTAATATTGCACAACATTTAGTAAAACACTAAATAAATAAATAAATAATTCAACATATTTTAGTAAAAAATCACCATGATTGATAATAAGTTCATGTAAAAAATATCAGTAAAATTTCATTAAGATCACCATAAAAAATTCCAATAAAATTTTTGTATATATTTTTATAATATTAAAATATATAATAAACCCTAAATAAATAATTCAACAAAATCTAGTCAAAATCCCTATATTCCAAATCTAGTAAGTAATGATATTTGACAATCCAATAAATAACAATATTTGATTAAAAATATAGAAAAAAAAAACCCTCAAAATTCCCAAACCCTCAAAATTAATTAAAAATTACCCAAACAAACTCCCAAACCGTCAAAATTTCTTCATTTGCAAATACAAGCATACTTATTGAATATTTTTTTTTCCACAACTTTTAACCTAATCATACTCACACAACGCATACTTAAGAGATTTGAGGTTTGAGGTCACTGTTGCACCTTACGCACAGTAAGGACTGTTGTGGTTAAAAATGCTACAGCTTTGGTACGTAGCACATTTTGTTAGTTTTGATTGTCTACTAATTAAACGGCACAATTAGGATGGTTCTTTATTCACTTTATTCGTTACCTGTAGTGAATAAAAAATAAATTATTATATTCTTATAATATAAAAAAATGCAAAAGTCAAATGATAACATTTTAAATCTCAACTCATGTAAATTCTCAAAAACAAAATAAAAAATGTGCTTTCAAATATTATTTTTTTTAAAGGTTAATGATGATTTTATTTAAAATACAATTTCTATTTTTTTAGTGAATCAAATATGAAAATAGACATTACGATAGAATGATCACTTTATTTTATTTTATTCGAGTGAATCGAACATAGTATAAGGTGGTTGTGAAACATTTATCAATATATTACACAATGTAAAAAATAAATTTAGAAAATTTAAAATCAAGTAATTAAATAATATTAGGGTTGGGTTTCTCTCAAATTAAAATATGAACTTGACCATTATCAACTTGTCATATTCAAACTTGTAGGGACTACCATGGTCCATTTTCAAAAAATACTTATACCCGTCAAATATATATATATATATTAGACAAACACGATAAACTGAAAAGTTTACAATTATTAAATAAAACTTCACAAAAGAATGATTTTGATTATTGAAATGGAACTTGTGAAACAACTTTTGTACAATGATAATTAATATATATATATATATATATAATATATTCATTTATTCTTTATAAATAGTGCACAAAATTCATAAACTGTGTGTAAATAAAACAATTTAAAAACCAAAAAATAATGATGAACAATTAAAGTTATGTCATTTAATTAAGGGAAATTTGGCTATAAACCGTCTTTACCTTCCTTTCATTGTTAAAAGGACTAAGAAAAAAATTATATTTTCTAAACCCCTTCATAATTATAAAATCTTGCATAAAGGACAAAATTTATTATTTAAATATTTTTTCAGACTATTATACCCTCAACTAAATCTTCTCACCTTCTCCACCCACTCTCTCTCCACCTTCTTGGTCTCTATGACTCTGGCCAGCCAAAATCGAGTTCATCTAAGCCTAAGATTCATTCAATCTTTAATCTAGAACACTGACCTGGTTCAAGCAATCACAATCTGACCTGTGTATTTGAATTGAAGCTTAGTTTGAAGCTTTAATCTAATTTGCGTCTGTCAAGAAACCAAGGACTTCATCGCGAAACTGATCCGATTTGACAATCAACCCGAATTCAAGCTTCTGGGACTCGCGATTACGAATTGGAGTCCTTCGCGATCTGATCTTGGGTTCTCTCTTGTGACTCGTTGTTCTTTGAGTCAACTTCGACGAGAACTTTGGATTTCGAGTTCTAATTGGAATTGCAATTTCAGTTTGCATCTGGCTTGAAGGTTGCAAACTCTAAGTTCGAACGACTTGCAGATCGACTTCGCTAACTGAATCGAAATCAGACTTGTGTTTGCTATTTTGAAGCGAAATTAGACTCGATTTGAAGCTTCTATGGCAATTTGAAGATCCATCGAGTTTGCAATGACCACGTGGAGAAAAGTGCTGGTGGAGTTGTTTGGTTATACATATTTTTTTAAACACAAATTTGAGTTTTGAATATATGTATATATATATATATATATATTTGTGTGTATGAATGTTGTTGAACACATGTATTCTTTTCATTGAGATTTTGTGATTGTTGATCGAGTTTTAGAAGTTTTTCTTCTCAATTAGATATGTTGATTTGTTGATTAATTTGTTTTTTTTTTTTTTTTGATTTATTTTTGTTGTTTTTGATCTAATTTCATTTGACAGAACCAGAGTAAAATTTTACTCTGGTTCTATTGCTCTGTTTTTTGTTTGAAGAATTAGAGTAAAATTTTACTCTGGTGTTAGAATGACAGTAAAATTTTACTTTCAAGAGGTGGTCATTGCCAAACACTTCAGCCGCCACAAATACTGCCTTCGCTTTTTTACTTTTGTGCAGAGTAACATTTTAATTTTAGCTTTGGAGTCTCACAGTTTACTCATTTTTTATAGTAAAATTTTACTTTTATACAGAGTAAAATTTTACTTTTATACAAAGTAAAATTTTACTTTTGTGTAGAATCTAACATTTTATTAGTTTTTCAGAGTAAAATTTTACTTTTGTGTAGAGTCTAATATTTTATTAGTTTTTCAGAGTAAAATTTTACTTTTATACAGAGTAAAATTTTACTTTTAACTTCAGAGTCTCACAGTTTACTCGTTTTTCAGAGTAAAATTTTACTTTTATACAGAGTAAAATTTTACTTTTGTGTAGAGTCTAACATTTTACTAGTTTTTCAGAGTAAAATTTTACTTTTATATAGAGTAAAAATTTACTTTTAGTTTCAGAGTGTAACATTTTACTCTTATTCAGAGTACAATTTTACTTTTATTCAGAGTAAAATTTTACTTCTATAAAGAGTAAAATTTTACTCTGAAATACACAGTGAAGATGGCTTAATATGATAGATATGAGGGTAATATAGTAAAAGAAACAAGTTTTAAAATATTATGGGTTTTGAAAGTATTTATATAATTCTTGTCCTTTTGAAAGACAAATTAGATAGTGAGGGGGCTATCACCAAATCCCCCTTTAATTAATAGTCAATCAAAATTAACGAAATTATGCATTCTATGTGTGGAAGAAAAACTAATTAAAAAAGATAAATATAAACGAATGGGCAGGTTAAGATATTGGTTTTTTCACAATGTGGTTGAAAGGTAATATTTTAACATGTAAGTTAACGTCGTTTGGAACCTTTTAACGAAAGGGGGAAATTTTGATATTATTTTGAAAAGTAAAGAAAGTGTAATTGTTGAAATTATAGAAGATATATCTATAATTATGATAAATTTTAGGAGAAATAAGTGTAATTTACCCAAGAGCCAAATCCAATAATTTTCCACCCACTTTTAGGACACTGAATAATTGGTTTCCAGAAGAAAACAATATTTTGATCAAGCGTCAGTTGGTTTAGAGATGGATCGGAGCTTTGGCCTCACCTTCTCTTTCAGTAGGTTTGTTAATCATTGAATGTGTATACATAGCAACTCTTACACCCATTATCAATTGACATTTTTTAAAATTATCTCTTAAATCATCAATATAAAAATCCTGAATCCGTTTGATTTTATTTTTATAATCAGTTTTTTATTTTTGTTCTTTACAAAAATTGAAAAACTAGTTCCCAAAAAAAAAAAAAATCGTAATTTTTATCTTGAAAAAAACAAAATTTTAATGTAATTATTATTTACGAAACAAATCATAATAAACCATCTCCAATGGTTCATCAAATTCATCATCAAATTCAAAATTTTATTTTTCTTTCATTAACTGAGGACTAGCGTGTCTTTTCATAAAATCACTGTTCATTGTCATTGAATTTTCACCACTAGATATCTCTTGAATGACTATCTCAAGATAAAAATTTATAAAAAAAATATATTGACCGATCAACTGATAATTTGATGAAACTATAAAATCCTCCATCAAAATACTTGATATCAAAACAAATTTTTATTCAAATTTAATAAAAAAATTAGTATCCCGTTAAAATGTCCATAGTGATGATGAAGGCTTGTGGATTCTCAATTGTTCGGTGGGCCACTACTGGCCACGGGATCCACCCTGAATAATGTATGTGTCAGGCGTGCACATGTGATAATTTCCAGACCACATGCTGCACCAAACGAACAATAGAATACCGGTCAAATGTTTATTTTTATAATTTATAATTTAATTTGATATCTTAAAAAAATTATTAAATATTTTATAAAATAATTATATGGGTATGAAATTACATCACATGACATCTATAGTTATGTGTAAAATATTTAATAATTTATTTAGAAATTTTAATTTTTTTTAATTTGATATTTAGGCCTCGTTTGGCAACCGAATTTTTTAGTCAAAAAGTCAAAAAGTTACTAAATTAGCCAAAAAGCCAACAACCCATACCAAAAAGTCAAAGATTCTCTTTTCTCTCTACTTTTTGCACATCTTTTCGTAAAAAGTCAAAAAGTCATCCCAAACATATTAGTTTTTTTTAACTCATATTTTAGCCAAATAGCCAAAAAATTACTAAATTAGCCTGTTCCCAAACGAGGCCTCGTTTGGAAAGTGATTGTTTTAGCTTAAAAGTCAAAAAGTTACTAAAAAAATCAAAAAGTTAACAACTTATACCAAAAAGTCAAAGATTTTTTTTTTCTCTCTATTTTTTGCACATCTTTTCGTAAAAAGTTAAACATTTTTACCTCATATTTTAACCAAAAAATTAAAAAGTTACTAAAATAGCCTGTTTCCAAACGAGTCCTTAGTAAAATTATACAAATAAATTTTTTTTATCATGAAGTTTAAATCAAAACACACATTATTATGGGTCTTTTGAAAAGCTAGTTAAAAGTTTTAACCCATTTTTTATCACATCACCTCTCATATTTTTTACTCAAAAAAAAAATAAAAAATCAAATTTTAGCCAACTTTCCAAATCACTCCTATAACTTGTAAGTACTAAAAATACATGAGGCTATATCATTGCATTTTCGGTTCAAAATTTTTTGTTTTAAAACATGGTTTAGGGGTCTCGCCATCATATGCTCTTGTGATCACATTTCCAAACTGTTAACTCTGTTTTGTAAAGGCAGGCACATGTAGTACATTTCCGATGCAGATCCATTTCCTAATCTGGTCTCAACAATAATTTTGTACTACTTGTTAAATATGAAGCCAATCCTCTCTCTCTTCATCATCATCATCACATATAAAATTTCTAAGGAATAAGTTTCATCTATTTATTATTAATCTACTACTCTACCCATAACTTATAGGTTTCCCAAGCCACTTTAAAATTTTAATAAAAAGTGAAGGAGTCGGAGCTAACTATAATAGACATATTTGGCATAACTCTTTATAAGTTAAGCTAAGCTAAGTTTTAAAAATGATAATTAAAAAGAAGAAATTTAAAAAAAATATTCTAATTTTTAAAGTTATTTATGCTTACAATTTATTAAATAGACTTCTAAAACAATCTGACAGACTCTTAAAAAAATGTTATAAACAACCCATATAAACTGTGACTTCTATATGCAAGTAGAACATGGTGTTCCCATTGCTTGTTGGCCCACAATTGACCAATATGAACTTGGGCTAGGGTTAGGGTTAGCTTGACCACTTAAACTTAGACCATTAATTGCCTAAATTATTTATTTATTTATTTATTTATTTATCACAATATGCAACAATTGCAGCCCATATTTCTATTCATCATTGAACTTAAAATTGAATCTAGACAAAAGTATAAAGAAAATCAAGAAAATTTTGTTACAGTCTCTTCTTAATCGGATGACAGAACACTTACAAACCCAAGATCCATCACGCACAAAGAAGAAAGCCAAAAATTAAAAAAAAATATCGAATTAATCTTTCAGGAATCACCATTCTTCTTGTTCCAGAAGACAAGCATCTTCACACAACGCTTCATGATGTAAAATTTCGCCCTCTGTTCTTTGGCCATTCCACTGCACTTTTTGGCAAAATCAGAGCACTTGTGTGAAGAACTCCTTGATAGAGAAGAAGAAGATGAAGAAGAAGAAGAGGTTTTGATTGGGTTCGGCGAAGAACTACTTGATGAGAGAGGAGGAGACTTGAAAGAAGAGCTCTTCAGTGAAAAGCTCCTCAGAAATGGAGACTTGGAGGCAGAGGTCTTCTGAGAAATGCTCCTTTTGAGAGAATAGTTGTTACTTGTTGATTCATCCTTCGGATGTTTCCACTTGTCACCTTCTGTGTAGAACTCCATGGTTACTGGTGGCAGAGTTTTCTGATTCTCAGGTTGATTGATGAGAGAGAGAGAGAGAGAGGTGATTGATGAGGGTAGGCCGATCAGATGTTGTGAAGTAGATGTAGCAATTGAGAAAAAAGGGTAATTGCATTTTATTGGGACAAGGAAAGAATAATTAGGTCTCGTTTGGAAATATAATTTTTTGATTTTTTACGAAAAGATATATGAAAAAATAAAGAAAATGATGTGACAATTTATATGTACTTTTTACTTTTTGACTAAAATAGTTACTCCCAAACGAGGGCTTAGCAATATTATAAATTTAGAATTTTATTTAAACAACAATACTACAAATCTAGAATTATTTATCCAGAATTAATCCAGAAACAATAATTAATCATTTCACTCATGAACTCACATTTTATTAATTTAATTTTCATCATACATATTTATTTTAGATAAAATCTAAATTCTTAATTCTGGAATCTCAGACTTTTTCTTTGTTAAAAACATTAATGTGTTCTCCGAATTTAATCATACACGAACCCACAACATACCTTTTTAATATCAATCACTTATTATAATTCTTACAAAAATCTGGTAAATTTTTCTAGGGTCTTAATTTATCAAATAATTATTTCACTATATAAAATCTTTTTTGGTAAAATTTTGCAATATGAGAAAGACTTGCACTTGTATCATACACAGAAGAGACCTGTATCTCATGAAAATAATTTGTTTTGAGAAATTACAATTCAACTTATTTGACCAAATATATTTACAAGATGCAACTCTTTTATATTTAAAAATACACTGCAAGAGTTATATCCCAGAAGATTCTTACTTTTTGATAATTTTTTCTTCCACCTAATTTCTCCATTTTTTTTCCTACTATCCTACTTATTTGAAATAAGAGAAATTGTATTTCAATTAGACAGTGGGCAAATAATCTAAAAATGTGGTTCAAATTTTTATATGTATGGTATAGGTCTTTTCTTGCGTGAAAAAAAAAAAAAAAAAATCATCTATAATAATATTATTTTAAAATTGTATCACTTATTTGTAATATTTTATTTTTGAATATGCCTATTAACAAATGAGAAGACTGCATGTGGGTGTTCAGGACTGTAGTAATTGAAGTGTTGGGAGCACATGTTAATGCCGGCTAAGCCACTGTGTGCTCACATCTTGCATATCCTTTCTCACTGTTGTTGAGGACTGTTGACATTGGTTCCTTCCTTCCATTGATATATAAGTCCACATAAAAAAAACAAATTAATTACCTAATCAAATACAAAATATATAAGTTATTTTGGGAAGTAGGTTAAAAATTATTTTTTGGTTTTATTTGACTTTAGCTTTTTTTTACTTTTTTTTAAAAAAATGTGTAAAAAAAATAAAGAGGTGATATGACTCAAAATATGTTAATAGTCAAAAAATGACTTTTAATCTAGTACCCAAAAGAGGCTGGATATTGATGAGGATTTTTTTAAAGTGTATATTACTAGTGAATTCGGTAAAATCTTATCTTATATATTTGATTATGTGATCGACTTATGTATTCTGTAATAGAATTATTTATATAATGTTAGGAGGTAAAAAAAATACTATGACAAATTTATTTGTCATTTGACGTAATATTTAACATGTAGTAATATCAATATAGTAATGAAATATCATATAATAAGTAGTGATAGATTTGTTAATTATCAATTACTTGGAGGATTTTGATGGTGGCAAGTAATAATTTCAAGTACTTTCTAACTTTGTTGCTCCAAAAGAGCCATTTCAATCCGAGAGGATCCAATGATCATTAATCACAACCACTTTGTGACTAACATCGATTTCAGACAGATTCCATTATTCAAGGCTTAATTTTATTTTATTTTATTATTATTTTTTTTTCAGTGTGTTTCTTTCGGTATCTAGTATATAAATTTTACCTTAACTTGAATTTGTAGGAAAAAAAATTATTTTTATTATTATTATTCATTTTGGGCATGATTGACAGTGAACTACAATGAATTTGGATCACTACAAGAAAAAGCAAAATGGCGACCAAAAAACAAAAAATCGTCGCTGAAAGTCAGAAATGGCGACTAAAAGAGTTTTGGTCGCCGAACATAACAGTTTTAGCACTAAAAGAGTTTAGTCGCCAAACATAAAGGTTTTAGCGACTAAAGGCGATTTAGTCGCCGAATATAGGGTTTTTAGCGACTAAAAATTGTTTAGTAGCCAAAAGTCACAGTTTTTGGCGACTAAATTAATTTAGTAGCCAAAAGTTACGGTTTTGGCGACTAAAAAACATTTTAGTCGCCGATTATAGGTCTTTTGCCGACTAAAAACATTTTTGTCGCTGAAAGTGCATATTTTTTGCTACAAAAAAAAATTAGTAGCTAACAACTGTCAATTGCCGACTAAAACTCAGTTTAGTAGCCAAAAGGGGACCTTTTTGGCGACTAAAAACCACATTTAGTCGCCAAAACTGCTTTATTTGTACACCGAACTTCATTTTTAGCGACAAACAAATAATTAGTAGCCGAAAATTAGTAAATTGGCGACTAAAAATTATTTTAGTCGGCAAAAGTGTCCTAAAATTTTTTTTAGTAAATCATTTATTTTATACATAAATTATATTTAATATATATAATTATATTTATATATATAGTTTTCTATTAATACCGGTGAAAATAATATATAATTATAAGTTGCAATTATATTCGTGTGAGGATTCAGTGGCATAGTGGGAGGGACTGTGCTGTGAAGGTTTGGAAGTTGGATATCCAAGGTTCGAACCGGGAGGGGTGCTCAAGCAAAGGGAAATTTTTTTTTTTCAAAAATGCTTTTGGCGACTAAAGAGTTTAGTCGCCGAATGGTTTTCGTTTTGGCGACGATTAGTTTAGTCGGGGGAAACTCAAAATAAAAATAAAAAAAAACAGTATTGGCGACTAAAAGTTTAGTCGCTAAATGTAAAGTTTCCAAAAATGGAATTGTATTTGGCGACAAATTGTTTCGTCGCTGAAGACATATATATTGGCGACTAACAGTTTTTAGTCGCCAAAGGCTTCGCGACCATATATTGGCGACAAGATGGGCGACTAAAATTTTTAGTCGGGAAAAGTGAAATTTCGACATTTGGCGACTAAAATAGGACCTTTGGCGACTAAAATTTTAGTCGCCAAAGCTGTTTTTTCTTGTAGTGGATCAAGAATTTCAATGCAGATTTGTAAAGAAGAAACTTCCATTTTATTCCTTTTCCCTTCTATCCACAAATATATTCTTAAATTCTTAATTCAAATACATATTATTTTCTGTTCGAAGGTATTCTAATATTATAATGTGTTATAGGTTTGATTTTTTTTTTCTTTCCCTCCAAGTTTTCTTTTCTTTCTCTCTGAGTCTTTACTTAAGTCAAGTCTTTTTTCTTTGCCTCCAATTCTCCTCCAAGGAACTTTCTCCCAAGCTTCCTCTCCTATACTTATCCTCCAAGCAACTTCCAAGAATCCTCCAAGAAACTTGTTCACCAGGCTTTCATCTCCTATAAATTGGGCTAACCTCTTATTTTGGAAAATAAGAAGAAATTTTTGTTGTTTTATTATATTTGTGTGAGATTATCAAGCAAAGTAATAAAGGATGTATGTGATGAAACTTTGAGTTCAACCAATTGTGGAGTATTGGTGAACCATAAGATTTTGTCGAGCTGTTGTATCCTGGGGGGGATAAGTCAAGGTTTTTTCTGTTGTACCAGTCTGAGGTTTTGCCTAACTGCAGAGGGCTTGAATCTGCTTAAAGAGAGCGAATTTCCCGTGCCTCAGTCCTTTCAATAGTTATTATAATTTTTATTATTTGTATTTTCTGGTGTTTTATTTGTAATTATATTTGTAATTATCACCAACAATTTAAGGAGATTCAAACAGTAAAATTTATAGAGTCAATATTGGAGAAGCCCAACGAGAATACTGATGATCTCAACAAGCCCTTCCGGTTCAAGGAAGCCCATTTCAAGAGATGGAAAGGCAGTGTGCTTTTCTATCTCAGTCTCCTCAAGGTGGCCTATATCCTGATAGAAAAAAATCCAAACAAAGTCTCCACTAAAGAGATGACCAACGAGGAGTATGCCGCTCATCTTGAAAAAATCGAGAAATACAACACAGATGAGTATAAATGTCGGTACTATCTTTTGGATTGTCTTTCGGATCAATTTTATGATTATTATGATACTACTTACACCATTGCCAAGAAAATTTGGAAAGCCTTGTAGAATAAATATGACACTGAAGAGGCAGGAGCTAAAAAATATGTTGCAAGCCGTTTTTTCTGCTATCAAATGATAGATGAAAAATCAGTGGTGGAGCAAGTTCAAGATTTTCAGATGCTAGTGGCTGAAGTTAGATCCGAAGGCATCAAAATTGGAGACAATCTTGTTGTAGTAGGTATTATTGACAATCCACCATCATCTTGGAGGGAATTCCAAAGGTCAATGCGTCACAAGCAAAAAGAGACGTCCTTGGAGACTCTAATCACACGGATTTGGGTGGAGGAGAAAGCACGAGGACAAGATGCACTTATGACACAAGAGCATTCCACTGCAAAGATAAATTTAACTTTTGGAAATACTTTACCTAAAGGTCGATTTCATAAAATAGTCATTGAAGCAGTTAAGAAAATTTGGAAAAATGTTAGAAGGCACAAAATAAAATTACCGAGGCAAAAGAAATGGAACCAAGAACCCCCTTCACAAGATTTGACAAATATGACATGTTTGGTGTGGCAAAAGTGGGTATATTGCTCGAACTTGCAAATTTTGGAAACAACAATCTCAACCACAGGCTAATGTTACCGAGGAACTATTTGTGGCTATGATTACAGATATTTTTATGGTTCAATCTGTAGAATTGTGGTGGGCAGACTCTGGTGCCAATAGGCATGTCTGCTATAATAAAGATTGGTTCAAGGATTTTACTCATTTTAATGAGGAGAAGACTGTTATGCTTGGTGACTCCAGTTTAACCAAGGTGCTTGGGTGTAGGGATGTTAAGCTGAAATTTACTTTTGGACATGTACTTGTTTTAAAAGATGTGTTGTACACACCGTCCATGAGGAAAAATTTGATGTCGAGTCACTTGCTTAACAAAGCTGGTTTCAAACAAACTATTGAATCTGACCAATATGTAATCACCAAAAAAGGCATATTTGTGGGAAAAGAATATGCATGTGATGGAATATTTAAATTAAATGTTGAGAATAAGAAAGCACATGTTTCTGTTTACATGCTGTCTTCTATGAATTTTTGGTATGTTTGTCTGTGTCATATTAATAGCCAATATGTGGAAGTCATGAGTAGTTTAGAATTAATTTTTAGACTAACAAATAAGTTTGAGAAATGTGAAGTTTGCAGTCAAGCAAAAATAACTAAAAGGCCTCATAAAAGTGTGGTGAGAAATACTGAATTGTTAGAATTAATTCACGCTAATTTATGTGAATTTGAAGGAATTTTAACAAGTAGTGGAAATAGATATTTTATCACTTTTATTGATAATTTTTCAAAATACACTTATGTATACTCGTTGAAATAAAAGTGATGCTTTTGAAAAATTTAAAGAATTCTTCTTGAAGTTGAAAATCAATTTGGTAAAAGATTAAAAAGATATAGAAGTGATAGAGGCCGGGAGTATGAATCTTTTGGATTCAACTCGTTTTCTCAGTCTTTAGAAATAATTCATGAAACTACTCCACCATATTTACCTG
The DNA here is from genome assembly GCA_030407325.1 of Camellia japonica. Taxonomy (NCBI): domain Eukaryota; kingdom Viridiplantae; phylum Streptophyta; class Magnoliopsida; order Ericales; family Theaceae; genus Camellia; species Camellia japonica. The sequence continues at coordinate 57,476,442 of JAPPVO010000003.1, forward strand.
CATCTAATGATGTAGTAGAAGGAAAAATAGAACTTTAACTGATTTAACAAATGTTATGCTAATTGAAGCAGGTGCTCTTCAAATTTGTAGGAGAAGCAATTTTAACTGATGTTATGTTATGAATAGAGTGCACATAAAAAAACAAAAGTTACACCTTTTGAGTTGTGGAAAGGACATAAGCCAAATTTGGGATATTTAAGGGTTTGGGGTTGTCTAGCTTTTTTAGACTTGTGGACCTAAAAGACTTAATTAGGTGTGAAAGCTACCACTTGTGCTTTTCTTGGATATGCAACATATAGTACAGTCTATAGATTTTTTGATATTGAAAACAAATAATTTTTGAATCAGATGATGCAATTTTTCATGAAGATAAGTTTCCTTTTAAATCTAAAAATGGTGGGGGTCAAATAATCAAGAAAATATTTTATCTGAAACGGTTCCTTTACTTCTTTTTACAAAACAAGATACTGTAGTTTTTGAACCTGGAAGGAGTAAAAAGCCAGATTAGAAAAGATTTTGGCCCTGAATATTATGTTTTTAATGTGGAGGAAATTCCATTTACTTTACAAGAAGCTTTGATATCTCCTGACTCTGTTTTTTGGAACGAGGCTGTAAATGATGAGATGGAATCATTATTATCTAATAAAACTTGGGTATTAGTAGATTTACCATCAAGTTGTAAAACTATTGACTGTAAATGAGTTTTGAGAAAAAAATTTAAACCGGATGGAACTATTGATGAATATAAAGTAAGGCTTATTGCAAAATGTTTTAAACACAGCAGATCTTGACTTTTTTTATACATTTTTTTTCGGTTACTAGAGTTCATCATTAGATTTATTAATTGCAATGGCTCAATTCATGATCTAAAAATTCATCAAATGGATGTTAAAATAGCCTTTTTAAATGGAGACTTGGATGAAGAAATGTATATGGATCAACCTGAGGGTTTTGTGGAACCCAGTCAAGAAAACAAAGTGTACAAGCTAGTTAAATCCCTATATGGCTTAAAACACAGGCCCCTGAACAGTGGCATGCAAAATTTGATTCCAGCATGATTGAGAATGGCTATAAAACTAATGAATGCGATAAATGCATCTACTATAAATCTGAAGAAAATTCACATGCCATTATTAGCCTCTATGTGGATGATTTACTTATATTTGGTTCTAATTTGCATATCATCATGGAAACTAAAAATATGCTTAGTAGCCATTTTGATATGAAAGATCTTGGTGAGACTAATTATATTTTGAGAATGAAAATTACCAAAACCTGTAATGGTATATTTTTTGATCAGTCGCATTATGTTGAGAAAATTTTGAGAAAATATAATTTTTATAAGTGCAAGCAACTTTTTGATCCTCCTGTGTCTTTATTTCCCGTTAAAAATGATGAGGATGTAATTAATCAAAATGAATATGCTAGTATAATTGGTAGCTTGCGTTATGCGACTGACTGTACTAGACCTGACATTGCCTATGCAGTTGGAGTACTTAGCAGGTTTACTAGCACGCCTGGCAGTGATCACTGGTTAGCCATTGAATGGATTATGAAATATTTATCTAGTACCATAAAATATGGCTTGTTTTATAATAAGTATCCTGCAGTACTTGAAGGTTATAGTGATGTCGATTGGAATACCTTGTCAGGTGATTCATTATCAACCACTGATTACTTATTTACCTTGGGAGGTGGTGCTATAAGTTGGAAATCGAAAAAACAAACCATTATTGTTAATTCAGCAATGGAGGCTGATCTTATTGCTTTAGCTATAGTTAGTGAAGAAGCAAATAGGTTAAGAGATTTGTTAAATGAAATCTCTTGTTGGGAAAAATCGATTCCGCCTATATTGATTCATTGTGATAGCACCGCAGCAATTGGTCGAGTTAATCACCGTTATTATAACGGTAAATCCAGACCTATCAGAAGAAAACACAATACTAGGAGATCTTATATGAATAATGGCATCATAAATGTGGATTATATTAAATCTGGTGATAATCTTGCTGATCCATTAACTAAGGTCTTAGCAAGAGATAGAGTCTGGAATACATCGAGGGGGATGGGATCGAAGCCCATTGAATATAGCAGGAGCCATGTATAAGGATACTCAACCCAGGGATCAGAGATCCTACAACTGGGTTCAATGAGAAAAACGATCATATGATGGCCGTGAGAAATACACTAAATTCCTTTTTACCCATCCCTATGATGTAAGTGCATTTATCCTATAATGTTGTAGAGGTTGAGTTATTTAAAAAAAAAAAAAAAACTCTTAATGAATCTCCGTAGCTCTTATTGAGTGGGTGTCATAGTTACAGGAGCACCCTTGACAAAATTCACCTATGTGAGTGTGGTAATAGGGCTGTTACCTATGAGATTTGGGCTAATTCTCAAACACACTCATGAATCCTGGGATCGCACAAGGCCGTAATGTGCTGGCACTTAAAGCTTATGTGAACACCTGGAATATTATATGTGTGCAATAATTATTTATTTCCTTTAAGCAGTCATAGTTCAATGCTGAGCATACTATTGGCTCTAGAGTAGATATTATTGTTTCACTAATGGAGGTTCAATGCAGAGCACACCTACCATGATGCATAATATCCTTCTTTGCCTAATAATCTCAGATTTTGCTACCTATAATATTAAAATAGGTGGAGGAATGTTAGAAGGTATTTTAATATTATAATGTGTTATAGGTTTGATTTTTTTTCTTTCCCTCCACGTTTTCTTTTCTTTCTCTTCAAGTCTTTACCTAAGTCAAGTCTTTTGCTTTGCCTCCAAGTCTCCTTCAAGAAACTTTCTCACCAAGCTTCCTCTCCTATACTTATCCTCCAAGCAACTTCCAAGAATCCTCCAAGAAACTTGTCCACCAAGCTTTCATCTTCTATAAACTGGGCTAACCTCTTATCTTGGAAGATAAGAAGAAATTTTTGTTGTTTTATTATGTTTGTGTGAGATTATCAGTGTAACAACCCTGACCCATGATTAACGTTAATCCATGTTTAGAAATGCCTAATAAATAATTAAAGTGAAATTTCGCATCATATGTTGCCGTATGTGTGTTTATATTCATTTAACGTAGGAAGATCTGTTCATGTTTCTGTTTCGGTTTGCGAATTGAAGGCCTTATCGACATCCGATTCAGAAATTGACTTGATTTATGTGTTAATTAGAATTTTTTAAAATTTTATGGCAGATTTAATTAAAATTCGATTCAGAACGATTAAATTAGAATAAATTAATGCTCATTTGATTAATTGATCAACAAAATAATTAGGCCATTAGCCAAGCCTATATAAGGCCACCTCAACACCTCATATACACTTTTTGCACTCCCAATTCCTCTTGATTGAGTTCAAACGTGTGGGAGAGAGAGGAGGAGAGAAATTGAGATCAAAAGCTAGAAAAAAGAGGGATTGCTAGGAATTGTTGGAGAATTGAAGAGCATTTAGAAATTTAAGCCTCTACTCTTGTGAATTAAAGGTCTAAGGTAAGAAATCTAAACCTTAGTTGTGTAATTTAGTTTTTGGAAGAATTCAAGTAAAGGAGGTGAACTAACATGAGAATGAGCTAGGATTAGAGAATTGTAGCTCAAATCACAAAATTTTGAAGTTGATTTTACAAGAATTCTCGCATGCATGTTCATATCTTGGTTTTGTTCAAATAATTAAACTTATTCTTGAGCTTAATGACTCATTTGATCATGTTTTGGAAGGTTGGAATTCATGACATTACATGCAAGTTATCTAAGTTTCAAGTTTTGTTTACTATAATTGACCTAGTTTTTGGGCTTGATTTTGCAAAATAGTTTGTAATTCATCATGTACTATGAGTTTCTCAATGTTTTACTAAGTTTTGGTCCAAAAGGATGTGTTTTGAAGGATTTGAAATTGAGTTTTGAGCTTAGGAGTAAATCCAGAAATTTCAGAATTCTGCTCCTACGCTCGAGCGAACGAATCCATGCTCGAGTGACCACACTGAGTGCGTGTACTTCCGCTCGAGCAACCAGAAGTCTGCTCGAGCGTGAAATACAAGCTCCTAGAAGTTCTTATGTTTTGCAGTCCGCTCGAGCGACAAAAGTTGCTCTCGAGCGAGGTCATGTCTCTCATGCTCGAGCGAGCATCGAGTGGAAAAATCAAGCAACCAGCACTTTTGCCAAAGTTTATAGATCGCTCGAGCGAAGAAATGTGCGCTTGAATGACCACTCACATTTTGCATGTTCGCTCGAGCATAAGAAGTTGCGCTCGAGCGAGGGCCTGGTTTTCAACAAGTTATGTTAAGTATTTTCAAGTGCATTTTTGCATCTTCATTCCATCCTAGGCATTCCTAGGCCATAATTAAGACACAATAATGAGGATAAAAGTAGAGTCACACCAAGGTAAGAAAAGAACAAAGTATATGTTTTCGGGTATGTAATTCAGTATATATTCGTTTTGTACCTGTGTAGGTCACGCGTCCCAAGATATCTGAATTGCATACTCTATTCGTCTATTGGAGCCATCTGTTATTTGTGAGTAATAACTCTGTAAAGTTTATGTTAGACTTTGATTATTTTCTGATGATATGAAATTATCAGTTTTTTGAATATGCTATTTTTATGTGAATGAATGATCGTCTAAGTTCCTGAAATGTACTCGTGGCATCTATAGCATCATGTGATATTTTGCGTCCCTTTATGGGTCATCAGGTCCCTTTATGGGTCATCGGAAACGTCTCTGTGCACATGAGTCATCAAAGTGCATTTATGGTCGTCCCTTATAGGTCATCAGAATGCCTTCACGGCTGTCCCTTTGTGGGCCATCGGATTTGTTAACGCTAATGGATGTGCCACGTACTATGATGTGAAATGTATGAACTTTGAAAACGAATACGAACAAGTGTATGAATCTGTTTCTGATTTGGAATCTGAAGTTGCATACGACTCTGATTTTTTACTCTATGATGGACATCATTCATTAAAAACCCTTTACTTTGTTATTATTAACTGGGCTCCCGCTCACTGTTTATATTTTATATATAGGTGACCAGGCGTGTGACAAGCTTAAAATGATGCCTGAAAAGTTTTGTGTTCATCAGCCACCCTTTGTACCTTCCAAGGAGGTTCCAGATCATGTCAATCCTGTGGCTATGTTTTTGTATTTAAGACTTTGGTCCTTTTATTTTAACTTTGGACAAAATCCTGCTTATATGTACAGTACTTGGAGTGACGTGTGACAACTGTGTCTTTTGACGTCACACGTATCTTTATTAAAGTTTAAGAATATCTGTCTCATGTATGTCTTCACAAATCAATGGACTATGTATATTTCTGTTTATTGCTTCCGCAACCCCTAATTATATGTTATTCCGTTGAAAGGCCTTCAGTAATCCAAGGGTTACTGGCCGGTTACGACGCTAAACCTATAGGGGCGGGTTTGGGTCGTGACAATCAGGCAAAGAAATAAAGGATGTATGTGATGAAGTTTTGGGTTCAACCAATTATACAATAATGGTAAACCATACGACTTTGTTCGGCTGTTGTATCCTGGAGGGGGACAAGTCAAGGTTTTTTTTGCTGCGCCGGTGTGAGGCTTTGCCTAACCGCAGAGGGCTCGAATCTCCTTAAAGATAGCGAATTTCCTGCGCCTCAGCCCTTTTAATAGTTATTATTATTATTTGTATTTTCTAGTGTTTTATTTGTAATTATATTTGTAATTATCACCAACATTTTCTAATAGAGCTAGAGGTGCTTGTAGACACTCCATTTTTGATGGCCTTTTAAGACTTGGATGTTCTTGTAGATACGTCCGATGGCGAGTCTGATTACTCACCGAATGCTCGAAGTCCGTGGCAGAACACCACAGGTTTGAGTTTTCCAAACCCTGTATCTTTCTTGCTTCATCTTTGGACCATGCTTAGGTCTTTTTAGCATGAAGATGTTGATGGCCTGCCGGCCATCCTTGAAGGCTGCCGGCCATGGCCTTTGGCTTGTCGGCCATTGATGTGCCTGCCGGCCATCACTGATAGCCGGCCGGCCATCAGTATTTCCAGCAGATATTTTGTGATATTTTGTGCTAGCTGTATGCACAGGTTCATGCATCTTCTAACACGTGTATGGCTGGATCTTTGTGAGGGGAATTTGCATCTTCTATATATAGGACCCCCCTCTTGCATGTGGGGGAGGGGGTTAAAAAATTTTGAAGACAAAAATTCTCTCTCTTTCTCTCGCTAGAATTCTCTCTCTCTTGATATTTTGTGCCTTAAAGTCTAGTTTCTCTACACTTTTGCACATAAACCCTTGATCAAACTTGACCACCTTGGAGTTGAGGTTTCTTGGTGTTTTGTTTGAGTTCTAGAAGAGGATTTTGGCTTGATTTGGCTTGTTTTGTTGCTCAAATAGTATCTTGTCTTCAAGAGGTAGAACACTTGTATTTTACTCTTGTTCTAAATACTTGTTTTGCCATCTTTACATACTGTTTTTGAGCTGGTTTTGACCTCTAAAAAATCTCTGTTTTTATGGTTAAAAAATGGTGGTTTAAGGCCCCTTTTTAGTTAGGGGTGGTTCACCCTTTTGTTATTTGATTTTCTTAAGCTTTTGTGCCTTTTTTTCAAAGCTTTTAAATCAAATTTTTTTGGCCTTTTAACCACTTAATTTCAAAAGTTTTTCAATGGTAAAAATCATATTTTGAAGTCCAAAATTGGAGGGATTAGTCTCCCCTCCTTGTGACTTGTTTGCATGCTTAGATAGCCTCACATGTTAGCATGTTTTTCTAGCAATCTGTAGCTTAAGTCCAGCTTGTTTTGGCCTTTGTTTTGACCTGCTTTAGCTCTGTTTTAAGCTGTTTGGGTCATTTGAGCTTTGTATTGTATGGTTATGGTGCAATTTTCTTCACTAGCTTAATGTTTCTAGGCTTTGAGCATCATTTGTGTGCCTTGGTTGCATGTTTTCATGCTTTTTCATGCCTAATTCCAGCACCTAAATATCTGCAACCTCCCTCACTTCTTCACTTTGTCATTTGCTTTGAGGGTTGGTTAACCTTCGGGTTGTGTTTAAGCTTGAGATCGAGGTTTGTGCTTAATAGTTTTAATCCTCTTTTGGGGGTTTCTACTAACCAAAGGCATGACCTCTCTCTTACCTTAAGTCATCTCTTGGTTGACATCTCTCTCATTAGAGGACACTCACCTTGGACTTAATCGATTAAAGAATTAATCGATAATGTAAAATGAGTAAGCAAAAGTGATAAGTAAAACTTGAGCAAGATAAGTATATTGTGTCGCATCGCATGCGTTCAATCGGACGTTATATTGAACACAAGGAAGATTGAAGCATTTCATACTCAAAGTGATGAAATGAGCCAATCTCCTTGGTCTTCATTGCCCTTGATCATACATGATAGGGTGATGGTCTTGAGTCTTTTGTTTTTTGTTTTTTTTTGTGCATACAATGAAATTGTATTCCTTGGTTCTTTGGCCATCATGCATTGAAAATGCTTGGTTGGTGATTTTGGAGCCAAGAGTACCACTTCTTGGAGATGTTTTGATGATAAGGAATGGTATACAGTACATACAACCTATGAAACTACTTCTTTTCTGCTATGTGTTGTGCTCTGTTGCAGTAGAATGAAGTTGTTCATCAGTGGCCGGCAGGCCATACACTGATGGCCGGCAATGCCCTTTTGCGGTAGGCACTTGGCCGGCAGCCTCCATTAGTGGCCGGCTAGCCAGTGATGTACTCTCAGGACAGTGCCCTTTCAGCATGCCAAAATTCAACTGTGCAAACAGAGGCATTTAGCAGCAAAGAAGTGGCATTTTGGATGGAAACCAAGCGCGCATGTGCATTTGATGCGTCTCAAGTTTAACTAGATAGAACAGTGTGCCTATTGTTATTTTTGAGCTGGTTTTGTACTTAATTAATTTAGTTTAATTAATTAGCGCAATATGTATTTGATTAGCTTAGATTAGTTAATCGATTATTGTAATAATTAAGTAGCTTAGCTTAGCTATTTCTTTATTTTGTTTTGTATTAATTAGCTTAGCTTAGATTAGCTAATTATTTATTCGGACCCCCCTTCGTGAGGGCACAATATTGTAATAAGTGTGCGTGTGTATGTGCATGTCTTCCAACCCTAAGTCTTTCTCTCTTTTATTTAATCGCTTTTGATGGTTAGATTAGGGACATATTTCAATTAGCATATTGCATGTTTGCATCCACTCATTTGTCTTGCATGCACCGAGGCTCAGCGCATCATTTAAACTGCATTGCAATTTCAATACACTTCTTTGAATACGTGTTTAAAAGCATGTTTTTCAAATCGAACCATATGCCATATTAGTAGTCGAGCCTATTAATTGCATTATTGTATGTGTTGCATTAGGCATCTTGTATAATTAGGATCATGCATTTTTCTAACTAGTTTTTGTTTTGGCTTGGAGTACTCGGTGAGTTTTTGCACTTTAGCATACTTGCATGAGTGTGATTGCCATATTGTCATGTTTTCGCATGCTTGCCATGAGGCTATATGCTTAAATGCTTAACTGCATGAATGCCTATGGATGAAGGCTTTGTTGTTTGAATTGAAACGATTCAATAAATGTATGTTTTAAGCCTACTTTGTCGTGGCAAAATCATGTTTTAAGCCCACTTGAGACGGCAAATCCGCATCTTTTAAGTCCACTTGAGGGTGGCAAATTCAAACCATTTTCGTAAACAAACATGAGTTGAATTGTTCCAAGTCTTGTGACTAGTTTATACTTGCTTGTGTGCGCCACATAGAAAGGTTAGCTTAATAACTGGAAAAAGAGCACATAATGTTTATAAAAAGCATATCATGATTAGTAGAGGGCGAGCGGGGGTGCTCAATTCATGACCTTTCCCTCTCGTACCTAAGTTCCCGAGCCGAGGCAACTTTGGTGATGACAGACACGTAGCCTTTGGCACGAGTCAAGGTTTTCTAAATTTTTCCAAAACAAAATATTTAGGTGGCGACTTTGTAAATCTGGCAAAGCAGTCCAAATTTTGGCATTATTTGATTTAAAATCGATTTTCCAAAAGATTTGCCGGATTTAGACTCTTTGGTGATTATTAGTTTCACATTGCACTTGTGAGACTAGATTCAGAACCGCGGGAGTCCGAACTGTGAGGCCTTCTTTTCAAACCCTTTTCGAAATGCGGGGGCGCGGAAAAATGTGAGTCCAGTGTGCTCTTCTTTTAAACATGTTGTTAGATTTTGATGAATTAATAAAATTTGAGAGAGCTCTCAATTTTGTTCCTATTATCCTATACATTTCGTATATTATTAATTTAGTAGAATTTAGTTATCACAACATTATTCTTTATATATATATATACTTTCTTTCATATGTAACAATCTTTGTGGTTCTTGTATGGTGCTCCTTACAGATAGTCTTAAATCAATATATATATATATATATATATATTTGTGTATATTGAATTGTTTTTTCCTCATTTAAAAGTAAACACAGGTAGGGGTGTGCACGATGTGAGTAAAATTATAAACCAAATGGCAAATTAGCGGATTGGCAGATTTGTAAATTGCGGTTTGAGCAGTTTGGGCAGATTCAAAGATATTCTAACCAATTATCAAGTCTTTACATAATATATAACACTAATTTACATAATATTTTTCATATATATAACATAAATTAATTTTACATAACATTTTTCATATATATAACTACTAATTTGTAATAAATTTCATATATTAAACATCTTCCACACTCATCTTTACTTTGATATTTCATTATAGGTTGAAAAATATATATATATTAACTATAGTAGAGTGAAGCGGTTTCGAAGGCAGATTATAAATTTTAAAATTTAAACCGCGTTAAGCGGATAGAGCGATGCGGATTAATGCGGATCGGTGCGGTTTTAGTGAATTTGACGGTGATAATGCAATAACTTTAATGGAAGATGGGTCAACCCGATCCACGGTTCCAACGGATCTGCTGGCATTGGTGTTTTCGAAATGTGCTTGCAAAAAGGTCCAAAGGGGGAGATAGACCCTCGACGGACACTCCGACGATCAAGTTAGGTCAGGATAAATTGATTTTAGAAAGAGAAAGAGCAAAAGAGAGAGAGAGAGAGAGAGAGAAAGAGAGAGAGAAGCAAAGGAGTGAAGACTTAACCTCTAACGTATCTCGAAAGGTTCCTTATATCCTTTGCTCATCATTTTCTTGTCCATTCTAAAGTGTCTTGTTAGCCGAAAGTTTATGGCCTAGCTAACATCGTTCATGGTGATTCTACATACTCTGGCGTGAGGGGTCTTGCTGCTTTTAATGCTACAGTGGCCTCATTAAATGGTTGATGTATGGGTGCAATAATTTTATAGGATCTTTGTATGCTCACGTGGTTAATTCCCTAACTGACAAGTGTTTGAGTGCCACTGGTCCTGGGCCAGCATTGGCTTCTCAAAGTTATTGGGCTAACTGGGCTTTAACACTTGGGTCGTGAGCTGCGCCTTCCTTGGGTGTCCATCAGTATCAGTAGTCCCCATTCCCAAGTGCAACTTTAGTCCAACAAAGGGAATAAGAAAGAAGACAATAGTCCCCCAGAACGCCAAAAAGATGGCCAAAGGGGGAGGAGGGGAAGGATGGTAGGCAAGACAGAGAACGAGTGGGAGTAGGTGCGATTGGTGAACGACCGAGGAGGGAGGGGACCAATCGTCGTGGTGGTCGACCGTTGAGGGAGGTGATCGACCAACATATTGGTTGAACGTTGAGCGAGGTGACTGACCGTCGTGGTGGTCGACTGTTAGGGGAGGTGATCGACCGACGTAGTGGTCCACCATTGGGTGAGGTGACTGACCGATGAGTGAGGTGACCAACCATCGTGGTGGTCGACCGTTGAGGGAGGTGACGGGCCGATGTGGTGGGTGACCGAGGAGGGAGAGGATCGACCGTTATGGTGGCCAGCCGATTTAGTGGTTGACCATTGAAGGAAGTGACCGACCGATGTGGTGGCTGACCGATGGGGTGGTCGACCATTGGAGAAGGTGACTGACCGACGTGGTGGCTGATCGTTGAGTAAGATGACCAACCGACATGGTAGGCGACCGAGGAGGGAGGGAACCGACGGTCATGGTGGCCGACCAACATGGTGGTCGACTGTTGTAATGACCCTCACATTGATTACCGATTATGGCTAAACTGAGACTGATTGTGACTGATAATTGAAGTAATTGAAATACTGAACTGACTGATTGAAAACTGAAACCGAATTGATTGAGGGTATCTATTTGAATTGCATTTCTATCTGTTGCCTGTTTAATTATCTGTTCATGTCTTTATGTTTAAACTGCAAATTGAAGGCCTTATCGGCGGCCGAACCGGAAACTGATTAGTGTTTTGGGATCGTTAGAAGTTATGCGATTTAATGGTATGTTTATCTAGAAGTCGATTTGGTACGATTAAACTAGATTATTTAAGCCAAATTAATGGAGTTGCCTTATTTACCATATTGCCATCTAGTGGGCCTTTGTTTATTAATTTATGGGGTCTCATTCACTTGAAACAACCATTTCCTCAGCCTATTCCTTGTGATTGCCGACCTTAGAGAGAGAGAGACTAGAGGAGTTGAGTTCATCTCAATTTTGTTTGTGAATCGCTTGGAAATTGAAGGAATTGGAGGTTGATTTCCATATCTAAGCTTCTACACTTGAACTACTAGACTTAAGGTAGAACTTCATCTTCTTATTGTTGTCTCTAAGTTAGTTTGTGCATAGTTCATGGTAGATGAGAGCCTTAGGCCATAACTTGGAGTTAAATTGTTGAATTAAGGCTTAATTGTTGCATGCATGTGCATTGAAGAGTTTTGAAGTTAATGTTCATGAAATCTCACATGCATGTCCATGTTCATGCTAAAGTCCATGATTTCATCTGTTTTGAAAAGAATGAGCTCATTTGAGCTTATATTTAAAGCTTTGAATTGAGTTAAATTCATGCATGTTTGCATGTTCTTCATGTTCATGAAAATTGGTTTGAAATTGAGTTTGAATTAAACATCCTTGGGCTTTGATTTCACAAATTAAGCTTTGAATCATGTTGTTCTATGTGTTTACAAATGTTTTCCAGAAATTTGGCCCAAGAGGATCAAATTTAGTACATTTAAACTTGGTTTTTGGCTTGGAGGTGCAATCTGGATTTTCCAGATTTTGCACTCCCGCTCGAGCGGGGAAAGTGGCGCTCGAGCGGGGAATTCGAGCATCCAGTACTTTGCACTGTTTTGCAGTCCGCTCGAGCGTGGTACTGTGCGCTCGAGCGGGATCATGTGTCACACGCTTGAGCGGGCGTCGAGCGTCCGTCGAGCGGAGATTTCACCCATCCAGTACTTTTTGGTCCGCTCAAGCGGGGGAGTTTACGCTCGAGCGGAGACCTTTGTTGCATGTCCGCTCGAGCGGGGAAACCTGCGCTCGAGCGGGACTCTGTTTTTTTTGAAAATTCTGAAAATGTTTTCTGAGTGCATCTTTATATCCTCTTTCCATCCTAGGCATTCCTAGGGCATATTTAAGGCATCTTATTGAGGATATAGATGTAGAACACACCGAGGCAATTAGGGATCTAGTTGTTATCTTTCCCAACTGTATAGCTTAGTGTGTGTTCATCTGTAAACTGTGTAGGGTTGGCAACGAGGGACGCGCTCTAGCTTACTGTAGCCCAGAACTCTGTGAGTAACAACTGTGTAAAGATATGTTCAAAATGATTATCTTCTGAACAATTAAACTGTACTGTTTCTGAACTGATACTGTTAACTGACTGAATGTATGTCCTATATTCTGAACTGTATTGTGGCATCCTTAGCAACTATTGTTACTGTTATAGAGATCTCTATCGGTTCCCTCGTTGGAACCACTACTGTTTACTGATTGATGGCCATCATTGACTGTTCGGTCTTTTAAGACCTACTGTTTACTGTTATGCTAATGGATGTACCACATATGACTGTTTACTGTACTGTTTAATAGGGATTTGGTCCCTGTTCTGAGTGGTTGTAATTATTGTACATACTGTTTGTCTATGACTGCATATATGTATGAAAAATCTTTTTGCATACAGACTGTCACAGCTCATTGGACATTATTTATTTACTGTATTGGCTTCCGCCATGCCCCTGTACTCTGTATTACTGTCTTACTGTTAAGCAGGCCTTCTGTAATCTCGGATTACTGGCCGATTACGGTGCTAAACCCATAGGGGCGGGTTTGGGTCGTGACAACTGTGGAGGGAGATAACCAACTGATGTAGTGGCCGACTGTTGGGGGAGGTGATCAACCGTTGAGTGAGGTGACCGATCGTCGTGGTGGTCGATTGCGGTGCATGGGGCTCAAGGTATAGGAAGGTACGTGATGATGTGAAGTGGAATAGACAGGGGGAAGAAAGAGAATAAATACGATGACGGAGGGATCGAAGCGGTACACATGGGGCAATCTGGGCCACTGGTGAGGGATGTGAAGCGGTAGTAAGAAGTGAAGGGGTTGTATAGGGGGTGACGTAGAAAAGGCGGGGGTTTTATCTTGGTGGAATTTTCAAACTGGCAAATTTTAACTGCGATCCTTGGAACACAAACAAACCTTTGGCATTCGAACTAATGCGATTTACTTACCTTATTGTAAAAAATCAACACATTCCTGACTTTAGCTCCTACATCTCGATGGACTCTCTTCTCTTTCACATCGCAAATTTCCTTGCCCCCGCAACCAAAACGGTATACAGAAACGTGAAGAAGATGGCAGAAGACAAAGCGCTAACCATGACATTGGATGCGTTGGGAGAGGATGACAGAGTGGCACTGGCGAAACAATATAGGGTGGAGAGGCACGGGAAAAAGGGCGTGAAGTGGCCAATGCGACCCCTTCCGTCAATAGTGATCTCGACGGCCCAGCCGATTAGCTAAGTGGCGCCTGACCACTGGCATACCAAGGCTGACAAATCTACGCTAACGCAGAGGATCTGGAGGAGTTGCGTAGTAGATATTAGATTCCAGCAGAGGTAGAGTTGATATTGCCATCGGCAAAGTAGAGGGCGTCTGATATATGGCCGATAGAGTTCGCACTGTACGAAGAGGCGCTATGGGGAGGCCTAAGGCTACTGTTCCTACAACTAGTGGTTGATGTAGTGAATCACCTGGAGGTGGCTTCAGTATAACTAATGTCGAATGCGTGGAAGATTTTTTTTGCCTGCGCAATCGCGTGGCCACAGGCGACCGGATGAGAGGTGATGACGGTGGACAAATTTTTTTTGTGCTACAAGGCTTTAGGGCAACAAGAAACATGGGTGACCCTGCAAGCAATAGTGGGAAGGGAATTAGTGGCGAGGATGCTATCACGACCCAAACCCGGCCTTATAGGTTTAGCGTCGTAACCGGCCTATCCTTGGATTACCGAAGGCCTTTTAACAATTAGACTTATAATTAGGGGCTGCGAAAGTAAATACGTAAAAAAAAACATACATAGTCCATCAAACTGTGCAAACATACATGGGACTGATAATCTTAAACTTTTATAGACATATGAGTGACGTCAAAAGATACAGTATTTACTCGTCACTTCATGTACATATAAAAGAAAAACTTGTCTATGGAGCAAAAGAAACAGTCTTATACATCCATAATAACACAGCCACAAGACTTGATTTGATCTGGGACCTCCTCATGAGGCACAAAATGTGGCTAACAAATACAAAAATGCTTCAAGCGTCATCTTAAGCCTGATCACGAGTCTGCTCACCTACATACATAATAAATAGCTAGTAAGCGGAGGTCCAGTGAATAATAACAAAGTAAAGAGGTAAATGAATGATGCTCCATAACCATTTCTGAAACCAAAGTTTACGTTCGTATTCTCATTCCGCGCATATATATATATATATATATATAAATTAGAGTTCATGTTTAATCTTACATAGTGCATCCATTAGCGCTAACAGATCATATACAGAGTATCATAAATCATACTTGTCAATTCTATAGAAGAACCTCCTGCCGAGTAAGGATAAGTTGTCAGTTCCATAAAGAAAGCTCCAGACTAGGAATGGATAACTTGTCGGTTCCACCTAAGAACCTCCAGCCGGGTACAAATAGCTTGTCAGTTCCATAAGGAACCTCCGGTACCGGGAACTTGTAACATACTTGAATCATAGCATAATGTCACAAATGCTTGTTAGAGTTGGACAATCATTCATAGTATAAAACATGGCATTTCATCGAACAGATCTCCTTCCATATACATAAAATAGTTTACTTGAACATAACTTTACTAAGTTATTACTCACAGATAATAGATGGTCCAAGTAAACAAACAGAGTAGGCAATTCAGCTTCCTTGTGGCGCATGACCTACACAGCATGACAGATACATACACTGAAACACACGTTCGGATTATTCATAACTTATTTCATTTGTTCTTAGTGTGTTTCTACCATTTATCCTCATTACAGTGTCTTAATCTTGGCCTTGGAATGCCTACAATGAAATGAGGATGCAAAATTGCACTTGAAAACATTTTTCAAAACTTGCTGAAAACAGGGTCCACGCTCGAGCGTGACTTTCCCCGTTTGAGCGGACATGCAAAATGTGAGGGTTTGCTCGAGCGTAACTTCCTTCGCTTGAGTGGTCTGTAAACTTTGAAAAAGTTTTAGTTGCTTGTTTTTCACGCTCAACGGACGCTCGATGAGACTCAGACCCTCGCTCGAGCGTGACTCTTATCGCTCGAGCGTACTGCAAAACATAAGAACTTCTGGGGGCTTGCATTTCACGCTCAAGCGTTCTTCAGGTCGCTCAAGCGAAAGTGCACGCATTCAGAGTGGTCACTCGAGCATGAGATCCTACGCTCGAGCGTAGGTGCAAATTCCGGAATTTCTAGATTGTTCTCCAAGTTCAAAACTCAATCTTTAAGCATCAAAACTTGATTTTTCTAGGCCAAAACTCTGGAAAATGACTAAGAACTTGTACAACATCATGGATTGAAGTTCATCCCAAGAAATCAAGGCCCAAATAGCTTGCCAATTGTGCAAAAATTCAACTTAAAATTTATGAATGCTACATGAACATGACATGCATGAAATGATTTGAGCTTCAAGTTTCCAAATCATGATCAAATGAAATGAGAGGATGCAAAACATGATGAATTCCTACAACTAAGCTCAATTTATTACATGCATGAGAGAATTTCCTAGTAAACATGCTCCAAATGTAATGAAATGTACATACATGTATGAAATGATCCTCAATTCCACTTCTTAAGCTTGATTCCTACACCTCTTGGCTCAATTCTCTTCAATTCATGTACGATGTGGCTTAATCTCAAAGTTTAAGGGTTGAACTCTTGCCTTCAATGGCCAATCACACTCTCAATAGTCAATGTTTGAAGTCTCAAGCCAAACCTTCCAAATTCTCCTACAACTCTTCTAAGATGAGTTCAACTTTTCTCTTCTCTTCCTCTCCTCCATGTTTAATCTCTTAGGGGTTCAAAGATGATGATAAAAGGGGCGTTGAAGTGGAGTGCATAAGCCTTTTATAGGCTTGGATTAAGAATTTGTTTAATTAGGCTTAATTGGGCATTAAATTATGCTAATTGAATCGTTCCCATTCAAATTTCGATTGAACCTGCCATAAATTCCTAAAAATTCTAAATAACACATAACCAAAGTCAATTTCTAAATCGGATGCCGTTAAGGCCTTCAATTTGCAAATCAAAATAGATTTATGAACAAATTTTCCTACGCTAAATAGATAGAAACACATATAAGGCAACATGTAATGCAAAACTTCATTTTAATCTCTTATTAGACATAATTAAGCATGGATTAATGTTAATCATGGGTTGGGGTTGTTACAGATGCCCTCATCGATGAAGAGTTGGCTGCCAAAGTGGTTTTTTGTGTCGGCGAGTGGCGGAGGAAGAGTGCACATGATGTGGAAAGTCCCTACGAAGTCGTTGGAGCAAAAGTTAGACGTTGTGGTTGAGAAGAGGGTCAAACTGGTGAAGGAGTGGAGGGAGAAAGAGGGGCTAAAATAGGACGACCTCGTCCAGCCTTCAGTTCTGTTTGCCCTAAATCTGGAGCTTCAGCTGATCGAAGAAGACCCTGCACCGGAGGAGGTGGAGGCAAGGAGGAAGGCACAAGAGGATGAGGACACACGAGCTTTTGCTATAGCGGACAAATACAGAGAAAAATAATCGGGCCCAACACCAAAGCTGGTTGTAATGAGGCCGGTCCGACCACGACCCAAACCCTTGGGAGAGAAAGACATAGCAACATTTGTACCTCTGCAAGCGTCAGTGGATCCCTTGAAGGAGAGAAGTAAGAGGGAGATAGAGTTGGTTTTGAAAAAAAAAAAAGGAAAGGAAGGTGGCTTCAGAGGGAAGCGAAGAAGGACCGTTGCTGAAAAAAACAAAAGAGGGAGCAGTGGGGTTATCCCCAGAAGTAGAGAAAGAGGAGACCAGGGTTGGTTTGGAAGTTGAGGAGGGTTTGGCCGAGCTCTCGATCGTCCAAGGGACGAGCGGAGTAAACAAGAAAAGAGGGTTGCTAGAGGTTGAGCGATTGAAAGACCGGCCCGCTAAGAATGTGCCCTTAAGAGAAATGCCCCCAAGTCAGGAGTTGGGGAGAGAGCGGGTGAGCGAAGCAGAGATGAGTGCCACGCTAGGGACCACCACTCATCTTGTTTGCGGTGGTCGGTTGCTTGGTGGGTGATGAAGGCGAAGCTAGAGCGGCCACAGACCGTCTGTTGGGGGTTGTTGAAGACGCGGCCGTGCGGAGTGTTGCACAATATACGAAAGTCGATCTTATGAGAGGATTCTGCTCAGCGCAGATGGCGACTGCTCTGTTGGGCAAGACAGAGGAGGCGAAGCTAGAAGTGAAGCCGCTTAAGGCCCAGTTAGAAGGGGTTCGAACGCAATTGCAGAATGTAAGGGTGGAGACTGCTGGCTGGAGAAAGGCAGCACAGAGCGCCTGCTCAAAAGGCCTGGCCTATGTTCAGAGGGCGAAAAAGATGGAGGTGTTGGCGGTGGTACAGAGTTACTTGGCTGAGCGTGCCAGGAGAGACCAGGCTGAGGTTGTATCTGAGCTGTTAGGCGTCAAGTCTGAACTTGAAGTGGTGCGCCACAAGGTGGTATCACTAGAGTTTGAGCTGGCGAGCGAGCAGAAGAGGATAGACGAAGTCCAATAGGCTTGCACCACTGCCAATGAGAGATTAAAAAAAGACTCATAAATAATGAAGAGTTGCGTGATCTGGCCTTGAAGGATAAAGAGGAGGCAAATACACGAGTGGCGGGTTTGGAAAGGGCCTTGGAAGAAGAGCGAGGCAAAACAGCAGAGTTGGCTAAGGTGATGGCGTTTAAGAAGGCTGTTTATCCAGATCTGTGCACCGCTGTAGTGGAACAATTTAAGCTATCCCCTGAGTTTCAAATGGTCATTGATGCAGTTGTGGCGAGGAGCTTGGCCAGAGAGGGAAAAGGCGGGGCAGGACCATCAAATGTGGCTACTGCTGATTTGATGAAGGGGCAGACCAAAGAAGAAATAATCCAGAGGTTTTAACAGTCAGACTATTACAAGCACGAGATAAGCATGTACTGGGACAATAGCTAAACGAGCTTCAAGTACAAAGCCAAGGAGCTCTTCCCAGACGTGGACTTCAGCGGCGTGAGGCCAAAAGAGGAGGACATTGCCCAGATCCCACCGTGGAAGAAGAAGATTTGGCATCCAGCGAGGACGATGAGGGTGAAGATAGAGCAGTGTGAAGATTGGACCTAAGCTTGGCTGTTTGGTTGTTGTGTTGTGTTGTTGTTGTTGTTTTTTTTTTTTTTTTATATTGAAATAGTGCCTTGTAATTATTGAAGTGGCTCTTTTGTAAAGAATATCTAAATAGTGTGAAGAAATTGTGTTTAAATTACCTAGATTGTTTGCTTAATGGCTGCTGTGTTATTGTTATATTGTGTGTGTGGTTGTTGTTATTAGTTTTTGTATGGGTGAATTGGCTGTGTGCATGGTGTTGTATGAAAAGGAGTATTACGTGAAAGAAAGAAATTATTTGTACAACAATCATGTTATTGAAAACAATCATGGTTATATAAAATTAGTTGTGGTAGACTTAACTGGATTAAGGGTTACTGGACTTGCGGAGTCTGGCTGAGGCTTATTTAACTCAGTATGGCTGAGTCTTGGGCCCATGGGATAGGCTCGTCTTGGAGCATGTGAATCTCTTGTTGAGCTAGTGAAACTGCTAGGTGGGTCAGGTATTCAGTGCAGACACCGTGGTTGGGGTCGGATTGGTCTGCTGAGGCTAACTGGCCCATTTCATCTACATGGGAATTCTCTGACCTAGAGACATGCTTGATACGAAAACTATTAAAGAGACGGGTGAGAGGAAGAGCGATGTCCCTGTATGACCACATGGTTTCCTCCTTTGCATCGAATTCACCAGTTATCTATCAAACGACCAACCGAGAATCACTAGACACATAGAGATGGTCGACCCCAATGTCCCTGGCAAGTCGGAGACTTGCTATTAAGGCCTCATATCCGTCCTCGTTGTTACTTGCAAGAAACAAAAATCGAAGAGCATACCTGAAGGATTCGCCTTCGGGGGTGGTAAGGATTAAGCCAGCTCTACTACCTTCTTTGCGGGATGAACCATCAACGCTAAGAGCCCAGGAATTGTGGTCTTCTACGTCAAGAATGATGTTTGTTGATGTCGGGGTATGTCGGGAGTGAGGTTGGTGAACTCTAAGATAAAATCTGCAACAACTTGGCCTTTGATGGCTGTTCGGGGTCGGTAAGAGATCTCGTATTGGCTTAGTTCAACAGACCATTACATGAGCCTGCCTGACGACTCTGGTTGTTGCATAACCTTTTTCAAAGGCTGGTCAGTGAGGACCACGATGGAGTGCACTTAGAAATAAGGTCAAAGGCGTCTGGAGGCGATGACCAGAGCTAGGGCCATCTTTTCTAACAAGGGGTAGTTCTGTTCTGCCCCCCGAAGTGCACAGTTGATGTAGTTGTAGACCTGCCCTCGAGAACTCTCCCGCTCCGCGCTTGCGAGGGCGCGAATTCCGTTTTGTTCTCTAGCTACTATAGTTCGGACTCAATGTCACGGTTCTGAATCTAATCTCGCAAAGTGTAATGCAAGACCGATAAATCACCAAAGAGTCCAAATCCGGCAAATCGTTTTGGAAAACTGATTTTAATAAAGAAGTGCCAAACATGGACTGCTTTGCCAGATACAGAGTCGCCACCTAAATATTTTATTTTTGGGGAAATTTAGGAAGCCCTGACTCGTGCCTAAGGCCACGTGTCCGTCATCACCAAAGTTGCCTCGGCTCGGGAACTTGAGTACGAGAGAGGAAGGTCATGCAATGAGCACCCCCACTCGCCCGATCAAAGATCGGCTTTTACTAAGCATGATATGTTGTTTTTGAAAACACATGTGTTCTTATTCCGGTTATTAACCTAGAATTACTATGTGATGTGCACAGCATACAAGTATAGACTAGACCGCCTAAATTAGAACAAAACATTGCAAGTTTGTTTGTTTGAAAACGGTTTAGAGGTGCTACTCGCAAGTAGGCTAAATTGCGGATTTCAATGAATTGTTCCAATTCAAGTAATCCAACCTTCACCCACAGGCATTCAGGCAGTTAATCACATAAGCAGTTAGCCTCATGGCAAGCATGCTTTCATGGCAATCAATAACACACATGTAGTATGCTAAAGCATAAACACTCACAGTGTACTCCGAGCCAAAACAGAGAACTAGTTAGAAATCATGCATGATCCTAGTTCATGTTAAGATGGCTAATGCAACACATGCAAAAATGCAGCTAAAATAGGCTCGACTATTCTAGAATGACATATGAAATGCAACTTGATACATGTATACAACTTGGAATTGAAATACAATGCAGTTAGTATGATGTACCGAGCCCGGTATATGCAAGACAGATGAATAAATGCACGCATGCAAGCATAAGGTATGCTAATCGAAATATGCCCTAAGACTAACCATCGTAAGCGGTTAAGTAAAAGGGAGAAAGAAATGGGGGTTGGAAGACATGCATCACACACACGCACGCTTATTACAACAATTGGCCCTCTCAACGGAGGGTCCGAATAAAAAGCTAACTAGCTAATCTAAGCTAATTAAACTAATTATTACATCATAAAACTAATTAACTAACAAGCTAATTAATTAAGCTATTACAACACAAATTGAATAGTTAAACGCATTAAGTAGTTAGGTACAAAACCAAAGCATAAACTAGCTAAGCAAATTAGCTAAGTAAAGCAGTAAAGTAATGTCTTCAGAGGGAGAAGAATGCACGCATGCTCGGTCGCTTCGTTCGGAAATCCGTCGCGATGCCCCAACTTGCCTCTGTTTGCAATTGTCCTCAGAACCTTACACCAAGCTCCAGAAAGCTTCAACTCCACCATGGAAACCTGTGGGAGGGTGGCCGACCACCTAGGGGTGTTGCCAGCCACTGGCCAACCACCTATCTTTGTTGTAGACTAGAAAAAGTGGTCGGCCAGCTAGTTTTTCTGGCTGGCCGACCAGTTGTTGCTGCATTTCTCCAGTTTGCTGCAACATAGAGCAAGAAAGGGCATGGCAATGTATTTGCAAGATATGTGTGCACAACCACCCTCCCTATCATTTCATAAGCTCAAGGGAGTGTGGTTTTCGACCCTCAGGCCACCAATCACGCATCTTGATGCATGATGGCCGAGAAGCCAAATTGCACAATTTAATATGAAATGAATGCACACATAAACACATAAAGCCTAGAACTCTGTCATATATGATCAAGAGCGTTGGCGACCGAGAATTGAGGCACGTTTCATCACTTTAAGTATGAAACGTCCCTCGCTTCTCGTGTTTGGACTAACACCTATTCCAAACAAAATGCAACAAATAACATGGCGTACACAATGCAATGCAACATCAAGCATGCAAACATGCAATATGATAAAACAAGCATGCAAACAACATGCGAGGGACAAGCATGCAAAAAACATGCAATGCAACATGGCATACTCAATGCAATGTGATTATGGCATACACAATGCGAACAAGAACATGGCATACACAATGCAAAGAACATGGCATAAGCATGCAAGCAACATACTAATAAACATGCTAAATGGACTTACACTGGATGTGGACAGACCTCAGCCTTGCCCAAAACAGTGGCCATGACACCAAAACAAAGGCACAAAATGCAAGGCATGCATGCACATGCATTGGCCTATTAACTAGGCCCAAGAGCACAACTCTCAAGAGTGCTCAAGAAGTGATAAACATGGAAGTGTAACAACACTACATGTACTGAAATTAGGTATGAAATTATGCCAAATCATTCAATCAAAGCAAGCATAGCATACTAGAGTCCTTAAGGCATAAGGCTAGCAAAGAGCAACACATAGGAGACATGCACAACATGGCACAAATGCATGAACCAACCATGGACAAAGCTTAAATAGGTCTAAACAAAGACGAAAACATGCTAAGATGAGGGCTCAAGGACCCATGCAAGATGGCAAGCATACACACAAGGCCATAAGCTAGGCAACAATACATAACACTCAAAGGCACTTAAAGAGTGAATGAAGTGGGAACATGGCAATGCTACATGCTTTGAAATGTCATGGTAAATGATGCCAAATCATGTACACAACACAAATGAAGCATGTTATGGTACCCAAAACTTGAAACTATCATAGGCACTTATACTATAGCTATGCAAAACATGAAGCATATGGCAAGGGCAACCCCAAACAGTCCTAGAACATGTCAAAATGAGTCTAAAACATGTATGGAAGGAAGCCAAAATATGCGAGCATGAAGGGTATAAGGCATGGGATATGCAAGGCAAATAAGGTGGATTACACTACACCTATCAAGACCAAGCATGAGATGGCTTCGCCAACAAAAATCAGAGTTATATCATGGTGAAATAACCCCAAAAACACATTGAAATGATAGCTCGCAAGCTTAGGCATGAAGGCATACGCAATGGCTCATGTTTAAGGCATAAAGGGCAAACCCTCCAACGCATTGAATGAGTGAAAGATGCAAGTGTATGACCACACTACATGAACTGAAATCACATATGAAATGATGCCAAATCATTCAAATAGGCCAAGCAATGCATGCTAGTGGACTTGATACACAAAGCTAACAAACTAGAATGCATTATAGCTATACAAAGCAAGTCATGCATGACCAAAACAACACAAATCAGAGCTAAAGCATGCTAAAACATGGACAAAATCTTCTCAAAGTTAAGCCAAAATCATGCTAGAATGACATGTTAAAGCATGATACACATTAGGCTAATTCATGGAATTACACTACAAGTGTATAGAGCATGCAAAGGCCAACCAAACCAAACCTTAACAGAGGTACGACATGGCAAAACATCATCAAAAACCAACTGAAATGGAGTCAACATAAGCTAGAAAGACATGCTACTTCATGAAGCATACAAGACTAGTTTATGAGATTTACACTACAAGTGTATAAGGCATGCAAAGGATGACAAAACCAAGTAAAAACAGTGGTATGTCATGCTGAAATAAGCCCAAATACATGCTAAGATATGGCCAACATAAGCTTAACAAACATGCTCAAACATGAGGCATACGAAGCAAGTATTCAAAATACAAGGAGGGGGGATGACCCTCTCCTATTTGGGACCCCAAAACCACCTTTCCACCACTGAAAATCCTCTAGATTTCAGTAGTAGAAAGGTCATGCAAAGGCTAAAACAAGAGCCAAAAGGGATGGCTCAAAACAAGGCCTAACAAGGCCTAAGAGGGGGTAGACCACCCCCAACACAAAAGTGACCTTAAACAAATATTTTAAGCATGTAAAAATAGAACTTTTTGTCGTTAAGAGTTAAGCTTAAATCAGCATGCAAATGGGTCCAAAAGCTTAAGCAAAATCAAGGGATTTAAGGGTTAGAAGCTCACCCTTGATGAACACCTTCAAAAACACAACTCCAGCAGGTTTTCCAAGCTCAAACCAATCCAACAACACCAAAACCAGCTCCTAAGCACCTTAGCAACAAAAGGATGGTGTTTGAGTGTGTGTTTGTGTGTTAAAGTATGATAAAACTACACTTTAAGGCACAAAAATGAAGAACAAGAGCAAAATAGATACAAAGGTGTGTATGTATATCTTAAGGCACAAAATCTGAACCTAGAGGAGGGAGGAGGAGGTTCTCTTATATAGAGAACCAAGGCTCAAGCTTGTTAGACAAGCTTAGGGTTCAAGGCCATCCCCCATACACGTGTATGGAGGATGGCTTTAGTGCCTTCTAGCTGTGCCAGCTGGATGAAAATATCTCCAAAAAGGTGACAAAAAGCAGCCGACCACTTGAAGTGGTCGGCCAGCTACTTGAAGTGGTCGGCCATGGTGGGAGAGAGTCTAGAGCATGAAAACAATGCAGTGTGTGTAGTGGCCGACCAAAAAAGATGGCCCAAAGACCAAGGAGACCAGTTGGCCGACCAGAAAATGGCTGGCAGGAGGAAAAGTGGTCTCCAAGGGGAAGAGCTGGTCTCCCGCCCTTGTACCACCTTTCCAAACAAGGAAAACAAGGTTTGTACCAAAAATAAACCAAAAATGATGCAAACGAAAGTTCGAGAGGCAAGGCGCGCGGCCAGAAGCCTCGAAAACTAGTCTACGGGCATCAAAAAGTGGTCTCCCAGACCACAATGTCCCTTTAGGCAGAGGCAACAAGGTGTGGTTCAAAAATCACGCCAAACGGAGAACGTTAAGCGGTCCCGAGTCAAGGCGCGCGGCCAAAGGCTCCGAAAATCGAAAACTAGTCTCCAAGCGAGAAAAGTGGTCTACGACCACAAAGAGGTGGTCTACAAGACCACTCCCTCCCTCCAGGGAAGAGAAACAAGGTTCGGTCCACAAACCAAGCCAAAGCACAAAGAGTTCAGAGGCCCGGAGGCAAAGCTCTCAACCAAAACTCCGAAACCTCGAAACGAGCACGACATGCACTATCACCGAGTGCTCAATCGATGACGTCTGAGTCTTAAGGTCGGTCAAAAATGGGGTGTCTACAGTAGTAAACTGGGCGTTGGACTGAGTCTTCTTCTCTGATAAGGACAACACTGATTTCAGTGTTAGAGACAACTAAGTAAAAGAAGAGGGTCTCTCTTGGCATTGCTTGAGAGATGAGAGGGGTGTTTGTCATGCACCGTTTCAGATGTTGGAAGGCCTCCTTAGATTCAGTGATCCACTCAAAAGTCTGTCGAAGAACTTTGAAGAATGGAAGCACTAGTCGGTCACTCACGAAATGAAGCGGTTGAGGGCGGTAACTCTGCCAGTGAGACTTTCTTTACCGTTTGGGGGATTGCATTTCGATTAAGGCCTTGATCTTCTCTAGATTGGCCTCAACACCTCTGTGGCTGACCATGAACCCCAAAAACTTACCGAACCCAACGCCGAAGACGCACTTCTCTGGGTTCAACTTCTTTTTATACTTGCGCAGGGCCTGGAAGGTCTCCCGCAAGTCAGCCAAGTGATCAGAAGAGAGCTTGCTTTTGACTAGCATGTCATCGACGTAGACTTCCATATTCCTACCTATCTGGTCTTTGAAAATGGCATTGACTAGGCGTTGGTAAGTGGCCCCGCATTCTTCAAACCGAATGGTATCACACGGTAATGATAAGTTCCTCTGTCAGTCATGAAAAAGGTGTGCTCCTGGTCAGCTGCATGCATTAAAATCTTATTATAGCCTGAGAAAGCATCCATGAAGCTGAGCATCTGGTGTCCTGCTATTGCATCAACCAATAGATCAATGCTGGGTAGTGGGTAACAATCCTTAGGACAGGCTCATTGAAGTGGAGTAGTCGACGCAAAGTCTCCACTTGCCATTGTTTTTTGCGAACCAAGACCACATTGGATAGCCATTTGGGATAGTCTATATTTCTAATGAATTGGGCCTTTAACAACTTGTCTACCTTAGCAGCGATGAGATTGTTGTGTTCTGGATGGAAAATACACTGTCATTGGCGGAAGGGCCGGAATTGGGGCTCAATACTGAAGCGATCAGTAATGAGAGAAGGGTCAATACCTAGCATTTCAGAGTGAGTCCAAGCAAAGACATCGTTATGCTCGGCTAAGAGGGCTGTAAGGTCGGCTTTGGCTAGGGTGGGCAGTTGGTTGCCAATTTTGGCCATCTTCATCGGGTCGATGGAGTCAATGGGTACTTCAACTAGTTTTTCTACAAGTTCCCCTCTGATTAACTCCTCCTCATCTCTAACATCAAGGCCTTCTATGATCATGGTCTCCCTCATTCTAACCTCCTTTAATGAAGCGACATAGCATTCTCTGGCCACCGTTTGTTCGCCCCTCACCATGCGGACCCCCTGATCGGTTGGAAACTTCAAGGCCAAATGGTATGTGGAGGTTACAGCTTGAGGGTGTTGAGAGTTGTGCGGCCAAGTATGATGTTGTTGGCGAAAAGGCAATCGACGACAAGAAAAGTGAGTAATTTCATGGACTGTCGTGGATACTCTCTGATGGTGATTGGGAGGTCGATGGAGCCCATGGACATCACCCGATCTCCAATGAAGCCGACCAGAGGGGTTTGTAGAGGAGACAACTTTTCTTCTCCGACTTAGAGTTGTCAGTAGGCGTTGAGGAAGATGATGTCTGAGGAGCTGCCATTGTCGACAGGTACTTGTCTGACTTTGTAGTTCGATAAGAGAGCAGAGATGACCAAAGGGTCGTCATGGGGGTAGCGAACACTTGTGCAGTCTACCTCCATAAAGATGATCGATTCAGACCATTGCTTAGGCTATTTGTAGGGACGGTCCACTGTCGTGACGGCCTTATCGGAGCCTTGCCTGATTTTTCGGAGCTCAACTCGTTGTGCCGACCGGGAAGGTCTGTCGCACACGAGCCCTCCTGCGATGACCTTGATTTTGCCGACCAGTGGGGCAAGAGTGCCTTACACGCGGGGTTGTTATGGAGCCCAGTCATCATATCGTCTAGGTGGTTCAGGCTATCTAGGAGGAGTATATCAATCGTTGTGCCGCGGGGGGGTCAATCCTAGGCCTTTGATGAGAGCGGGCTGTTGTGAACTGGTTGAGGCACCCTGGGCAGATCAAACCCTCGACTTAGTCCTTGAGGTTGATACATTCTTCAATGGTATGGTCGTGGTCACGATGGAAACAGTAGTACCTAGACTAGTCTCGCCTGATGGTGGTGGATTTCAATGGTTGGGGCCACTTGAGGTCTTAGTCACGCTGGATTTGGTGCAAGACTTGCTCTATAGATGAGTTGAGAGGTGTGTATTGTTCGAACCAACCGAGTGGTCGGGTATAAGCTAGTCGGCCTGAGCGTGGGGGTCAATCTGTATGCTGTGAAGGTCGGTGAGTGTATTACGAGTGCTTGGGTTTAGGTTCTTTTCTCTTTTCCCTAGAATGCGAAGCTTTGAATGTGGAGTCTTGGCGAGCTACCAGGGAGTCCTCAGCATTCATGTATTTCTGGACATTGGCGAGAAGGGTGGCCATTGCGATCGGGGGGTTTTTGGAGAAGGAAAAGAGAAAATTCGACAGGTGCAAACTAGCCATGAAGGCTATGAGAATAACCTTATCATCGTTTTCCTGTACTTGTAAGGCCTCTACATTGAAACGGGTGACAAAGCTGCGCAGTGATTCCCTCTCGGTCTGCCGGATGTTTAGTAGTTGAGTCACCAGGTGTCGTTGGCACTGCGCACCAATGAAATAGCTCAAGAAGGACTCGCTGAGCTGGTGAAAGGAAGCAATAGAGTCCAGGGGAAGTTGGCTGAGCCAGAGTCGTGCCGACCCTTCAACGTGACAGGGAAAGCGCAACACATGATTTCGTCCGGAAAGGCATGGAGGATCATAAGTGTCCGATATGCTTCCATGTGGTCGACTGGATCGGTGGTACCATTGAAGGTGTCAATTGATGGCATTTTGAACTTAGGGGGTAGAGCTTTATCTCTGATGGAGACGATAAAAGGGAAGTTGACAGTGAAAGAAGGTTTATGCTACATGTTCTGCATAACCCTTTGTAGCTGAAGTTTCATGGTCCGTAATTCTTCATCCAAAACAGGGGCATTATCTCCATAAGCATGAGGTGGAGGTTGAACACTGCTAGCCTCGCCTTCATGGACGGCGACGTGGTGCAGTGGCAGGTGGTTATGGAACAGCGGTGGTCCCTCCTGACGGGGCTGCGAGCCTAGAGGAGGGGCGCGCAGATCGTCGAGGTTCGACGGTTGAGTCTGGGGACAAATGGAGGGAATATTCCTTGGGACACATGTGGCGGGAATTGGTGATGATTGTGGGTTTGTTCCGGGTTAGGGGGGACGATTTGCGGTAGTGGAAGAGGGATAGGCAAGTCACGTTGGAGCAAAGGGTTGATCAGGGCTTGGTTTTGTTCGGTCAAGCAGTTGATGTTGTTGGTGAGTTTTGCGAAATATGGAGGTGGGTTATTTGGGTTAGAGGACTCGGCTTCCAGGTTACCAACATTGTGTTGTGAAGCCATGGACCTGGTCATGACCATCCACTCTAACGTAGGAGATAGGTATTAATGGGATTTCCTCCGGCGACAATGAACACAACTATCGACCAAAGATGGCTTCCCACAGATGGTGCCAACTGATAATGCAATAACTTTAATGGAAGATGAGTCGGCCCGATCTACGCTTCCAATGGATCTGCTAACCTTAGTGTCTTTGAAATGTGCCTGCAAAAAGGTCCAAAGGGGGAGATAGACCCCTGATGAACACTCCGACGATCAAGATAGGTCAGGATATATTGATTTTAGAGAGAGAGAGAGAGAAGCAAGGGGGTGAAGACTTAACCTCTAACGTATCTCGAAAGGTTCTTTATATCCTTTGCTCATCATTTCCTTGTCCATTCTAAGGTGTCTTGTTGGTCAAAAGTCTATGACCTAGCTAACATCGTTCATGGTGATTCTGCACACTCCGGCATGAGGGGTCTTGCTACATTTAATGCTACAGTGGCCTCATTAAATGGCTGATGTGTGGGTACAATAACTTTGCAGGATCTTTGTCTACTCACATCGTTAATTCCCTACCTGACAAGTGTTTGAGTGCCACTGGTCCTGGGCCAGCATTGGCTTCTCAAAGTTATTAGGCTGACTAGGCTTTAATGCCTGGGCTGTGAGCTGCGCCCCCTTGGGTGCCCATCAGTATCAGATGATATTTTGCACAATCCTAAACCCGAGGAATTATTTGAGGGTAGAATAGGGAGGTGACTGGAACATTTTTGAATAATTCACCAATGAGTGAAGTTTATATAACCCACCTTAATCTATTAAATGAAAAATAAAATTAATCCAATCCAATACATTTATTTTGTGAAGCTTCATTGTGATATGCTCTACTTGTAAGAATAGAGAAAAAGATTGCATATTCTTGATATTGAGGTTAGTTGATGTTTTTATGTTTTTTCATTTATTTATTTTTCTTTTTCTTTTTTTGAACAACCAATGACTATTAAGAAGCCATTAAGGCGAAGAGGAAGTTACATCATTTCTAAGCAGAGCATCAAGAGCTTCAGGTGGATTGGCAACCCAATCCAGAGCCAAGCTATTACAAGCATGAGCCTTTGCCAACCAGTGAGCGACCCGATTGTTTACTCTAGGTGTCCATCGCAACTGCAGGTTTCCTTGGAGTCTAAGCTGATGAATATCTAACATGTAGGCAAGAATCTCCCAAGGCGGAACCGTCTCTGAAACCCCTAGCTTTATGATTTCTTGATCATCACTTTCGATAGTGGCTAAGGTGAGGTTGCAGGCTTGTGCCAGGAAGGCAGCCATGCGCACTGCATAGGCTTCTACAACAAAGGCAAAGGAGGAACTAAAGGAGGGGACTAGTCCATCCACAAGTCGGCCTTCAGAGTCACGGAGAATAGCAGCAACTGAGGCTATGTTTCGGTTAGTGCTAAAACTTACGTCGCAATTAATTTTGAACTCCCCGGCTGGAGGTGGATGCCATCCTTGCTCCCCAAGAAGAGCAAGGGTGAGGCACTCGATGATGGGGGAAATATCGCCAAAGTGCTAGTGTTGGTCCTCTATCCATGCCTGAGTTATTCTTGAGGCAATGGCTGGTGGGCTGATTGGGAGGTTGTTGAATATGAACTCGTTCCTAGCCTTCCAAATATACCACCTTGTGAAGAAAATTCTGCTTAATAGATTACTCCCTATCCCAGCTCTTTTTTCTGCCTCCAACCATTGAGCTGTCCACTGCACTATATTGAGTACAATCCCTTTCTCCATTCGAAGGTTAAGTATGCTGCCAAACCACACTGCTTTAGTCCATGGGCAATCAAAGAGCATATGTTCCACTGATTCATTGCCCTTCAAGTAGATGGGGCAGATCCGAGATTGGGAGCAGTGGTGCTTGTGGAGATTGACTTTTGTAGCCACAAGGTTCTTACATACTCGCCACCAAAAGTGTTTGATTTTTGGGGAGTTGCCACTTGCCAAATTGACTTCCAAAAACCAACAGAGACTTGGAAAGAGCTAGATGGTTGGTTCCGAGACCCTCCCTGCCTAGAGGACTTAGCAATCCAATAACCATACTTAACAGAATACACCCCTGATCTAGTTAGTTGCCAAACCAGTGTGTCTGCTCTGTCCTCCAAAGAGATAAGAATAGATTGAATTACTTGACATTCCTCCTTTGAAAGAAATTGAAGTAAATGCCCAATCTGCCACTGTTTATGAACGGGATCAATGGCATCCGCAACACGCAACACATTACAATTCGGAGGTTTTGGAGAAAAAAGTTGAAAAAGTCTTGCATCTAGGATCCATTTATCCTCCCAGAAGTGAATGGATTGGCCATTTTGCACCTGCCATCGAGTCCCCTTGTGGAAGAGGTCCCTCCCATATAGCAAGCTATGCCAAGCCCAAGAACCTCGTGCTCCTCGAGAATCTATTAGAAAGGTAGATTGTGGAAAGTATAGCCCCTTATACAAAGAGGCCCAGTAGGATTAAGGATTAGAAATCAATCTCTATCCTTGCTTTGCAAGCATTGCTTGATTGAAAGTCGAAAAACCCCGGAACCTCATGCCCCCATGGAACTTTGATAAACACATAGACTCCCAAGAAGCCCATGGAATGCCTTTGTTCGTTGGGTCGCCTTTCCACCAAAAATTTCGAATGACCGTATTAAGTTTGTTACAGAGAGATTTCAAGAATGTGAAGCAAGCCATAGCATAGGTTGAGATTGCTTGAGCCATCGCCTTGATTAAAACTTCTCTCCTGGTATGGGAAAGGAGTTTATTTTTCCATCCTTGCAGCTTTGAAGACACTCTGTCTACCAAAAAACCATAGGCTTCGGACTTGGATCTACCCCACCATGTTAGAAGCCCTAGATATTTCACATTCTGTCTAGCCAAAAGAATACCCAACTCCCTACAAAGCTAGTCTTTTAACTTAGCAGGAGCATTGGCCGAGAAGAATGCCTCTGATTTTTCAAGGTTGATGATTTGGCCCAAAGCTTCACTGTAAAGTCGTAGAAAATGCATCATTTGGGAGCATTCCGAGCTGCTGGCCTTGAGGAACAGAAGAACGTCATCCACAAAGAAAATGTGAGACAAAATAGGGCAAGTCCTTTTCATTCGAAGGCCTAATATAACCTTGTTCTGAATACCCCTAGTGATTAATTTAGAAAGAACTTCAGCTACAAGAATGAAAAGGTAGGGAGATAAGGGGTCACCTTGTCGAAGCCCATATATAGCGATCCCGGTTCTTTCTCCTTTGGCTGTTGTATTTGGACTTAGGTTCCGTGGAGTTCGTTGTTGTTTATATCTTGTTGTCATCCTTTAATTCCTTATATATGAGTTTTAGGATGTGTTGGGCAGGTTTGTTACAGGTTGGTGGTGAGTTTGAACTAATAGTTGCTGTCCAGATTTTTGCTTCTTTGCTCGAGCGAGGCTTTTGTCGCTCGAGCGAGCTCTGTGTTTTAGTTCCTTCGCTCAAGCCAGGGTTCCTTCGCTCGAGCGAGAGTTGAGTTTTGTGTCTGGTGGCTCGAGCGAGAAGTCCCGCGCTCGAGCTTGCGTCTGCATCTGGTTCTGGACCTGAAAGTTACAATTCTTGGCTCGAGCGAGCTTTCCTTCGCTCGAGCGAGCGAGGTCTATGTTTTGAGTTTCTTCGCTCAAGCGAGTTTTTCTTCACTCAAGCGTGCTTCTGGGTTGCAGACCTGAAGATTCGAATTGTTGGCTCAAGCGAGGCTTTCTACGCTCGAGTGAGTATCCTTTGTGTCTGGCCGCTCGAGCGACCACTCCTTCGCTCGAGCGAGCTTGGTGTATTTCAGTTGACAGCAGCGGGATTACACTTCACTTTTTCATCTCCTTTTTCTCTCAAACCCTAGATCCGACTCTCTCTCTCTTTACATACACCTTCTCTCTAAGGTTTGATCTAGTTCTTGAGTGTTTCTACCCTAATCTCTTTGTAAGAAAGATAGAGGGTGGTTGTGGGCTACATTTTAATTTGAAAAATAGTGGATTTAGACCACTTCGAGTTTGCATCATCTTCTCCTTTGGTCTCTCCATTTTGAGGTAGGGATACTCTACTCCATCTTATGAGTTTTGTCATAAATTTTGGGCATTTTGATTAGTTGGTGTTGTTGGGAAATTTTTGAAAAAGTTAGGGTTTGGTTTGTAATTTATAGAAATGGGGTTTTCAAAATGTTAAATCCCATGTGTATATGAGACCTTGGAAAATGAAATTATTGTTGATATATTGATGAAATTGAGCCTTAGGGTTGATATTGAGAATTAGGGAAAAATGCCATAGCTATGTGATAAATTAATTTAAATAATTAATTTGTGAGAATATGAAATTAAGTTGAAATTATGAAATTGGAGAATTATAAAGTTGAATGCTAGAGTTGGATAAATTAATCATTCACCTATGAAAATGATGATATTATATCTGTTTAATGCATTTATTTTCTGTTTAGAAATAATTGCTTTGGGCTATCGGTGGAGGATAGACTTGATTGTTGTAGACACTGTATGTTGATTAGGGAAAACTGAAACTAATCACATTGAATATGTCATTGAATATGACGGTTGGAATAATACATCAAATATGTGTATTGATTGATCCTTGTATTGATGAGTGTTTATATACTTGGAATATGTGTATTGTGGGAGGAGATAGGGATGTACTCATGGTTTGAGGAAAGATAGGGGATAGACTCTCAATTATGAGATAGGGGAACATTAACAAATATGTGTATTAAATTGAAGTATTGATACAGCAAATATGTGTATCATTTGAAGTTTGGAAGTGTTTTTAATATGAGTTGTGATCTCATGTAAATTGTGAAGTATGGAAGTGTCTTTATATGAGTTATAGTCTCTTTGAATTGTTTGGCCAGGTTCTGAGCCATGTTCATGAAATGATTTGGATAAGTAAAGGAAAGTGAAATGTAACATAGACTATTTGTCATGGAACTGTATTGTGATATAAATTGGTTTATAAGTGTTAACCATCTATCAAATGCTATTGCTTTAGTCATTGCTCATATTTGGTTTAGTATCTCTACTGGGCTATGGCTCCCCTATATGCGAATCATTTTCAGGTTCAGGTGACATGCCACCTCCAAAGACATAGCTTGGAGGCTTAGAGGCTGAAGAATTTTTGTTATTATCTTTGTGTATTACATGTAAATTCAAGCCGAAGCTTAATGTATGAGTTAGTACTCTCTTTTTGTAACCAAGTGTTAGCTTAGAAAGTTGTAAGCCCATAGGGCATTTACTTTTTTATCAACATGTAATACTTTTGTAAGGAATATAGTATGCTTTATTCTCTTATGTCTATGCATGTCAAGAATGTAAGTTAATATGTATTATTTTGAGAACGTTACACCACATGAAGAAGTGAAGGAAGCTCTATGCTAATGGCGACATGTAACAGTGATGTGGTCACGGCATAAATAAATAGTTCCCTCGACTATGATTTACATGAAACTTATAATAATAAACTATTTAAGTTTATTTGTTGCATTTATCATGTGTAATTATGAATAGTTTTTTGATATATTAAACCCTGTGGTATATGGTGGATTTGAAAGACATTGTTGTGTAGCTTAAATACAAGAGATCTGTGAAAAGTCACATGGTTGTGGTCAACAATAACATTAAGAATAGCATGAGTTGTACATTTGTTTCTTTCTATCAGTGGTTTGTACCATTACCATTGCCACTACCCCTTTGCAAGGGTATCCTATGGTTTGAAGCTCCACAGAGAGCTACAAAATAAAAAATAAATGAATTTGAAATTTAATTTTTGAAAATTTTAAGGTCTTACTATTCTAGAACTTAAAAAAATAAATAAAAAATAAAAATACACACTAAAGAACAAAAAGATAAATAAAAAGCTAAAAAAATATGCAAACCTATAGCCTTGAATGTTTCCTCTTCTTCTGCAAAATTTTCTTTGAAGGAGAATAGAGAAAAAGAAAGCAGCATTGCACAGTTGTAAGATTCAAACACAAACATCATGTCTAACAAGACAACACCTCATCTACTAAGTATTTGAATTTTATTTATTTTTATTTTTTCAGTTTTAGATGTCCCATTGTGCCAAAACGCTTTGAATAGGAGCCATGAGTAAGTTCATTCCATCTGATTCAATAATTCACGTAAAGTCCGTTTTTTGTGACCATAAAATATGCAATTAAATTGATATCATATTTCTCTAAGTGGATGTTTGGCATTCCCTAAAAAAGTTAAAAAGTCAAAAAATCACTGAAAAAGTAAAAAAATTAACACTATTCACATGTTTGGGCGGCAAATAAATGCTGAATAAACAGAGGGCAAAATTACGAATTTGCCCTTTTGAATTCAACAACCAAAAGTGTATGTTAGTGCTGTCATGTGTACCTATCTTCTTTACACATTTTATCAAATGCACTGACGTGACTAATTGTAAGCCACGAATTCCCAAAGTCAACAAAAATTTGAAATGCACTAAATGCACATAGTATGTGTCAAGAAGGTACAAGAATAATTTTGATATTTGATACAATATTTTATTACACATTTTTTCGTAAAAAGTCAAAAAGTTATCCCAAGCATACATCTTTTTTGTCTCTACTTTTTTAGTCGAAAAGTCAAAAGGTGCACTTTTATAAATCATCCCAAACAACTCCTAAATTATAAAGTAAATGTGGTAAAGGTAATTCACCTAAGTTGCAAAGCATTTAATATAGAGTAATGTTAAAAATCTCAAAAAATTGATATTTTTACCAAATGTCTCACATGAGTGTGGGGCATGTAGGTCCCACATCTATGTAAAATATTTAGTAAAATTTTGAGGTCTCTAACATTTTTGTTTAATATATAAAATAAATATATTTTAGTATTGAAAATAACAACACACCATGTGACTTGCATAATTAAGGTTATTTTTTGCTTTAAATAAGTAGAGAGAGAGAGAGAGAGAGAGAGAGAAGAGATTGGCTCCTGAAGCCCATATGCAAGTTCTATTATTGGGACCATATTACAGATTTTAATCCAATTTTTTATGGTTGTTATATGTTACAGAGGCCTATTTGAAGTTGGCCCAAGAGTAATTTTTCGATCACTATCACTCACCCACCAGACGGCATTTGAAGTTACTAGCATATTTAATCACAGAAAGGTTAGCATTTAAAAAGAAAAATATATTATTCCCATTTTACTAAGTCTCTTATACTTTTTATATTTACTAGCATATTTATTTTTAAATTAACTAAAAATAATATTAAATAAGTTTTAACTTTTTTTTTTAACAAACAGAGTGTTTGGAATTAACTTTTTAAATGACTTTTTAGATTTTTTAAGAGAGAAAAAAAAGTTAATATATTTAGGAATGAGTTTTTTAATTGAATGGAAAAATACAAATATTTTTGTTTGTTACTTAAATTTTCCGTTTTATCCTTCCAAAGGTGTTAACACCTATACACTCATTCACAAGAATTGTTTACTATTTTCAAATTGGTACAAAGATTTTCAAACTTTTTTTTCTTAGTACATGCCAAACATATTTTAGAACTCTTTAGTTTCTTAATTTTTAATAAAAAAGATAACATCCCAAGCATGGTAGAGTTACACAATTTTTATTTTATTTTATTTTTTGTTGCTATTAATGTTTTGTCCTAAGTATTATATAACAAATAGATATATAATAATTCAATTGGTAAAATTAAAACAAATGAATTTTCTAAAATTACAAAAATTATACTTTCGACCAAGTATAATTATAAGTATAAGTATAATTACATTATTAACGAAATTTATAATTATAATTCATCGCATCACAGTTTGTCAAGTGATATAACAATCTTATCTTTTTTTGTCTCTCTTTCTCTCTCCTACTCATCTTCTATCTCTCTTTATTTTTAAGGTGATGTGGCAAAAAAATTGAAATGAAATATTTAAATTTTTATATTTATTTCAGTAAGTACATTAGGAAAAATGTTTTCGTATTACTAAAATTTAGTTTGCCAATTGATAGATTATGATAAATTTAAGTTGACCGTAAAATGTAAGGGTATTTTTTAATTTTTTGTAAATTTAACTTTGTTTTTAAGCTATGTTAGATTTATGTCAATTAACACAAATTGAAGAGTCACTTGACCAATTTGTTTATGTAAATATTTTTTAAATTAGTAAACATGCATCATTAGTAATTTTTTGTTCATAATAAAATGTACATATTTATGCATATTTAATAGCTTTGAAAAATAGATTAAATGTGATATTTTTTTTATATTGTTGTAATTATGGTCATAACTTCACTTTAATCTAGACAATTGTATATATTTTTATAATATTTTTAAATAGAATTAAACAAAAATCAATTCAAACAAAATTAAACATATATTTGTTTATGTAAATATTTTTTGAATTGATATTTTTAAACAAAATCAATTGAAAATAAAAATATTAAAGTGACGTTATAAAAATATGAAAGAAAAAATTGTTAGGTAATTTTGAAGTAATGCTCTACACCAATTGTCAATTAACACATATCATGATATCACAAAATATTAAAAGTAAAAAATAAAAAAAATAAAAAAGAGTAGTGATACATAAAGTCAATACAAAAAAAAAAAAAAATTATTAATAATGATTTTGTTGGGATTTTGATCTATCACTTTATAATAAAGAGTTCATTGATATATTTTTTATTATACAAATGATACTATCACATCATTTTAGAATAAAATTTTGCATACAAATTCTAGTGAAATAAAAATTTTCAACAAAAAAAAAAATTATTATAAGAAAAAAAATAATGGTCAGTAGATAGTAGAGGGGTAAATTATACATAGAATTTGAAATGCAAAAATAAAAAATGGTTAGAAGTAAAAAAAGTTAAAAAGAAAAAAGAAAAGGAAAAAAGAAAAAAGGTGTACTTAAAAAATGAAAGAGTCCGTTTAAAGAATGTAAGAAACTAAATATTAATTAACCTCTAATTATCTCATAAAAATAGAGAAAAAATAATGAGTTGGATCATTGCATAAATGTAATATTTATAGGATGAAGAGGACATGAATGATTTAGAGAATGTGTAATGTATGACAGCTAAGATTTTGGGATAGGTGAAAGAATTAATTAGAGAAAGAGTGTACAAACAAATCTTCTTCATATTTCCTTTTCTAAATCATGAATCATGAAATTTTTTTATTTTACAATTATTTTTAAGCTTAAAAATTCAAAATTCTAGTGTGGGAAACAACCAAATTGCTTTATTTAATTTGTTTATAGGGAAACAATCAAATTAATTATAAGGAAACAAAATCAATTAACCAAAACAATTTAAACATATTTGAATTGATTTTTGTTTAATTTGTTTTAAGGAATGAAGGATTTTATGTAGAGATTTTAGAAGGCAATGATCTTAGGAGATGAGTTTTAATATTTTTATTTTTAATTTGAAAATTATGTGAGATATATAAATAATTTATTTTTTAAAATTGGAAAAAATAAAAAAATTGATATTAGGCATGTGGAGGCGTGCTTTCCCGTCTAATTATTCTATAAAATACACTACCTCTTTCTTCAATTTTTGATAATATACAAAATTTCAATTATTCACTTCTATCCACTTTCGCTTTTATCCTCAACTTTATGAGTAAATTATTATATATTTATGCAATGATCTTATGAATTCCATTTCAAGAAATCTTGGTTTGTGCTTGGAGTGGCCCTCTAAGGTGAACAAATTCATTTTTTTTTTTTCCCCTTAAGATAGACCCAACTCTCGGTGAAGTTTAAGGCAAAATCCAAATGAAAATCTGTCATAATATTTAATTAGTGGTGAACAAATTCATTTTTTTTTTTCCCCCTTAAGATAGACCCAACTCTCGGTGAAGTTTAAGGCAAAATCCAAATGAAAATCTGTCATAATATTTAATTAGTAATTTTATGTTTTTATTTAATATTTTTTTAATGTAAAATTCATTTTCGTCTATTATTTTAAGAGAAAATTTGTGATAAATTCAATTTAGAGAGTGTCTACGGTATTATGTCCAATGAATATTTTTTATTAGTGAGATATCCACTTTTTGTGAAATAGTTTGATGAGAAGTCCTTTTGTTAATTTTGAATGACATTTGTTTCTAATTTTACCCCTTAATCTATCTATTGACTTTTTAAAATTTGTTGACTTTTCGTTGACTATCTGTTCAAATTTATACTTATATATTCAATTTTTTTTTCTGTTCAAATTTATATCTATCTGTTCAATTTTTTTCTCTATCTGTTCAATTTTTTTTCCAAAATTCTATCTATTTGTTCAATTTTTCTCTTAAATTCTACCTATCTATTACATTTTTTTTTATCTATTGAATTTTTGTTACCTATTTTTTTTATCTGTTGTAATATGCTTCTCCTAAATTCCACCTATCTGTCTATTTTTTATCTGTTGTAATATTTTTCATCATCACCACCACCACCACCACTACCACCATCAACAACAACAAACAAACAACAGATAATATAGAAGAAAAGAAGAAAAAGCAAATCATCATCATCTTCATCAACAGCAGATCCAAAACAGATCTTAGCTCAAATCTAAACACCAAACCAACATGATCTGTACATATTTGTTTAGGGATGTGCGTGGTGCAATTCAGACAATTTGAGAGTAAAATTACAAACCGAACGGTGGATTGACAGATTAGCTTGAACGATTTTTAAAAGATTGGTGGATTGGAAAATATTCTAACTAATTATCATACATTTATATAATATATAACATTAATTTATATAATATTTTTTATATATACAACACAAAGTATTTTACATAATATGTTTTATATAACTATTAATTTATAATAAATTTTATATCTTAAATGTCTCTTACACTCATTTTTATTTTGATATTTCATTAGAAATTAAAAAATATACATGTGTTAATTATAGCGCAGTTTGAAAGGCGAATTATAAATTTTAAAATTTAAACCGCAATTAACGGTTGGAGCCGTGCGGATTGTTGCGGATCGATGCAATTTTAACGGATCTGATAATATTTTGCACAGTTTGAGATCTGTTGAAGATAATTAATGTTTCTTTCCAAAATCATTAAACAAAACAAATTAAGATCAGTTGCAGACAAAACAAAAACATATAAGAGATCTATTGATAATGTTCAACATGATCTGTTGAATATGATGTTGCATCCGATTAAACAGTAAATGATAAAAAGTTGAGAGAGTAAAACTCTGTGTGTCTGAGAGAGAGAGAGAGAGAGTCTGGATCTAAAGAGTCTGGATCTAGAGAGTCTCTATGTAGACAAAGAAGCCAAGAAGTATGAATCACATAATATGAACCATCAGAAATGCTTAATCAAATAGTGAACCACTTCCGCCATTCCCAACCTCACAAAACCCTAACTTGGTGACGCGAGTGCCAGAGCAAAGGGCGT
The DNA here is from genome assembly GCA_030407325.1 of Camellia japonica. Classification (NCBI taxonomy): domain Eukaryota; kingdom Viridiplantae; phylum Streptophyta; class Magnoliopsida; order Ericales; family Theaceae; genus Camellia; species Camellia japonica. The sequence continues at coordinate 57,516,379 of JAPPVO010000003.1, forward strand.
TAGCGTCGTCGGTCGTGGCTTTAACAGTAGATCTGAGGGGAGAGAGAGAGAGAGATCTGAGCCAGTTCGGCATGAAGAACGTCGGCTTCATTGCCTCCGGTCTTCGATCAAAGCTTCGACGGTAGATCTGAAAAGAGAGAAAGAGCGAGATCTGAGAACGGCGGAGTGGAGGCGATGGCGAAGCGGCGGCACGAGTGGAACGACGGCGTTCCAAGAGGGGTTGAGAGAGGATGGTAGTGGTGTTGAGGTTTCAGGGTTTGGTGGCTGTGCTAGTTCTTGTTCTTCGGTTATGATCGCCATTGTTGAGAGCTTGAAAGATCGTACAATGCCAACAGCATGTAGACTGACAGAGAGAGAAAAATGTAGTCACGTGTGTGTTTGATTTCGACAAAGAGAGAGATATGAGAGAGAGTAAGCAACATGCGGTTACGGTTGGTAGATATCCGTATGTATTTTGGTCTGGTAGTACTACTTGTACCAATTAATATACACACTAGTATATCAATTATTATTATTATGATATTATTATTGATTATATTTATAATATAAGTTACAAGTACCCAAAACCATACGAATGATACCACATCATCTTACACTAATATATACATTAATTAATACATATAACATTATTCATTTTGATCATTGCGCATAGCCTTTTCTCCTTTTTTTTTTTTTTTTGGTAATAAAGATGGAAATTAGATTAATAATAGTTAAGCAGTTACATTTCTAGGGGAAAAAGTACCTCTAACAAATTCAAAAACTTGAAGGGAAATATAGTTAGGAATAAAAGAAAAAACAAGTAGGCTCTCGTAACTGAATCATTCGTTGGCAAGCAAGTCTGTGCATTTGTTTCCTTCGCGGTAGGTATGGCAAACATAATAAACACGTCTGAATCTTTTAACAAAGAAATTATTAAATCAGATTTTCGACCAAACACCTTTATTTTAGTTAAATTTAGAAAAAATTGTAATGATCACTATTTGAGGATTTTGGATTAGAAATTTTTATAATTTTTAAATCTGGATCCTTGAATTAAATATTTTTGTTTTTTTGTTGGACCATTGACAACGGCCTCAACAGCATAGGGGTTGGGCCGGCCAACTGACAACCTAGATTGAAGTTTATGAGCTGGCATTTCATGACAGCTTAACTTCTTAGGGTGGATTTGTTTGGATCAACTAGATAAGCGGGGATTATAATTTATTGTACAATTAGTTCGGAGATATATTGTTTTTGTATTATTTAATTGAATTAAATTTGTATTTTATATTTGTTTAGTCATGAGATTAGATGTTGGACTATTTTATTGAATTTTATGTTTGTTTGAAATATTATAAAGAATGGTAAATGCTCGAAGATTATTTTGCTCTTTTAAATTGTTTACTAAATAATAGGAATATTAAATCTAAAAGTACAAATTTTATTTAATATTTTTACTAGAACTTTTAAAAAATTAAATAAATATAATATTAATAAAAATTTCATTAATTTATTTTAATTTGTAGTTGAGATTTTTAATTTTTATTTTACTTTACTGAGTATAATTAATACCATATGATTATTAAAATAAATAATTATTTAATAAATAACTTAATAAATATTTTTTTATACTTTACTAAGTATAAATAATTTAATAAATAAATTTTATTTTTAAAAGATATTAAATAATAGAGGGTCAAAAATGTAATTTTACTATCTAATCTCATGGGATGAGTTATCCTAAGATTTGTATCCCACCCTTCCTCATGGGATAGAACAATCCAATATATTTGGGATTAATAGTTCGGTACAAAATTTTTGAATCAAACAACGAATTATTCTATCCACCAGATATGAATCATATCCCATAGCTCAATCCTTCCAAACAAACATACTCTTAGTTCTAATAACTTTTTTTGTTGGGGGGGGGGGAATAAGTCGCATCACAAAGTTTTTGTAAGTTATGTTTGAATCATGCAATTGGCTAGAGATTTGGAATATAAGTGAAAAATGAATGAAAGATAAGTTAATTTCTTTATTCCTTTTTTTTTTTTTCTCTATTCCTGTTCTTCTTCTTCTTTTTTTTTAAATTTTTATCAAAATTCATGATCTAAACACAAAATTAGAAAGTGATTTCTCTATAACTAGAGAGAACTATATTCTCGTCAAGGTAGACTCTAGAGATCTTGTAATTTAAGTTGTTCATTTTATAGCTTTCAATGTGTAAATTATTCATGAAAAAAAAAATCAAGTTGACTGTAGTCACATAGTTTCATTAATTTTTTTTAATATGTGACAAGTATGATTTTAAAATAAATTATTTATATTTTTAAAATAATAGATAATGCATAAACAGTATTTACGATTATCACATATATTTAAATTTTTTAATGAATAATTTTACATAAGAGATTACAATATGAAGGGTTTTTACATCAAAACAAAAAATCATAGTAGACCGTGCAAGCCCAACTAGACAAACTACATCCACAAATAATTCAAACTAATTTTGTAAAAATGGATTTTAAAACACTTTTTAGTTTTTAGTTTTTCCTCCAACATATTTATATTTGTTTTAGACAGACCATTGGTCAGACGACTGACTGATTAACCAACTAAATTTGATCAAAAGATTAAACTAGGGCAAATTATATAAATAGTCCTTATAGTTTGGGACTTGTGTCACTTTAGTACCTGATTTTTCAATTGTGACACATTTGATCATAAATTTTGAATCTTGTTTCAAATAAAGACAATTGAAGATATCATTAGATTTTTTAATGGTAAAATTGTCAATTTAATAAAATATAAACTAATTTGACAAAAATAAATGCCAAACAAATATTTTTGAATTTTTAAAAATTATTTCTACCTACTAAAAATAAAATTATGTAAAATTGATAAATCTTTTAGACATTTATTTATTTTTTTTACCAAATTAATTTGTATTATGTGTTTAGATGATGATCATGTAAAATTAATTTTAAAAAGTTAATCATGTAATTTTTATTAATTTTACATAATTTTATCATTGGTGGATAAAAATAATTTTTAAAAATTAAAAATATTTTTTGACATTTATTTTGTCAAATTAGTGTATATTTTATCAAATTGATGATTTTACCTTTGAAAAATCTAATGATATTTTCAATTGTCCTTATTGGAATAAGATTCAAAATTTAGAATCAAATGTGTTACAATTGAAAAGTTAAAGATCAAAGTGATACGAACTCAAATTATAGGGACTATTAGTGTAATTAACCCATTAAAATATATCCTATCAAATCAATATCTAACAAATAATTAAAGATTCAAACTTAGAATCGAATTGTAAGCTCTCAATTGCTTATAGACCTGCAAGATATCAATTTCAGGGATTCGGTGGTCCGTACACAAAAAAAAAAAACAATGCCCAATTTTCGACGAGTAATATTAGAAATATTAAATTTTTTATTAAATAAATAATTATTTAAAAACAAATTTTGTAAACCGTGCAAGCCCAACTGACAAACTACATCCACAAATAATTCAAACTAATTTTGTAAAAATGGATTTTAAAACACTTTTCAGTTTTCAGTTTTTCCTTCAACATATTTATATTTGTTTTAGACAGACCATTGGTCAGACGACTGACTGATTAACCAACTAAATTTGATCAAAAGATTAAAATATATCCTATCAAATCAAATTTTTATTTAAATTTTTATGTAAATTTAATAAAATATCTAATAAATAATTAAAAATTCAAACTTAGAATCGAATTGTAAGCTCACAGACCATCTCCAACGATGAACCAATTTTTTTACCAAATTTAAGTAAAAAAAATTAATTTTCTCAATTGATATTTCTTCCTCTAACCGTGCATCAAAAGGGGAGGGTCGACCGGTAAGGCAAACTTCTTTTTTTTTTTTTTTTTACCTGTTTGAACCTTTTTGAGCGGTTTGAACCTACCTATTTGAAAGGGAACCGGTCAACCGGTTGGTCTCCTCCAATGGTCACGCACAGTAAAGTAGTGAAATCTGTACCTTGTTCTCACTTTGATGAATTTTTTGATGAATTCTCATTTTGATACCAATTTGCTGAAACCATTGGACCTCCAAAAAGTGACTTTTTCACCAAAATTTAAATCTGATGTCAGGTTTGGTTCACCGTTAGAGATGCTCTCAATTGCTTATAGACCTGCAAGATATCAATTTCAGGGATTCGGTGGTCCCTACACAAAAAAAAAATAATGCCCAATTTTTGACAAGTAATATTAGAAATATCAAATTTTCTATTAAATAAATAATTAAATGTTTAGAGTTCACAAAAGTGTAAAATTCATATTCATATCAAACATTCGGTCGTATATTTAGTAGAAAATTTAAAAATTATAACGTTTTTTATTTTGGACACATGGATAGATTTTTTTTAGAAAGTTGCAATAATAAAAACAAGCCACCTGAAAGTTTGCAACCTGCAAACTATCTTTCCCAATGCTGCACCACCTTATCACAACAATACTTTGAAATTATACAATAAAATCTGAGAAAATAATAATTAGAATATTATATTTTTTATATTTTTATAATTATTTTGACAAAATATTATTAAATTATAATTTTTTCATAAAATTTTATCTACAATGATGTCTGAGTTGATCTCCATATATCAAATTTGATTATAGAATTATACCTAATTTTTTTATATAAAATGAAATTTACATATATTTAATGAATCCTACTAAATATCAGAAGATCATATCTCATTTTGTGATTAAATTTTATGTACTTAAAATTAATATTTTCAATGCTTCTCAATCAAGGTTATGTGATATTACACAAATAAGATAATTGGTGCATATTTAGGAGATTGTTGGTATTTACTAGGGTTTGTCGGGACAGGTGGTTTGGGTTGAACCTAAAATTTATCATAATAATACTTAAACTAATTTTTTCTTATAATTGGATTTATACTTATTTTTAAAGCTCATTCAGGAATAAGATAAATCTCAATTTTGTTCGAATCACTCGGATATTGTTTGATAAAAATATTTTTTACATTTTAAATTATGATATATATACTGCCTTCATTTCAAACTATTTATTCAGTAAGAAAAATAAGAACTTAAAAATAATGTGTCATCATATCAAAATTTATAATTTTTTTTTTTACTAATTAAAGGATCTCTTGAAGTACTTTTAATTAGTGAAAAAATTAAATTTTTTGACATAAGAATATATTATTTTTAAATTTGAATTTTTTTGTTCCAAACAGATAATTTGAAAACGAGGGTAATATATATAAATTTAATAGTTTGAGTACCTCTTACTTATTAATAAAAATGTAAAACATACAAATATTTTTATGGGAGTGTTTTGAAACTTGGGTTGGGAGGCTATTTTTGGGCTAAAATATTCAACAAAAATAAAATAGGTTAAATATCAATAAGATAAATGTCATATTCAAATCATATAATTTCATTTTTTTTTTTTTTTTTTTTTTGGGTAAAAAATGAATGACATTTAAAAACTTAAATAATAGTATACATAGTTCTGGGATAGTTATCCCTCTAGCATCATCATATAGTTGGGTTGCAGTACAATGAGGAGATTGGTGTAAAATGTGCAATCAATTCGATGATTGTAGTCTAAAATCTGCAAGAGAGCCAGCGCATCCATTAGCTAGCTTCTCCAAATATATGGTTAATTGAGTGCACTCCTAGTTCATCCAATAGGTACCTGCAATCATATATAAGGTTCCTAAGTTGATAATTGTGATTACACTACAACGAAAAAGGATTTTTATGGCGTGCATTCCAGCACGCGTCATATTATGATCAGTCATGGAAAGTCATTCACTTTCAACGACATACTTCGTACGCCGTTAAAAACTATTTAACAGCAGATTTTATGCGTCGTTATTATTTTTTCTACGACATGCTATAGTACGCCGTTAAAAACTATTTAACAACAAATTTTATGCGTCATTGTTATTTTTTCTACGATTACTTTTGCACCTCGTTAATTGGTGAGACAAATAACGACGCTGATTGTGCGCCGTAAAATATATAATACGACTTATTAGGTCAGCCGTAGAATATGCAGTTTTTTTTTTTTTTTTTAATTCAGTAGGTTCTATTTGAACAATTTTGTACAATCTAACAAATATTACAAACAAGTATCACAAAACATCAATCAACCCCAAATATTGTTTGAGACTCAAAAAAAACTATATCCATAAATTATAAACATTCAACAATTGTCTATACATTCCAAACATCAAAAACTATATCCTTAAGTTCTAAACTGTACAAAAATTTAAACCATCCAAACTATGCATATCTACTTTCTAACATATCGACAACTATTAAAAGTTATCTTAACTACCGACAACAGTTCCTATAGCAGCTGCAGCTGTAACAAATCCACTTGCTCCTATCACAGGGACAAAGTTGTCCAATATATGTGTTAAGGCACCTAAACCCGTGGCAATAGCTGGAGCAACTAACCTTGTTGCATTTCTTGTCTACATGACAAAGGAAATCCCTATGGTAAAGCTTGTGCAGTGAGAAATCCCTATGGTGTGTGCCCCTTGTCAACAAAAAGAAACACTTCAAGCTAAATCTTGATGTTTTGACATAAATTTAATGCAGAATTTACAACCTCAATGATGTTTCTTTGGAAATCTTAAAAATTCAATAGTCTTTTGTTGTAATGATAAGCTGAATAGTTGCCACCTTATTACATGTGTATTGAATTTCTATATAGTTTTTATTTGTATAACGATACTTTTTTTCATCAAATGTCAAGTAAATTTATATACAATTGATCATTCTAGCATTACTCAGTAAAATTTTCATACAGAAAATTAATACACAATGATATGATAGATCTTTGATTGTATCACTTCAAAACAAAATTCCATCAACGTGGTTTAAAATTTTCCAAAAATACACTATTGTATTATTTTGGTCTTCATTTGTGTAATAAACATTATGTAAGACCAGATTTTTCTCAAATATTTTCAATGTCAATTTTGAAAATTTAATTCTACCTAAAAGACAACAAGGTCTTTAACACTCAGTCTCTGGGATGCAAAAATTGTTTTGAGGAGAGTGATGTGTTGCCAAGTTCTATGATGAACTTGTGTTGTACTGTATGACCACATTATTGGAAATATACATTCTAACTAACAACATCAAATTTCCAAGAGCCTTGCAAATATGCTCTGCCAGTGCACATACATGAAATTTTAGAACTAATGGAATCAAGCCATATTTTACTTCAAAATATAACATTCAAAATAAGATAATTTTCTTTTATGTACCTATGAATCTCCATAGCATAAACAGTTACCCCATCATGAAATTATGTTTGAATTCATCATTATGCACAGAGGGGAAAAATATGGAACTCGGAACTTATGCACGAGTTTAGGCATTTTCCTGCTCTATCTCCGACCAAACCAATTTCCAAGGTCCGCTTTTTGTTCCTAATCTAGGATTCAAAAAAGATTAAAAAAAAAAAAAAAAGACACTTTTATCATTTAGTAAGGTCAGATGCATTATGTTAAAAGCATCCAGATTTATGGCTAAATTTTCAACCCAAAAAGTATACCAATCAACTTAGACATTCATACAAGAAAAACTAAAGAAAAATCCTTTCTTTATGGTCATGTCACATGGATAGTGGCAGCACATGGGTAAGACAACCAGTGTGGTTTCTTCACCTGGGCAGCAAGGACACAATGTTGCAGCAACCTAGCCATGCATAAGAAAAAACATAAGAAAGGAATAGAAGATGTTTCTTACCTCAATAGAAAGGAACATACTCTTCTAGCTCCCGCCAAATAGGGGCCTATGAGCCCACCTACAGCCCTAGTTGTGGCTGTAGTAGACTGAACCAGATTTTTTTTCAGCTTTTGATGGTTTAACCATTACTGGCTGACCAAGAAGAGGCTGGCCAGAGAATGCTATTGCCATAGGGACTGACATTGCATCAAAAAATTCAATATAACTACAAAGAAGCTGCATTAGCATCTTGATGGTACTAAGAAGGGAAATGGACATTGATTAGATGAGAAAGTGAATACAATAAAAAGATTAACAAATTTTACTGCCCAGTCTAAATATATTTTTTTCCTTTTTTGGGGGTGGGTGGGGAATATATTATTAACCACACCATCAAACCCACTAACTTGCAGGGGATACAACAAGCAATAAATGGAATGGACCATTATGACTTATAAAATATACCAGCAGTACACAATTTAATGAACTCGAATCGTACAATCAAACACTCTCTAATTGCTATTGATCAAATATCTATTAATGCGTGGAAGCACTAGGGAAAGTAAACAACTTCCACTAACAAATGAAATATGAGACATCAAGGCAAATACCATCCTTCACCACACAAAAAAAATGTCCTTCAGTTTTTTTCCACAATATTCACCCTTAATATTTTAAAATCACTAGAATAATACAAATCCATTAATAGCTACACAATGTTTAAAACATATCTCCATTACCAAAACCAAATTTTAACCAATGCAATTTCATGAAGCCCATCCCCAAAACCAAAAAAAACTTGGCGAGTTTACATTGTGTGGGGGAGGAGGGTGAAAGAGAAGGGCATGGGGTCATCTTCTATCTTACAAAGCATTGGACTTGGCCTTACTGCAATTTTGTTAGCCCATAATTACTTGTCAATTTAGCATGTAGACTTTTTCAATATGATTAGTGTCTTTTGCTCTGTCATCTTCACTTGTTGATAACAGCCTTAGTTGTTAAAAGAAGTGTAGACTTCTATCTTTGACCTCATTACGAGTTGACAAACCTCCACCCATGATAGAATTAAAATAGTTATAGCATAATAAAAAATTAAATTAAGATAATTTTTTGGCTATGGAAGGAAAAATTGAACTTACCCAACTCTCTTGGAATGACTTGAATTGCGGTCCGTTATAAGGCGTACATCTCAGACTTGGAATTGTAATTCAACAGTATTAGAAATACTCTACACAAATAATTAGTTCACCATCAAACATAATATACCATCACATATTACATTCACTACAACAAAAAGCACAATCGGCGACTAAAATATCATTTTTCGTCGTTGAAAGAACGGTTTTTGGCGACTAAAATGAAATTAGTCGCCAAAGTTGATCAGTTTTGCCGACTAAAAGAGTTTAGTCGCCGAATATAATGGTTTTAGCGACTAAAAGGCAGTTTAGTCGCCGAATATAGGGTTTTTAGCGACTACAGGTTGTTTAGTAGCCAAAAGTGACGGTTTTTGGTGACTAAAATAATTTAGTAGCCAAAAGTGATGGTTTTGGCGACTAAAAACAGTTTAGTCGCCGATTATAGGTGTTTTGCTGACTAAATCTGTTTGGTCGCTGAAAGTGAAGCTTTTTGGCTACAAAAAAAAAAATAGTAGCTAAAGGTCAAGAATTGCCGACTAAATTGCAGTTTAGTCGCCCAAAGTAGAGGTTTTGGTGACTAAAATTCAGTTTAGTCGCCAAAAGTGCTATTCTTAGGTGGGATTTAATTCTTTTAGCGACCGAATACAAATTAGTAGCCAAAAATATAGAATTGGCGACTAAAATTCAGATTTAGTCGCCAAAAGTGCGATCCTAATTTTTTAGTAAATAATTTATTTTTTACATAAATATATTAAATAAAAATAATTATTTATATATATAACTTTGTATTAATTCCGGTCAATATAGTAATATAAATAATATATTTTGCATTAAACATTTACAGAATGTATTAGTGGCGTAGTGGGGGAGAGTGTTGGTAAAGGTTGAGAATGTTAGAAGGTTGGTGGTTCGAAACTTGGGAAAAGCAGAGGCAAATTTTTTTTTTTTTTGAAAAATACTTTTGGCGACTAAAGTCTGTGGTCGCCAAAAGATAGGGAATTGGCGACGAAAAGTTTAGTCGGCAAATGTATAACTAATAAAAAAAAATTTAGTATTGGCGACTAAAAGTTTAGTCGCTAAATGTATAATTTCCCAAATGGAACTGACTATTGGCGACTAATTCTTTGGTCGCCGAAGACATATGTATTGCCGACCAACAATCTTTAGTCGCCAAAGGTATTCGCGACCATGTATTGGCGACCACAGCGGCGACTAAAATATTTAGTCGGGGAAAGTGAAAATTCTACATTTGGCGACTAAAAAATGACTTTTGGCGACTAAAAATTTAGTCGCCAAAAGTGTTTTTTCTTATAATGATTATAGCCCCACAGTGACTAGCCCAAGAAGCACGAAACTTCTGAGGGCAGCTGCAAGGCAAGCATGCACAGAGTAAGTGGGTCTCCAATAGATGGCTTTGATTGCCTGCCAAAATCTTATAAATCGTACGCTAAAGATAATAGAAATTAAAATCAATGTGAAAGTTTATTCATTTTGGCCAGCTTCATTTACCTGTATAAAATAAAATAATAGATCTTCAAAGTTCAAACACAGTAAAGACTAAGTAATTCAATTTCATTTAGCACCCTTTGAACTTTTTTAAATAAAATATGTGGCAAGTTCCTATTTCTTGTATAAAAATACAATTAAAAAATTCCCAAATTTTGGATTTTATTTAGGTTTTCCCAAGACATAAAATGTAATTGATACAGCAATAAAAAGTTCATAAGCAAAAACCATCCACTGATCTCGTTTAGGATCAACCTCCGTCTCTGCCACTTCTTCCTTTTTCTCTTTATACCGTCTGCTAAAGAAAAAAAAAATCTGAAGTATTATCCCAACTTGATCCATAAATAACAATAAATCTGCTTCAGTTAAAGAAGGGTAAGTCAAAAGAGTGGAACAAACTAACGAACCATAACTAAGGAAAATACATTTGGTCCTTGAAATAATTGAAGTACTTAAGCAACAAAATTCCTTGAGTTACTATGCAAAAGAAAAAAAAAAAAAAAAGGAAGAACAGAAAAGAACAATCCAAAAAGGGTAGCAAATTTTCTCCAATATGTGTATAATGAAAGGCCGAACCCATCTAACAAACCCTATAGGGAAGTGCACCAAGTTAAAATTGTGGGACCAATGTATGCAGTTGTGAAACCATAAACATCTTCTATTAAATTTACTGAGAACCAACCTGGAAACAATTAAAAGAAATTGAAACATTGGGACCAAGTAGTAAACTATGTAATCCAACTTCAGGCAATGACTTAATTACATATTTGTCCCCTTCTACAAACAACCTAATCTTCAATGGGAAGAACATCATGGGGTCATACAAATGGCACTGTTAAAGGAGACATTATTAGTTGAAAGCACACCAATGTGGAACCTGTTAAAATTTTGTATTCAATGAAAAGAGACACACTCTTAGCAAGCAATAAGAAGGTCAAAAATTGAATGTAGACATAAAAACCAAAAAGCCAAACATCACTTGATGTGTTTGACTTCTCACCAACCACCACCATAGTGATGTAAAATATCACAATATGAGCAGCTCAACTAAAGGCATCCACCATATTTCCCCTGGATAAATTATTGGAGTCAATAAACAAAAAATCAAAATAAAAATTACACAAAATTAAGCCATAAAGTGAAATTCTTTGTCATATAACACGCAGCTATTATAGTATCAAGACAATAGAATTAATGAAATTAAGTTCAGAATATCATAAGGAAAATGACCATTGACATTTATGGACACAATGAAACACAAGATACAATTCTAATCTAATGTTTTATAAACATAAAGAATAACTTGATGCTTGAAAACAAAATAAAAGCACACCTTCCGCGGGTGCCGGAGGGGGAGAGGGAATAAGTTTCTTTAAAGTAGTAACCTGACAATTGTAAACCAACTAAAAGCATGCCTTCCACAAATAGTAAAAGTCTCTGATTAAGTTTCTTTGGAGCAACAACACAACAATCTAGGGTTTAAGAAACCACATGTCCTTCCCGAAATAGTCACGGCTAAACATACATAAATAATAGAACAGAAGCTGCTACCCATTATAAACCCACACTTTTTTCTTAAATGATAGCGATGCTAAGGATCTCTATTAATAAATATGTATGTCAATCCACATCAAGGAAGTCAAATATATACTCAATGCAAGTTATTCTTCATATGTAATTCATACATTTCAAGCATATAAACCTATAATTGAATAAATATACATATAAATATATATATGTATGCGGTGGCGTAGCTAGGAATTCAGTGCAGAGGGGGCACAAATTAATGATAATTTGATTTCATTTTTCTAAAAATACTTTTCAGAAAATTCTACTTTCCAGTTTTTTGTATTTTTTTATTTTTACTGTTTTTTTAAATATTTTAAGCAATTTTTTTTTTTACTTTTTAGGCATACCTACATAAATATACCTAAAAAGTAAAAAAAAATTGTGAAAAAAAACTTTAAAAATTCACTAAATACCAAAAATACAAAAAAAAAAAAAAAAAGAATTTAGTACATTTTTTTATATTTTTATGTATTTATTAATTTTTTAAAATATTTTTTCACAAAATTTTTACTTTTTAGATATATCTAAGTAAGGTGCATCTAAAAAAGTAAAAAAAAAATGTTTAAAATTTTAAAATATTCACTAAAAACAAAAAAACAAACACGACAATAAAAAAAACTCAATTTTCAAAAAACTTAATCCAAAAAACTCAAACCAAACACACTGATTAATTTTTTTTTTTTCATAATAAACAACAATGAGATATTACTAAACTTAAATGTTAAGAGTTCATTTGGATAAAAGTGAATTTTAAATTAAAGGATTTGAGATTAAATTTTATACAAATTTTGAGGAGTAACTATTTTATAGGTTGATTAGAAAATTAAAAAAGAAGATACGTTGACACAGAAATGATATATTTTAGTAGAGAAATTCTACAAAACATACCTCAAAAAAAGTGTCTATCATATGTCGTAATTATGATCTTTGTGGTCTTTAGTTATAATACATTATAGTGTTAGATATAATTTAGTCTTCATTGAAATTAATTATATTTGCATGTCAATAATGATAGACATCACCATTATATTAAAATTTTTATAGATAATAATATGACTTATTATAACCTCTTTATTTTCAATCAAAATAACCATTATTGTTCTCATAATTTTAAAAATGTCATTGACATTTCACTTTAAATAATATTTTTATTTAATATATTTTCTTTATGTTTTAGAAAAAAAAAAAAAAAATTCCCCAAAACTCAGGGGGGGCACGTGACCCCCCTGAGCCCAACGTGGCCCGCCCCTGTATGTATGTATGTATAAAGAGAGAGAGGAGCTGACCCAACGTCGTCGCAATAGAGACGATTGATGAGGACATCGCCGTGGAGATTCAAGAAGTATATGGCAGAAGCAACCACTGGCATGGTCTCCAATCCAATGGATCCAATATTCAGAATGCTGAGGCCGATCGAAAACAGATCAACTCAGATCTAGGGTTTTGCCTTGCAGATTCGACGGCCAATGGAGACCTGTCTTCGTTCGATTTTGTGGTCAAGCGATTCAGAGCTTCGCAAAGACTACGAAGAAAATACTACTTACTCTGTTTCTTTGTGAAATGGTGGAGAGAGAGAGAGAGAGAGAGAGAGAGAGAGAGAGAGAGAGATAGATAGATAGATAGAACTTTCAAGTCGAATTTTTTTTTTATCTGCTTCATGGTTTTGAATTAGATTCGAAACAATGGAACTCATATTCGAAATCCCTTATTACAAATTTGGGGAATATCTGAAAAAATCAAAATTAAATAATTTTCATATAAAATAAGGTAGGAAGAGGAAGAAGCAATCTATGAATCTACACAAATATGAGGGGGGGAAAAAACCAAAACCAAAACCAAAGATGAAGATGAAAATGAAGATGAAGATGAAGACGACCAACTTACCAGTCAATGAAATACACTCTCAATCGTTGCTTTCAAGGACTCCTTATAGGAAGAACACCATGAAGAAGATATGGATAACTCTAATTTCATATACACAAAAGAGATCGATTCGGTTATATAGAGATTGAAACCCTTCCCCCTCTACGTTCCCTTTCTAAATTAGAACCAATTAGAAGCCAAAGAGTTATTCTGGGGGAAAAAGCATATAAGAGAATTCATTTTGCCGCTTTTTTTTTTTTTGAGAGAATTTATATTTTCGCGCTTATTTTTTTTATCTTATTATTAACAACTTAGATTATGCGTCGTAAAAAGTTTAATATTTTTAACAGTTGACTTTTTGTGCGCCATGAAAAGGGTAATACTTTTTACGGCTGGCGTATGTGCATCGTTTGTAATTGATGTATTAACGGCACGCCATATGCACGTCGTAGAAACTTTTATTATTTACGACGTGCAAAAAAAGAAAATCGTAAAAATGAGAAATTACGGCGTGCATTTATTTTATGTCGTTGATGTGGTGCCGTAAAAAGTCAGTTTTGTTGTAGTGTTAGATACACCATAGATGAGTTGGATAGCAAGAAGAGCATTAGTCTCAACAATAACGTTGTTAAATCCATTGTCAAGGCAGAGTTTGAGACCATCTCTTAAGCCTCAGAGTTCTTCCATAATTATCAAATCAATTATATATAATATAAAAAAAAAAATTCAATTATCATTTCAAATATAATTTTTTTAGCCAAACTAAAATAATTAAAAAATTAAGTGCATGTTTGGCATGCTCTAAAAAGATAAAAAGTAAAAAAGTTCATCTTTTTACCTTGTTTGCGTAGGAATGTATGTCTGAAAATTCATACGGCAAAAGATAGTTTTTCCCCTTCCAGCTGTGGCATCCCATCACCCTATCTATACACACGTGGCACATGTTGGGCCACGCAAAATTTGCAGCAGTATGTAAAAAAAAAAAAATTTGAAATGCAAAAGCTTTGTCGAAGGTCTACTCAAGGGTAGAAATGTAATTTTGCTATTTATTACAATATTTTAATACACATTTTTTCATAAAAAGTCAAAAAATTATCCAGAACATACATATTTTTTTCTTTTACTTTTTTTTACCAAAAAATCAAAAAGTGCACTTATACAGTTCATCCCAAACAACCACTAAAAAATCAACCAAAATAGTAAAGTTTCCAAATGAGACCTATATAAAAAACTTGTTCAAATTGGCTATACAAATCTAAATTATAATTTCATGTTCTATTGACGAACCTAGCAGGCCATTGAAGTTTAATTCTTTGTAAAATATATATATATATATATAATATGATGATACAGTTCGTTCTCAGTGGATGGGTCGGACTGATCCAAGTTCTTCGAGGTTCAGTCCAAATGATCGAGCCCGCCAAGTGACCTGCAAACAAGTTCAACGGGGAACGGGGTAGTCCCCCACTCCAGTGAAACCCTCTGACGAGCAAGTTAGTAGTGGAAGTAGGGAGTGTAGAGAGAGAGATGGGAATAGAAAGCTTAACCTTCTTCTTGTCTTCGATGCTTGCTTATATCCTTTGGTAATCATTTCACTGTCCCTTCCGACGTGCCCACTTCGCCGAAAGCCTATGCTGTAACTTACCTTGTTCAGGGTAAGGGGGCGCTGTTCCGACGGGGAGGTGTTGTCGTAATAAATGCTGTGATGGACTGCATTAATGGTGATGTGTCGTGGCAATAACTTTGCAGATCTTTGTCTGCTGATGTGGCTTGTCCTACACCTGTCACATGTCCGAATGTCATTGGCCCTTCACGCCCAGTTGGCCTCCAGCTGTCCTGGACTTTACCAACCGGGTTATGCAATGGGTTCCGAATGATGGGCTTGGGGTTGTTCACTGTCGGCTGTAACCTTTGTGGGCCTATCCGTATCAATATATACACTTACAATTGCGCAAATGATTATCATTTGAATTGGTAAATGTGAAAACTAAATATTAAAATGCATAAAAATATTTTTAAAAAATACGTGAAAGTGCTTTGCAATGGGTTAAAATTGCCTTAAAACTCTATTTCTATATTTTCATTCCTTTGATCATGATTTTTTTTTTTAAAAAAAATTCAAAAAAGAAAACGTAATAACATGTTACTATCGAAGTTGAATTAGAATTTTCATTTATTTTATCACTGTAGATATTTTTGGTGATCAGCTGCAGCACGTCACATTTTAATATTTCTATTGAATTATTACAATTCAATTTCTTTTAAGATAAATTACAAATACATTTCCTGAGATTTGATTAAAATACGAATTGTTCTCTATAATTTTGAAAATTAGATTCCATCTCCTGAGAATTCTAATTTCATAACAAATAGTCATTTTTTATTAATAAATCATCAAGTCAATAACAATTTTTGATAATATTTAAAAATATATTTTAATTAATAATTAAATAATTTATTATTATATAGAAAAATAATTATAAATTTATTTTTTTAATTAATTTTATTAAATAAAAAATTTTAATAAAAAGATATTTATAATTTTTTAAATCATAAAAAATAATTTATATTTTAAACCAATCTTAATAGATATATTTGTAATTTACGTTTTCTTTTAGCATAAAAAGTCCTTCCATCGCATGGGGCTGACTTCACGATCCCAATGCTGATCTGATCGAATCTGAATCTTCTCCTTAATTTTTTTATTTGTTTTTTTACTTGCCAAGCTATTGGGTGTACTTTTAGGTCCAATTTTGATGATCCGAATCGTTCACGTTTTAAGATTTGTTGAGTATATCATAACGTAAAAAATCAAGTTGATCGGATATCAAAAAGTATGTGTTCAGAAAACTGTTTATTAAATTTTTTTTAAAAATGATTTTTAGTTAGATGATCCGAACACATAGTTTCTAATATCCGATTAACTTGATTTTTTACAGATATGATATATTTAATAAATTTTAAAATATCAACAGTTCAGATCATCAAAATTTTAGAGCCTAATAACCCAAAAATAAGGAGTCAAGGAAGAAAGTTAAGGGGAGGATATTGATTCGATCTGATCCCCCGAATCCTTTCCTGCGTTCACAACGATAATGGGAATCTGGGTCCCACTTCCTCACTGTCGCACTCAACACCTGCCACGTGTGGTTGACAACTAAGCCCACCAGAATCAACGCAAAGCAATCTCTTCTCTGGTTTTTTTTCCTTTTCTCGTAAAGGATTGGTCCACGTCGGCAGATTCTATCTACAAAACGTGCGGTGATCCCGAGTCGGGGTGTTTACGTGGGTCAATCAGACGCGTCCTCGTGTCCTGTAAAGGAACCAGCTTTGGAAGGTCCATCTTGCAGATTTTCTTTCTTGCGAACGTGCGAGACAACAATGACGACTTTTACAATGGTACGGACGTGCGAGACACAGGTGTGTGGTGGTGCGGGTTTGGCGGGAGGGACAGACAAAACGTGCGGACGGTCGTGGCGGTGGTGGAGAGAGGTGGCGCAACCACCTGTGGTGGTGGTGTGAAGGACGGTACTGTGTGTAGCAAAGGCGGTTGGTTGGTCGCAGAGGAGATCTTTTTGACGAGTGGTGGCTACACGTGTCAGATATTAAGAGTTGTTCACACCCTTATTTTCGTCATGCACGACGCTAAAAGTAGGAGGAGGTGAAGTCTAGATCAGATGGTGCAAGGAGCACCGTTAAATTCTAATTACTCACCACTAATATTCCAATGCTTACATGCTAATACTGACAGTGAAATCTCATTTGACAATTACATAGTCGAAAAGTCATTATAATATATTACATCACTCTTTTTAATTTTTTACGTGTCCTTTCATAAAAAATTAAAAAGTTATTAAAATGATTTATTTTTAAACAAGACCTGAAATTCTATTTATTTAGATGGAAAATATTTTTTAGAAAATATTTTTTATTTTTTTATTTTTTTATAGTTTGGTATAATGAAAAATATTTTCAATGATTACTGAAAAATAAATATATTTAGATAAAAAAATGTTTTTAATTTTTAAAAGTCGAAAAATATTTTTCAAATTAAAATTTTATCAGTGTCGTGAGATTACCATTACTACCATCACCTTCACCACCTCCACCGCCCCACAACCACCGCCACTACTATCTCTACCTCATTACTACACCACCACAGCACTATTGCCGCCACTACCACCACCACTGCCACCCCACTACTGCTACTATTTAGATACATCAAAGTAAGATACATATAATAAAGTAAAAAAATTACTTAAAATTTTAAAAATATTCACAAAAAAAAAGAATGAAAATAAAAAACTAAATTTTAAAAAAATTGAATCTAAAAAATTGAAACCAAACATACTGATTATTATGGTGACATTAGCAATACTGTATGTTTGAATTTTTTTTGACATTTATAAATGAAAAACTCAATTTTTGTTAATATTTAAATTTTGGTTTTCATAGAGTATATTTTTTGCCAAATAAATGGAGAAAAAAAAAAAAACAAGTTGATTTTTTTTTTTTTTTTTAATAAAAAAAGTTGAAAACCAAATAAATTGAACTAAACACCCTAACAGCTTTGAAATACAAATCTTTTAATTAACATTGGTGGGAATGCTCTAAATAGTTATCGATTAATGGACTCAAAATAAATTTAACAAGTTAAAATTTTATTTTTTTTAAAAAAAAATTGCATTATTTCCTTACGTATAGTAGTTTACATCCTGTTTGAGAGAGAGAGAGAAGAGAGAGAGAAAAGTGGGCATGGAGGAAGGGGTATATGCCAAAAATAGCAAAGATTATAATTACCAAGGAGTAACAATGATACATCCTTAAATGAAGGAATTCTAATGAATTCTAATCACATGAAAAATTAAAAAATAAAAAGTAAATAAAGATTGAGGACATTAATTTTGAAGCTTTAAAGAAAATTATAATAATGTGGTAAGAAGTAATGTCCACATGTAATGTGATGTGATGTGTGTGTCTATTTTTTTTTTTTTTCTCTTGACACATTATTAAAACTTTTTTCAGAGTTTCAAAATTAAAACTCTTTATAATTATTGAAAAAAAATAAGGCACAAATATTACTATCACAGCGAGACTTATCCTTAATTAAAGCTCTAAAATATTTTTGTAGCGAAGAGAGAGCAGGAGGGGGAGTGGAGTGGTGCTTGTGACAGCACCCATGTTGTCACACCCCGTATGATTTATTCTGATCATATTTTAATAATCTGAATCAATCATATTATAAGATCTATTAATATATTATCCTTATAAAAAAACAAAATTAATCGAACAAATATAATCATATGATCAAGACAAATAATAACCTTAAAATTTATTAAACTCATACTAACTGTTTATTTTTTTAAACATAAACGTAATTTTGTTATAAGCTATGGATATCTAATTAACTTGAATTTATCCATGAATGATCTACTCAATAAATTTTACACAATTAATATTTCAAATCATTAAAATAAATACAAAACATGTCCAGTGGGAGGGGCTCAGAAAACAACGATCATCGTCATCCATCAAGTTTGTTGCAAAAAAATAAAAATAAAAAAAAAAATCATCATCATCATCATCATCATCATCATCATCAAGTAGGAATGACAAGTGAAGTGACGGAGTCTTTTTTTTTTTTTTTTTTTAATTTTTAACAAAACCAAGTGGCGGAGTGTGGACTGCACTTCCCTATTAGACTTTGGGGGTGTTTATTTAAGTTTTTCAGAGTTAATTTATGACTTTTAGATTTGAAAAAATTATTTTAGACTGTTTGGTTAAATTTATTTCAAAGTGCTTCTGATTCTAACAGTTTATTTTTTCCCAAAAGTTGGGCTTGTTTGGTTTGTTTTTGGGAGAGTTGTTTTTGAAAAAAATTTAGGAGAGTTGTTTTAGAAATTTTTTTGGTTTGTTTGGTTGTATATTTTGAGAGATAAATTTTTTGTGGGGTTTGGGATGATTTGATATTTTAGAATTGAGTAGATGTGTGTGAGAGAAAAAGTGATTGAGAAGGAGAGAGGAGAGAGAAAAGTGATTGATTGATGTGTAGGAGAGAAGAAAGTGATTTTGGAAATTTTTTTGAGAAAAACTCAAACCAAACAATTTTTGGGAAATTTTTTTCTAAAATTCATCTCCGAAACTTAAACCAAACAAGTCCGCTGATTCTGAGAAACTGCTCACCCCTTGCTTCTGATTATCAGCTTCTGCTGTGAACATGTTAATTTATGGTTATACTCTTAAATTTTTTTATTTTTTATTTTTTTAAAAATAGAAAAAGACTCAAATGGACTATAGATTATTATTATTATTTTTTATGAGAAATGTAGACAAACAAAAATAAAAATTAATTGAAAAAGTTATTTCACAGCTTATTTAACAAATACTACTCAGCAACTTAAATCTATAATCCAACAGTTACACCAAACAGGTTAACAACTTCTGATTAAAGTCATAATCTATAATCTGTTAAGCTATAATCTATAAGTTATTTTAACAGCTACACCAAACAGGGCCTTTGTACGGTTGAGATGTCGGGTCGGGTGGGGATTCGGAGAGCCTGCGATCCGCAGTAAGCTGGTACCTAACACCAACTACGTGTTCTTTTGGAAAGTTAATAAAAAGTCAACTTTTAATTTTTTATCAATTTTAAGTCACATCACCTTTCAAATAACTTACCCACAAAAAAATAAAATAAATTAAAAAATTTAAAAAAATAATTTTTTACCAACTTCCTAAAATACCCTACATTAGGGTCCTTACACGTATCAGACAGAGTCTCCAATAAGTCAAGAGGATCATTGTTGATTTCCGAAAGCACATTAATAAAAGGGGGACTTACCAGCCGGTCCCATGTAAACAACTTAATACCCAGTAAGTCCTCTCTTATTTCAGCTTCCAATTTTACCCCTGAATGTCATAAAACACGCGTGAACCAAACCCCTGTCACGAGGTCTGTCTGTGCGCGTGAAACACACGCTCCTTCTCAATTGTTCTGATTTGGAAACTAATCTGAGGCGATCTGGAAACCAGTGGCGATTTGCGATTTCGAAATCGAAACAAACAAAGAGATTTTCCCTGAATCTCCCATCGTTTGCAAAGAAATCAGGTCTGTTTCGATATATATTCTGATTCCGAACAGATACCCAGCAAATCCTCCACCGTTTCGATCTATATTCCCTGTTTCATTCATCTTCAAGAACCATGCGAATCAAACGTGAGTCGTATTCATCTTCCCTTCTTCTTTTATAACTATAATTAAGTGATATTCAACTTCATAATAATCACATATTCATGTTCATTTGCTATACAATAACAGATTTGCTTATTCAGTGAGAAAATTTGCTATAACCATGATAGATTTGCTTAATTTGCTTAATTGAGTCATAAAATTTGTTCCAATGATAGATTTGCTTCCTTTCTTCTTTCATAACTGTAATTGAGTTATAAAATTCGACTTGAAGCTATTTTCAATGTGTATCATACAGTATTAATTTATCATTGATATTCAACTTCATGATAATCACATAAACAATGATGGATTTGCTTAATTTTGCTAATTCAGTGATAAAATTTCATATACAATAACAGATTTGCTTACTTTGCCCAATTCAACGATAGGTTTGCTTAATTTTCCTAATTGAGTGATAAAATTTGTTATAATGATGGATTTGCTTCTTTCTTATTTTATAACTATGGATTTGCTTCCCTTCTTCTTTCATAACTATAATTGAGTAATAAAATTTGACTTCAAACTATTTTGAATGTGTATCTTACAAAATTAATTTATGACTGATACAATTTGACTTGAAGCTATTTTCAATCTGTACCATACAGTATTAATATATGAGTGATACTCAACGTCATAATAATCATACCTTTATGTTCATTTGCTATACAATGATGCATTTCCTTACTTTTGCTAATTCAGTGATAAAATTTGCTATACAATTGTTTTCATCCTCATCTTCAACATCATACTTCATGTTCTTTTGCAATTTGGAATCTAAACTTTGCTATACAGTTATATATTTGCTTAATTTGCATAACAGAGAGATTTCTTCTTAGTTTGCCTAGTTCAGTGATAAAATTCTTCTTAATTTTCAATGTTCATGCTCAATGTTTTTGTACAGATGTTGCCAGTCATTCTAAAAGATTACGTCGTCGACAAACAAGTTTCTCAAAGAAGAAAAAGATTGAAAAAGTTGACTTTGTTATAGAGCCAACAACACATGAAAGTGAAAATCAACTAAAAGTTAAACCTGAATCTAACATTGACAATGAGGAGCCCAAACAGGAACAACTGAAACCAGCTACAGAGATCCACAAAGCAAGAGGGAAAAAAAGATTGATGGAAGAAAAACTAGGACTGAACAGATACATGATAATGAAGCAAAGTATGTCTACCGTTCTAACATTCAATCTCTTATCAAATTTTTCAAGACAACAAAACTCAGAGAGGAGCATTTGATACTATTGAGAAAGACCCCTTTTTCACTTTTGGTTGATACATTGAATGAAAACAAGGTTAAAAGAAGAGATTCAATTAAATATGATGATGTGGTTGCAAAAATTTTGCAAACTTACCAAATGGATGGAACCACATTTGAAATTGCTGGGAAGAAGCTGAAATTGAAAAGAAATGACTTCAAGTTAATTTTTGGGATTGCATGTGGACACAAGAAGATGAATCTTGCATACGGAAGAAAAAATGAGGTAGCTATGGTGCAAAGAAGGAAAATAACCGAGAGCAGAATGACAAGTGCTTCAATCCAAAAGTTGATAACAGAACTTTTGAGGAGCACCAACAATGAAGATGTAGAAGATGTTGTTAGGCTTGTGTGCCTTCTGGTTTGTTTGCTTTTGTTGTATCCGGGTACTGGGACAACAATTGGTTGGGGGTTCATGAAATACCTCGAGAATATTGATGAAATGAAGTCTTATGATTGGTGTGGTGCAGCAAAACAACATCTTACAACATCAATAGCATGCAACATCAACCAAATTGATAGAGTCTGCGGATGTGTGATCATCTTGTTGGTAAGTAAATACCTCACTTACAACTTATAAACTACAATATTTACATTTACTAAATACTAATTTATAACATTTTTTTTGTCCTCAACACTGTTATTAAAAAAGCAACGAAACCAAATTATAATATTTTATTTTCAAAATATTTTTGCAGGCTTGATTGTGGAAATCCTTGTTTGCTATATCATCAGGCAATATGTTTCCAATAACAACATAATGCCTACTTTTTCCAAGGAAGAATGCAATCAATTGAGAGCTGATATGTTAACTATCTTCTTGACGGACCAACAAGTTGCTCAACAACAAATGCCTGATGAAAACATTGATGACTTGCATCTGTAATAATCAACAGATCTGGAAATAGAAGAAAAAAAAAGGAAACACTGAATCATTTGGTTGTTAGAATGTCAATATTCATACATTTTGCTTGTATGCTTGTTACATTGTACATGTAATTTCATGATTTTCGTTCTTACTTTCCTCCAATGAATATTACAATGCTTCGTTGTTACAATGTCAGTCAAGTTTATGCACAATTCTTGGTTGTTACAATGTCAAAGCTATGGACAATGCTTGTTTGTTACAATCTCAAATTTGCTTCAATGAAACATTCAGTCTTTTTTAATGTCAGTCTTGTTATCCAAGTTTCATTCAAAAAATTGATTTCTATCTGAGTATTTGTGTTGAATTTCAAGGTTAATAACAGGTTTGGAGCCACTGTACTAATAAATTTATATTTTTATACTGTTTTGTTTACCCTGATAAATTTATCACTGTTTTAATAAATTTATCACTGTGAAAACTGATAAATTTACCAATGTTCAAACAAAAAAACCAGCAACTGTCTCTCTCTATTTCTCTCCTCCTCTCATTCTTTTTTCCCAATTCAAGTAAAAAAAACACTATAAAAATAATAAAAAATTTACCTAATTGAAAATTTAAACACAAGCACTATTACATTCTCCAAATTGAAAATTAAAATACTATTACAATTTCTAGATATTCCCAACAGTATGCAGACTGAGAACTTGTTGCTAAACCAAATAAACATCGTAGTCATTTAAAAAATTTTGCTTTTTAAAGCACTTAACACAGCAGATATGCAATTATGTATTCTAGAGATTTGATCTACCCTTTGCATTGTGGAAATTTTTTCCTGGAGAAAACTAGATAACTCCATACAATGATAAATTTATCACTGTAGAAAAGAACATTTGCTTGCATGTGACAGTGATAAATTTATAAACCACTGACATAAATGTAATAAACCATCAACTCTTCCCACACAATAAGTGATAAATTTATCATTCTTCAAAATAACAAAATTCAAGAACCACATTAATGATACATTTATCATTCTTACAAAAAATAAGCCATCAACTTGTCCAAACCAACCAGTGATAAATTTATCACTTTATAAAACACCAAAAAAAAGCAACTACATTTAACCCAAATCAAATAATATAAATATGTCAACTTAATCCTGTAAAAATATCAGCAAAAAATATAATTTCTGATCAACAAATTCCTCAATCATTCAATGCGAGTACCAAAATGATACATCTTTCAAAAATACTAATCATTCAATGCAAGTAATACTCTCAACTCTTAAAACAAAGTAATTTCAATTAAATGAATACAACTAAAGCAAAGCTTGTTTACATTCTTCCGATATGAGTTCCCATCTTTCACACCTACTGCATCTAATCTCTTGATTTCACCTTAGAAGGTATTCTCTCTGTTCTTGGACGTCCAGCTGGTCTCTTACAAAGAGGAGGTAAACAATGTCATCATCAACAACTACATTTGGCTTCTACACTACACCGATAGATAGAATGTGAATAAGAATCACAATAACTACTAACACGGTAGTAATCATCAAGAAAGCAATTCAGATCCTTCCCACTCCTCTTTATAGCACAAAAACCATGTTTGCAAGGAAAAGATCAATTTCCCACAATTGACAAGAACAACAACGTCTTCCCAATATCAACCATAACTGAATGATCCAATTGGATTTCATAAATGTCATCGCTACATTTCTTAACTATCCATGCTTTTGTATCATTAAAAGCTTCTTCCAACTTTTTCTCTAACAAAGGACAAACAATACGATTCCACTTATTCCAACTTCTCTCCTTCTTGAAAATTGCTCCATTAGTTTTACCCGTATAGCATCAACAAGACTAGTTGAAAACAAATGGCGTTCATCCCTAATCCATGAATTAAAGATTCCGCAGCATTTGTGCACATTTCACCATACCTCTTGCCTTGAAAATAAGCGTTACACCAACACTCATTAGGCAAATCCTCAAGAAACCTCTCAACACTACGACCACAACGACCTTTAAATTCTTCAAATAGCTCATTAAACACCTCAACAGTAGGAGCATATGCACATCTACTAAAAGAGTAAGCAAATACTCTTTTGATTCACGACTCTTCATTGACAAATAAGTCTTCAAGTTTGTCTTCAAATGCATTAGACAAACAGAATGAGAAGAAAATGGAAAGACCTCAGCTAAAGCTTTCAGCAAACCTCCATGTCGATCAGTAACAAACGCAATATCCCTCTCCGGAGTCAAATACCTAATAACTTTGACAAGAACCAATGCCAACTGTCATACTTTCACCATCAACAATCACAAAAACATAACGGATACAAACCTACAAACAAAATATATATATACAAGTTATCAGTAACAAATCAAAACAGATTACAAAAAGAAAATCAAAACACAAAGTAACAAAATGATAGAATTATCACTATCATACATAAATTTATCACTGTATAAATACAAATTTATACAGCACAAATTTATTACTGTATAAATATAAATTAGCACCAGCCATAGATAAATTTATCACTGTATAAATATAAAATTTAACAAAAAGTATACAGCACAAATTTATCATAATAGATTGACCATACTTAATTATCAACACTCTCTAGTAACAAAAATGATAGAATTATCACTATTTCAATAATAATAACACATACACACAAAATATACCTTGGTTACCATCTTTCGCCATAGCAGCCATAAACAACCTTTGTGTCTTCCTTTCAAAAAAGTTCCATCAAGCATCAACACAGGCCTACAATACTTGAAACCATGAATACATGCCTCAAAAGCGAAAAACAAGCATTTGAAATGTCTTCCTTTACTGTCAATATCAAATTCCATATCAAAAACACTCCCCGGATTGCAAGCATTAGCCGTATCAACATACCAACGAAGATCGTCAAATGATGATGAATAGTCACCAAAAACAAGACCCTTGCTTTTTCAACACCCATCCAAGCTCGCCGATAAGAAACTTCTGTTCCATAATAGTCCTTGAAATCACAAACCACCTCACTAACCGATGTCAAAGCCTTGTTACGAATATCACTAGAAATTAGCCCACCAATCATACTTGAAGTCATCCTAGCATGTTTAATTGTACGAAAAGAAGATCCACAAGTATGAACATCATCAAATTGTTTAATAACAAAAGCTTTACTATAATTTTCCACTCTAGCATGCACGCTCCATAAACATCCCAAATCAGCCCTTCTCTTACAATGAACAGTGACACGATCCTTATCATTCTTAACAAAATCAAAATTAAAACCGGAATGAATAGAATACTTTGACAATGCATCTCGAAATTCAACAACTCCTTGAGTAAACCTTTGTCCCACTCCTTTCATACAATTAACCCACCTATCGGAGAGCAAAGGTTTCCATTGATTTGAATAAAATGAAGGCAAAAAATCAATTTCACAAACAACACTACTACTACTACTACTAGCTTCACCATCACAAATCATAGAACCTTCACCCAAAGAACAACACTTTACAAAAACATCAATCCGATGAATATCACAAGAAAGTGCCAGTCCAACCATAACCTCCAAATCCTCTTCACTTTCTAGACCACAAGAAGAATGTCCAGCTATTGAATACGATATATTCAAAGAACTACCAACTAACTCACTCCACTTTGCACACAATTTATATACTAAATCCTTAAAATTAAATCCATCATTATACTTGATAACCAATGTCACACCTCTAACTTGCACATAAGAAACAAACAATTCTCCATCACTATAAATCCTGCAACAAACAACAATTACATTTCAGAAAACAACTCAAACACTCTCAAACAAAATCAAATACAGTGATAAAATTAACTACTATTCCAATACTCACTCATAAATTTATCACTGTTGAAAAACTTAATCCAACATCACCCCAAAATACACAGTGATAAAATTATCACTGTATAAATAACAAACCAATACCTGTGTTCAATCAACACAATTTCGTAACCAAAAAAAATAAAAATCTAAAATTCAATCAACAAATACATATCTCAAAACTTTCAATATCATGATCAAAACACAAATTCAATCGCAACAGAAACAACAGAGTAATAACAATATCACCACAAAATCAAAATCACCAACTCAAACTAAAAAAACCAAAACATTGAAATTGAAATCAAAATCAAACATACCAGTCGACCTACCTCCACAACACCGCAAATCAGAAAATGTAACTATACACCAAACGCGAAATCGCAAATAGGAATAACCACCAAACACGCAATCGCAAATCACAAATCACAAATCGCGAGGCTCCACAGATCGCGCAATCAGAAATCACGAAGCTCCACAAATCGCGAAATCAGAAATCACGAAGCTCCACAAATCGCGAAGGTACAGCAGCAAATCGTGAACTTCCACAGAAATCCAAATCACAAACACAAAATTTTGATGGAAAATCAAACCAGAAACGCGCCACAACAGGGGAGGGGTAAAACGGTACCAAAAAAAAAGTCTCAGGACCTGTTGGTGCACAAGATCCAAAGTCAGGACTAAGAGGGGAATAAGTTAAAAACTTGGGACCGGCCAATAAAAAACCCTTAATAAAACACGCCCAAAAAAACTCCCACTCATGACTCACCAATCGTTTACTTTCGGGTAAACGGGCTTTCGGGTCGTCAATTTGGGTCGGGCATGAGTTATCAGCCCGGAAATTCATGCGTTTGAATTTCCCGTTCTCTCAAACAAGCTCTAGTGTGGGAGGGTGCATGACATTTTTTATATTTTACCAAGTAGAGGAGTTTTTGGGCATGATCATGTAAATTTCTTTTTCTGCAAATTATATTTTACAAAATCTTTTTTATAAAATACTTCTCATAGTAAGCATTTTTTTTAATGCTCAATTATGCCTTTAAAAATAATGTAATAGTAGTGGTGGTCACAACGAGATGGAAGTGGAGGTGGTGTTGTGGTGGAGGTGGAGATAGAGAAGATGCGGTAATTTTACACAATACTAAAAAAAATAAAATTAAAAAAAGTGTAACTTACTACTACAATTTTTTGCAACAAAACATATGTTGATATAACATATAAGAGTTTTAGAAATTAAATGTTTTGGACTTTAAAAATAAAAATTTTGTTACAAAAGACATTTAGGGACCAATTTTCATCGTCATGAGGATAGTCGTTAAAAGATCGTCCCGAAAAGTTAAACATAAGGCATTTAGCAACAAAATTTTAAAAATGTCATTAATAAATAGATTTTTAAGGACAAAATAATTTGGTTTCAAAATGGTTTATTTTTTGAGACACAAAATTTGGTCTCAACAGGATAATAATTCATCATTAATGTCTAATTTTTGTTGCTAAAAATATAATAACGACATTTTTCGCAACAAAATTATTTAGTCTCTAAAATATAATTTTATCCCTAAATTTTGATCTCTAAAATTTAATTTTTTGTAATGTGAACTCCGTAAAAAATGAAAATAAAAATTAAAAAAACTTTTTACATTAGTCCAGTCAAACAAACACACCTTACGATATATATTGAATCTATATGTTTTTTAGTTGACTGGATATATCTTGTCACTCTTACAGAATGGTATATGTGTACCAAATAGTACACTAAATTGAAATCAAGTTTGTCCAAGCTTGGAAGTTGTTTCGCATTGGCTAATATAGCTAATTTTTTTAGTTTGAGATTTTTTTTGTTTCATTTGATTTTTGTTTTGAGATTTTTTTATTTTTGTGAAAAAAAAAATATAATAATTATAGATAAAAAGTAATATTTTATCCTGTTAATTTATATAATTTATTTTATCTTTTTATGCCTTTTTTAATTCTAAAATCTTAACAAACGAGCACTAAATAACTTTGTGGGAGATATTTTGTTTTGGTGATGAATGTCTCCAGCTGACATGCGTAGCCATTCAATACTTCGAATTTAAAAAATTAAAAAAAAATAATACATATATATATAATATATTTAATCTGGAACAAAGCTATGATACTCTTCAGATAAAGTATTGAGTATCAATTTATTTAAGGAAAAATTACATCTAGGTAGGAGTTAAGAAA
Source organism: Camellia japonica (assembly GCA_030407325.1). NCBI lineage: Eukaryota > Viridiplantae > Streptophyta > Magnoliopsida > Ericales > Theaceae > Camellia > Camellia japonica. The sequence continues at coordinate 57,545,633 of JAPPVO010000003.1, forward strand.
AAAAAAATTACAAACACAGGGATGAAAGTGTGTGGTGAAGTGCAAATGAAATGTTACACCCCTCTATGTATCGGTAATTTTTTTTCTCAATTCTCACCTACATGAAATCCTCTTTTATTTAAAAGTTAAAATTTTAGACTAATAATGATTTAACATCGTATTAGAGTAACCTTTTAGAAAATTCTGAGACAAATTTTGTCATTGTTATCATTACCCATTTCATTTTATCTATCTTCATCAATTTTATTTTCTAAATTTGTTTGTCTCTAATCGTGCCAGGCAAATTGATACGTAAAGGGAAGTGTTTGTTTATACATTGTCGGGATCATTTTTGGGGTACCATAATAGAGATAATGCAATATAAATTTGTTAATTTTTAATATGGTAGAAGATTTCAGCAGCTGTCATTTGTGAAGAATAGGAGATTCCATGCATATGTAGACATATTATTTGACAATCGATGAAAAATATATGACGACATGGTAGTTATATGATAACTACAAACAATTAATGTCAAATTTTAATGATAGATTATAGGAGGAGGATCCTTTCCGGTCACTGTTTTGGATTGGATGGGAATTTTTTGCCCATGAAACCTACCATTAGTCTTGTTTTGATACTCCAAACCGTTTATTTTATTGGGTTTTTCGTATATTTCATCTACACGAAAAATGAAATCGATCCAATAACTGTAACTAGTTCAATTTTTCGCATTTTTTACATCTTTTTTTTTTTTAAATGCAATAAACTAAATTAGTTATAATTATCGGATCGATCTAATTTTTTTTAGATGAAATACACAAAAAAAAATTACAAAATAAACTATTTGAATTATTAAAACAGAACTCATGATGAGTTCCACATGAGGGAACAATCCTGTCCAATTTAAAATAATGACTGAAAGGGATCCTCCTCCTGGATTATAACTCCATGAAATGAAATTAGTGATGGTTGAAATGATTATCATTTTACCACCGTTGGATTACTTTCTGGAGAGAGTCTATTATTCCATGAACAACGAATGTGTATGTAGGGTATTGTTAAAAAGTAACACTACATGCTTAAAAAAAATTATTGAGAAAAATTAACATGTAATTTAGATTTATTTTAAGGAGTTTGATTCTTTTCAATTTAAAATTTAGACTGGAAAGCGTTGTTTGGGCCATTGAGGCTTACCACTTGTCCGGTTTTGATGATTCAATAAAATCAAATACATAAAATATCTATTAAAATGTATAATTCGATTATCAAAATAATATTTGTGGTGAGTCTCCCACAGATGGGGCCAAATAGTGCTCTTCAGTTCAAAATTTAAAACCACGGAATCCTCTAAATATGGATCCACAATATATACTAGTTATTAATGATTTTTTTAGTTAAAATGTGAGACCAAAAAAAAAATTATGTTTGAAAATATAATTTTTTGACTTTTTATGAAAAAAACGTATAAAAAGTAAAATTAGTGAGAAATATTTTTAAAATTTTTTTTATATAAATTAAATTTTTTTCTTTATTTTTTGACTTTCTAAATAATTTTAATTTTTTTTTATTAAAACCAACATTTCGCAAACATGGACCTAAATCTCAACTTTACATTTTTATTTGTGGTAAATTTCTGAACACGTGGAGATTTTCTGATGGGGGTTGGCCTACAAAAGGACCATCCCATCTTTCAATTTTATTTATTTATTTATGATATTTTTGTGAGGTGTTACCAAATGATGCCCCCCAACCTCCACTGGTCTTGTTTGAATATATTACCAAAAAAAAAATATTATAAATCTTAAATTTTCTATTGAATAAATATTTTATATAGGTAAAATTGTGAACTCTACACTTATGTCAAACATTTGATTATTTAGGCCTCGTTTGGGAACGGTTTGTTTTTAGTCTAAAAATCAAAAAGTTATTAAAAAAATTAAAAAATCTATAACTTATATCAAAAATTTAAAATTTTCATTTTCTCTCTACTTTTTACACGTCTTTTTATAAAAAATTAAAAAATTATTTCAAACATATTAATTTTTTGTACTCATATTTTAGTCAAAAAATTAAAAAATTATTAAAATAACATTTTCCTCCTAATAAAAAATTTAATACCCTTAACATTAAAAAAAATTAAAAATTAAAATATAAAAAATAAAAAAAAACCTCCACTGGTGCACCCACCCATCTCCCCTATATAAATGCCCCCAATGACTCACCATTAACGTTCATTCCCATTAAAACTCCAACTTTATCAAACTCTCTACTACCACCTCTTTCTAGCCAAGTCTCTACCACCACCACCATGCAGTCTCTCTTCACGCCATCCTATGCCCCCTCATCTTCTCTTCTTTTTGTTTCTATATTCTGTTTCTTGTTCCTCTTCTTCTTCTTCCTCCGGTGGCGCCACCCCAAAGACAAGCGTTTGCCACCAGGCTCAATGGGTTGGCCTTACATAGGAGAGACCCTCAAGCTCTACACTGAAAACCCAAATTCCTTCTTTTCCAACAGACAAAAAAGGTAAACAATTATATCTCAAGACCCGTATATATGTCACTATAATTTTATTTTATTTTATTTTATTTTTGAATTATGGTTATGTGCTGTAGATATGGAGATATATTCAAGACCCACATATTGGGATGTCCTTGTGTGATGATTTCAAGCCCTGAAGCTGCCAAGCTTGTTCTAGTGAGCCAAGCTCATTTGTTTAAACCAACATATCCACCAAGTAAAGAGAAAATGATAGGACCAGAGGCTCTGTTTTTTCATCAAGGGGCTTACCATTCAAGGCTCAAGAAGTTGGTTCAGGCCGCTTTTCTTCCCTCTGCAATCAGAGGATCGGTCTCGGTGATTGAGAAAATTGTTCTTGATTTTCTTCCAACTTGGGAACATAACACAACTGTCAACACTTTACAGGAGATGAAGAGGGTAGGTAAAAGCTATTTGATTCATAAACTTGAATTGAATTGGATTCAAAATCAAGAATACTAACAAGGGTTGTTTTTGTTTTTTGTTTTTTTGGGTGTGTTATAGTATGCTTTTGATGTGGCAATGATTTCAGCCTTCGGCAACAGCCGAGACTTGGAGATGGAAGGAATCAAAAACTTGTATCATGCCTTGGAGAAGGGATACAATTCCATGCCTCTAAATCTCCCGGGAACTCCCTTTCACAAAGCAATGAAGGTGTATACGTGTTAAAATTTTAAATTTAAAAAAAAAAAGATTTAACATACTTTTAGTGATTAGACCTCGTTTAGCAGCATTACTTTTTAATTTAAAAGTTAAAAGCTCATTAAAAAAATTAAAAAGTCAACAATCTATGCTAAAAAGTCAAATATTCTTTTTTTTCTCTACTTTTCTATACAAATTTTCGTAAAAAATTAAAAACTCATCCTAAATATACTAATTTTTTTTATCTCATATTTTAATCAAAAATTAAAAAAAGTTATTAAACGGGCTGAGTCGAAATTAAAGTGGATCCACACATCTTCTAAGGCAGATCACACCAGTGTTCACTCTGCACACTAATGGCTTTACTACAATCCTTTTCAATCACATGAGTACGACTTACAAAACAGTTTCAATTTTTCAGTTTCACACAATTCTATTACTGATTTACACAATCACAGTAGTAAATAAAAACATCCTTTTTTTTTCAACTATAATAATTAAGAGGAGTCTGTATTTCAAGAAATATCACAACCTCATCATAATTTGTTTTGTGTTCATTCAGCTAGGTACTTTAAGCCCCACATTGCTTTGAACAAATATCAGTAATGTTTTGTCTTCAAATACTTACATAGTACGATAATAAGGTGACATACGTATAAGTAGAACACAACATAGTATATGTCGGTTTATTGAAAATTTTTCTAAATGGGTTTTCTTTTTTTCTTTGATTTTGATTTTCACAGGCAAGGAAGCTTCTGAATGAGAATCTGAGAAAATTGATACAAAAGAAAAGAGAAAGTGGGAGAGAAACTGGAGGACTATTGGGGATATTACTGGGATCAGAAGAAGACCGGAAGAAGCTTAATCATCTAACTGACTCTCAAATTGCTGATAATATTATTGGAGTTATATTTGCTGCTCATGATACCACTGCTAGCGTTCTAACATGGGTTCTCAAGTACTTGCATGACAATAGGGACCTCTTAGATTCTGTTGCAGTAATTTCTTTAATCCTTCATTTTTGTTATGTTAATTTATTATTTATATATTTAGGCCTCATTTAGGATCAAGCTTTTTTAATAACTTTTTAATTTTTTAGCTAAAATATAATGTAAAAAAAATTAGTATTTGGAATGATTTTTTAATTTTTTACGAAAAGATATGCAAAAAGTAAAGAGAAAATGAAATCTTTAACTTTTTTATATAAGTTGTTGATTTTTTAATTTTTTTAGTGATTTTTTTACTTTTAGGCTAAAAAGACAAATCCCCAAACGAGGCCTTAGGCATCGTTTGGTATAGATTATTTTAGTAATTTTTTAACTTTTTACCAACAGATATTTAGAAAAATAAAAAAAATGATGTGATAATTTATAATAATTTTTTAATTTTTTTTTTTACTAAAACATGTTGTCCAAAGGAGGCCTTATTGATGAATTTGTTCTGATGTTTCAAAGAATTATTTGTCTCTTGTTTCTAGAACTTTATTCTATCACATGTATTTACTGTGATATTTATTTATTTTCTTGGCTGAGATTATTCCTTCTTTAAAATCACACATAATACGGTATTGTTAGCATTGTATTGGTACTTCTAGACTAAAGATTATCCCTTTTTTAACATTGTAAGTATAAAAGTGCGAAATTTTTTTAAAGAGCACATGACACAGGACACATAATGCGGTATTGTCAGCACTATTGGTACTACTCTAGAATAAATGTAGAGCTTTAGTTGAAATTTGAGAAAAAAAAAATTAAGTATTTGGAAAAAAAAAATTAACTTTTTACTAAAAAAAAATATTAAAAAAAAAAGTGTAAAAAAATTGAAGAATGGGAATTGATTTTTGAATTTTTTTGGTATGATTTTTTGGCCTTTTAGCTTTTCTAGGTTTGCATTTGGGAAGAAAAAATTTTAATTAAAAAATTAAAAAATCATTAAAAAAAAGTCAAAATACTATATAAAAAAATCAAAAATTCTTTTCAGTCTCTCTATTTTTTTTAATTTTTTTTTCATTCTCAAATACTTCATTTTTTATTTTTTTTTACTTTATATTTTAATGAAAAAGTCAAAAAAATCACTAAAATGTCACTTTCTAAATGAATACATAATGATTTTTTTGACTTTTTAACTAATTTAGGTCAAGTTTGGCATATTGTAAAAAAGTCAAAAAGTCAAAAGTTACTTAAAAAGTTAAAAATTAACACTATTCACCAAAAGTCAACAATTACGTGCACAACTCTCAATCCTATTTTCCCTACAAATCATTTTTTACAATTTTTTATTACACATTTTTCCATAAAAGTCAAAAGTTAACCCAAACATTCATATTTTCTTCCTCCTCAATTTTTTAGTTCAAAAAGACAAAAAGTACACTTATTTAGACCACCCCAAACAACCCCTTAAAGTCCCTTTCATACTAATCCCCATTCGTTTCATTCTAATTCTAAAATGTGTGAAATTGATGCTATTTATTATATTCCCTAGAGTAAATATGGGATTTTTATTTATTTTTTTACTTTGTTTAAAGTGTTAGCCATAAATTGTTGCAGAAGGAACAAGACGAAATTCGACGCAGAATAATCGAAGCCGACCGTGGACTTACGTGGGATGACACTCGTAGCATGCCTTTGACTACCCGGGTAATCATCCTTCAAAATTAAATAATTTAAGATTTTTATGCATAAAATTGATATTTAATAACGTGACATTTTTATAATTTTAAACTACAATAATAAGTACCTTTTTTACTTCAAATGAAAAAAAGTAACCTTACATATATGTATATATATTTTAAAAAATTTAATTTATATAATTTTACCCTTCAAAATATTTACATATATTTCTTTGATACCATGAGTATTTAAAGAGGATATCATCATGGATATCCTCATTGGCCGGTCTCATTATTTTTATTGTAGTTGAATGTTGTTGTGCTCATATTTTATTTTATTTTTGGTTTAATTCTGTAAAAATGTTGTTGGTGTAGAAATCGAACACAAAATATAAGATTAAAAAAGTACACTGTGTGGTTGAAACTAATTCTATTTATTTGGCAACAGTTAAAAATGTCATTTTTTTAATAAAAAAAACTTGGATTTTAGTGAAATATTTTTAAAAAATTTGTGTCACAACATTTTAGTTTTCGAGTACTTCTAATTTAAAAGGATCTAAAAAACAATTAAAATTCGACTAAAGATAAAAACAAAAGAATCAACTTAAAATAATAATAATAATAAATTGTCACATCTTCTTTAATTTTTAAGATCCTCTTATCTAGTATCTAAAAGTGAAATTTTTAAATTTTTAATAAAAATTCACATGTCAACCAAAAATAACTAAAAATGTAATTGCCAAACTCCTACTAGGTGTGGTGTTAACCCAACATTTTTATTAATTATTACGTGAATATACATAGATTTTTTCCCCTATAATTTGAAATGAAAGGTGTATGGATCTGATCTGATGACAGGTGATACAAGAGACTCTAAGAACAGCAAGTATATTATCATTCACATTCAGGGAAGCAGTTGAGGACATAGAATTTGAAGGCTATTTAATCCCAAGAGGTTGGAAGGTTCTTCCTCTCTTCAGAACCATTCATCATTCTGAAGATTTCTTTCCTCATCCCCAAAGATTCGACCCTTCAAGATTTGAGGTAATTAACTCCTCCATCTCCACCAAATTAAAAAAATAAAAAAAAAACAAAATCAGCTTGTTTGGTTTGGATGTTTAGGATTCACTTTTCAAAAAATTGAAATATTTTGATATTTTTTTATTTTAATATTCAAAGTAATTTTTTTAATTTTTAGATACACTTAACATAAATACGCTTAAAAAGTATAATATTTATGAAAAAAAATCTTTAGAAAATTCCCTAAATACCAAAAATATATAATAAAAAAAATTACGAGAATTCAATATATTTTTTGTATTATTGTATATTTATTAATTTTTTAAAATATTTTTTTACAAATATTTTTCTTTTAAGATACAAGTAAAAAAATTATTTAAAATTTTAAAAATATTCACTAAAAATAAAAAACTAAATTTAAAAAAATTAAATCCAAAAATTAAAATCAAACACGTGTATTTTTCCAAGTTCTGTGACACAGACACTGAGACCACGATTTATGAAGTGGGTCTTTGTACTAGTACTAGTGTTTTATTCTATCTTGTGTTTGGCATAAATGTAAGGTTTATATCATGAATGGGTTGTAGATTTATATTATATGTTTGGTACAGTCCTTTTCAAATTTGTATTATGAATGTATCTTGTGTATTTTAGACGTTGAGATCATATGAAATCTTTGGAGTTTCAGATCTCGTGAGCTGGTTTTTGTAGGGTAGTAACAGAGAGAAAGAGAGAGGGGGGGAGAGTGTCAATACAAGTATTGTTTTTTCGATTTGAAGGTGGATTGGATGAGATTGAAAGAGAGAGATGAGATTGTATGTTTGTTGTGTGCGATGGTGCAGGTGCCACCGAGACCAAACACGTACATGCCATTTGGCAATGGGGTGCACTCTTGTCCAGGCAGTGAGCTGGCTAAGCTTGAAATGCTCCTCCTCCTCCACCACCTCACCACTTCTTACAGGTCCCCTCCTCTCTCTCTCCATATATATATATATATATATTGTGTTAGTATATTTATATGCTGGTTTTTCAAATATTGACAGTCATAGATCCTTTATACTAGTGAGAATGAAAATTATGTGTATATATTGGTTCATAATCGATACAATTGATTTGACATCTATAAATTTCTTTCTCACCACTAGTGATTTTAAAATTTTACCCATGAGTGTTGGTTTGTTTTTCAATATACAATTTTTAAATACCTTCATGATATATCATTAAGAAAGGTGTGGGGTGGCTATTATACAGGGTCATAGCAGTCTACTGTACAGTGAAATAGACTCATTTTGGAGCCTATTTCGATAAATCGAACCGTTCATATTTTAGAATACATTAAGTAAAGTATGTCTATAAAAAATTAAGTTAATCGGATATTGTTAATCCTTTCATCTACTCACATTTGTATTCATTTTGAGTCTTATTTGGTACAATATATTTTTAATTTTTTTTTTTATTTCATTCCTATTATATTGTAAAATATGTATATATATATATATGAGGTTTTATTTTTGTATTCTAGGAAAGATCCTGTGTTCCACAGGCATTGGAAGTGGTCCATAGGGGTCCACAATGAACAAGGAGAATGACTCGATCAGATTTATCCCTTTTTTCCCATAGAGAAGAAGAGAAGAGGAAAATGCGAAACACCAAAATTAGTTCATAATAGTCAACAAAACAAAACTCCCCACATCTTCACACACGTGGCATGCGTGCACCATTTCGTGCATAGAGAACACTATTTTTTGACTCTTTTGAAAGAGTTTCCTTTCATGCTTGTCTTGACTATCTAAAAATAGCTATAATTTCCAATATGCATCACATATTTATAATGATTCATAAATTGATTTATTTATTTTATATAGGGTAAATTATAAATACATCCTCTTAAGTTTGATTAAAATACGTATCGTCTTTAAAGTTTTGAAAATTACATTTCACCCCTTGAGTTTTCTAACTTCATAACAAATCTACCTTTCTATTAAAAATCATCAAGTCAATTAATAATTTTTAATGATGTTAAAAATATATTTCAATTAATAATTTAGGTAATTTTATTATTACATAGTAGAGCAATTATGAATTTTATTTTTTTAGTTAATTCTGTTAAATAAAAAATTTTAATAAGGAGATATTTGTAATTTTTCAAACCACAGAAAGCAATTTGTATTTTAAGCAAATCTCAGAGAATGTATTTGTAATTTACCCTTATATATATATATATGTATGAAACCATCTAGAATGCTAAAACAGTGAAATTTTAAATTAATAATACTATAATGATTAAATTTATGTACTAAATTTTGAATACCATTTAATTTGTCACATTATGTTGTATATGAAAATTATTTTGGTATAATATTACTACATATATTTATGTATACATTTTGATTTATATTTCAAAAACCAACAGTCTGTTTTCTTTCTAATATCTAAAAGTAAAGAAAATATTAAATTCAATCAAGTTTATCAATAAATTCCTTGTTTATAATCCACCAATGATCAAATATCACATCAGCTAAATTCTACATAAAAATCAGAATGAGTTGTTTGAATCATATTCCAACATTTACACCGAGAAATTCAAACATGAATCAAACAAATATTACAACAAACCAAAAATTTCATGCTTTAGTCAATATACAAAAAGAAGTCAACTTCTGTTAATCAATTTAAGAAGTCACTTCATTTGAGATGTAAGTTGACTTTTTGACTTTTTAATTTTTTTTGACTATTTTAACTTAGAACTAAAAAATCTCGTTTAGGATAGACTTTTTAACTTTTTTAACTTTTGTGAAAAAAAATAAAATAATTATAATTTCGACTTGACATTTTGTCTTATTAGATAAAAAATTATTTTGTCTTTTTATGACTATTTTAACCAAAAAAATCTTATTTTAACTTGCGTCAAACGATGACCAGTCATTTATCAATAGTTTAAAAGTTAAATGTTATATCAAATCTTTCACTCACAAAAAGCAGCTTTTTTTCTTTTTTTTTTTTAAATAATTTTTCAATCACATTAAAAAGGCACTAAAAAAAAAAACAAAACAAAAAATTACTTACAGAACCAACCTATATAGCCCCATAAATTCATGTGACAAATGGACAAGGTGAGCGGTAGGGTATACAACTTGTAAGGTAGATAGTAAGTACTTGATCAATAACTACTGGGCTTCAAAAAAAATCACGCTTCACACTAAGAGTCTAACCTCCTCAGCTTCAATATCTATCACAAGGTCCCCCCCTCCCCCCAAGGGATACTGTCTTCTAATACTAACCATCCGATGTCGCGACACATTTTGCCAACCGTGCAGTATTCTCTTGATCACGGGGCATCAGACGGTCAGATTGCCTGCTGTCAAAAAACAGAAACAAGAATTATAAGATTAGTGAAGAGGGCTGGAACAAAAGAAAACAGGCTATGTTAAACACCACCACAACTTTGTTCTGCACATTTTAGGCCACAACAACACAATAGCAATGCTCTGCTAAAAATATTCACCACTTGTTTCATCTTTTCTTTAGCTACACAAAATGTTTTTCTTTTGAAGAAATCTATGATGAATGCAGACGTTATATCATTTTCCTATTATTTAAGTAAAACATAAAAGGACATATTGAAATGGACAAGAAACAAGAGAGAGAGAGAGAGCTGACTTGGGGTCGATTTCATACATACGTACATTTCAGCTGTCAACTTATTTGGTGTATAAAAATATTTTGAAAACAAATGACAACAAAAATAAAGAAACATGTTTAGTGAGTTGCTATCGAGTTGGTGGTCCGAGTGTCCCAAGGCAGCCTAAGTGCCACCGGAAGGTGGCTAGAGGTCACAGGTAGTGATCGGCTAGTCACCAAAAAGTGATCAGAGCTCGTTGGATCTTACAAACAGTTTGTTGTAAAGTGGCTGGAGGTCGCCGGAGGCGGCTGCTCAGCTAGAGCTGGCGGCTAGTCAGTTGGAGATTGGTGGTGGGCAATGGCCAAAAGTGATGGGAGAGGGAGGAGAGAATGAAAATTTGTTTGAAAACAACTCAAAATAACTTTTTTTATTTTCAAAATTCTAGAAAATTTTGGAATCAATTTTACTTTCTGGAAAACAAAAATAATATACGAAACAAGTTTTTGTTTTCAATTTCCAAAATGAAAATGAAAACAGAAAACAAGAGACGAAACTGTTACCAAATGAGGCCTGCTATACCAATAACTAGAGAGGAAGTTCAGGTGTACTCTAAATTGACAATTATTGGCTTAAATTGTAAGATTCATGCTTGAGTCATGCTAATGTGTAAAGTGTAAAAATGTGTGTTTTGACTAATGTATGAATGTTCCATGTAAAATGTTACTGAAACTTGATTTCAACATTCTGGTGTGTTGGCTTCACAGATGGGAAGTCATCGGAGACGAAGACGGCGTACAGTACGGCCCTTTCCCTGTACCTAAAGGAGGCTTGCCCATAAGGGTATATCAAAGGGTCAAGAGGTGATCATCCATCCTACCAAGTTCATGATCTCAACATCCATCAAAACCAATCGAAACGTTTGGTTTTTGGGGGGGAAGAGGGGAAGTGCAAAAGCATGCACCCAATTTGAGATCAATGTTTTTTTCATTTTTGATTTGTCAAATTTATTGAACAGAATGCCCCCTGCATTATGTACGCAGTGCAAGCTTTTCTAGTTTGTTTTTAAGGTATGGAGGGTGTGTCCCTGTGATCTGTCTGTGCTTATACTATGCACATGTAAAGCAACTTTGTTTTATTAATCATGCTTTGTTATTAATGTGTTTATGTTTAGGTGATGGCATGTACATGTTTTAGTGTTTTGCGCAGATTAGGAAAGATAACAAAAACCCAATAACTTTTTATCATGAAATGAATCAGACTCATAGCCAATGATTTTCATGGCCATTTTTTATTGTGTTGTCGTTTTCATTTTTGTGCAAAAGCAGTTCTCTAAAATTCAAAAATAACTATTTGATATTTCCTAAAAAGTGATTTGTTTATAAAAATAAATACAACAAACATGTTTTCTGTGTTTTTTTAAAAACAGAAAACAAAAAATGAAAACACAACCAAGTTCAATGTTTTTGAGGATCAAATATGTGTGGTTTGATATGTGGATGAAATCTACTTAACTGGTTCGTTAGTGAAAGCTAACCTATTGAGGCCAGGTACTGTTAACGTTCGAAGAAATTTGGATAGTGTCTACACGTGGCACGATTGGGTGGTGCACACTAGAATATGCCACGTTAGTTAATGTCCCTGCACAATTTAGTAGGGTCAGAACCAAGTGGTCATGGACACAGGATAACGCTTTGCATAAGACACAATAGATTCACAAATTCAAATTCAAAAAGATTCCCTTATTAAAGGGATGAAAATACTGTAGTGCATAATTGACTGATTCCAATCACAAAAAATAGTAAAGAGAAACAATCAAGCACACAGAACACAAGATATACGAGATTCAAGAATGCGTCTATGTCCTCAGAGAGAAGGGGATCAAATTCACCAAGCATTTGCCACTCTCAATAAATTTCAAAACCAATCAGGACTGGTTGTTGTGTCCTGAGCTTGTCCACAAAATATATGCATCCAATGATAAGTTGGAAATTTTGGAATCAATTGTCAACTTGGGGATTAGTTTGAAAGCAAAAGTAATGAAGCAGAAATGAGGAGCATTTCTGAACACAGTAATTGGAGAAATAAAATATGAAATGTGTGACTGCATGCAAAGAGACAGAGAAGTTTTCTAAGCAACACAAGCCACTATCAAAAGATGTTTCAAATGGTCACTTTTGCACGTCACGTGCCCTTCTCACAAAGGAAGAAAACCTTGATGTTGTGTGTGAATACAAATTCAAGATCCAAACACTACCTGAACATCACTGATTCTGAAGAATTTTGATCATTTTTATGCAAAGCATTTGAGAAGTTTATTTAACGGTTCAACTCATTCTAAATTCAAATAATCCATAATCTATATTACAATTACTGACCTTATGAATGAAGCAAACTCACTTTGAAGATGAGGAGCACTAGTCCAACAGGTCTACACAGATATTTGTCCTCCACTGAAATATTTGCGTACGTGTTCCTATTAAAGCAAGACAATTTCAATTCCTTCATCCATAACAAAATTAAAAGAAGCATATCCTTAGATGAAGAGAAATCCATACTAGTAGACACAGAGGCCATCACATTCATGTACTGATGCACAATTTGGCAGATATTGACGTTGTGACATCTACTTGCAATGCTTTCAATGATGTGGAGGGCATATCATGCACGTACACAAAAAAATCATAAATTGCTCCAATCTGTAAAATGAAGCCATTGAAGATACATGCATGTAGTGAAGTACCTATCATTCTTGAGCCATGAATTGAATTGGAAAAGACAAGAGAAGAAAAAAGATAAAATAAAACAAAACAAAACGGAAATTGTGAGTGACAATCCATATTAAAAAAGATCAAACTTCTTCAATTATACTCAACAACATCTTAATCCAAATTGCTCGACAAAGGATAAGGTCAATTTCATTGTATTGTATTTCTTTTCCATTCCATCCAAACGAATGAAATTCTTTTGAAAAGTAAAGAACAAACGATGCCTGTCAAAATCACATAATCTAGTAGTCCATTTAACTGGAATTAAAATTAAAATAAAAGAACAAACAAAAAACTATACCAAACCTGAGATTTCTGTCCAGGTACAGCCAATACATGCACAGAGAATTATGATTATGCACAATAAAATTCAAAAAAAATTTTTTGCCACAAAGGCTTGTAATGTCTTTCTATGGGATCGCATGTCTCTTGTTGGTCCACAATTTTGTGAAATGTAGGCAGTAGTTGTGATCAGTCGATAAAAAACAAGGAATAGAGCGTATTTTTTGTTTGAGATTTCATGGAGTAAAAAAATTCATCGTGTCTTCCTCCGATTTCTTATAGAAGATATTCAGCCTGTCACAATAGTCTTGAAGTTCCGTCTTGAGCACATAATAAACAAGCCAGTCTCATGATTGTTGGTATCATAAGATTTACGACTTTCTCATGTAAAAATTATAGAAAAGAAGTATAAAATGTGTGACTGACAGGAGAGAAGAAGCAGAGGGGAAAGTAGAAAGAAGAGAACGACATATGGACCAGGAATAGCTTTCTTTGGTTCCTGTTGATTCTCACACAAAGGATACCAAGAACACAATCACAAACAGTCTCCAACCATTACAATCCATGATTCTATAGGAAATCCCTCAAAACCTACTATTGACAAAAGAAGAGAAGTATTAGGAAATTGAAAACTACACTAAATTGGCCACACATCAAACTTGACAATAGCCTTGAACGAAAGTGAAATTAAACAACATAAGAAATGATACTAAAAGGGTAGAAAGTGCCTAAAAACAAGTGTCCAGAATGATGTTTTTTGGGCCTAAAAATGACCAGGTCGTGGCATAGCCATTGATTTCATAAATATTAGGGTCTTGAACAATTTTCTAAGCTTGAACTCTTAAAGTGGTCACCAGCAGGCCCCATGGGGCCTTTTTGGGCCTTCCAATAATCCCGGCCTGTTATATAGTCTTCCATTGTAGATTTCACTTCTTTTGATCCACAATACAATGAGCCTATACAAATATGTGGCCTCAATTCAAATAGTTGCATGTGTGTGCCTGTTATGTGAAGAAATGTGAATTCTCTAAGGTGGACAAGTCCTATTTGGTAGGAATTGAGGCCATGGCATCCATTTAAAAGATGTAATATATCATAGATTTCAATGCTATGATTCTACTTGCAATGTTTTCAACGATACGGAGTCGTCGAGGACAAATATGTGTAAACATAAATTTTTATTCCAGTATGAGTAGACAACGTAACAAATATACACACATGTTTCAATTCGCAGTCATTGATCAAATTTAAAAAGAGATGAGCGAAAAGAAAAGAAAAAAAAAGGAAAAAAATTACAAAATCATGATTTGCAACCTAATCACCACTCTAAATAAGCTCCAACCAAAAGCACTTCACAACTTCAAGATACTAGCTAAGATATCAATATCAAGCTCACAAAAGCATCAGGTCAAACCTTCTGTTTTGTAGCGAAATTCTAAAATTTGGCTTTACAATGAATTCAAGGTTATAACACTAAAAACTCACTACATGAAGCAATGTAAGGACCCATTCCTATTTGGATCAGCTTTTTATTAGCTTTTTTATTTGGATTTTGACTTTTCTACTAAGTTTGTTCTGACTTTAGGTATAAATAATCCAAAACCCACACACCAAAAGCCTATAAAAAGGAAATTGAATATTAATTGAAAAAATGTCCATAAAAAGCTAAAAGCCGGTCCTAAGAGCTTATGAAATGTTAATTCAAACAGAGTGCACATAAAACAACCCCAGTCGTGTAGGCTTTTCCAGCACACAGCCCGATATGGTGTAACCATAGTATGCAGAGGCAACACCGCAGGAATAAGTATTAGTGTAGTCTCTATGAAATCACAATCTTCAGTTTTTCTTCTTCATGAATGTTACCACTTGAGTCTCACACCTCTACATGAGGGAGAAAAGTTAACAAGTGAGACAAATCAGAGGTAAGATATCTTAGTGTTATAAGGACAACATTTCAAAGTATCAACTAGAATGAGCAAACACAACTCTTCTTTACTATCATTTTAAAGTTCAGACTGTATGGCCAATGCAAAATATGACCCAATATGAGATAATGATACTCATGTTATGCAATGCAATCTCAAATCTTGTTTGTGATATAGTGTACAGCAGTTGACACTTAAAAACAACAAGATATTTGCAGCCATTTTTTGTCATTCATGTTTGTAATTAAAATTTTTATTTTTTATTTTTTTAAACACAGAATGTCCATTCTAAGTAATAATGTCTAACACTTGACATATGGATAATGGTAAAAGATATGTGTTCAGTTCAGATTTATCATATATGCACTTAGCAAACATATAAAGCAATTCAAATCTATTATATATTTGTATTTAACACTATCAACATATGTAATTTTTATTGCATAATTGTTATAAAATGCGTAAAGGATCCGTTTTGACACTTTAAAACACCATTTTGTCTCACAAAACATATTAGAAGACAAAAAAAAAAACTATTAACATGACAAACTATACAACGGCCATATAAATCACTTTTGGACACTCACATTGAAGAAGAAGAAATAATGGTACACTAAAACGAACACAAAAGGCCATCCTTCAAGGTAGCCATTGAAATGGGCAAGTGGAACAAGAGTTAGCCAAGAAAACGCTGCAGTAACAATTGCAAGTTGATCGAATACATTGGCTTCGCCTCGCAAATGCTTGCGGAGGCAACAAATAAAGGCATTAAATTTGCAAGACCCAGAGCCACAAACCATGGCCAGAACAAGCTAGTCCAGGTCAAATACATTCCGAAGAAAGGTTTGAACACTTAATTCACTGATGTCAACAGGGGTTAATGGAAAAAGAGGTAGCTTTTTCAATGAATCAAGTGAGATGTTTTCAAGATTTTTCAACATTTGAATATGAACAATTGATGAGAATGGGTTTTCCTTGATGTCATTTGTGATGACAATGGATGTCACTGAAATGGGTTTTGGGTATTGATTGTAGCTAGGGCTTTGAAGTTGTTAATTGATAATCTGCTTTCTAAATGTTTGTTAAAATGTCTGAGAGAAAGCCCAAGGGCTGACCTAGTGGTGTAACTTGGGCCAGGTGTGCTCTTGCGTGGCAGGTTCAACTCTTATTAAGATAAATCCGTTCTTTGAAGTCATGTTTGCATGTTATATTCGAGATTTGTCTCATTTACATGGAACACTGTTGAGATTGGTTAAGGGACGCATAAATTAGTCCGAACACTCGTCATAAATGAAATGAAATAAAATAAAAATGTCTGAGATAAAAAATTGTTGTTATTCGGTAGAAAACAATCCAGATAAATTACTTGTGAGAATCAGAATATGGACGATGGCCTTGTTTGGTTTGTTTTTGAGAAATAAATTTTAGAAAAAAAAATTTAAAATTTTGTTTGGTTTAGTGATTTTGGAAATCCTATACATCAATTAATTATTTTTTCTCTCTCATCTCTCATTCTCAATCACTTTTTCTCTCACACATATCTACCTAATTATAACAAAATATCAAATTATCTCAAACTTCAAAATTATTTCCAAAATATACAATTAAACAAATTAAAAAATTTCTAAATTTTCTCCCTAAAATCTTTTTTAAAAATTTATCTTCCAAAATCAAACCAAACACAACGCACCGATGTTTCCATTGTTGTTGCGCTGTGAGAGCAGTGAGGTTAGTACATGATGTCACACCTGAGGAGTTGTTTGGTTTTTGAGTTTGGCTAAATAATCACAAGGACAAAAAAAAAATTAAAAAATCACAAAAAGTCAAAAATCACAAAAGGATAAAAAAAATTCCACCATTTCAAAGCTAAAAAGCCAAAAAAGTTAATCAAGAATATCAAACGAATAAAAAAGTCTCAGGCTAAAAAAGTTAAAAAATCAACTAAAAAAGTCATTGCCAAACGAAGGCTGAATCACTGATTTCATATGTTTATGTTTACAATTTTTTTTAGGGTAAATTACAATGACACCTTTTGAGGTTTATGTTTATTATAGTTTTCCCTCTCATCTTTGGGAAATTATATCTCCCTCCTTGAAGTTTAAAACTTCATTACAGATTGCTCCCTACAGTAATTTAATTTTTTTAAATATCAATTTTTTCCTCACTAGGTAAATTATATTGACATCCCTCACATTTTAGAAATTACAATCTCCTCCCCAAGGTTTAAAGTAACATTACCAATTGTCCCCTCGGTTAGTATTAGTTGAAAAAAATAATTAATTGGAAAAAAAAAATTATTTGCAAAAAAAATATTTGAAAAAAATTTTGTTAGTCAAATTTTTAAATTTCTGATTAAAAACCAACGTAAACTCATTTTTTGAATTTACGTTTTTTCTCAAATTAACCATTTATAAACCAAAAAAATTATCAAACAAGTTTTTATGACAGTTTTTAAAATTTTTGTAATATAAATTGAAAACTGAAAACGAAATAGTTACCAAACAGGCCTCAAATGGTAAAAATGTCGTAAAATTAATAAATAATTAAATAAGTTACCAACGTAAGAAATGACTTATCAAAAGATTCTTAGGCTATGTATGATTTGATTTTTAGAAAAAAAAAATTAAATTTAAATTTAATTTGATTAAGAAATAAAAAATAAAAAATAATTATCATTTTTATATAATTTTTATCTTTCGAGTGTAATAAACATCAAATTTCAAGGGTGTCAATGTAATTTTTATCTTACATTGCTTTTTAAACAGAAATTTAAAAATTTGACTAAGAAAAAAAAATCTCAAATAATTTTTTTTCTAATTAATTTTTTTTAATGAATTTTTTTTTCAACTAATACTAACAAAGGGGGCAATTGGTAATGCTACTTTAAACCTTGGGGAGGGATTGTAATTTCTAAAATGTGAGAGGTGTCAATGTAATTTACCTAGTGAGGGCAAAATTGATATTTAAAAAAATTAAATTTATGGAGGGAGCAATCTGTAATGAAACTTTAAACCTCAATGTAATTTCTAAAAGGTGAGGGAGAAAGTGTAATAAATATGAATCTCATGGGGTGTCAATGTAATTTACCCTTTTTTTTATTTTTATGTTTATGTTAATAATAAATTTTAACAACTTAAAATTTACACTTTGTTTGGATCCAAATAATAATTGAGATTCCTCATTTAAAAACTAAAAATGTTTTTTTTATTATATATCGGGATGAAAAAGAAAAGAAAATATTTGATAAGATAATCTCAATGACTTACCTACCAAAGAAAACTTATGACTTACCAACCAAATAAATAAATAAAATAATCTGAATGAAATTTCATATTTTTTCTTTTATATTTTAATGTCCAATTTTGAAGCTATAAAAAATTTATAATCAATCAGCTTTTTTTTCTTACTATTTCACCACTTTTGGTGAGATATAAAACAAGTTTAAAAAAAAAAAAAATCTTAAATTTCATAATTTCACATATTTATAATTCAAATATAAGAAATTTCTTATTATTTTTTACTGCACCATTTAATTTAAAAGGAATGTTAATATTAGTGATAGTGGTGGAATTTTTTTTATTTTTCAAATTAAATGCATATTATTGTTGAAACAGAAGTCTCAAACTCAGGTTAACTTGTTTTTCAAATTCAAATTATAAGTTCTGTTTTTAAAGCACAACTTTATAGAGTGTTTGGAACGTGACTATTTTAATTTTTTTTTTTTTTTACGAAAAAAAATTGTAGAAAATAAAAAAGATGATGTGATTGGATATTTTAAACTTTTTAATTATTTTAGCCAAAAAGTCAACATGCAAACAATGCTTAAGATTTTTTAAAGCAAGTGAACAAAAATTGTGTTATTATTCACATTTTAAATTTTACAACAAATTGATTGAAGTCATTACCAAAACACAACTTCAATTCCAAAATCATGTTTCAAAACACGAAGTCAAGCTTCATTTGGCATTAGCTATGGTAGTCAACTTTTTTGTAGTGAAACTCTTTTAATCTAACTTTTTTAGTCTCGTTTGGTTTTTATTTTTAGACTTTTTAAACTTTTATAAGAGAAAAAATGTAAAGATTATGGTTTGAATGTGATATTTTGTCTTATTAGCTTATATAGTCTATTTTGTTTTTTTATACTTTTTTAGTCCCAAAATGTTTACCAAGGACTTACAAAATAATTTGAATTTCATAAACAAGTTTAAATTATATGAAATTCAATTTTTTGATTTAAAATATGCTTTTTTTTATTTAAATATAATGGTGGTGTTAGTATGATAGTGATGAAGATGGTGAATCATAAAGGTATTGATAAAAGGAAAATGTTTGAGGGCCCAAAATTGTTTGGCTCGAAATTGGCTCGAAATTCAAAACGACGTCGTTTTGGGTTCTCTTACTGGTAAGAAAATTTTATTACATGTAAAATTCTCTTACCGGTAAGAGAATTTTAGATTCTCTTACCGGTAAGAGAATTCAAAACGACGTCGTTTTGAGTTTCGAGCCAATTCGAGCTTGAAAATTTCGGGCCCTGTAGCAGTGTTGTTGATAAAATATTAAAGGGTAAGTTTTTATAAGGTGTCTGATATTAAGATTTTATAGGATAAAGAACATGCAAAATTTTCATAATAATTGGGATCCTTCAACATTTTTTCAGAGAATAAATTTTTCCGTGTTTTGAAATTTTTCTTGTTTAAAATTTCTCTAATTTGTTCAATTTCTCTTATTTTCTCAGTGTTTTGAAATTTTTTTGAGTTGAAATTTATCTAATTTGCTCACAAATTTCTCTGTGTTTTGACCAATTTTTCTCATAATTTTCGCTATTTTTTAACTAAATCAGAGAAAATTAAACTATAAAATTAAACATAGATAAATTGG
The DNA here is from genome assembly GCA_030407325.1 of Camellia japonica. Classification (NCBI taxonomy): domain Eukaryota; kingdom Viridiplantae; phylum Streptophyta; class Magnoliopsida; order Ericales; family Theaceae; genus Camellia; species Camellia japonica. The sequence goes on from JAPPVO010000003.1 coordinate 57,565,892, forward strand.
CCCAGCTTTGATTTTCAAACTCTTGCCACCAAGCATACAGTAAAAACCCACAGAAAGTTGTAAAAAACCCACAGAAATTTGTAGGAAACCAATTCACCCATTTCACGCACACGTATGCAGAGACATTTACATATATGCATACAAGCAATTCTACGGAAAACTCATAATTTGCCCCAAATATAATGCAAAGAAAACGCATTAATTTTAAAAGTTCCTATCGTTGTTGCAGACCATTCAACCCACAAACGAATAAGCTAAAATTATAAAAACCCACTAACAATTTATCAAAGCATAACAAACCCACATAAATATAGTTATAGATATTGAGAGTGAATAAAAATAATTACGAAAATTATGTGGGTCTAGCTATTGTCACCTGGCCTGGTTATAGATTATCACATGTATAACAATTGTCAAATTCTTATCAAACATTGCATTAGTGTTTTATGTTATGCAAAACTCATCAGTATATGAAATCTTATCGATATAAAAGTCTTAAACAACCAGATTGTTTGGGATAGGACTTCTGAAACATTTAAACTACTTGCTAAGTCACTATTATAAATAAGCAACCTCTCATGAGTTGAGGTACGCAATTTCTCTTTATGAATTAATCCATTAAATATTTTGATAATACGACTGGGGGTATTTTGTCTTGCAGATGGCGATGGCGTGGTGGCACTGATCATCTTCTTCGTTAGATTTCTTCATCATCAAATATAGTATATTTTTTTTATGTCCGTACAATTGATGTCGTTTATGGGAACCGACAGAATTCAATGAAGAAGATTATGCGGTTGCATTCTCCAATATTATGTTGATCATTGATTATGTTGATCAACATAATAATTACGCAGTGACATGCTCAACATTTCTTACCATATATGATGTCGATCAAATATACGATGGATCTTGGGGTCAAATTTTTTTGTGTTATTATTATCTTAGTATTAAGGCTGTGCTATAGCTTCCAAATCGATTGATTGCAATATGTATAGAGAGAAGAGGGTTTGACTGTTAAGTCATAACTATGCAACATATATTTATTTTGTTTTGGTTACCGCGGAAATAAAATAGGGAGCTAAGCCCTTTCCTTAGAATGACCTAACATATCATCAACAAGTAAACTTTTGATTTCGGCTAGGGAATCTTTCACCACCAGCACATCCTTCGGTTGAGCTGCTCCAAGTTTGGCAAGAGCATCAGTACACAGGTTACCTTCTTTCCAAACATGTTAGACAGTACAGTCGCAACCTCTGAGCAAAATTTTTACATCATCCACTAGATGCTTGAAAGGGCATTTATCTCCTAGTTCTTCCTCCATCAGTTTGCACAACTTGGATTGCATCCGTCTCTATGATCACATCATTTAATCCTTGTTGCAAGATTACTGTCAGTCCTTTATATACCGCCCATAGCTTTGCTTATAGACTGGTTCCTGGTTGAAGTCTGCCATAGTATCCATATACCCATGCTCCTCGTTCATCCCTGATCAGATCTCCAAATCCTCCATCACCTCCTGTTTTCTTACTTTCATTTGTGTTGAGCTTTAGTTTCCCTAAAGGTAGGGGTGCAACTTGGGCGGGCTCAACCCGAGCAACCCGTGCCCGGCCCGAATTTTTTTAGGACTTGGGCAATGATATCTTGTAATCTGGACGGGCCTGGGCAGATTTTTGATGCCCGAATTGTAATTCGGGCCGGGCCGGGCCTGGGTAGAGTCAGTGGCTAACCCGAGTAACCCGAAATCGAATTGCATTTAATATATTCTATAAATTATATAATATTTGTATAAAATAAATTAAATAGCTGCCCTTTAATTTTATTTTATTTTTGGCTGGTCTTTGGCTCTTGGATTAGCATTTTTTATTTGGACCATTAGATTAAAACTAAAAATAAAACCCTACCTTATCTATTCTTTCTTCCCTCTCTCTAAGACTCTTGTGACTGGGATGATGTTTAAGTTTGTTGTATGGACTAATGGACTTATGTATATAATGAAGCACTGTTTGTTGTATGCAAAAATTCAGAAGCTGTTTGTTACCTTGTGAAATTCGGGCAACTCGGGCTAACCCGAGTTTGAATTATGAAGCTTGGTCCGGGCTTGGGCAGCCATGCTCGGGTTGATGGTCGGGCTTGGGCGGGCTTGGGCATTGCCAAACACAATTCAGGCTGGGCTTAGGTAAACCTCCAACCCGACCGAACCCGAGTTGCACCCCTACCTAAAAGTGGTAAATTCCAAGATATAAATTGGCAAACTGGTCTAGAAACAGGTACAACATTGAAGAAGGCTAGATGGATCTCTCTAGAGTAATCTAAAATGTAATTAGCACTCTTTTGGTAACCAGTGGTTTTTCCTTAAAACACAAATAGATTCCTATTTTTTCCAGATTTTTCACAAAGCTACACTAAATACTAGAGACAAAGAGAGGTCAGCATTAAAATGAGTTTTATTTTTAACATTACTCATGAGCCATTCCATCCAGCTTTTGCTTCTCATATCAAGGTACCAAAGTCGGGTAAAAATAGCAAGCCAAACTGTTTTGGCCTTATAACAGTCTTTAAACAAATGCTGAATTGTCACGACCCAAACCCGCCCCTATGGGTTTAGCACCGTAACCGGCCAGTAATCCGAGATTACCGAAGGCCTCTTAACAGTAAAACAGAGTACAGGGGCATGGCAGAAGCCATTACAGTAAATAAACAATGTCCAATGAGCTGTGACAGTCTGTATGCCAAAAATTTTCATTCATATATGCATAGACGGTACAGTACAAAACAATATATATATATACATACATAACATTCAGTGAAACAGGGACCTAATCCCCTTTACAGTACAGTACAGTACAAACATTCGGTCTATACAATATTACAAAACAGTACGGAAGGGGGATTACTAAAACACCCCTAAGCCTTAGCATAGCAGGCTCGGAACCTCGCGGTGAGGCACATAGATTGGCTTGACAAAACTGGAGTAACCCTGACGCCTCTAGCTTTGGTCCGGTGCCTGTACACCTACATATATATATGAGCAGTGAGCTAAAGCCCAGTGAATAACATAATGCGTAAAGAGGTTTAGAATGAATGTCCTTACAGTAATGAAAACAGTTCATTAAACAGTACTTCAGTCTTTCAGTCAGAACAGTTATTCAGTCATATGTGGTACATCCATTAGCATAGCAGTAAACAGTAGGTCTTAAAGACCGAACAGTAATGATGGCCATCAATCAGTAAACAGTAGTGGTTCCACGAGGGAACCGACAGAGATCTCTGTAACAGTAACAGTAAACAGTAGGTGCTAAGGATGCCACAGTACAGTTCAGAAATAAAGGACATACATTCTTCAGTAATCAATACCAGTTCAGTAAACAGTTCAGTTCAGTGTTCAGAAAATAATCATTTGAACATATCTTTACACAATTGTTACTCACAAAGTTTGGGCTACAGTATGCTAGAGCGTGTCTCCCCAGTCGCCAACCCTACACAGTTAACAGATTGGACACACTCTGAGTTACACAGTTGGGAAATGGAATAATTAACTCCCTATTATGCCTCGGTGTGTTCTACACCTACATCCTCATTAAGATGTCTTAAACTAGGCCTAAGAATGCCTAGGATGGGATGAGGATGCAAAGATGTGTACAGAAAACAGTTTCAGAAATTTTCAGAAAACAGAGTCCCGCTCGAGCGCAGGTTTCCCCGCTCGAGCGGACAAGCAAACAAAGGTCCCCGCTCGAGCGGCAATATCCCCGCTCGAGTGTGTCACCCAACACTCCGCTCGAGCGTACATTTCCCCACTCGAGCGGTCTGATGAACAGTGCAAAGTACTGGATGTACGATTTCTACGCTCGAGCGCGCATCACTCCGCTCGAGTGGACTGATAAAACAGGTCAAAAGTGCTGGGAGCTTGTTTTCCCCGCTCGAGCGGAAGGCCAAAATCTGGAAAACCCAGATTCGAACTCCAAGTTCAAAACCAAGTTTTCAAACTCCAAAATCGATCCTCTTGGGCCCATTTTCTGGAAAACTCATTAAAACACATAGGATCACATGTTTCAAAACTCAATTGAAGAAATCAAAGCCCAAGGATGTTTAATCAACCTCATTTTCAAACCCATTTCCCATGAACATGCTCAAGTAGAACATGCATGAACTTTAAACAATTTTCATGCTTGAAAACATGCTCTCATGAACTCGTTACTTTGAAAACATGATGGCTTCATGAACCTTAACTAGAACTTGTACATGCATGCAACAATTAGCCATGAATTCCACTTAAAACTCAACAAAGAATACATGCATGCAAAGATTAAGCTTCAATTCAACACTTTTGGACCAAATCATGACTTAGTTCTACAATGAAGCATGAATCATGCAAGAACTAGCTTAATGACAACAAAAGAGGATGGATTTCCTACCTTAGTCTTGTATTCAAGGCTTAGGAGCTCAATTATGAAGTTGATCTAACAATTCCTTCAATTTTGCTAGCCAAATCCTCAATATCAAGTCAAGTCTCTCACTCTCCCTCTAAGTCTCTTCTTTGGTCGGTTTTGAGCAAGAATATGACTGAGGGAAATGTTTTATTTCAACATGTATAAGGCTCCAAGTGTTGACTTAGTGGGCCACTAAGTGTGGCAAAATGGTAAATAAGCCAAACTTAGCTTTTAACCAATATTTAATCTAATTTAATCATACCTAATCAGTTTTCAGATAATTCTACTATAAAATCACATAAATTCCACTAATCATAGAACATCAATCAATTTCCAGTTCGGCCGCTGATAAGGCCTTCAATTAGCAGTTTAAACATAAACACGAACAAATATATAATCAATCAAACAGATAGAATATGCAATACAATAAATATACTCAATCAATTCAAGTTCAATTTCAGTCATTATTAGTCTCAGTTAACGGTAATCAGTAATCAATCAGTCATTAATCAGTAAACGGTACGGGGGTTGTTACAGTCTCCCCTCCTTACAAAGAGTTTAGTCCTTTAAACTCGAGTTACCTTCATTCTGGAAGAAAACAGGATTCAGTGGAAACAAATCAGGATATCTCTTAGCCATATTATCTTCCCTTTCCCAAGTGGCGTACACGTCACCATGGTTTTGCCAGTCCACTTTCACCAGTGGGATCTCTTTGTTTCTCAGTTTCTTGATCCGTCGGTTTACAATCTGTATAGGCCGTTCCTCGTAAGTGTAGTCATCACTCAACACTATCCGGGTAGGCTCAATCACATGAAACGGATCTCGAAGATAGTCTCTCAACATCGAAATGTGGAAGACGTTATGATACGCCACCGGATTGATTTTCTCGATAATCTGATACGGTCTGACATATCTCGGCGCTAACTTGCCTTTGACTCCAAAACGAGTCTGGCCTTTCATCGGTGTCACTTTCACAAACACGTGATCACCCACTTCATATTCTCTGTCCCGTCTTCTGACATCTGCATAACTCTTCTATCTGCTCTGTGCAGTTTTCAGTCTTTGCTGTATTAGTTTCACTTTCTCAGTCGTGTCATAAACAATCTCGGGCCCAAGCAAAGGCCCATCTCCAACTTCTGCCCAGCAAATTGGAGATCTACATTTTCTGCCATACAATGCCTCGAAAGGCGCCATACCAATACTTGAATGGTAACTGTTGTTGTAGGCGAATTCAACTAATGGCAGATGACTTTCCCAGTTTCCCTAAAAATCAAGGACGCACATTCTCAATAGATCCTCCAAAGTCTGGATGGTCCTTTCTGACTGTCCATCTGTCTGAGGATGATAGGCACTACTCAGCCTCAATTCAGTACCAATGCAGTCTGTAGGCTTTGCCAAAACCTCGATGTAAACTTCGAATCCCTGTCAGAGACAATGGACACAGGCACTCCATGCAGTCTAACAATTTCATCAATATAAATTACAGCCAACTTGTCCGCATTATAAATTGTCTTAATAGGTAAGAAGTGAGCAGATTTGGTCAGTCTATCAACAATAACCCAAATTGAATCCATACCTTTTCTGGAGCGAGGTAATCCAACGATAAAATCCATCGTGATATGCTCCCATTTCCACTCTGGTATGGGTAAGGGTTGCAGTAAGCCTGCGGGTCGCTGATGTTCAGCTTTGACTTGTTGGCAATGAAGACATTTGGACACAAAGTCGGCAATTTCTTTCTTCATTCCCGGCCACCAGAAATTCTGTTTCAGATCTTGGTACATTTTCGTGTTTCCCGGATGGATAGAGAATTTCGAGTTGTGGCCTTCTTGCAGAACTCTTCTTTTCAGTTCAGTGTCATTCGGTACACATAGTCTTTCTTGAAATTTCAGTACATTGCTTTCAAATTTGAACCCCGGTCTCGGTTTAATTTCTCTTTCTTCAATAATCTTCTTCAAGAAGTCATCCATTTGCTGTTTCTCTTTAATTTCTTCGATCAATGCCGGTTGAGCAGAAATAGCAGCTATTGTTCCACCTTGTTCTCTCAAAACAACTTCAATTTCAGATTTTTCAAGGTCACAAAGCAACTCTTTCTGTCCAGTGAGTAAACAAGCTAAATTTGCAATTGACTTCCGGCTCAGTGCATCGGCAACGGTGTTGGCCTTTCCCGGATGGTACAGAATCTGTAGGTCGTAATCTTTAATCAGTTCTAGCCATCTCCGCTGTCTCATATTCAGTTCTTTCTGGGTGAAGAAATACTTTAGACTTTTGTGGTCAGTGTATACTTCACATGTTGCCCCATACAGATAGTGACGCCAGATTTTCAACGCAAATACCACTGCTGCAAGTTCCAGATCATGGGTCGGGTAGTTCTTTTCATGAGGCCTCAGTTGTCGGGAAGCATAGGCAATTACTCTCCCATTCTGCATTAAAACACACCCCAAACCCTTATGAGAAGCATCACTAAATACAGTATAACCATCCGTACCTGAGGGTAAGGTAAGAACAGGTGCAGTCACAAGTCGAGTTTTCAACTCCTGAAATGCTGATTCCCTCTGGTCAGTCCAGTCAAATGATGTCCCCTTCTGTGTCAGTTGAGTCAATGGTAAGGCAATTTTGGAGAAATCTTTGACAAATCTTCTGTAGTATCCAGCCAATCCCAAAAAGCTTCGGACTTCTGACACATTTGTTGGTCTAGGCCAGTTCACTACAGCTTCAATTTTCTGCGGATCAACAGAAATTCCATCTTTGCTAACAACATGCCCCAAAAACATAACATGATCAAGCCAAAACTCACATTTAAGCAGTTTAGCATACAGTTTCTGTTCTCTTAGGGTCTGCAGGGCAAGTCTCAGGTGATGTTCATGTTGTTCTATACTTTTGGAGTAAATCAATATGTCATCAATAAATACCACAATAAAGTCATCAAGGTACGGTTTAAAGATTCTATTCATGAGGTCCATAAATGCTGCAGGTGCATTGGTAACTCCAAAAGGCATAACTAAAAATTCGTAATGTCCATACCTCGTTCTAAAAGCAGTTTTATCAATGTCTCCCGGTTTAACTTTCAGTTGATGGTACCCCGATCTAAGATCAATCTTGGAAAACACTTGAGCACCCTGTAACTGATCAAATAAGTCATCAATACGCGGTAATGGATATTTGTTTTTCACAGTTACCTTGTTCAGTTCACGGTAGTCAATGCACAGTCTCAGTGAGCCGTCTTTCTTTTTCACAAACAAAACCGGTACACCCCACGGTGAAGTACTAGGCCTGATAAATTTCTTGTCTAGCAGTTCTTGCAATTGTACTTTCAATTCTTTCAATTCAGTTGGAGCCATTTTGTAAGGAGCTTTCGATACCGGCTGTGTTCCCGGAATCACATCAACGGTGAATTCGACCTCCCTGTCAATCAAATCCCTTGGCAGATCATCTGGAAAAACATCTGGGAATTCTCTAACTATAGGAATACGGTTCACATCAGTTTTAACATTATCATCAGTAGGTACAGTTAACACGGAACACAGATATCCTTTACACCCCTTTCTAATCAATCTAACGGCTTTCACAGAAGAAATCAAATACGGTGGAGGTACTACTCCAACCCCATTAAACACAAATTCAGGTAAACCAGGTGGGCGGAAAACAACTTGTTTTGTCACACAGTCAATAGTGGCATGGTATTTTTGTAACCAGTCCATCCCCAATATAACGTCAAAATGATCAATGTTCAATGGCAGTAAATCAATAAACAGATGCATATCCCCAACAATGATCTCACAAGCAGGATACATATATACACATGTCACGGATCCTCCTACGGGTGATGATACAGCTAACAGATAGTTCATAGGTTCTAAGGGTCTATTCAATTTCCGTGAAAAAGCATGCGACACATAAGAATGTGTAGACCCCGAATCAATCAGTACATATGCATTTTGAGCACAAATAGAGAGGATACCTGACACAACGGTTTCAGTATTTTGCACGTCTCCCGGTACTAGGGCAAACACTCGGCCCTGCCTCATCGGCTCTTTCCCGGTAGCTTTGGGGTTAGGCTTTGGTGCTACAGTTGTTGCTGCGGCGTTGCCTGCAGCTTTACTATTGCCCGGTGCAGTGGAAGGGCAATCTTTCACCATGTGGCCCACCTTGCCACACCTGTAACATGCACCAGAAATTTTATAACAAACTCCTTTATGATTCTTACCACATTCGGAGCAGGGCGGTATGGAACCACTCCCTTGGCTGGGGCTATATGTTGACCCCGTATTCTGTTTCTTGTTCAACTGATTGTGCTTGCCTTTCTTGAATTTGAAATTCTGTCTTTTACCACGCCATTCAGACGCCGGTGTTTCAGATTGTTTCACAGCTTCGATGTTCGACTCGGCCATCAATGCTCGGTCAAGAACGCCCACATAGGTCGGTAGCTTTAAAACACTAATCCTGTCCAGTATTGCAACATTCAGGCCGCCTTCAAACCTCCTGGCCTTCTTGTAATCGGTGTCCACCATGTGTGGTGCATATCTAGCAAGCCCGGTGAACTTCGTTTCATATTCGGCAACAGACATTGTGCCCTGTTTTAACTGTTCAAATTCAGTGACCTTCCTGTCCCTGACACATTGAGGGAAGTACTTTTCGAAGAAGGCTACCTTAAACTGAGCCCAAGTCATAACAGTATTGTCATCACGAGTAAGCATCCACCACCTTCTCGCCTCTTCTTGCAAAGTGAAGGTGGCCAACAGTACCTTATGTGCCTCCGAGCACGGAAACACTTCAAACAGTTTCTCAGTCTCTAGAACCCATGCTTCAGCCTTCAGTGGTTCAAGGCCTCCCTGAAAGGATGGCGGTTTCAACTTGCTGAACTTCTGGGTAAGAGCAATAATATCCCCATCATTTGCATTCGCATTTTGTACATTCACATTCTGGTCTGGCTGTACCGGAGAAGGAGGTGGGGGCTGTTGGTTCTGTTGTTGGTCCAGTCTAGCAGTTATCAGTTCTATCATTCGTTCTAGTCTGGTCATTCTGGCCTCAGAGGATGAGGATTCAGTTTCATTTGCAGTGCTTGCATTAGCCATTTCACTATAAGCAGTTACAACAAGTATACACATAAACAGTTGTACACTTTAACAGTTTAACACGTTAGCACACATTCAGTCATATCATAATGTAACATGCCCGGGAGGGTACCCGCGCGCATTAAACAGTTCGGACTCCCGAAATCTCTTTGATCTAGTCTCACGAGTGCAATGTGAAACGTAGATGAGAGTCTAGATTTGGCAACTTTTATTGAAAATCCATTTTTATTGCAATTTTACCAAAAATGGACTGCGTCATCAGATCTCAGAGTCGCCACCTAATATTTATTTTGGGAAAATTAGGAAACCCATGACTCGTGCCAAGGCCACTGTTCGTCGTAACCAAGGATGCTTGGCTCGGAACCTTAGGTATGAAGGGGGAAGGTCATTATTTGAGCACCCCCGTTCACCCGATCAAAAGATCGGCCTCTACTAAACCATAATATGACTTTTATTTTCTTTATATGTTCATGTTCTGATTATTTAATAAATCCTAAAATTTACTATGTGAAACATACAAGTATAGACTATGTCACCCATTTTGGAATAACTTGATTTCATATAGTTTTGAAAGAGTTTTGAAAATGTATAACCCAAATAAATTGAGTTTACAAACACGAAAATCAATATCATTCCAAATTAAGCGACACAACCTCCATCCACTGGCATTCATACAGTTATATCACATAAGCAAATAGCCACATGGTAGGATGCTTAAACATAGTAAGAAAAACACACACGGGATGCTAAAGCATAAAAACTTACATGTTTGACGACCCGCGAACAAGCTACAAAACAAAGTTAGTAAAACATGCATGATCTTATATACAAAATCCTAATGCAATTCACTCATGAGATGCAACTAAAGATTCGGCTTCTAATATGACATGTGAATCATCTCAAGAACATGAGGTAGCGCACATAATCACATAGGAATTGATTAAATCCACAAATGCAAACTTCGCCGAATCAAGATGCATGAAACATGGATGCAAAGCATGAATATGATGAAAAATAAATATGATGTTTATGTACAAATAAGGAAAGCAAGTAAAAGAATGGGATAGAAAGAAGTGGGGCGGGGAATTATTACAACGCTTTAAATAAATTATTACAAACCAGATAAGAGAGAAAGAAGGGAATATTACAACAAAATAAAAACCTCACAATACACTCAAAATTAAAAAAAAATAAAATAAAATAAAATAAAAACTTCATGTTCTTTGGAACCGCCACCGGAAATTGGTCAACATTGGGAGATTACGCCATCTTGTCTGGAAGAAGCTAACTGACCGGCCAAATAGGCCGGCCGGCCAACTAGGCCAAGCAAAACCTGTCTTGTTGCGAAACCAAGAAAAGGCACAAACAAAAAATATGTAGGTGGCTCAACTAACCACTACCGGTTAGATTAAAAACACGAAAACAAATATAAAATAAAATAAAAAGTGTAAACTTACAACATAAACCTAAAACAATAAAACAAATATAAGATAGAACATACAAGATTACAACAAAACTAATGTGAGACTAATACAAGAAAAAGAATAAATATGAGGTAGAACATGCAAGATTACAACAAAACTAATTTGAGACTAATACAAGAAATAAAAATAAATATGAGGTAGGACATGCAAGATTACAACAAAACTAATATGAAATTAAAACATGCGAATAAAAATAAATAAATAAATAATTATAAGCTAAACAAACCACTAGGATTATAACAACACACTATGAAATATAAAGTAAGAAAAAAATATATGAGATAAACAAACTACTTGGATTATAACAAAACACTATGAAATAAGAAGTAAGAAATAAATATGAGATATAAAATATAAGAAATGAAAGACCAAAAATTCACCTTCCAAAGAAAGATGAACTTCTTGATTTCCAAACTTCCTCTTGATCACCCTCAAGTGAAGTGTGTTCTCAAATCCTCAATTCGAAATTATGGAGTTTATGGAGTTTATGGTATGAAAAGTGGTTAACTCTCTAGTTTTTCTCACTTTCAATCACTAAACACTCTTCCTTATGATCAAGGCAATTGATCTTTGGCTATATCAGAATTTGTAGAGTGGTTTTGGTGTATGGAAATGAGGAATTTCAGTAGCTATGGAAGGTATGGGGTGTATATGGAAGATAGAAATATTTTTGGCTCAAAAACTCATTTTTTTCTCTCTTTTTTCACTCTTTTCTCACTCCTTTCTCTTCAATTTCGTGGTGCTCCTCTCTCTTACAATATGATCATTCTATATAGGCAATGAGGGAGAGTAAAGGTCAAAAAGAGGGTGGGAGACAAGGTGGGAGACAAGAATGTGATAGGAGGGCAAATTTTCAAGGTGGTTGCATGGGATACTCCTTTATGAATGCAAACAAAACCTCTTTTTGACAATGGGAGATGATTAGGTATAATGGAGGATGAGTGGATGCACTTGAATGGCTCAGAAAATGGGTAAATGGGTTGTCCCAACCGAACGAAAACCAAAAAAAAAATAGGCTATTGTTGTTTTGGGCCGAGTCAACAAAATCTGCTTTTAAGTCCAACTTCAAATGGGCATATCTCCCCCAAATGGACTTGGTTTTAGGCGGTTCTTGGGTCCAAATTGAAGCCCCAGAAGTCTACTTTCCAATGGTGGTGGCCTCACTTTAAATTCCAAGTGTACAAAGAGATATGCCTAATTTAGTAAAGGCTGTCTCGGGCTGGGTCAACAAAATCTGCTCTTAAGCCCAACTTCAAATGGGCATATCTCCCTTATTTGGACTTGGTCTGAGGTGGTTCTTGGGTCTAAATTGAAGCCCCAGAAGTCTACTTTCCAATGGTGGTGGCCTCACATTTAAATTCCAAGTGTACAAAGAGATATGCCTAATTTAGTAAAAGCTGCTCATTTCCTTCTTAATGATTTGATACTCATCCTTTTCTAAACCAGTTTTCTTTCATCCCCTCCTATTTCCTTCAACTCCAAACCTATGGAAGATGTTTTTTTAAATATTTTTCAAAAAGTTTCACCTCCCTTCCATTTATTTCCACTTTGTCCTTACTCGGTTTACTGAAAAGTGCAATATTTTAATCGAAATGGGAGTCTCGGGACATTGTAGAAACATTTTTTTTTTTTTTAAATATATATATATTTTGAAAAGAGGGTTTTAAGGTCTAAAATAGTTTGGCCAAAAAATGGGTGAAGGTTGGGATTAAAACTCAAATTCCATCTTTCTTACTGAGAATTTTGTGAGAAACACATTCTAATTGGCATCATCGGGTAATCAAAAGAAAGCGCCCAAGTCTTAGGGCTAGTCAAAATGGGGTGTCTACACATAACCACACATTTTCATGCTCATGTAATGCCCTAATCGCTTTCTAGGACAACCTATAGCTCATTTGGACACGTGTGTGCGGTATAACTCATGGTTAAGTATCGCTCTGATACCACTCTGTCACGACCCAAACCCGCCCCTATGAGTTTAGCACCGTAACCGGCCAGTAATCCGAGATTACCGAAGGCCTCTTAACAGTAAAATAGTAAAAACAGAGTACAGGGGCATGGCGGAAGCCATTACAGTAAATAAACAATGTCCAATGAGCTGTGACAGTGTGTATGCCAAAAATTTTCATTCATATATGCATAGACGGTACAGTACAAAACAATATATATATATATATACATACATAACATTCAGTGAAACAGGGACCTAATCCCCTTTACAGTACAGTACAGTACAAACATTCGGTCTATACAATATTACAAAATAGTACGGAAGGGGGATTACTAAAACACCCCTAAGCCTTAGCATAGCAGGCTCGGAACCTCGCGGTGAGGCACATAGGCTGGCTTGACAAAACTGGAGTAACCCTGACGCCTCTAGCTTTGGTCCGGTGCCTGTACACCTACATATATTGTCACGACCCAAATCCGCCCCTATAGGTTTGGCACCATAACCGGCCAGTAATCCGGGGATTACCTACGGCCTCTTAACAAATTACCAAAATATAAGGGGCTAGCGGAAGCAAATATATAAAATAATCAAGGTCCAATGAGCTGTGATGACGTACATGGGACAGAAAATTTAAAACTTATTTATATACATAAACATGCTAGTCCGTTACACCCATATGTACAAAATATTTACATCAAGTCCTCCCCAAATTCGACATTACAAAAACACAACCATCGACTAGCATGAAGTGCAAGACTGCCCAAACATCAGGCTTCAGGCGGAACCTCCTCGGGAGGCGCAACAGGTGGTTGACCAAAAACAAAACAGAGGGCCATCAACTCTGGCTAGGGTCTTGTGCCGGCTCACCTACATATATATAGTAAACTGTGAGCGAAAGCCCAGTGAATAATAAACAGAGTAAAGGGGTTAATGAATGATGTCCATAACAGAGTTAGAAATCACAGTTTATATCATAAACATAATCTTATCAGAAACAGAGTCTTATGTACATTCAGATTTCAAATCAGAAACAGATATAGTTACATACTTGTTTTCATATTCATACTCAGATTTTGCATAAGATCATACGTGGTACACCCATTAGCTAACAGATCAATTGGTCTAGAGACCACAGACAGAGTTGGTACCAACGACCAGGAGGGTCCATATCTTGCGCGCAAGTAGCCATGGTATTATTTCCCCCAGGCAAGGGCCAGATACAGATAACCATGGTATTGTTTCCCCCGGGCAAGGGCCAGATCCACGGTATTATTTCCCCCGGGTAAGGGCCAAATCCACGGTATTATTTCCCTCGGATAAGGGCCAGATCCACGGTATTATTTCCCCCGGGTAAGGGCCAGATACTAAGGGTGCCACAATTACTTTTCAGAAAACTGAACATTCATTCATTCATTTCCAACATATCATAGCTTTTCAAGAATCAATCATTTCGTATCATAGTATACTGAAAAATACATAACATTGAACATAACTTTACAAAGTTATTACTCACAGTTGGCGCTGATACAAGTAGACGAAGTCAAGAGGGTCAAACGGATTGCGGCACGCGACCTACATAACACATCACGGATACACACTTTGAAACACGCTCTCCAATTGTACAAAACTTACATCAACGATTCTAAGTGTGTACCTAACCCCTTACCCTTAGTATGGAGTCTTAAACATGGCCTAGGAATGCCTAGGATGGAATGAGGGTGTAAAAATGCCTTAGAAAATGTTTTTCAAAAGTTGCTGAAAACAGGGGTCTCGCTCGAGCGAGCCTTCCTTCGCTCGAGCGAGCTTGCAAAATCAAAGGTCTCGCTCGAGCGAGGAATCCTTCGCTCGAGCGGTCTGATGAAACAGTAAAAGTACTGGATGTTGATTTTTTCCGCGCGATGCTCGCTCGATGCTCGCTCGAGCGAGCTTGCAAAATCAAAGGCTTCGCTCGAGCGAGAACACCTTCGCTCGAGCGGTCTGATGAAACAGTGAAAGTACTAGATGCTGTGATTTTACGCGCAATGGTCGCTCGATGCTCGCTCGAGCGGAGCCCTGGGCAAATTTGCTCGCTCGAGCGAGGAATCCTTCGCTCGAGCGAGGAAGCCAAATCTGGAATTTCCAGATTTGCCTTCCAAGTTCGAACCAAGCATTCTTCAACCAAAAACTCAACCTCTTGGGCCCAAATTTTGGGAAAACATTTTAAACTCATAGTATATGAAGTTCCAAAAGCCAATTTATAAAATCATTTCCCAAGAGTGAGTCAATTTGAGCACCATTTCCATTAATCTTCATGAACATGGGTTAATCAAACATGCATGAATTCAATTGAATTTCAAAGCTTCAAAACATGATCCAAAGCAAAGTTAAACTCAAGTTTTTGTTGAATTCATGGACTTAAGCAAAAATATGAACATGCATGTAGAGATTTGATACAAAACAACTTCATATGCCAAGAACATGTACATGCATGCATGTTATGGATTTCAATTCAACATGCTAAACCCATTTCCAACCTTAAACTCTAATCTAACCAAGAATCATGCAAGAACTAGTTCCATTACATAAATGAGAGGGTGAATTCTTACCTTAAACCCTTAGTTCCAAGTCTAGAAGCTTAATTCCTCCAAGTTGCCTACAATTCCTCCAATTTCTAAGCTAAACCTTGTTGAATCAAGTTTTCTCCTCTCTCAAACTCTCTCTCTCTCCCACGTTTTTGGCCTCTCAATTGATAGAAACCAATGCTCCAAGACTAAGTCCCATGGTTGTCTTAGTTAGTGACCTTCAATGGCACTATTGTAAATAAGCTAAGTTCATTATTAAAATGTTATCTGATCTGATTTAAACATTTCAAATCGAATTTTAATTGAACCGACCATAAAATCACATAAAATCTAACTAGTCCAAAACACTAATCAATTTCGGAATCGGGCGCCGATAAGGCTTCCAATTTGTCGTTTAAAGTTTAAAATACGAACAGATATTCCGACACCGAACAGATAAGAACACATAATTCAAGCAATGCACGTGCAAATTAATCCCGGATTTCCTCTTAATTATTATTAGGCTTAATTAAGTTCTAATTAGCGTTAATCAGGGTCGGGGTTATTACATATATATATGAGCAGTAAGCTAAAGCCAGTGAATAACATAATGCGTAAAGAGGTTTAGAATGAATGTCCTTACAGTAATGAAAACAGTTCATTAAACAGTACTTCAGTCTTTCAGTCAGAACAGTTATTCAGTCATATGTGGTACATCCATTAGCATAGCAGTAAACAGTAGGTCTTAAAGACCGAACAGTAATGATGGCCATCAATCAGTAAACAGTAGTGGTTCCACGAGGGAACCGACAGAGATCTTGTAACAGTAACAGTAAACAGTAGGTGCTAAGGATGCCACAGTACAGTTCAGAAATAAAGGACATACATTCTTCAGTAATCAATACCAGTTCAGTAAACAGTTCAGTTCAGTGTTCAGAAAATAATCATTTGAACATATCTTTACACAATTGTTACTCACAAAGTTTGGGCTACAGTATGCTAGAGCGTGTCTCCCCAGTCGCCAACCCTACAACTTTAACAGATTGGACACACTCTGAGTTACACAGTTGGGAAATGGAATAATTAACTCCCTATTATGCCTCGGTGTGTTCTACACCTACATCCTTATTAAGATGTCTTAAACTAGGCCTAAGAATGCCTAGGATGGGATGAGGATGCAAAGATGTGTACAGAAAACAGTTTCAGAAATTTTCAGAAAACAGAGTCCCGCTCGAGCGCAGGTTTCCCCGCTCGAGCGGACAAGCAAACAAAGGTCCCCGCTCGAGCGTGTCACCCAACACTCCGCTCGAGCGTACATTTCCTCGCTCGAGCGGTCTGATGAATAGTGCAAAGTACTGGATGTACGATTTCTACGCTCGAGCGCGCATCACTCCGCTCGAGCGGACTGATAAAACAGGTCAAAAGTGCTGGGAGCTTGTTTTCCCCGCTCGAGCGGAACTTCCCCCGCTCGAGCAGAAGGCCAAAATCTGGAAAACCCAGATTCAAACTCCAAGTTCAAAACCAAGTTTTCAAACTCCAAAATCGATCCTCTTGGGCCCATTTTCTGGAAAACTCATTAAAACACATAGGATCACATGTTTCAAAACTCAATTGAAGAAATCAAAGCCCAAGGATGTTTAATCAACCTCATTTTCAAACCCATTTCCCATGAACATGCTCAAGTAGAACATGCATGAACTTTAAACAATTTTCATGCTTGAAAACATGTTCTCATGAACTCGTTACTTTGAAAACATGATGGCTTCATGAACCTTAACTAGAACTTGTACATGCATGCAATAATTAGCCATGAATTCCACTTAAAACTCAACAAAGAATACATGCATGCAAAGATTAAGCTTCAATTCAACACTTTTGGACCAAATCATGACTTAGTTCTACAATGAAGCATGAATCATGCAAGAACTAGCTTAATGACAACAAAAGAGGATGGATTTCCTACCTTAGTCTTGTATTCAAGGCTTAGGAGCTCAATTATGAAGTTGATCTAACAATTCCTTCAATTTTGCTAGCCAAATCCTCAATATCAAGTCAAGTCTCTCACTCTCCCTCTAAGTCTCTTCTTTGGTCGGTTTTGAGCAAGAATATGACTGAGGGAAATGTTTTATTTCAACATGTATAAGGCTCCAAGTGTTGACTTAGTGGGCCACTAAGTGTGGCAAAATGGTAAATAAGCCAAACTTAGCTTTTAACCAATATTTAATCTAATTTAATCATACCTAATCAGTTTTCAGATAATTCTACTATAAAATCACATAAATTCCACTGATCATAGAACATCAATCAATTTCCAGTTCGGCCGCTGATAAGGCCTTCAATTAGCAGTTTAAACATAAAACACGAACAAATATATAATCAATCAAACAGATAGAATATGCAATACAATAAATATACTCAATCAATTCAGGTTCAATTTCAGTCATTATTAGTCTCAGTTAACGGTAATCAGTAATCAATCAGTCATTAATCAGTAAACGGTACGGGGGTTGTTACTGTAACATGCCCGGGGGGTACCCGCGCACGTTAAACAGTTCGGACTCCCGAGATCTCTTTGATCTCAAGTTTCACGAGTGCAATGTGAAACATAGATGAGAGTCCAGATTTGGCAACTTTTATTGAAAATCCATTTTATTGCAATTTTGTCAAAAATGGACTGCGTCATCAGATCTCAGAGTCGCCACCTAATATTTTGGGAAATTAGGAAACCCATGACTCGGTGCCAAAGGCCACTGTTCGTCGTAACCAAGGATGCTTGGCTTTAGGTATGAGAGGGGAAGGTCAATAATGAGCACCCCCGCTCACCCGATCAAAAGATCAGCCTCTACTAAACCATGATATGACTTTTATTTTCTTTATATGTTTATGTTCTGATTATTTTAGTAAATCCTAAAATTTACTATGTGAAGCATACAAGTATAGACTAGTTTGCTCAAATTGGAACAATTCAATTTCATGTTTGTTTTGAAAACAGTTTGATTTTGCCACCATCAAGTGGGCTTAAAGTTTGTGAATTTGCCACTGCAAAGTGGGCTTAAAACGTACATTTATTGAATTATTCCAATTCAAACAACAAGCCTTCATCCACAGGCATTCATACAGTTATATCACTTAAGCAAATAGCCACATGGTAGGATGCTAAACATAATAAGAAAATCACACACAAATGAGATGCTAAAGCATAAAAACTCACAGATTGACTGACGTCCCTCGAACAACTACAAAACAAAGTTAGTAAAATATGCATGATCTTATATACAGAATCCTAATGCAATTCACTCATGAGATGCACTAAAGATTCGGCTTCTAAAATATGGCATGTGAATCATCTCAATAACATGAAGTAGCACATAGAATCACAGAAGAATTGATTAAACCCACACATGTAAATGTAGCCGAATCTTAATGCATGAGACATGAATGTAAAGCAGGGATATGCATGGCATGTCAGATATATACTACAGTTAGGGAAAGCAATAAAAGAATGGGATAGAAAGAAGCGGGGTGGGGGAATTATTACAACACCTTAAATATTACAGATCCGAATGGGGGAGAGAGGAGAGAAAAATAAAATAAAATAAAACCTCACAACACTCAAAATAAAAAAAATAAAATAAACAACTTCATCACTGGCACATTCCACTCCTTTTCGCATGTCCCGGGTTCCGCAACATCACATGATTCACATTTTCTAGATTCAAGCGGCAAACCAAGGAACGGATTTGAAATCTGACTAGCATGGCTTATAGGGAAATCACTATTGGATGATGTGCAAATTTCCTGGTCAGGAGAGCGAGAGGAGGAGGGATCTCACGGAGCCAGACACACGAGGAAAGGGATAGCTCGGCTCTTTCTTTGATCTCTCTCTCATGAGAGGGTGAGGGTCACACACAACACACACATAGCCTATACACCACTGACAGCACACAACACACACATTTAGTGCACATTCACATCCCCCCACATGCACATACACGAGACACACGGGACAGAGGACCAAGGAACCATCTCTCTCTCTCTAAGCCGAGAGAGAGAGAGAGCTCACTGTGAGTGGAAATCTTCTGGGTGAATGGCGTGCTTCCTCTGTCACCTTTCTCTCCCTCTCAACCGTTTCTTTACAGCAGCAGCCATAGTGGTGAAGACCACCACCTTTGATGATCGGGATAAGGGATGGTGCGGAGAAGAGAGAGCCGGGTTTGGTGCAATGCTCTCTCTCTCTAAAGCCGTGGGTGTGTTGTGTGTGGATCAAACTCTGTGTATGAGTGTGTACGTGTGTTGTGGATGATGTGCTTGCTGGGGTGTATGTGGTCTACCGTGGGTCTCTCGATCGTCTCCTGTGTGCATGGTATGCCGTGTCTTTGAGTGTATGTGTGGTGTGTGTATTGTGGCGAGAGTGTGTGTGATGTTGTGGTATTGTGTATGTGTCTTACCGTGCATGCATGGTGGTGTGCCGTGGGTGTGTGAGTGGTGTGGTCTCTAGAGAGAGAGAGCTGGGTCTCTCCCTCCCCGTGTGCATGTGTTCATGGCTGCTGAGTTTGTGAGTATCTGTGTGTGTGCCTCATGCATGTGTCTGTGTGTCTAGTGTGTGTATCTAGTGTTTCCTCTCTAAAACCGTGTATGTGTGTATGATGTTGTGTCCTATGCATGGGTCTGTTCTGCCGAGAGAGGGGGGAGCCGAGCTGGGTTGGTGTGAATCTGTGTGTGTTTGAGCTGCTCTCCCCCCCCCCCCGGTGTGTCTGTGTTGTGTGCCTCTACATGCTGCCTGTGTTGTGAATGTATGGTGTGATGGTGGTGTTGTGAGGTGCCGTGAGAGAGTTGGGTTTGGGTGGCTACTGGGTGTGTGTTAGCCGAGAGAGGGAAGAGAGAGATAGTGCATGTGTCTGTGTCCTCCTTCTGTGAGTGTGCATTTTCTTATTTCTTCCCATATCCCCCCCTGATCATGCCTCATTTATAATTCATTCCACTATCAAAACATCATCATACTACGCATACACACCACCACCACATTTCTTTCTTTTGTTTTGTTTTGTTTTTTTTTTTTTTGTTTATTGCCCACCAAATTCCACCACTCCACCACACAATCTCTTTTTTTTATTTTATTTTCTCAACCACCCCACTCTCTTTTGTTTATTCTTTTTGTTCCCATTTTTTTTTTCTTTTTATTGATTTTCAATTTTTTTATGTTTTATTTCTATTTTTTTTCCTTTTTTTTTGTGTTTTTATCATTTTTTATTTATAGAATATCATATGCCAATTTATATAAACACACCTAAAAATTTGTACAAACACCCAAAATTAGATAAAATTATGCAACATTATAAATTCAAATGAGGGTGGTCAAAATAAAGTATCCAAGTCTTAGGGCTGGTCAAAATGGGGTGTCTACAGTTGCCCCTCTTTGACAGAGCTCGAAGTCATGAAATGACGTGAGTGAATGTCAAAGCCCGAAGACAACCCTTTTGACAAGGCCGTAAGACTTGGGCAATCACACAAAATGCAATGCATGTGGTTGAACCCGAAGGTTTCCTACGTATCCCTTTGCAAGGAATCAAACCAGAGTAGTTCAGGGGCAGAATGCAAGTGACATGCTCAAAATGCAGTTTGAAAGTTGGACTTACACGCTTCGCGAAGCCGGTTTGTTTGAAAATTCATGATTATGCAAGAGAGGGAAGACCTCAACCAAGAGAAATCAACATCCTAACGCGTCTCACGCGAGAGGAGAAAGGGTGGTATAAACAGGCGCACCTGCTGTTTTTATCCGAGTGACATCAACAACTTAACGTGTCTCACACGAGAGGACAAAGGGTGGTATAAACAGACAGGCGCACCTGTTGTTTTTAACCGAGTGAATCAACATCCTAACGCGTCTCACGCGAGAGGAAAAGGGGTGGTGTAAACAGACAGGCGCACCTGACTGTATTTTATCCGAGGTGGTGTAAACAGACAGGCGCACCTGACTGTATTTTAACCGATTTGGATGGTGTAAACAGACAGGCGCACCTGACTGTATTTTAACCGATTTGGATGGTGTAAACAGACAGGCGCACCTGACTGTATTTTAACCGGGGTGGTGTAAACAGACAGGCGCACCTGACTGTATTTTAACCGGGGTGGTGTAAACAGACAGGCGCACCTGACTGTATTTTAACCGAGTGGTGTAAACAGACAGGCGCACCTGACTGTATTTTAACCGGGGGTGGTGTAAACAGACAGGCGCACCTGACTGTATTTTAACCGGGGGTGGTGTAAACAGACAGACGCATCTGACTGTATTTTAACCGATTTAGATGGTGTGAACAGACAGGCGCACCTGCTGTTGTTAACTGATTTAGATGGTGTGAACAGACAGGCGCACCTGCTGTTGTTAACCGACTTGGATGGTGTGAACAGACAGGCGCACCTGCTGTTGTTAACCGATTTGGATGGTGTGAACAGACAGGCGCACCTGCTGTTGTTAACCGATTTGGATGGTGTGAACAGACAGGCGCACCTGCTGTTGTTAACCGACTTGGATGGTGTGAATAAACAGGCGCACCTGCTGTTGTTAACCGACTTGGGTGGTGTGAACAGACAAGCGCACCTGCTGTTGTTAATCGACTTGGATGGTGTGAACAGACAGGCGCACCTCTGTTGTTAACCGACTTGGGGGTGTGAACAGACAGGCGCACCTGCTGTTGTTAACCGACTTGGGTGGTGTGAACAGACAGGCGCACCTGTTGTTGTTAACCGACTTGGATGTGTGAACAGACAGGCCACCTGCTGTTGTTAACCGACTTGGGTGGTTGAACAGACAGGCACCCTGCTGTTGTTAACCGACTTGGGTGGTGTGAACAGACAGGCGCACCTGCTGTGTTAACCGACTTGGGTGGTGTGAACAAACAGGCGACCTGCTGTTGTTAACCGACTTGGATGGTAGAACAGACAGGCACACCTGCTGTTGTTAACCGACTTGGGTGGTGTGAACAGACAGGCGCACCTGCTGTTGTTAACCGATTTGGGTGGTAACACAGGCACCTGCTGTTGTTAACCGATTTGGGTGGTGTGACGACAGGCGCACCTGCTGTTGTTAACCGATTTGGATGGTGTGAACAGACAGACGCACCTGCTGTTGTTAACCGATTTGGGTGGTGTGAACAGACAGGCGCACCTACTGTTGTTAACTGACTTGGGTGGTGTGAACAGACAGGCGCACCTGCTGTTGTTAACCGACTTGGGTGGTGTGAACAGACAGGCGCACCTGCTATTGTTAACCGACTTAGATGGTGTGAATAGACAGGCGCACCTGCTGTTGTTAACCGACTTGGGTGGTGTGAACTGACAGGCGCACCTGCTGTTGTTAACCGACTTGGATGGTGTGAACAGACAGGCGCACCTGCTGTTGTTAACCGACTTGGGTGGTGTTGAACAACAGGCGCACCTGCTGTTGTTAACCGACTTGGGTGGTGTGAACAGACAGGGCACCTGCTGTTGTTAACCGACTTGGGTGGTGTGAACAGACAGGCGCACCTGCTGTTGTTAACCGACTTGGATGGTGTGAACATACAGGCACACTGCTGTTGTTAACCGACTTGGATGGTGTGAACAGACTGCTGTTGTTTAACCGACTTGGATGGTGTGAAGCAGCACACCTGCTGTTGTTAACCGACTTGGGTGGTGTGAACAGACAACGCACCTGCTGTTGTTAACCGATTTGGGTGGTGTGAACAGACAGGCACACCTGCTGTTGTTAACCGATTTGGGTGGTGTGAACAGACAGGCACACCTGCTGTTGTTAACCGATTTGGATGGTGTGAACAGACAGGCGCACCTGCTGTTTAACCGATTTGGGTGGTGTGAACAGACAGGCGCACCTACTGTTGTTAACCGACTGGATGGTGTGAACAGACAGGCGCACCTCTGTTGTTAACCGACTTGGGTGGTGTGAACAGACAGGCGCACCTGCTGTTGTTAACCGACTTGGATGGTGTGAACAGACAGGCGCACCTGCTGTTTGTTAACCGACTTGGGGGTGTGAACAGACAGGCCACCTGCTATTGGGTGGTGTGAACAGACGACTTGGGTGGTGTGAACAGACAGGCGCACCTGCTGTTGTTAACCGATTTGGATAATTGGACTTATACGCTACGCGAAGCCAGTTTGAAGATTGGATTTATGCAATGCAATGCAATGTTATGGAATGCTGGCTATGTTTGCAACTTTCTCTATTCTCCAACAGGGTGACAGACTAGGTTGGTTCAGTTTCCAGAGTTGAGGCGCATACAAGCTATCTCAACCTATGGGGCTGCCATACAGATTTCAAGCCGGGGATACACCCCTGGGTATTTAAACCAGACTTTAGTCTCGGAAATCCCGAACCTTTTGCGTTCTAGGCATCGCCATTCGAACTCTAGTTTCCACTGTCGCAGTTGGTCTCCTAGGAACTCATTGCAAACACAGGCAGGATAATACACAAATATTTACATATAAATACACACATATATGTACATATACAGACAACATACAGACAGATATATACACAGACATATATAGTATATATACATGTATATACGACACAGACATATACGGACCTATACACAAACATATACGGATATATACACAGATATATATACGGAGATATACACAGGTATATACGACACAGACATATACGGACCTATACACAAACATATATGGATATATACACAGATATATATACGGAGATATACACAGGTGGGGAATATTCTGTTTGGCTGCGTCAGTGGGAAGATGCCGTTACTGAGAAGGCATATTCCGTTTGCTGACGTCAGCACACGAACGCAAAACACGCAGAAAGAAAAAACACAAAATGCATGGATGTGGAGACATGGGGTTTTGAACCCCTGACCTTAGGCCTGGTCTTCTGAGTCCTTAACCACTGAGTCGCGTCACTCTTGTGACAAAATATACAAACAAATATATATTATATATATATATACTATACAAGACATATATATACATAAAACCAAAACAAACCAAAAGAAACACTCAATGTGGGGTTCGAACCCCTGACCTCAGGCTCAGCCTCTCACTCTTCAACCACTAGGCCTAACCATTGAACCCAAGCCACTCGGATGGCAGAAACAATTCAAACAAATATATATATATATCTATATATAGGTGGACAAAACATATATATATCAAAAACCAAAACACAGAAAATAAAGAAAGACTCGATGTGGGGTTCGAACCCCTGACCTCGAACTCAGCCTTTCAATCCTTAACTCACTAGGCCAAACCATTGAACCCAAGCCACACCTGTGACTCAAATGTTCAAACAAATATATAAGACATATTTATACATAAAATGAAAACAAAACAAAAGAAACACTCAATGTGAGGTTCGAACCCCTGACCTCGAGCTTAGGCTTTCCGAACCCTAAACCCATTGGGCCAAACCACTGAACCCAAGCCATACCTGTGACATAAATGTACAAACCAATACCTATATTACATAGCTATACAATATATATACATATATACACACACAACTCTCCCGCGTTTCTTGCCGCGTTTGACACGCGGGCTCTGCTTTTGAGTCGGCTGGCCGACAAAAGCAGCCCCCTCGATCGACGCTCGCCTCGGTTCTCTTCCTCTTTTGTCTTTCTCTCTCGTCTTCTTCTTCTCAGCTTCTTCTGAATCAGTATCTTCATCACTCTTTTCTCTTCTTAACCGTTCTCTTCTTCTTCTTCTTCTTCTCCATTGCTCTTCCATCTTCCTCCTCCTTCTTCTTTTCCTCTTCTATTTTCTGCCATTCTTCTGTGACTGTCTTCTTTCCTCTTTCTTTCCATACATGGCTTCGTCTCGTCCCTTCTCTCTCTTTCCAGATCTTAATAATCCATCGAGCTCTTCTGGGCAAGTGCCCCTGCTCTTACTCAACCTAGTCTTCCCACACTATCAGTTGAGCAATGATGGCTACTCAAAATGATATCGAGGCCAACCACTACACGTTGGAACCTGCATGGAGACAGTGGCGGCGGTGACTAACCTGTCTCACCGTCTGCAAAACAAGGCGTCGTGAGGTATACCAGGTCAACGCCAACTGTCTCTACTCCAGTGCATGTACAGAGATGCACGGGTAGAGATTTGTGCCCTGAAGGCTGAAAACAAGGAGCTGAAGGCTGAAAACAAGGAGCTGAAAAAGGCACTCCACCTCTATGGCCCGATTTGGGGCATCTTCGTACATCGCTTTGATGGTCGGCGGGAGCCGACTCTGTCGGCGGAAACACTTGGTAGTTCTTGGGCGGAAGTATTGGAGAAGGGCCTTCGAAGGTTGAGACAAAAAGAGAGGAAGAGTTCGGCGACAAATGAGCCGAGTAATGAAGTCCGTGTGGTGGCGCACCGGCGAAGAAAAGAAGAACAAGACCCCTTTTTTTCTTTTTCTTTTTTTTTTTTTTTTTTTCTTTTTTTCTTTTCTTCTTTTTTTCTGTATTTTCTGTTCTGTTTTTTTTTTTTTAATTGTTTTTGTTTTTTTTTTTTTGAAGTCTCTGTAATCGGGGATGTCCTCCCCTGACTGCAATAAAATCAGTTTAGTTTTTGCACATCAATGGCGTGACTGGCATATCACTTTGACTTTGAAAACAATTTTGTTTGAATTTGATAATGATTGAATTTGAACTCTGAATTGGCCATTGATCCATACTGACCTGAATAAAAATAAAACGGACTCAACGTAAGAAAAACGAAGCCAAAATAATCCAAACTCACTTCTATACGCTGATTGGTATGAATACCCTAACTGGTATAAAATACACTCTGGTATGAATACACACTGACATACACTGATTGGTATGAATACCCTGACTGGTATAAATACACTGATTGGTATGAAGACACACTGATATACATGGACTGGTATGAATACCCTGGTTGGTATAAATACACTGACTGGTACGAATACACGCTCATAGGAAGACACACTCATATACACTGACTGGTATGAATACACACTCATATACACTGACGAGTTGACTCGAGCGGGGGAGAAGATAGAATCACTGACTCGACTATGCCCCTAATTCATTGCCTTGATTTTTTTCTTGATTTTGTTTTTGTAAAAATGTTTTGATCAACATAATAGTTAGATTAGCATACTTATTCCATTTTCTGTTTTGAAATCACGTAAGCTAAGCTGTGAGCACTGAAAATTTTCCCTTTTCAAATCCAAAGAATGGTCCAAGTTTTGCAAAAATGGAACAATTTTCGAGAAAAAATTAGTCAGCTTCATTCAAATTAATCAAAATCTATTTTTGCAAATGGTCACTACTCAACTAACATGGAATCAATCATTAAGGTGCATAGTCCCAAACCAGATAATCAAAGGGGATAACCGAGCCGAGTCGATTTGAACCAAGCCAATCCGAACCGAGTGAAGCCAAGTAAAGTTGGACCGAACCGAACCGTCGAACCGAACCGAACCAAGTTGACTCGAACCAACTGAACTGAACTGAATGAAAATACACCAATCAAACACGGGTAGGACAACCAAGTCGACTATAGATACACCAATCAAACATGGACGAAATGAATGGGTTGAAAAATTATTAGGGCCGAACTTCGAGATGAAGCTACCTACGTATCCCAAAGATAGGAATCAGGCTATCGTAGTTCCGGCTGAGGGTTCACTCGGGTATTAACACTCTCCTTTTGTGCTCTAACTTTTGCCAAAGCCGCCCTTTCGGGTTTTCAACCTTGCGAGCTTTTGATTTTTTTTATTATTTTTTTTATTTTCATCATCATTTTTTTTATTTTTTTTATCATTCTGCTCTAACTTTTGCCTAGGTTGCCCTTCCGGGTTTTCAGCCTAGCGAGCCTCTCAAGGGTTACTTTCATCTTAACTTGTCCATGTTGATTAGGGAATCTCTAAGCCAACTATAAGAACAACTGCTACACTTGACCGGTAGATATGATGATGCAGGGACTAGGTTGAATTGGGTATGAATTTGCCCCTAGTGTTGCCCCTAGTGTAGTGGATAGGAACTCGGCTGTCCTTCAATAATAAAATTCATTCTCTCGAATTCTGGGTTTTGCCTTTCTGGGCGGTCTTCATTGGGAAACGGTTCAGTTTTAACTCTTTGATCACATCCAACTTTTTGCCCCTAGTTCAAGGGCTGCTTCAAATCTAAATCACATCCAACCTTCTTGTTGTTTCCAATCTGAATCACAGGCCCTACATAGTTTTGGCTAAGGCTCACTCGGGTATTGACACTCTCCTTTTACGCTCTAACTTTTGCCAAAGCCGCCCTTTCGGGTTTTCAACCTTGCGAGCTTTCATTTTTATTTTTATTTTTCCTTCTTTCTTTTTTTTTTTTTTTTTTTTTTGTGCTCTAACTTTTGCCTGGGTCGCCTTCCGGGTTTTCGGCCCAGCGAGCCTCTCAAGGATGGTACTTTATTGCCCCTAGTTCAAGGGCTGCCTCCATTTTAGCTATGCAAGCCTCACACTTTTGTCCCTAGTTCAAGGGCCGTTTCAAATCGAAATCACATTATCTGCCCTGAGTTCAAGGTCTGTTTCCAATCTGGATCACATCATTGCCCCTAGTTCAAGGGCTATTTCCAATCTAAATCATATTCGACCTTATTGCCCCTAGTTGAAGGGCTGCCTCCATTTGAATCACATCATGGCCCCTAGTTCAAGGGCTATTTCTAATTCGGCTATGCAAGCTTTACACTTTGATTGATCATGGAATACTTCAAATCACGGTTTTGAAAGCTAATGAGCTAAAGAGGTCGGACCTCGAGTCAAGAGGGATCCTATGCTGTATAACCAATTCCAGGCATGCCTTCGTAGGACAACACAAAAACAGTTTTTGAAATCTTTTCACAAAGTGACTAATCACTCGTACTCTTACGAAGACAAGATAGAACCAATTTGGACCAAGCCAGGATCCTTCTCAGTACCCACATAACAAAAATGATTTTATTCATCAAAGGCTTAGCACACATCTCTTCCTCTCAGTTGATCAAAATTTGCAATCCCGAGGAAATTCTTCCTCTTCGTTTTTATCAGAGTTTGGAAAAGTTTTGAAAAACTTTGGTCAATGCAATGATTTAAAGGCACAGAAAAGTAGGCAGACTCTATGGCATGTTTTTTTTTTTTTTTTTGTTTATTGAAAAGAGACTATGACTCAGTAATGACAACAGACTCAAAAGAAAATGACAAAGAAGACCCAGACAGAACAGAAATGTCTAGGTTAGCACTCTCGAAATCAACAGACTCTAACTCACTAGAATGACTCGGGTCTGATTCCAAAACTTGGTGGAATCAAACTTAGACGCAATACTCAATTCAGAACTCAAAACAAAACCATTCTCAAATTGCCAGTCAACGTGTGGGCCAGCCACAACATTCAAAATAAAGCTCGTGCAATCAACAGGTGGTCACTCCCCAATCACAGAGATGGTCGGATACCCTACAAGTTCTATTTATTTACAAATGTCGACTTTGTGGGATATCGGAGTTTTTTTTTTTTTTTTGATTTTATGTTTTTGTTATTATTATTATTTTTTTGTTTTTGAAGTAATGGTGCTAAACTAAACAACCTGAACCACTCATTCGAATTTGAGAACCCCTGTATAGATCCAATACATTGCACATAACACATAGCAGGAAAGAGAACAAACACCCTTATGGAGGGTAGGGTTATCCTGTCCTAATTTGAAATGATCTAGGGTTTCACTATTCAAACAAGCGATATCATACATCCTAGAAATGGGAAAGCATCCTGTCCTAATTTGAAAGGTACTATAGCTCACTATATGTACAAGGTTGGCTCTAACTCTAAGGGTTGAAGTCAAGGTGACGTTACCAAAGAGTCCTTTGGATCATAACCAATAAAGATCCCAGGAAATCAGAAGAGTCAAATAGCCTCTCTTCGGAGTCTGAGAATCTTAGATAGCAAAACCAAATAGCAGAGCTACCTTTTTGACAGATCTTAAAAGATTACAACACAAGGCCTCTAAAGTAACGTAGAGATAGGTGTAGTGTCACAAAAAGTGTGCCTGTGCTCCCACCAGCATCTGGGCAACACAGGAACTTTAAGTGCACCAATGCATGCAATGCAATAAACATATAATTGAAAATAAAAGTCATATCATGGAGTTCGGGTCAAGGTTTCATAAATCCCCAGTAGAGTCGCCAGAACTGTAACATGCCCGGGGGTACCCGCGCACGTTAAACAGTTCGGACTCCCGAGATCTCTTTGATCTCAAGTTTCACAAGTGCAATGTGAAACATAGATGAGAGTCCAGATTGGCAACTTTTTATTGAAAATCCATTTTATTGCAATTTTGTCAAAAGTGGACTGCGTCATCAGATCTCAGAGTCGCCACCTAATATTTTGGGAAATTAGGAAACCCATGACTCGGTGCAAAGGCCACTGTTCGTCGTAACCAAGGATGCTTGGCTCGGAACCTTAGGTATGAGAGGGGAAGGTCAATAATGAGCACCCCTGCTCACCGATCAAAAGATCGGCCTCTACTAAACCATGATATGTTTTATTTTCTTTATATGTTTATGTTCTGATTATTTTAGTAAATCTTAAAATTTACTATGTGAAGCATACAAGTATAGACTAGTTTGCTCAAATTGGAACAATTCACTTTCATGTTTGTTTTTGAAAAACAGTTTGATTTTGCCACCATCAAGTGGGCTTAAAGTTTGTGAATTTGCCACTGCAAAGTGGGCTTAAAACGTACATTTATTGAATTATTCCAATTCAAACAACAAGCCTTCATCCACAGGCATTCATACAGTTATATCACTTAAGCAAATAGCCACATGGTAGGATGTTAAACATAATTAGAAAATCACACACAAATGAGATGCTAAAGCATAAAAACTCACAGATTGACTGACGTCCCTCGAACAACTACAAAACAAAGTTAGTAAAATATGCATGATCTTATATACAGAATCCTAATGCAATTCACTCATGAGATGCACTAAAGATTCGGCTTCTAAAATATGGCATGTGAATCATCTCAATAACATGAAGTAGCACATAGAATCACAGAAGAATTGATTAAACCCACACATGTAAATGTAGCCGAATCTTAATGCATGAGACATGAATGTAAAGCAGGGATATGCATGGCATGTCAGATATATACATATGTACAGTTAGGGAAAGCAATAAAAGAATGGGATAGAAAGAAGCGGGGTGGGGGAATTATTACAACACCTTAAATATTACAGATCCGAATGGGGGAGAGAGGAGAGAAAAATAAAATAAAATAAAACCTCACAACACTCAAAATAAAAAAAATAAAATAAACAACTTCATCACTGGCACATTCCACTCCTTTCGCATGTCCGGGTTCCGCAACATCACATGATTCACATTTTCTAGATTCAAGCGCAAACCAAGGAACGGATTTGAAATCTGACTAGCATGGCTTATAGGGAAATCACTATTGGATGATGTGCAAATTTCCTGGTCAGGAGAGCGAGAGGAGGAGGGATCTCACGGAGCCAGACACAGAGGAAAGGGATAGCTCGGCTCTCTCTTGATCTCTCCTCATGAGAGGGTGAGGGTCACACACAACACACACATAGCCTATACACCACTGACAGCACACAACACACACATTTAGTGCACATTCACATCCCCCTACATGCACATACACGAGACACACGGGACAGAGGACCAAGGAACCATCTCTCTCTCTCTAAGCCGAGAGAGAGAGAGAGCTCACTGTGAGTGGAAATCTTCTGGGTGAATGGCGTGCCTCCTCTGTCACCTTTCTCTCACCTTTCTCTCCCTCTCAACCGTTTCTTTACAGCAGCAGCCATAGTGGTGAAGACCACCACCTTTGGTGATCAGGATAAGGGATGGTGCGGAGAAGAGAGAGCCAGGTTTGGTGCAATGCTCTCTCTCTCTAAAGCCGTGGGTGTGTTGTCCCGTGGATGTGTTGTGTGTGGATCAAACTCTGTGTATGAGTGTGTACGTGTGTTGTGGATGATGTGCTTGTTGTGGGTGTATGTGGTCTACCGTGGGTCTCTCGATCTTGTCTCCTGTGTGCATGTGTATGCCGTGTCTTTGAGTGTATGTGTGGTGTGTGTATTGTGGCCGAGAGTGTGTGTGTGATGTTGTGTGTATTGTATATGTGTGTTACCGTGCATGCATGGTGGTGTGCCGTGGGTGTGTGAGTGGTGTGGTCTCTAGAGAGAGAGAGCTGGGTCTCTCCCTCCCCGTGTGCCTGTGTTCATGGCTGCTGAGTTTGTGAGTATCTGTGTGTGTGCCTCATGCTTGTGTCTGTGTGTCTAGTGTGTGTATCTAGTGTTTCCTCTCTAAAACCGTGTATGTGTGTATGATGTTGTGTCCTATGCATGGGTCTGTTCTGCCGAAAGAGGGGGGAGCCGAGCTGGGTTGGTGTGAATTTGTGTGTGTTTGAGCTGCCTCTCTCTCTCTCTCTCCCCCCCCCCCGTGTGTCTGTGTTGTGTGCCTCTACATGCTACCTATGTTGTGAATGTATGGTGTGATGGTGGTGTTGTGAGGTGTCGTGAGAGAGTTGGGTTTGGGTGGCTACTGGGTGTGTGTTAGCCGAGAGAGGGAAGAGAGAGATAGTGCATGTGTCTGTGTCCTCCTTCTGTGAGTGTGCATTGTTGGGATCTGGGATCCCGCCCAAGACCTTATAGAAATCAATGCAAGCAGAAAAACACACCCACACTCAAGGAGACACAATATTTAACGTGGTTCGGCCTCAAAGCCTACGTCCACGGGAGAGCAACCGGATTTCACATAACCAATGAGAAGATTACAGAAAGATTACAATAGAGGAGGAGCTCACACTCTCCTCACTCAGCCACTCTCCGTCTCCCTCGCTCACACCGAGAGAGACGGTCTTTCCGTCTCACATCTCTCACCCTCCTTTTGGTTTTCTCTCTCACGGTTCTCTTGCTCTCTCTCTCTCTCTTATTTTGCCTCTCCTCTCAACCTCCATTTATAGGTGAGGGAGAGCCTTGGGCAGCCACCTTCTTTGACTCTTTGGGGTTGGTGAGCCAAACTTGGTTGGTATGGTGGTTGGTGGCCAACTTTGACATGGTGTGTGTTCACACATGGGGTGAAATCTCCACAAATCACCCCCTCAACCCATGTGAGGTGATCCACTGCACACACTGCTGCTAATCTTGTTACACCCAAATTCAACATAGTCTTCATCTCTTCACTGAGACTCTGCATCCCCTGAAAGCTAGAGATAATACACCAGAGATACAAGAGGAGGAGGGAATCCTACATCCTCAACTCACACTACTCTCTGATTTGGAGAGAGCCTCTGCTCCTATCTCCCATAGATCTCTTCCACGCTTCCTGTCTCGGATGTCTTCAGCATAGTCTGCATCTCCTCACTGAGATGCTTGCACCCCCTAAAGCTAGAGATAATACACCAGAGATACAAGAGGAGGAGGGAATCCTACATCCTCAACTCAACTCACACCACTCTCTGATTTGGAGAGAGCTTGTGCTCTCATCTCCTACAGATCTCTTCCATGCTTCTGTCTCGGATGCCTTCACTGAGACGCTATGCTTGAACTTGCGTAACCAAGATATCTGACACCCCCTGATTGGATGTCCTGCACCCCCTGCTGAGATGCCCTTGACTGTCATGCCTTATCTCGCAGGACTAGTCATTGGAGCAATAGAAAACTCGTTGTGTATCCCATCAACGTCCTCTGTCTTCTTTGCTCGGAGCTTTTCCTCTGAATTATCAGCATTTTCCCTGTGCACTTCTGAACAACCTCTGCGCGTTTCCACATACGCTTGTTGTCTGTGCCTTTGCAATCCCTGATTTGCTGTCCGGTAGTTTGATGGTTGACAGTAGCTCCATCTGTCAAAGCATCGTCAGCTATGCACTTACTTGCATAGTGAACACGGGAGCAACTAGAAAATTTCAAAGTTTGACACATCAACATCCTCAATTTTCCTTGCTCGAAGCTTATTTCTTGAACAACCAGCCTTTGCTTCTGCACTTCAGAACAACTTCCCAGCGATCTCATACGCCTGTTGTCTGTGCTGCAATCCCTGATGTTCGGTTCTGTCTCACTTGTACGTCCGTACTGATGTTTGACAGTTAGCCCTTCTGCCAAGACAACTTCCACCGGTCTGTACAAGTTACCACTATGCAACTATGGGCATAGTACTCGCACCCATGGCTCTTGAGTGCTCATCGTGGCTCCATCTCTCCTCCTGCGCTCGAGCTCGCCTGAGAGATCCGCAACTACTCTATTTCATTAAGAGGTGCGTTCGCTGCCACAAACATAAAGAAACCACCATAGAGAAAAAGATTTGCCACTCCTTGGCACGCACTCTTGCGTTTTATCTGTCTTAATTTCTCTGTCTGGAAGTTACTGTAAACTTTCAACAACCCGCTGCTTCATACTCTTCTTGCGCTTCTGTACGACACTTTAGCGTACCCTTGCACTGCTGCACGTCTGCATTTGTGCTCCTGCGCTTAGTATGCTCCTCTGCAACTATTGTTCTACACGTCCACATACTATCAGTACCTACTTGTATACAGTAGCTCCAACAGCCACAACATTTCCCTGAGCCTGTACTGGTTGCCAAATCATCTATCCGTCGATGAATGGTCTTCTCTTCTGATTGAACCAGATCCTCCGAACACTTCAACAACCAGGAAAGTTCCCAAGAAAGACTAGTGGGGTCACAACCGGTCCCACTTAAGAACCAGTCTCCTTAGATGGTGTCTTTTTGACAGAACTTTCCTAAACATTGTTGATCTTGAGATAATCATGTCTGCAATCCTCTGATCGCCCCTGACCAATCCTGATCTCTCTCGATCTGCCATTTAATCAAGCTTGATCTCCTCTGGTCTTCAATAATCTATCTCGAGTTGTAACTGGTTGTCCAATCTGGTCAGAATCTACCCATTCTAACCTCTTCAGTGAATCCGCAGCGTTCCACAATATCCGGCAACCTTCCTTCGAGTATTAAAGATGACAAACTCCCATGTCTTGACAATCTTTCAAAACCATTCTGAATTTCACTATTCTGACCTCGCGGTTGCGTCTGGAGCGGTCCGTTTAGCTAGGACCAACCTTCGCTACACTTCTGGGGACCTCACTGAAAAATTTCCTCAAAAGTTGGGCCACACCACAATTTTCTGAAAATTCTGGGCCAAATTGTAATTTTCAGAAGTTTAGGGAATATTCCATGTACCAACAGAATATTCTGTCCACTGCGCCCGATGTCGTCCATCACTTCAATCTGCCTTCCTTTTACAGAAACTCCGTCTCCAGAATCTGACCGTACGGATGTGTCCGGAATACTCCAAATAGTCGGAAAACACTATTGGATCGCCAAAAACGGACCCCAAATGGCTTAGATCTAGCCAAAACATATTGTACGCCTCAGATCCGCGACTGCACCTTAGCCGCGAAGCACCGAATCCATCCTCCTGCGGTTGTACCATTGCCGCGTAACACTGGATCCCGTCCTCTGTGTGCTGACGTGGCAGATGACGTGGCACCCTGTGCTGACGTGGACTGCCACGTGCCATGACGTGGATGGCCACGTGGCGATGACCTGGCTGCCACGTGGCATGAGCTGGCAGATGGCGTGGCAGACACGTGGCACCATCCTGCTTGCGTGTCTGCTGACGAGGCTGCTGACGCGGCCTGCGCGTGGGCCTGCGCGTTCCGTGCACGCGTGTCACATTCTTCTTCTGCGCGCGCGTGTGGCGCGTGTGTGTGACTGGGGCCACGCGCCGGTTGCCTGCAAGGCGCGTGGAGGCGCGTGACGCGACTAGGACCCACGCGCCGACTTCCAGTGGCGCGTGAGAGCGCGTCCGCGGTTTCCTGGGTGTCTTCTTTACATGGTTAGACTCCTCTCGTCGAGCCCTTGCTCCTGGTATGCTCAAAACCTAATTTCGAGCAATTCAATTTCTGGGCAGTTTCGAGGAACCCACTATTTTTGTTCCGAAATGCCACCGACGAGGCTCTGATACCACTTGTTGGGATCTGGGATCCCGCCCAAGACCTTATAGAAATCAATGCAAGCAGAAAAACACACCCACACTCAAGGAAACACAATATTTAACGTGGTTCGGCCTCAAAGCCTACGTCCACGGGAGAGTAACCGGATTTCACTATACCAATGAGAAGATTACAGAAAGATTACAATAGAGGAGGAGCTCACACTCTCCTCACTCAGCCACTCTCCCGTCTCCCTCGCTCACACCGAGAGAGACGGTCTTTCCGCCTCACATCTCTCACCTTCTTTGGTTTTCTCTCTCACGGTTCTCTTGCTCTCTCTCTCTCTCTCATTTTGCCTCTCCTATCAACCTCCATTTATAAGTGAGGGAGAGCCTTGGGCAGCCACCTTCTTTGATTCTTTGGGGTTGGTGAGCCAAACTTGGTTGGTATGGTGGTTGGTGGCCAACTTTGACATGGTGTGTGTTCACACATGAGGTGAAATCTGATACCAATTGTTGTGGATCGGGGGCACACTAGGGAACACTCACAAGCAATAACACAAAGAATTTAACGTGGTTCGGCAACTCGCCTACGTCCACGGGCAGCGGATTCACTATATTGAGAAAAAATGGTAAGAATTACAACACTCTGAAAGTAATTCTCTCTCTCTGTTTTTCTCTCTACAACTCACTACACTCTGCTATTTGCTGTGATTAATCATGCTCTCAACCTCTCTATATATACACAACAAGAGAGGGAGTAAGTGGGAGAGTTTGGCATGGTGGCAAGCTTGGTTTGTCAAGATTGGATGGCTGTAGTTGGTGGCCAAACTTCTTGCAGACTTTGGCAGTTTGGCAGCCTCCAATCTTGAATTGGTGTGCACCCCTTTCACATGGGGTGACTGGGACCCACGCGCCGACTTCCAGTGGCGCGTGAGAGCGCGTCCGTGGTCTCCTGGGTGTCTTCTTTACATGGTTAGACTCCTCTCGTCGAGCCCTTGCTCCTGGTATGCTCAAAACCTGATTTCGAGCAATTCGATTTCTGGGCAGTTTCGAGGAACCCACTATTTTTGTTCCGAAACGCCACCGACGAGGCTCTGATACCACTTGTTGGGATCTGGGATCCCGCCCAAGACCTTATAGAAATCAATGCAAGCAGAAAAACACACCCACACTCAAGGAGACACAATATTTAACGTCGTTCGGCCTCAAAGCCTACGTCCACGGGAGAGTAACCGGATTTCACTATACCAATGAGAAGATTACAGAAAGATTACAATAGAGGAGGAGCTCACACTCTCCTCACTCAGCCACTCTCCCGTCTCCCTCGCGCACACCGAGAGAGACGGTCTTTCCGCCTCACATCTCTCACCCTCTTTGGTTTTCTCTCTCACGGTTCTCTTGCACTCTCTCTCTCTCTCTCATTTTGCCTCTCCTCTCAACCTCCATTTATAGGTGAGGGAGAGCCTTGGGCAGCCACCTTCTTTGACTCTTTGGGGTTGGTGAGCCAAACTTGGTTGGTATGGTGGTTGGTGGCCAACTTGGTTTGGTGGCCAACTTTGACATGGTGTGTGTTCACACATGGGGTGAAATCTGATACCAATTGTTGTGGATCGGGGGCACACCAGGGAACACTCACAAGCAATAACACAAAGAATTTAACGTGGTTCGGCAACTCGCCTACGTCCACGGGCAGCGGATTCACTATATTGAGAAAAAATGGTAAGAATTACAACACTCTGAAAGTAATTCTCTCTCTCTGTTTTTCTCTCTACAACTCACTACACTCTGCTATCTGCTGCGATTAATCATGCTCTCAACCTCTCTATATATACACAACAAGAGAGGGAGTATGTGGGAGAGTTTGGCATGGTGGCAAGCTTGGTTTGTCAAGATTGGATGGCTGTAGTTGGTGGCCAAACTTCTTGCAGACTTTGGCAGTTTGGCAGCCTCCGATCTTGAATTGGTGTGCACCCCTTTCACATGGGGTGACTAGGACCCACGCGCCGACTTCCAGTGGCGCGTGAGAGCGCGTCCGTGGTCTCCTGGGTGTCTTCTTTACATTGTTAGACTCCTCTCGTCGAGCCCTTGCTCCTGGTATGCTCAAAACCTGATTTCGAGCAATTCGATTTCTAGGCAGTTTCGAGGAACCCACTATTTTTGTTCCGAAACGCCACCGACGAGGCTCTGATACCACTTGTTGGGATCTGGGATCCCGCCTGTAGACACTCCATTTTGACCGGCCCTAAGACTTGGGCATTTTATTTTGACCAACCTCACCCATTTTTGGCCATCACTAATATTTTGGTAATTTGTAGTGTTTTATAATTTTATGTGTGTTTTATCATTTTATGTGTGTGTATTAAATTAGGTGTGTGCATATCTTTTAAGTGTGTTTTCTAGATTGAACTATTTTTAAAACAAAAAGAAAATAAAAAAATAAAAATATATATATAATAACAAAAATAAATAAATAAATAAATAAATAATAATAAATAATAATAATAAAAATAAAAAGAAAATTAGTGGTGGTGTATGGCCATAATAATTAGGTGTTGTTGTGGAGTGTTTGTTTTTTTTTTTTTTTAAATAAAAAATAAAAAATAAAAAAAAAGAGAGAGCATTTTTGGTAGGTCAAAAAACAAAAAACAAGTCAAAAGAAAAGAAGATGGTGGAGGAATAATTGAGAGTGGGTGGAGGAGTTGGTGAGGTGGAAAAAAAATGAAAAAGAAAAGGAAGTGGATGAATAAAGAAAAAAAAAGGGGTGATGCACATGGGATGGTGCACATGAGACACACGGTTTTGGAGGGGAAAAAAGATAGATACATGCACTAGACCTCTCTCTCTCTCCCCACTCAACACACACCAAACCCAACTCTCTCTTCTATCATTAAATACATACAGGAGCATCATCGACCGACATCTCGGAGGCACACCATGGACTGAGGGAGGAGGATGGATCATTCACACACTCATTTGGGAGGAGAGTCCATACAGACACAACACACACACCCACTGAGATCTCTTCTCTCCCTCGGCAGACCCTAGCGCACAACACACATTCACACAGCTTCACACCATATACACACCTCACCACCCTGCACTCACCTCACTCACGGCACAACACATATTCACACAGCTTCACACCATATACACACCATCCCCACGGCCATCACTGCACTCACACACCACACGGCTCTCTCTCCCTCACCACCTCTCCCACATGCACGGCACAAACCCAGCAGCTTCATCACACCATCTCACTCTCTCTCTCTCGGCTAACATACCCAGCACACACATGCATATCACCACCATCCATCCATGCATATCACCATACTAACCTCTCCCTCACTCGGCACCACTCTCTCTTCTCCCTCTCCCCGATCACATAGCTTCCATATCACCCACGGCCTGCACACACGCACGGCAGCAGCCCATCCACGGCCACACACCCAGCACACACTCGAACTCTCTCTCTACTCACACACCCATCACACACCACCTTGCATGACCCACGGCAACCCACGGCAGTAGCCCACCCAAACCCAGCATCCACAGACCAGCCACCCACCACCGCTGCCACACACCCAGCACACACGGGCTCTCTCCTTCTCTCTCTAACACACCCATGCACCACCCATCACTCACCTCACCTCAACCATACACACCCACAGACCCACCATGCACGGCCCTCACCTCTCTCTCTCTCTACCGTGGCTATCCTAACACACACCCACTCCACTGCTATGCCCCGATCACCAAACCCAGCAGCACACCAACACTCACCATACACCTGGCTCTCTTCTCTCTCTAGGATGAACCCACATGCACAACACACCCACACACATGCACTGATACACGGCACCATGCACACAAACCCAACTCTCTCTCTCTCTCTCTCTCTCTCGGCTTAGAGAGAGAAAAGGTGGTAAGTGGGTGTCTAGAGAGAAAGGGTGGTGAGATGAGAGGAATGTGTGTGAGGAGGGAAATTCAACTTTTTGGACTTGGGCCAATTCTGCTATGGTCTTACATATGCTTAGTAGATCAAGGTGAACAGACCTCTTTGGGCTTGTAAGTGGAGTAATTTTGGGCTGGGCCCTCCATTGAAGATGAGTACGTGGGCTGGATTGGATTGAAGACACATGGATTTTTGATAATTGATGAGTGGTCGGGGGTTTTTAAAAACTTTTATTTTATTTTATTTTTTTATTTTGAGTGTTTTGTGAGATTTTATTTTATTTTATTATTCCCTCCTCTTGTAATATTTAAAGCGCTGTAATAATTCCCCCACCCCGCTTCTTCTATCCCGTTCTTTTATCGCTTTCCTTAACTGTGTATATGTATATATCTGACATGTCATGCATATCCCTGCTTTGCATCCATGTTTCATGCATCATGATTCGGCTAAGTTTGCATTTGTGGATTTAATCAATTCCTATGTGATTATGTGCGCTACCTCATGTTCTTGAGATGATTCACATGTCATATCTTAGAAGCCGAATCTTTAGTTGCATCTCATGAGTGAATTGCATTAGGATTCTGTATATAAGATCATGCATATTTTACTAACTTTTGTTTTGTAGTTGTTCGAGGGACGTCGGTCAATCTGTGAGTTTTTATGCTTTAGCATCTCATTTGTGTGTGATTTTCTTATTATGTTTAGCATCCTACCATGTGGCTATTTGCTTAAGTGATATAACTGTATGAATGCCTGTGGATGAAGGCTGTTGTTTGAATTGGAATAATTCAATAAATGTACGTTTTAAGCCCACTTTGCAGTGGCAAATTCACAAACTTTAAGCCCACTTGAGGTGGCAAAATCAAACCCTTTTCGAAAAACAAACATGAAGTTGAATTGTTCCAATTTGAGCAAACTAGTCTATACTTGTATGCTTCACATAGTAAATTTTAGGATTTACTAAAATAATCAGAACATAAACATATAAAGAAAATAAAAGTCATATCATGGTTTAGTAGAGGCCGATCTTTTGATCGGGTGAGCGGGGGTGCTCATTATTGACCTTCCCCTCTCATACCTAAGGTTCCGAGCCAAGCATCCTTGGTTACGACGAACAGTGGCCTTTGGCACCGAGTCATGGGTTTCCTAATTTCCCAAAATATTAGGTGGCGACTCTGAGATCTGATGACGCAGTCCATTTTTGACAAAATTGCAATAAAATGGATTTTCAATAAAAGTTGCCAAATCTGGACTTTCATCTACGTTTCACATTGCACTCGTGAGACATTGAGATCAAAGAGATCTCGGGAGTCCGAACTGTTTAACGCGCGCGGGTACCCCCCGGGCATGTTACACCGCCCAAGACCTTATAGAAATCAATGCAAGCAGAAAAACACACCCACACTCAAGGAGACACAATATTTAACGTGGTTCGGCCTCAAAGCCAACGTCCACGGGAGAGTAACCGGATTTCACTATACCAATGAGAAGATTACAGAAAGATTACAATAGAGGAGGAGCTCACACTCTCCTTACTCAGCCACTCTCCCGTCTCCCTCGCTCACACCGAGAGAGACGGTCTTTCCGCCTCACATCTCTCACCCTCTTTGGTTTTCTCTCTCACGGTTCTCTTGCACTCTCTCTCTCTCTCTCATTTTGCCTCTCCTCTCAACCTCCATTTATAGGTGAGGGAGAGCCTTGGGTAGCCACCTTCTTTGACTCTTTGGGGTTGGTGAGCCAAACTTGGTTGGTATGGTGGTTGGTGGCCAACTTGGTTTGGTGGCCAACTTTGACATGGTGTGTGTTCACACATGGGTGAAATCTGATACCAATTGTTGTGGATCGGGGGCACACCAGGGAACACTCACAAGCAATAACACAAAGAATTTAACGTGGTTCGGCAACTCGCCTACGTCCACGGGCAGCGGATTCACTATATTGAGAAAAAATGGTAAGAATTACAACACTCTGAAAGTAATTCTCTCTCTCTGTTTTTCTCTCTACAACTCACTACACTCTGCTATCTGCTGCGATTAATCATGCTCTCAACCTCTCTAATATACACAACAAGAGAGGGAGTAGGTGGGAGAGTTTGGCATGGTGGCAAGCTTGATTTGTCAAGATTGGATGGCTGTAGTTGGTGGCCAAACTTCTTGCAGACTTTGGCAGTTTGGCAGCCTCCAATCTTGAATTGGTGTGCACCCCTTTCACATGGGATGACTGGGACCCACGCGCCGACTTCCAGTGGCGCGTGAGAGCGCGTCCGTGGTCTCCTGGGTGTCTCCTTTACATGGTTAGACTCCTCTCGTCGAGCCCTTGCTCCTGGTATGCTCAAAACCTGATTTCGAGCAATTCGATTTCTGGGCAGTTTCGAGGAACCCACTATTTTTGTTCCGAAACGCCACCGACGAGGCTCTGATACCACTTGTTGGGATCTGGGATCCCGTCCAAGACCTTATAGAAATCAATGCAAGCAGAAAAACACACCCACACTCAAGGAGACACAATATTTAACGTGGTTCGGCCTCAAAACCTACGTCCACGGGAAAGTAACCGGATTTCACTATACCAATGAGAAGATTACAGAAAGATTACAATAGAGGAGGAGCTCACACTCTCCTCACTCAGCCACTCTCCCGTCTCCCTCGCTCACACCGAGAGAGACGGTCTTTCCGCTTCACATCTCTCACCCTCTTTGGTTTTCTCTCTCACGGTTCTCTTGCTCTCTCTCTCTCTCATTTTGCCTCTCCTCTCAACCTCCATTTATAGGTGAGGGAGAGCCTTGGGCAGCCACCTTCTTTGACTCTTTGGGGTTGGTGAGCCAAACTTGGTTGGTATGGTGGTTGGTGGCCAACTTGGTTTGGTGGCCAACTTTGACATGGTGTGTGTTCACACATGGGGTGAAATCTGATACCAATTGTTGTGGATCGGGGGCACACCAGGGAACACTCACAAGCAATAACATAAAGAATTTAACGTGGTTCGGCAACTCGCCTACGTCCACGGGCAGCGGATTCACTATATTGAGAAAAAATGGTAAGAATTACAACACTCTGAAAGTAATTCTCTCTCTCGGTTTTTCTCTCTACAACTCACTACACTCTGCTATCTGCTGCGATTAATCATGCTCTCAACCTCTCTATATATACACAACAAGAGAGGGAGTAAGTGGGAGAGTTTGGCATGGTGGCAAGCTTGGTTTGTCAAGATTGGATGGCTGTAGTTGGTGGCCAAACTTCTTGCAGACTTTGGCAGTTTGGTAGCCTCCAATCTTGAATTGGTGTGCACCCCTTTCACATGGGGTGACTGGGACCCACGCGCCGACTTCCAGTGGCGCGTGAGAGCGCGTCCGTGGTCTCCTGGGTGTCTTCTTTACATGGTTAGACTCCTCTCGTCGAGCCCTTGCTCCTGGTATGCTCAAAACCTGATTTCGAGCAATTCGATTTCTGGGCAGTTTCGAGGAACCCACTATTTTGTTTCCGAAACGCCACCGACGAGGCTCTGATACCACTTGTTGGGATCTGGGATCCCGCCCAAGACCTTATAGAAATCAATGCAAGCAGAAAAACACACCCACACTCAAGGAGACACAATATTTAACGTGGTTCGGCCTCAAAGCCTACGTCCACGGGAGAGTAACCGGATTTCACTATACCAATGAGAAGATTACAGAAAGATTACAATAGAGGAGGAGCTCACACTCTCCTCACTCAGCCACTCTCCCGTCTTCCTCGCTCACACCGAGAGAGACGGTCTTTCCGCCTCACATCTCTCACCCTCTTTGGTTTTCTCTCTCACGGTTCTCTTGCACTCTCTCTCTCTCTCTCTCATTTTGCCTCCTCTCAACCTCCATTTATAGGTGAGGGAGAGCCTTGGGCAGCCACCTTCTTTGACTCTTTGGGGTTGGTGAGCCAAACTGGTTGTATGGTGGTTGGTGGCCAACTTGGTTTGGTGGCCAACTTTGACATGGTGTGTGTTCACACATGGGGTGAAATCTGATACCAATTGTTGTGGATCGGGGGCACACCAGGGAACACTCACAAGCAATAACACAAAGAATTTAACGTGGTTCGGCAACTCGCCTACGTCCACGGGCAGCGGATTCACTATATTGAGAAAAAATGGTAAGAATTACAACACTCTGAAAGTAATTCTCTCTCTCTGTTTTTCTCTCTACAACTCAATACACTCTGCTATCTGCTGCGATTAATCATGCTCTCAATCTCTCTATATATACACAACAAGAGAGGGAGTAGGTGGGAGAGTTTGGCATGGTGGCAAGCTTGGTTTGTCAAGATTGGATGGCTGTAGTTGGTGGCCAAACTTCTTGCAGACTTTGGCAGTTTGGCAGCCTCCAATCTTGAATTGGTGTGCACCCCTTTCACATGGGGTGACTGGGACCCACGCGCCGACTTCCAGTGGCGCGTGAGAGCGCGTCCGTGGTCTCCTGGGTGTCTTCTTTACATGGTTAGACTCCTCTCGTCGAGCCCTTGCTCCTGGTATGCTCAAAA
The DNA here is from genome assembly GCA_030407325.1 of Camellia japonica. Taxonomy (NCBI): domain Eukaryota; kingdom Viridiplantae; phylum Streptophyta; class Magnoliopsida; order Ericales; family Theaceae; genus Camellia; species Camellia japonica. Next base: position 57,609,797 of record JAPPVO010000003.1, read on the forward strand.
CCTAATTTCGAGCAATTCGATTTCTGGGCAATTTCGAGGAACCCACTATTTTTGTTCCGAAACGCCACCGACGAGGCTCTGATACCACTTGTTGGGATCTGGGATCCCGCCCAAGACCTTATAGAAATCAATGCAAGCAGAAAAACACACCCACACTCAAGGAGACACAATATTTAACGTGGTTCGGCCTCAAAGCCTACGTCCACGGGAGAGTAACCGGATTTCACTATACCAATGAGAAGATTACAGAAAGATTACAATAGAGGAGGAGCTCACACTCTCCTCACTCAGCCACTCTCCCGTCTCCCTCGCTCACACCGAGAGAGACGGTCTTTCCGCCTCATATCTCTCACCCTCTTTGGTTTTCTCTCTCACGGTTCTCTTGTTCTCTCTCTCTCTCTCATTTTGCCTCTCCTCTCAACCTCCATTTATAGGTGAGGGAGAGCCTTGGGCAGCCACTTCTTTGACTCTTGGGGTTGGTGAGCCAAACTTGGTTGGTATGGTGGTTGGTGGCCAACTTTGACATGTGTGTGTTCACACATGGGGTGAAATCTGATACCAATTGTTGTGGATCGGGGGCACACCAGGGAACACTCACAAACAATAACACAAAGAATTTAACGTGGTTCGGCAACTCGCCTACGTCCACGGGCAGGATTCACTATATTGAGAAAAAAATGGTAAGAATTACAACACTCTGAAAGTAATTCTCTCTCTCTGTTTTTCTCTCTACAACTCACTACACTCTGCTATCTGCTGCGATTAATCATGCTCTCAACCTCTCTATATATACACAACAAGAGAGGGAGTAGGTGGGAGAGTTTGGCATGGTGGCAAGCTTGGTTTGTCAAGATTGGATGGCTGTAGTTGGTGGCCAAACTTCTTGCAGACTTTGGCAGTTTGGTAGCCTCCAATCTTGAATTGATGTGCACCCCTTTCACATGGGGTGACTGGGACCCACGCGCCGACTTCCAGTGGCGCGTGAGAGCGCGTCCATGGTCTCCTAGGTGTCTTCTTTACATGGTTAGACTCCTCTCGTCGAGCCCTTGCTCCTGGTATGCTCAAAACCTGATTTCGAGCAATTCGATTTCTGGGCAGTTTCGAGAAACCCACTATTTTTGTTCCGAAACGCCACCGACGAGGCTCTGATACCACTTGTTGGGATCTGGGATCCCGCCCAAGACCTTATAGAAATCAATGCAAGCAAAAAAACACACCCACACTCAAGGAGACACAATATTTAACGTGGTTCGGCCTCAAAGCCTACGTCCACGGGAGAGTAACCGGATTTTACTATACCAATGAGAAGATTACAGAAAGATTACAATAGAGGAGGAGCTCACACTCTCCTCACTCAGCCACTCTCCCGTCTCCCTCGCTCACACCGAGAGAGACGGTCTTTCCGCCTCACATCTCTCACCCTCTTTGGTTTTCTCTCTCACGGTTCTCTTGCTCTCTCTCTCTCTCTCTCATTTTGCCTCTCCTCTCAACCTCCATTTATAGGTGAGAGAGAGCCTTGGGCAGCCACCTTCTTTGACTCTTTGGGGTTGGTGAGCCAAACTTGGTTGGTATGGTGGTTGGTGGCCAACTTGGTTTGGTGGCCAACTTTGACATGGTGTGTGTTCACACATGGGGTGAAATCTCTACATGCATTTTCTTATTTCTTCCCATATCCCCCCCCTGATCATGCCTCATTTATAATTCATTCCACTATCAAAACATCATCATACTACGCATACACACCACCACCACATTTCTTTCTTTTTTTTTTTCTTTTTTTTTGTTTATTGCCCACCAAATTCCACCACTCCACCACACAATCTCTTTTTTTTATTTTATTTTTTCAACCACCCCACTCTCTTTTGTTTATTCTTTTTGTTCCCATTTTTTTTTCTTTTTATTGATTTTCAATTTTTTTATGTTTTATTTCTATTTTTTTTCCTTTTTTTTTTTTGTGTTTTTATCATTTTTTATTTATAGAATATCATATGCCAATTTATATAAACACACCTAAAAATTTGTACAAACACCCAAAATTAGATAAAATTATGCAACATTATAAATTCAAATGAGGGTGGTCAAAATAAAATACCCAAGTCTTAGGGCTGGTCAAAATGGGGTGTCTACAGTTACATGAATGCCCTCAGTCATATTGCAACTGGGGCATTGAGCATCCTGAGTTAAACTTCTTTTCAGTTGCATTTGGTTAGTAAGTAATTTGCCATGTAACACGGTCCACAAGAAACCTTTAAGTTTCTGTGATAATCTAAGTTTCCACAGCCAGTCTCAGTCATCTTCCTTATTATTACTTTTCAAAATACACTCATAGGCAGAAAAGACAGTAAAAGTCCCATCAGGAGTCCCTTTCCACAAAAGGATATCCCTGTTCAGGTTTTTTGGAGGAGCAGATGCCAAGATTGTACTAGCCAATTGGAGTGGGAAATTGTTATTCATAGTAGCCTCATCCCAATTACCATCCTCCCCCAGGAATTCTCTCACATTATCACAGTCTGTGGAATTGCTCTGATAGGTAGGATTGGTACTTGAGACAGTGTCCTCAAAGGACCTATCTCCACACCACCAATCCTTCCAAACGTTGACAGTGGTCTCATCACCCACTTCCCACTTCACAGCTTTCCTCAAAAGATTCCTAGTGTTCAAAATGCCTCTCCAAACATGAGATGCATTTCTCTCTCTTTTCCAGTTATGAAATGAAGTGTTATGTAAGTATTTCTTATAAAGAAATTCACACCACAATCCACCCTTATTATTGATGAGATTTCATCCCAGTTTAGAGATCAGAGCTAGGTTCTAATCCCTGGCTTTCTTGATCCCTAAACCCCCTTTCTTTTTCATATTGCACACCACATCCCATTTAAGAAGATGGATTTTGTTTTTCTCCATGGTATCACCCCAAAGAAAGTTCCCGTTAAGTCTATCAATATCATTGCAAACAGATTTAGGTAAGAGCATAGTTTGTATAGTGTAACTAAGAATAACAGCAGTCACAAATTTTATAAGTGTAGCTCTACCAGCCATGGATAAGGTATTAGTTTTCCACCTAGAAAATCTTTTTTGCATTTTACTCAGAATATCATTGAACAACCCTCTATGCATTCTACCATGTAACAAGGGCACACCCAAATACTTTCCTAAATTTGTAGAAAAAGGGATCCCACATATAGTACTTAGTTCTCTAGCTCTCTTTCCATCAACATTGGGAGAGATAAAGATATATAAGATCCCGGGTTTACCCCTTGTTGTACAGTGATCCGGACATGTGTCCGTGGGTGTTAGTAGTTATATATCTGGTTTACATCCTTTCCTACTTTGTATTTGAGTTATAGGATGTGCTGGGCAGGTTTGTTACAGGTTGGTTGAGCTTAGGGACCAAAACTAGTTGCCCCAGATTTTGGCCTGTCCGCTCGAGCGTAGCTTTTTGACGCTCGGAGCGGGACCTTGTTGTTAGTGGTCCTTGTAAAAAATCAGTCGCTCGAGCGGAGGGGGGTTTGGCGCTCGAGCGGGGAATACGCCCATCCAGTATTTCCTGTATAGTGTTGGACGCTCGCGGGGGATTGGCCGCTCGAGCGGGAGGTTGTGAGTGACGCTCGAGCGGGGAGTTGGGCGCTCGAGCGGGGACCTGGTATGTCGAGATTCTGGGAGTGTGCATCCGCCGCTCGAGCGGGAGTTTGGCCGCTCGAGCTGGAGTCTGTGAGTGGCGCTCGAGCGGGGGTTTCCACGCTCGAGCGGGGCGGCTCTTATTTAAAAGCGAAATCCGACCTTTTTATCACTTTTTCAAGATCTTTTCTCTCTCTTACTTTTCCGAAAAGCCATTTTCAGAGCTTCTCACTCTAAAACCGGCCCTTCTCTCTTAGATTTGATCTAGTAGGAGTTGTTTGCTCACTTTTGGCCTTTACAAAAGTTGTGTTGATCGTCGAGGGCTACATTTTAATCTGAAATTTTCAGAATTTGGAGCATTTTGGTTTTGGTCTTCATCTCCATTGGAGCTCAAACTTTGAGGTAGGGATATCCTACTCCTCTTTATGAACTTTGTCTTTAAATTTTGGTATTTTGAGATGTTGGGGGTTGTTGCGTAATTTTGAGAGAGTTTGGGGCTTTTGTGAAATTTTACAAAGTTGGGGTTTTATTTATAATGGACCTATGAACGTATTTAGCTTAGAGAAATGGAATGAATGTGGAATCATTGATGAAAATGAGACCTTAAGGGTTGTAATGTTAACTATGGAAAATGCCCTAATTACATTGATTAATTAATTGGGATAATAAATTGTGAGAAATGAGGAATTGAAGTGGAAATGCTGAGAGTGGGAATATGTGGGAATTAAAGGGTGTAGTTGAATTACTTATCACTCACCGAATTGAAATGTTGGTATACTATCTGTTTTGTGCATTTATTTTTGTATAGAAATAACTGCTTTGGGCTATTGGTGGAGGATAGTCTTGATTGTTGTAGACAATGCATGATGATTAGGCAAACTAAAACTGATCATTGAAATGTGTCATTGAGTGTGACAGTTGAAAGAATACATTAATTTTATATATTGATTGGTGATGTGTATAATTATTGTTTATATGCATTGTGTTGTGTTGGAGAAGATAGGGGATGTACTCCACGGTTTAGGGGATGATAAGGGATGGACCTCTAAACCGGGTGTTGTTTGGGAGAAGATAGGGGATGGACTCCATAGATATAGCTCATATGCTTATCTAGAAATGTGTTGACACAGCTCATACGCTTGTCTGTGGAAGTGTGATATTGCTCTTAGGCATATCTATGGAAGTGTTGATATAGCTCATATGCTTATCTGTTAATGTATTGATATAGCTAGTATGCTTATCTTTTATTGAAATAGGAAAATGTTTAATATGAGTTACTGTCTCATATAAGTGGTTTGGCCAGGTTCTGAGCCATGGTTATGAATTGAGAATTGAAAAGAATGGAAAATGAATTGTAACATGGACTTGTATGTCATGAAACTATAAGATGATATAAGTGGATGTATCAGTGTTGGCCATCTATCAATTGCTAATCTTTTAGTCATTGTTAATGATTGGTTTAGTGTATTTCTACTGGGCTGTGGCTCACCCTATATGGGAACATCATTTTCAGGTACAGGTAGCATGCCACCTCCAAGGACATAGCTTGGGAGGCTTGAGGC